>OX637863.1:14627806-15331187 GCA_951802705.1 Netelia virgata | reverse complement strand
AAATCCAAGTAAACAAAAAACGGAACCCAAGGAACCAAACGTAAAAAACGGAACCCAAGCAAAGAATGGAACTCGAGTAAAAAACCGGAACCCAAGTAAAAAAAACGGAACCCAACATGGAACCTGCTACGACCCGAGGATCGTTTATTAAGGGGGGAAACCGGTTTAGGAGGCCAAAATTCGGGTGTTTTTCATGAATTTTTTAAAGAGGGAAGGAATGATCAGAAATTGTTTAAACTTGAAGGGTATTTTATTTATGTTTTGAAGTACACTTTAGAATTGTTTCAAGTAATTTCCGCCGGAAATAGTGACGTTAGAACGTGCTGTCCATGGACGATTGCCATCCGAGTATTTTGCTGGTGGGCATTCCTGAAGTCGTAATTTTTATCTGTAATCATCACAATTTTTTTGTTAACATATTTTCTAAGAATATAAACCTAACTGTGATCAAAAAAATTGAAAATTGCATGTTTTTGAGGTGTTTGAATACAATGTCATGTTTTTACACCATATTTTTCATCTTTTTTGCATAAAAAAATATATTCTTAATAATAATATAATCTCAAAATTAGGTTCATAAGGATTGGAATCAAATAAAGAATATTTACAACAAATTTCACGACGATTGGTCAATGACTTTTTTAGCTAGAATGCCCACCAGTTGAAAAAAAAAGTCGTTTCGACTTTTTTTCGAGAAAAACGCGTTTGAAATAAAATGAAGCGAAAACGAGAAATTTAAGGCAGTAATTAATTATATAAACTGCTCACTGGTTAACCAGCTATTCTAGCACCATATAGCAATCCCTCTTCTTGTTCATACGTGTCATTTCGGGCTTGCATCTCCTCTGGACGAGCTATACGAGGTTCCTTCGTCTCCAACGAGCTGCGCCTATTCTGTCTCGTCACGCGCTGACTATCCATGTTCTCGGCAAAATTGAGTTCTGCAAGCCAACTACGAATTGTGATTCGTTCATCACCATTAGAAGGGCTGAATTTTCTTCATTAAATAATGCAGTAGCTAAGATTGCTGCAACTTCGACTATTGTTAGGCCAGCATGAAGGTGCTTTGGAGCCAATCGCCAAACGGTCGAATGAAACTTTCATTCGCGTTCTGCGTATGACCGCCTAAACAACTCGTCAGAAAATAGTCTCTCGATAAATCTTCATATATAGTGTTACGTCCCAAGGAGGGGAGAGACTGTGGTCAAGTCGAGAATTCGATGTGCGCGCGATATTTGAATTGAGTAGCGCTATTCGGAGTGACGTGAGCTCCCCGCCTGAGACTTACTTGTACTCCAATATATTAATTCAACGATCTTTAGATAAATCGTCGAGGTTGATTCCTCTCCGAAGACGTTTCCATTGATTTGTTCTTTCCCGGATCCTGAATGAGGATCGAAATAGATTGGTTTCTCGGGAATTTATTCGGTTGCACACCAACAGCTAACGATCACTCAATACAATATTATTACTTTATTTTGTCTCAAAAAATTACAACACAACATTTATACAAAGTCTTGGGTTTTACTCCCTTAAGATACTTTCGGTTTCGATGTTGGCTTAGTTCTCCTTTTCTTCTCTAAAAGGGTTAACCATTTCACCTCGGTTCGGGAGGAGTTACAAAAATTTAGTTGATTTGATTGGTCTGATTTCTACAGAGATTGTTCGATTTTCTATGGAGGGGGTTATTTTGGTCACATGGGGTGACGTAAGATCATTGCGTTGTGGGCGGCATTCGTGAGAAAGAAAATACAGTTTCAAATTATAATTCGGAGAATGGTACAGAGTTTGATTACAACTAGGTTTTCTAGCGGTGATATCGCGCAAGGCGTTCGTTGAAATGAATTATAAATAAGAAAGAGATTGTCAGGCTGGATATTTGTACGTTAATGTATACTCTACGCTTAAGAGTAAATACTATCGTTATTAATTAAAGGTTTATTCTTGGAAGGATGTATATATGAGAAGTGTTTGTTCATTGGGAGAATGTTTGGGAAGATATGGAATGTGTTTTGTTATATTGCGTGACTGCTTACATAAATAGATTGAGTTTGGTCTTTCAAATGTTTGGGAGATAATCTAGAAATGTTTTGGGAAATCATAGTTTCGTAACTGAAGCAAAAATAATTGCTGTTTCTTAAATGTAACTTAATAAATGAAATAATAAGATGATAATAAGAATAAAAGATATACATGGTATTTGAATTTTACCGGCAGGCTGCATTGTTTCGGAGGTAGGCAAGATGATAATCTAATTTATCGACCGAAGATGTGCGTCGCCCATGCTGGGACGTAACAATAGGAAGAATTTGTTTTGACCGTCGAGGTGTAATGGAGCAGGGCGCGGTTCAGGCTGTGTTCCAAGTACTTTAGCTTGCTGCCACTTGCACCAGCTGTCTTCTGCCTCTGGACAGTTGTCGTATTGTGGATCGTTATCTGTGGATATCATGTGGTGAAAAGTTGCCATTATAGCCTTCTTCATGTCTTTGACGCTTTTTATATTTCTTCGAATCACTAAGCCATAATACGTGCTGAGCTTTTTCACCAAAGCCTCTGTCAACTTTCCTGTTTCGCCGAGTTTTTTAGTATTCTTGATGTTTCGGAACCGAGTCCCACATCGTTTTCTGAACATGGCCTATGCATTAACTTTTGACAAGTGTCAGTTCATCACCGTAGGGATTCAAACTAACGATTGCTCTGAACGTTTTCGAATCTCCATCACCGATATAATTGCCGTATTTTACACCATGTAGTTCCTCCGATCTCAAGAACATAATTTTCACAGATTCCACCTCCATGCTTCCCGCGGAGCCTTCATGTATTTTCATGCAATTTTCTTCATCATGCTCGTCTTTCCATGCTAGATATTTTGCTGAATTTGTCGGTTTGTCTTTGCAATATATTGTCACGCTGAAGGGGGGGGGGGATAACTGGGGGAAGGGTGGGGGAATATAAAACAAAATTTAATTACTATGGAGGACACGAATTATAACAACCAAGTAACAATTATTTTATTGATTTATCATTAAGTAACATAGTTAACTATAACAAGAAATAATACTGATAGTTTCGGCGGACGATCTCGGGGGCAATATCTCAAACAAATTTTATACAAAAATATTCTTAACGGTATGGGCGCGTTATTTTTACACAAAAAAATAACAAAAACAAATTATCACAATTTGGGGGGGGGGGGAGGTTAGGCTTATGATCGGGATACTGAAAAGGGGAGGGGATTTGGGGTAGCTCAGGGTGGGGGTCCTACGACTCTACGGCCTCTTAATAATTACCACTGGCCAATTTAAAAGTACCCGAAATAATATTTCGCCAAGCGCGGAAGTTTGTACGAGATAGTTGGGGACACTGTACAGAAAAAACGTAAACACTGGGTGTCGGCGAACAATAGGTAGTGAGGACGGTCGACGGCCGTCTGAGAATCTCGAATTTCTACTTGACAATTTTCTTAAATCTACACAGCCGTTCCACACACGAATTATAATATAACGATCTCTCCGTGAATTATCAAGGAGACAATAAACGTTTTTAAGGAAGCTAAACCGGGAACAAGAATGGGGGGGGGGGGGGAAACTCGAATACAATTTTTCTCAAGGGCTGGAATATAAAAAAAAAATGAAAGAAAAGAATCTGTACCAAAATTTCAACCATGCAAACACTAACGTTTTCGATGTTCTTCCACTGTCCTCGTCGTTCTTTTCCTCGTTCCTTAGTGCGTTGCTGGGTCGTCATTATCTCAACAAAAATTGTCTTATCGTCCTTCGTGGATTGCCGGGTTATCTTAGTTGAATTAATCGCTGTCTCGATCACTCTCCTATTCTCGTTCACGCCGCACTCTAACTCTCTCACACTCTCTATCTCAAAACTCAAAAAAAAAACTCTCTCTAATCGCTCTAATTACTTCCGCACGTCTATCCTCTCTTACAACTCGCCGCAAAGTGCTGGCACATTGCGTGCCGGTAGCTTGCGAGCTCCTTGCGAGTGTTCTCGAATTTCTCCCGTGCCTCTGATTTGACGAGACACGGGAAGTCCTTGATTGCTGATTGGCCGCTTGGGTCACGGGGGGGGGGGGGGGGGGGTGATTGGCTGCTTGGGCTGATTGGCCGCTTGGGGGGACTCTATCGGGAACTAGGCGGAACGGGAGGACGATCGATATGGTAGGGTAATAGGTTTGAGGAACATATGACTGACGGGTAGGGTAATCAATATTCGCCGGGCGCTGCTGCCATCTCTCCGGTCGATAGAATACTCGATAATCGATGACTCGGGAGACTGTTCGCGTCGTACGAGTTTGACAGGTGCCGGCTGTTTTTATTCGGAGAGTGCGGGAGCCGATATTTTTATTCCAAGTTTGCTGACGGTCTCGTGGCGTGTGAGCGGGGGGGGGATGTTCTTCACTTTCTTTATCACGGTGAGTCCTCTTCTAATTGGTATATCTTTTTCTTCGTTTTATTCTTTATGTTTCTTTTTATTTGCAGGTTATGGCGTAGGTGATGTACTGTCGGTGACGGACGTTTCCTGGGGATGGTTGGGACTCTTCTTGGCGGTGAGGTTCTTTGGGGCGTCGTGTAAGTGCTTGCACGTGGTACAATAATAATATAAGGGAAAGGACAATACATACTTACTGATAAATTTATGTTTTAGGTTGGTGGAACGGCTGCCTTTGGGGCGACCTGGTGCAGCGAGGGAGGACTAAAATTGTGCAACATCACAATATACATGTAGGATCGGGTCCCGTGAGCGCTCGATACGGGTCTGGCGAAGCAAGCGCCACGAGGCGAGAACAGGCGAGACCCGAGAGACGAGAAAAAGGCGAGCAGTGGCAACTCGGATGTTGTTGAAGTCGGATCGCGCTATGATAGACTTTCTTAATTCTCAATCTTTGTATTCTCAATAAATAGTTTAGCACGTCTTATTTTTTCTGCGGTATATCGCATGCCTAAAGAATCCCTACATATATGATTGGCAGTAAGAGCTTCGTACAACAAGATTGATGACTTTTCCGGAGTAATATCCGATGAGCGTTGTAACACCAAAAAGTGATTTGAATCCTCGTTTTTTCCACGTTTCATCACCAGATATTTTCAAATTCAGAATAGGTCTCCCGCGATTCTCGTTCTCTATCTTTTCTTCTTCAACAGGCTTCTTACAGCAGAATTCATACACTTTTCTCGCAGCGGCGTGAATGTGCGTGCAAATTCCGTGGTAAGTTTCTTCAGCCATACCACTGCCGATGTCCATGTAATTACAAAATAAATTCAGTCCTTGTCTGCCAACACCTAAAAGCCTCATGACCAATACAATCCTACGATTTATCTCAAATCCAGTGTTGAGTAAAGGACCTGAATTGATTTGTTTCGATCCACAGTGGCAATTGACAACAAGCTTGAAACCAAGGCCACGTTTTCCAGCTTCCATCAGCTTCACTGACACTCGACTCACCCCTGGTGTGTTGATTTCCATGAAAAGATCTCTTACGTGGCCTACCACGTCGTTCGTTGAACTCACGAGAACCTTTCGGATACGCTGACATTTTGACAATACTCGATAGGAAAGTCGGAGCTGAACTAGCCAAACTCGACGCTCTGTCGAAACATCGTAAACGTCCGAGAAAGTTCTACTCCAGGTCCAATAAGAACATCTGCCGAAATCCCCCTCTTTCTATTATTCCGTAGTACAGCGGTATTGAGGCAGGTAACCGAAAAAGCCCCCCTGAGCGACCGCTCCATTTTAATTACCGCGCGCTTCGGCGCCGAACCGACGGGCGGTCACTTAAGTGCTCATGGCATTGAAACTAATACGAATTTTGCTTTCAAATTTTGACCACATATTCTTGAGTAGTTATACTACCAATTTATGCAATAAAAAAAGTCGATTTTTTGATCGGTCTAAACTGGTTTCCCCCCTTAAAAACGAAATTATTAAGACCGATTCTACAAACTAAAAGGCACACTTGGGGGATCATCCCCATTCCGAGAAACATCGCGTTCCACACCATCTGTTTCGGATAAAATGTTGCGATCCTAAAATCGCCTATAAAGAACCAAATAATTAATATCTTAAAATATCTCACCACAACCGAAATGTCCGCTTGGAGTATCGTCTCCACTTCAGGAAACACCGACTTTATTACCTTCTGTTACGAATAATCTATACGCTTCATTGTCTCGACCATAGACAATTCTAAGAAATAGATAAGTCCCTAAGACCCTGATAGGGGATTACCACTGTAGGGAGATCAATCCAAAGGTGAATCAATAATCCGGAAATGTTACTTAGGAGATATTAATTTCTCTCTAATGATAAGATAGACCAGAATAAAGCAACCAATTAAAATACGAGGTATCTGCCAAAACAATCGATACCCGAGTAGAAATCCTGGTCCGGCTACAAAAATGGCTTGATCAATAATCTTGATCTTTTTGTCATGCCTTGATCAGGATTCTTGATCAAGCCCTGGACGTTTTGGTAACATTTTCCCTGACTCCGGTCTGATCAGTGTAAAACATTAAGGCTCGATCAAGTTAAAAAATCAAACCTTGATCAAGATAAAATGACCAAGGCCTGATGAAGGTAAAACATTAAGGCCTGATCAAGGTAAAACATCAAGGCCTGATAAAGATAAAACATCAAGGCCTCATCAAGGTAAAACATCAAGGCTTGAGCAGTGAAAAATATCAAGGCCTGACCAAAATAAATGATGAAGCCTTGATCATGTTGCAAAAGGAACACTTGAGTATGATAGAAAATCAAAGCTTTATTATATTTTTTTTTGTATCGACTTGAAACATTTATCACACAAATTTTGTTTATTATATGTTTTATATTCGATCCTGTTCCGGCAAGAACCATCTCTTCAGATTCTACATCGCCAGAGCTATTTACTACCGCGCCAGCGTTTGTTAGCTCTAGACTCTGAGGCTGGCTAATAGTCGTTGCAGAACTTGGTGCGTGTTCTGGATCTGTCGAATGTATAAAAATCAATATTTCACTCAATATATATCTAATGGGGCGTATGATTAATTTATAGCCCGATATTAAATCTATTTTATACTCAAAGATTTAATGTATTTACATAATCATAACCACACAATAAATTTGTGAGGTTATAATTTTCTAAAAGTCATAGGAAAAAGTAATTATTCTTATACTAACCCGTTTGTGTGTGAATTCTTCTTTTTTTCCTTACGTCATTCGCGCATTCGTAGTGAGTGTGCAATTTTCTTACGTTTTTCGTTATCCATCACAAATTTTCAATATATAGATGTTACACGTGAAAATATAAGCGCTCATTAGTTGGCCGCGCGCTTCTCTCGGGTTACTGAAGCATTTCACCAGATAAGGTTAGGCACGTTTTTTGCACTAAATGGTATACGTCAAGTTACGCGATAATCGCTTGAAACTAACCGGATCAAGCGAATTTAAGTCAGCAGTAAGTTCACTTGCTTGACTACCGCCTGAAGCTGGCTTGATCAAGCAACTGGAGGAAACTGTACTTCCAGTTGCTTGCCTATCGCTTGACACTAACCGGATCAAGTGAATTTAAGTCAGCTGTAAGTCCACTTGCTTGACTACCGCCTGAAGCTGGTTTGATCAAGCAACTGGAGTAAACTGTACTTCCAGTTGCTTGACTATCGCTTGACACTAACCGGATCAGGCAAATTGCGGCATACCTTAAGTAAAGCCTCGATACTACAGCATGACCAAGCCCGGATCAAATATCAAGCCAGCCTGACAATATTTCTATTCGGGTATAAAAGGATGGGTTTTTGGCCCAGCCAGCAGTTACAATTTCGACTTCAACAGGGACAACAACGCCCATACCGTGCGCAACAGAATCCGCGGAGTATTCTTGCTTGTCAAACTGTTTTAGTCTTATCATTTTGTAAACTCACCTAGAGTAAAAAGCATATTTTGTTTTACTCTATGAATTTTTATTAAGTATCAAAGACTTTTTTTTCATGACAATTTCATGCAAAACTGTGGAAATTTTGGTTTTTGTTATTTTTGTAAAAATAAATCCCCCCGACAGACTATAACTATTATATCATTCTCTAACCACGTTTTTTTTCAGATTGGATCAATTTTCAAGCAGTTTTCATGTAGACCATGCGGCACCACCCTCGTCGGCCGCTCGACATTATTAATTCGCTACAGAGATATTAAAAAATATATATTGTAACAGCGTAGAATTCTCATCCTGAAATAGACCTGAAAATAACAAAAGCTAAGTATTAATTTCCCCTCCTTCTCGAATGATATTGTAAAGCTGTGAAAATACTTACGTGTCGCCCCGAAGAAGTCCATCGTCATCCCCAGGAACTCATCAGCATCCCCAGGACAACCCACCACCCACGCCAAAATCTGGAAATAAAAAGAAACACAAATAATATCACGAAGAAAAGGACATACCAATAAGAAGAACACTTACCATCTACCGGAAGAAAATCCATCGAAGAAACCCACTGAATAACGCCACTCCACCGCACATTATTTAAATAAATGAAAATCCAAAAAAAAAGTTCTCGATAAAGCATAGCAATCGCACTCGCACGCAACAAGATGACACCGGCACCTGTCAAACTGGCACCACGCGAACACTCTCGCGAGTCACCCAGTCCGAATCATACAGCGACCCGAATGTCGCCGAGAGACACAGATCGGCACGGTGACGTATCGAATAACGAGAGGGCACCACCGCACGGTCGATGGACCAGATCAGTACTTTGCCCAATTCCCCAGTGTTCTCAGAATAATTACCTACCATATCGATCGTTCTCCCATTCCGCCTAGTTCCCGATAGAGTTCCCCCCAGCATCGTCCCGCGAACTATTGACCCGTCAGCGACCCATCATCGATCGACCCGGGACTGAATCAGCCAATAGACAGCCAAGGATCTCCCGTGTCTCGTCAAATCAGAGGCTCGGGAGAAAAATTCGCGAACACGGAAAATCTGCAAGTTCCGGCACGACACGTGCCCGGCACTTTGCGGCGAGCCATCGAAGCATAAAGACGAGATGCAGTTGAGAATAGTTAGAGAAGAAAAGCGAATTAATAAAGAAAGAGAATAAAGAATTGTAGATTGAGAGTTAAATAATTGGAGATTGAATAGTGTGGAGCGGTATTGCGAGTGAGAGATTATAGTGTGGAGCGGTATTGTAAGAGAGAGCGATTGAGTGGACGGAACTGAAAACTACGGCGAATAGCAAATCCAAGGACACGAGCAAGGACTGGAAAAGATTTGAAGAGTACGGCGACTTGACATAACTCCGGCATCTTTTCGACGCATCTATTTGAGTAAGTGTTTGCACAGCTCGAATATTAGCACTGTTAATTAGTTAAATCCTCCCCTTTTTGTGCAGAGTGTTGGAGTTTCCCTCCCCCTTTTGTTTTGTTTCTTTTCGAGTTTGTCCCAATCTGCTTATAATAGTAGACGTAAAATAAAACCGGTGTGGACGGTGGTATAACCTTAAGAAATAGAGCACAATAATACAGTTAAATTGTTAAGGGAATTCATATGTGACACCCGGGCCATTACAATTTATATAATAACAATTATCGAGCGATCCCCAATAGGTAATAATGTTGGCTAATATTCATGCGTGATAAAATCGGAGGTTTCGCTTTCGACAAATCAACCTCGCGGAAAATAAGTTTTTGTTTGTTTTCATTGGAGCGCTTGACTGTTACCTCGATCGCCCAAGGCCGAAGTCGAACAAAGGTCGTATTTACCATTTCTTTTGGCCAGCGTGCAAACTATCTCGTCTAAGCGTCGAGATCCTTAACTAATATTCTTGAAAATTTCAAACCGTGCCAGTGGTAATAACTAAGAGGCCATCGAGTCTTGGGCCCCACCCTAAGCTACCCCCAAAAGTCCCCTCTCCCTTTAGTCTCCCGATATTAAGAGTGTGTGTCCAAAAATCCGTAATAAAATCCCTTTTGTTATTTTACTTAAAAATAACTGGCGCCCATGCCTATAAATTCTTTTTTGTAACGTTTTGTTTTTTGAGATTGCCCTCGAGATCGTCCGCCGAGAAAACTGTGATATTTTTTTTGTATGTAAATACGTGTTGCGAAATAATGATTGGGGTATTGTAACCCGTTTCGGTATATATTATATTATTTAACTACGCGAACAATAAAGTGATTGTTATTCTTGTTGTTATAATTCGTGTCTCCCATATAAAATTTGTATATTGCCCCCCCCCCCCCCCCCATTCCCCCAGTCATGCCTCCCAACGGCGTGACAATATATATATTTAAAATCAAATTTGTTTAGACATCTTAACGATGAATAAACAATGTAGAAAACAACATTTAAATTTTTTCTTTCGGGTGTGATTGTCGCATCTTCCTTTTGCATATTTTTATAATGTGTGCTTTATTTCCGATTATTGTATTTGCTTTTTATTGTTTTAGACTACGCGATTATGGCAGTTCTTGGTTTTCAAATTCGGTTTAATCAGGTGACTAAATTTCTTATCTTTTTCTTCTGTTGAGTGCCCTGACTAATGTTTGTGAATTCTTATTTTCCGCATGTGCAGCCATCCTTATTTTTCGGGCTTACACAAATCTTTTTAGGTGAGTCAATTTCGTTTTTCTAAGTTTTATACCTCTCGCCACATATCCGATGTCCTCTCTGTAGTTTTATTCTTCTCTCGGCGCCGAAATTGTTCCTCTCGTCCTTCGGAGTTTCTTGCACTCGTCCTCTAGCTGGGTTTTCGCTGACGTTCCTTGAGTCGTACCTTGGTGATCTTGTTTTTCTCCGTATCGGTAATATTCGATACCGTCTCCTTTCGCTGATCCTGCGTATAACCACGCTCGTCTATTCTATACTTGTAGCTTACGTTCTCGTTATACCGCCCCCTGTGTCTTCACCGGGTACCAGCGGTATCGAGAGTTCCTAGGTGTCAAACTTTCTTGTCTATTTCTTCTCGCCTCAGTCCTTTCCTCACAGCCACCCCTGTATCTTCACCGGGTACCAAGCTAGTGCTGAAATTTTCAAGATTTTGATTTGCGACTCGATATCTATTTCGTAATTTTAGCTTATTATTGAATAAACTAAGTCCCTGAGCTGATTGTCGAGGAAATAATTCTTCAATGTTTCCCTTGTGAGAGTCGTGGAAGGAATATTCGGGATGCTGGGAACCGAGAGATGACGCTTTTATTACCTCGCCTTACGCGCAACACGTGGGATTAAAGAATAACTGATTTATTAAAAGAACAAGAAAAAAACTTTGGTAATATCGTGGTTAGGTACAAAAACTGTAACGAAGTTCGTAGCGCGGCTTTGCTCCCTTGTGCGTTGCCATGCGGACACTGCCGCTCGTTGCGCTTGCCTCGGCTATCTCGACGCCAAGGCTTCTTCATGCGGCAGGTTGCCGCGCTTCTCGAATGTTCTTCTCCGATGACCGCCTCTCATTGGCCGAGTCCCGCTCGCTCCCGACTCGCCTTGGTAAAGCCCGTGAAGGCGGACTTGCGAAGAACCACTCTACTCAACACTTATTTTTCTGGCCTTCATATATTGTGTGTCGTTCTGTTTCATTGTCGGGAAATCCACATCATATTTTCCCTGAACTAACCTCAAAGGTCTTGTGTTCTTATTTCTTTTTCTGTTTCAGGTGGCTGCCGTCAATGTCGCACGTTCCACAGGATGGCGGAAATTGGCCTACCTTTCAATATATATATTGTTATGCCGTGAGGTCTATGTGGAATATAAATTTTCGCACGCTCCGGTTTGAATTATTAAATGGAATCTTTATTATGATATTTTGACAAATAAAAGAACTTAAATAATTGTTCCTTTCTTTCTTCTAATTCTTAAATAAATTCCGAGTACTGACTTCCTAGATAACGTCTCTCGAGATCGTATCTCGTCGAAAGAGCGTCAAAGACTGTTATTCGTGAACTTATTAAAATCTACCCTAACACCGAACGTGTATTACTCCGCCTGGACTTCGCGCGTTGTCCAACCGTAACACGGTCGGACGCTCACGATCATTTTTGCTGATGCAATGGCAAAAGCGTGGGAACGCTGCTTCATCCTTTTATTCAAAATTATTATCAAATAGACCGGATGCAGGCAGTATATGAGTCGCTATGACCACTGGCATAACAATATATACATATTGTCACGCCGACGGGAGGTTTGACTGGGGGAATGGTGTGGGAGACTATAATAAACGGTGATTATATGCGAGATAGAAGAACAATAACACTCATAGGGTTATTATTCCGTGAACTAACTTAAGTAATGATTTCGTCTCAATCGAGTCACAAAAGTAATATATAAAAAACATTAACAGTCTTGAGTGGGGTTTTCAACAATGAACGCAATTAGTTATCTTCGATATAATATAATTATTACAATGGCTAATATCGGCGGACAATCTCGGTAGCAATGTTTAAAAACAAATTCTATACAAAGCATATTATAAATTTGGGTGTCAGTTATTTTAAATAAAATAACAAACAAAATTATCAGAAGTTTTGAGGTGGATATGCTTATTATTGGGATACTAAAAAGGGAAGTGGATTTTAGGGGTAGCTCAGTGTCGGGGTCCTACGACTCTCCGGCCTCTTATTAATTACCACTGGCCAAATCTCAAAATGGTACAAAAAATATTCCTCAGGTATTAATATAATATACGTTTCGCGAGAATTTTTATTTTTTTTCCTCATTTTTATTGTTCTAATTAGGTTGTTATGTACATATTTTTGCGAACATTGCTCCTAGAGTCTCTATACAATTATGGGATAGAATGCTTTCTTTTACATTTTGGTTACTATTTTGGTAGTTGCTTTTCGACTGTTTTCTTGTTTTTGTTTTTTACCATCTTTTTGTTACTTATTGCTAGTGGTGGGGTGAGGTGAGTGGGGATGGGTGTTTATGGGTAATTCATATAAGAGGTGGTTGTATTTCACTGAGGATATTAGTTTTTGCTGATGTATTTTCGTATGGCCTGCGGTCTTCCGCAGTGAATCCTCGTAGATAAGGGCAGGTATGATTTTGAAGTTTATTGAGATTGTCCTGATGCATTTGGCAGAGTCTGTCGATAAAAGGTGTTTCGCCCGTCATCCGCCACAGTTCGGATGTTGGGAAAAATAGTGGAAGACCGGCGGCTTGTTTCAGTGTTTTTTTATAGTAAATCTCCATTTTGCGGAGTGGTGTTTTGTTATACAGCGGCAGCAAGCAGCCAGTGCCATAATCCAGGGATGGCAGAACGCACGCTTTTATTACCCTCCATTTTATATATGCGTCTACCTCGCTGAAACGCCCGATGATTCCTTGTAGGCATTTTATTACGAATTTTGCGATTCTGAGTCTTTTGTCGAAATGTGGGGTTATTTTCAGAGTTCTTGTAACAGTAACTCCGAGGTAGTTTAGTTTTCTTCATGGCTCAATTGTCTCTATGTTTTTTGTTCGTGGGTCTATAATACTGATCTTGCGGTGTTCTGCTTTTCGGTGTTGTCGTCCAAAAATTATTGCTTGAGTTTTTTCCTGCGTTACAAATTCTTACAATACAATATCCTCAATACAACTTCTTGTGTATTTTCTTTCCGCAAGGTACTGTGCTCGGCGTGGGCTGTGACCGTTGACCGTATCATGATGTTGTCGGTGTCTGCGAGCACAGATCTGCCGTGTGTGGGACATCAGAGATGTAGAGATTAAATATTGTTGGTCCCAGCACAGAGCCTTGAGGGACTCCGTGTTGCTGATGTTTTGTGTCGGAGATTTAATTTAAAAATTTTCTCTGTAATTTTCGATTAGATAGGTATGATTCTACCATTTTGATTATACCTAAATCTGTATCTTTTTCTATAAATTTATATACCAATGCCTTGTGATTAATGCAGTCAAATGCTTTGGAAAGATCAAGGGAGACAGCGTGACATGTTTTTCTTTCGCTTATTGACTTTTAGATATAATGTATTGTTCTTGTTAGTTCACTATTTGTTCCAAGGCCTGATCGGAATCCGTGTTGAGAATCCGGTAATATTTTAAGGCATGTGTCCATTCTGTTTAGAATTATTCGCTCTAGCCATTTCCCCATTATGTTGAGCAGGGTAATTGGCCTATAGGATGAGGGTTCATTTACAGGGTTACCTGGTTTACGTAGAAATATGCATGTACCAAGTTTTCATACGTTTGGGTAGTAATTATGGGTAAGGCAGGAGTTAAAGATTTCTTCAATTCTCCTGAAACAGCTTGCATGCATGCATTTTAGGTGTTTTGTTCCAAGTTCATCTGGTCCGGGCGCCTTATTGTTTAAACAAAATTTTAAAGTCCTTTTAATTTCTTGGTTGTTGGTCAATCGAAGAGGTTTGGAAGGTGCGCTCATAACGGTTGCTTTAAGTCTTTGCTTACCAGGCTTTCACGTACAATTGCAGCTTCGGTGAGCATTGAGGCTACTTCTTTTTGCGTCGTTGCACCTTCGAAAAAAGGGACTCTGTTTTCCGGTCTTTTTAGAGATTTTTGGATTCTCCACGTTGTTTTTCGATTGTCTGTTTCTTCCTCGATGACGCGAAGCCATTGTCGTTGTTTGTGTTCGCGTATTTGCTCAATCACGCGTGTTTTGAGTTCGTGTAAGCGGGTGATCCACGCGAGATCGTGAACGCGTCCGTTGCATCGCATGGCGTACCGCACTCGATTTCTATCGCGAATTGTTTGCTGAATTTCGTCCGGTAATAATTCACTCGCTTTATCGATTTCACGAGTCATTCCGCGCACGACAGACTGCACGTGAAATGTGAGGTTGTCTATGGCTTTTTCGATGTCTTGAATTGTTTGTATCGCCGGCTGTTGTTCGAGCATTGATCGTTTTTCGTATTCGAGCCATTCTTCATTCGTTTTGAGTCTTGTCCTGCCTTTTTTATTTATTTTCGGTGTTATTTTTATTTTCACGAGAATTGGCACGTGGTCACTGCCGATATCTTCGATACTTTCGCAGGTTGTTATATTATTGGCAATGTTAGTTAGTGCAAAGTCTAGTATGTTGTTGGAACGAGCGGTTGGCCGAGAGCCGCGCGGGTCCATTGCAATGTCGACAGATCCATTGTTTATTTGTTGATATATTATAGTCCCGCGTAGATCATTTATTCTGCGTCCGAATATTTGGTGTTGCGCATTCCAATCTCCTACTGTTATTGAATTTTGTATATTCAGTATATTTTGTATGTCATTGTAGACGTGGTGTTCGCCTGGTGCTGCGTTGGCCATTTTCAGTATTAAGTAGTATTGAGCAGCATTCGAGGTTGTTGTAAGGTTTGTGTCTACACCAATAAACGTCATTTCTAATGTACATGAAGGTTCCCCGAACTCCGCGACCCCGCACTTCTTGATTTGTTTTGTTGTCTGATATTTTTAAATATCCTTGGATATTATATTTGTAAATCCCACTAGGCTTAATTTTCACTTCGTTCAATATTATTATGTGTGGGTTATGTTTCGAGACAAGATTTCTGATTTCATTAATTCTTTTATGAATACCCAGTACGTTGCATTGGAGTATCACGATTAATTTTCAATTTCGTTCCACAAGCGATCGAGCACAGTGATTGCTGCATTCGTCACCCCTCCGATTGTGTATTTTATCGTCGATTCATTATCTACTTCGTCGATTAGTCTGTATATTGAGAGAAGACAACTCGCGTCAACTGAAACGTGACAGATTTCACTTATTGCTTTACTGATGAGTATTTGTATCGGTATTCTTTTTTGGCTTGATTTTGGTGTATAATTACGGTTCGTAAGTTCATTGTTCCTGAAGTACTCGATTCGTTCTGTTGGATCTGTTGGTGGTGTTGAATTTGGTCTGCTTTGGGTGGTCTTGGTTTGTTGTGTTTGATTGGTCGTGTTGGTTTCTTCGTTAGTGTTGGTTTGCTCATTAGCTCTGCTGTTAGGTCGTCTTCTGATTGCTGGAAAGTCATTATCGTAGTTAGGTGTTGACGGTGCGGCTATCGCACGTTGGGTTGGTTTTGTAACGGGGTTTGATTTTTTCCGTTTTTCTGTTGCTTTTTCCATGTTGGCTTTCCTAACTAGGCATCACTTGCGTTTGGCGTCATGTTCAGTGATTTCACATAGGGTGTAGACTCGATTTGGTCGATCGTTATGCTTGTAGGAACTTCGTTGTGTTCACAGTTCTTGGCAATGTGTCCAAAGCCGAGGCATTTCATGCACTGCGGCGCTTGGCTCTCTTTTGCATGATATTTCTCGCATTTAATAACACATACATCAATCCTTGTCTTCTTGTATAGTTCTAGAAGTTTTGGTTCCGGGGGGAAGATGGCCACCATGAAGGTGCTTTTATTTGAGAAGGAGATGAGTCGAAGGGGTTTAGTTCCCCATTCTTCTTTGATGATCAGTTCCAGCTATTCTGGCTCGTAGAGCTGTGCCTTGATACCTTTGATCATAACTCGCTTATTTTTTTCAGTCGAATCGTTAAACGTGTGGTGTTCTATTTTTTGATCTCTCAGGAAGTCCTGTAGTTGGGTTTTGGATTGGCTGTTGTTACATCTAATTCTCCAGTTAGCACCGCAGTCGTGTTTTAGTTCAACTTTTTGTCGACGGCAGAATTTGTACAGTTGAGTTTGTAAGGAATCGCTCTGCTGTAGTATCGTTGATTTGATTACAATCGGTGTTGGTTTGTAGTTGCTATTGTTGTTATTGATTACCTTCGACGTTGGTTTACGATTACCGTTATTATTTTCATTTCGTCTTTCTCGTTGATCCTTACCAGTTTCGCCGACCAGCGTGCTAGCCGACTGCGTCACTTTGATACGCTGGTCATGTATTGTTTGACTGGCATTGTGTGGATCATGCTGTGTTTGATTGTTACTATTAGCTGGGGAACCGGTTATATCCATTTGGTCCAGCGGTCGTTTATTTTTCCTGTTGGCTTTTCTCCTTTTTTCCCTTTAATTACCTTGTTTTGGGCTCTCGTGGATGGAGAGTCCTCACTCGAGTATGCCTTGATATTGTTTGTAGATTTCCTTTTTCCACTTATTGTTGATGTTGAGTGTTGGCTAGATTGGCTTATAGTGCGGTGTTTTACCATTGCTGGATTTAGAGATATGCAACCGCCCCCCCCCCCCGGCCGCTGCCACGCGGAAAGAAATAGACGAAGCTAAAACAGCAGAGTCACGCGACCCGATCTCACTTCCTCGGCCATATGTATACATGCATATTTATGAATAGGTATATGCATACCCGGATATCTGCAAAGATATATGCGGAAGAATTTATTTTTTTCAAGTAGCATAATATTTCGTGAACATTTTGCAGTTCTCTCCGATATGTGTCAAAAAATGTACAGAATGCTGTCAAGTTTCAGATGTGCGACCGAGAATCGAAGATCCTCGATCGTGTTTCGACTCGGCTCGTTGGATTCGTCAAACGGCTCTCTTGAGCCAAATGCATATGCGTCAGACAATGAAATTGGGAGTCTTAAAGTCGCGACCGAGAATAGGAAATTCTCGGTTAATGTTTGACTCGAATATTTTTATTCGTCGAACGATGCTTCTAAAGCATCGTCGATCAAGCATGGTCAACGTCAGGCGAGCAAGTGCGATCTCGGCGTCGGAAGACTCTCATCAGCGAGAGACAGACATATATTTGCGCTCTCGTCGAAAAACGCAAAGCTACAGATTCCAAAATACAAAACGTTCGCACGCGTGCTGTGAACAACCAATCGAGTTGAAATTTGGACACGACATAGAGAATAGTAGCCGAAATGGACTCTTGATATTTTGAAAAACAAATCCCACTTCTCGTTATAACCATTGCAAAATATATATATTATCTACATATATATCAAAGACGTATATTCCCGATATTTGCATGGACTTTATCATAGAAGTTGAATGGACTGCTAACGCCCAATAAAAATACGCACATTTTGCCTTTATTTCATTCCATGCGGTGGAAAAATAAACGAGTATCATTTTCAATTTGCATTGTCGGCAAGACAGGGCACGGTCTTTATTTCACGGGGAAAGCGCGGTCGCTGGCGACGGAACAGCCACGAGAGCCACACACAGTCGTTCTTATAGATCATCCAGGTCCGCCTGACGTAGGGCGAATGTGTAGCGCATGGAGCCTAGAGGGAAGGAGATCGAACGGCATAGGAAATTCATGATAAATTTGGACCCTGAAATCGACGAAAAAAATATAAGTTGGTTTTAGTTCGAAATTTAGCCACGAGCGCACTTGTGTTGTCGGTATAGGATATGAAGTATGGCATTGGTGATGCCATAAAGTGAGGAGTATTCGTTATCGACGCCCGGTTATTGCTGAAATAAGAATAATACTTATGTCTTTTAGTGTTTACACGCCGCGACACATTTCATTTTTTACGTGGCGAAAAAGTTTTGTGAGCTGATTGTTCCACATTTTATAATGAACAGGTAAGACAAAACGGTATTTTTGTTCATAGTACGTAGAATTTTCAGTGCGATTAATAACATTTTAAACGTATTGCAATTGTAATTCGGGGATTGTGTAAAGTGAGGTTAGCGTTCATACTGTCACATGCTATCACAAAAATTACAGTAAATCAATTTTTTGTTTACGGAGAGTTTCATCAGTATGGGGAAATACTGTTCGTATAGAGGGTGTCGAACTGGACGCGACACCGACAGGGCGAAATGTAAACGTTTGGGTTTACGGCAGTTGTCGGTCGCCAAGGTTCCGAAGGTAAATAAGAAAAAAGAATTATATTTAATCAGGTAAAATCGTTTTTTCGATAAATTTCAGTTAAAAAGGTCGTTCCAATGAGAACAAGGACGCGATTTCTCCCAGCGTAAAATCTTCGAATCCACTGGACAATCTCGACTGTAAGTATCAAGAGAAAAAAAAGATAAATAATATAATGAAGATAAGATAATAAAGAATAATATATAAAAATAAAGATAAATAATATAAATAAAGATAAACTACATAAATTTTCGTAATTTGCCATAATTTCTTGCAGTCGAGAGCGAAGAGTTCAAAGCAGGCGTAAACAACCTAGCAAAGCTGTTGAAAATCAGCTGGCACTCGAACCACCTCGTGACGCTGGCGGCGTCCAGTAAACTCGTCTGCGAGAGGCTCAACCCCTCGGCGATCGCGATTCCCAGCTCGATGATCGTCAAGGGCAAGCCCTATCCGATAATGGACATGGACCTGGGCGATCAGATGCTGAATAACGCCGCGAAGGCTCTGAGCTTGTTGTACATACAGGATATACGAAATCTTCAAACCAGAATAGACGAGGCGATCGTAAGCGTCCGGAGCGTGACCGCCAATCCAAAGACTGACACGAAGTTGGGCCAAGTTGGAATGTGAGCGAGCCTTGCTTTTCAAATTGTTTTTCTCAGTGCCACATCACAACCCCCAGCGGGACTGAAACGCGAATACTCATCTGTAAGTTTAAAAAAATTAATGTAGCCTGAGGGAAAATTGGGTGTAAGCACTATGCGCGGCAATTTTTCTCGAAAGAGAAAGACAAAGTCGAAGAATCGTTTTGTAAAGTTTGTTTTTTCCAAAGCTGGCTACTGCTAAGTTGGTTCTTGCTGCAAATTAAATGTGCACAAACTTTGCTGAACAATCGTTCAAATTAGCCAGGAAAATCCTCATACGCCGTTGGCTTGAAAATGATCTGATTGTACTCGAGATCTTTCTCTTAATTTCGTACAAAGGTAGGAAAGGTTGGATTTTTCATGAGAAATAAGAATTATGAGCGATGATGAAACTCTGCTGATAATAAATATTGATTAAATCAACAATTTAGTAATTTGAATATAGTTAACTTGTGAACCCTCCTCGCATATTTTTTCTTTTCTCCTTACTTCTATATATCTTATTACACTATTATCTGACGCGCCTTAGAAATGCACGGGGCAGTCGAAATAATCGTACGCGTCTAATCAAGCAGGCACTATTGTTATCATTTGCAGACTATTGTTATCATTGATAACAATAGTCTCTCGTTGTTATCATTGATAACAATAGTCTCGTTATTCTTCGCCGAGAGTTGAAATTTGCACACTTATGTCGTATCCCACCCGGTGCATATAACCGCACTATCTGCAATACGCTGCTCTCTCTCTTTTCGCAGTCCTTCTCTGTCATCCTATACTAACGACAGCAGCGCCACCACACTATATATTTTTTTTTCGTCGCTTTCAAGGTCCACATCCATAGTACAGCGTTCGGGCTCCTTTACTCTAGGCTCCATGTTCCAGTTAACCATAGAAAATACATTGGTCGTAGATCCTGAAAGACCTATGACCCCCTCCAGCGAAAATTATGAGAGAGCTAGTGAAGCGTTCTCATTACACGAGAGACATTACCACCTAATTATGCCTTCGGCAGTATAAGAAGCGGTCGATTCTCGAGGGGTCTGAGCCTGTATCTAATTTGTAACCGATTTATATAATAATTGTCAACCGTAAAAGAACTGGTAATTGCCGAAAGTGTGTTAGAAACATTAAACGAAGAGTTGCCTGCCCCACTTCAGGATTGTTGACTATCGGTCGAATAATTCGGCAAGTTACAAGCTAAAACAATAGATTTATATATCTTCAGTGGAAACGCAATCTTGTTGCTTTGCATATTCTAGTTCTTTGGTCCTCCAACTGTACCTACCCTGTGAGTGTTTCCTATTTATTAAATTAGTTAATGAATCATTAAAAGTTTATCAGTTTCCTTCAAACTGATCGGCGTTCAACTATATTATAGATTATTAAAGCATACACTAATAGAGCCCTGCCAGCCGAAGGACCTCGGCTACCGCAGGTGTCGGTAGAAAATTCAGTTAAATAATATATACCGGTCCTACGTAAACCTGCATCTCGAACATTGGAAGCCAAGTACAAGGTGCGCAGAAATAACTTTAAAAATTAATTGACAAAAAATGGTTAGAGGGATCCCCAGAAACTGTTTATTTCCTGTTGAGTTTTCTTTCTCCGATATAGAATATATATTTGGTGGAGAGAAAAGGCCAACGAGTTGAAAAGAGAAATCTGTGAGGAGGTTGGATAAGCGGGTTGCAAATAAGAGTTACACAGAGATTATGATGTAATAAAAGATATGATAACTTTATTAACAAAGGTGTATTAAGTGAAAATTATTCAACAAGAAAGTCTTTAGGCTTTGGATTGTCGGTGCTCCTTCTCAGAGTCTTGGAGACGAACTGAGGAAAAACGAGATCGCGTGTTCCTTCTGCTCTTTGCACAGCGCCTCACGCGTTGTATACCGGTAGCTTGACTAACTGTACCGATAATGTCGGACTCTGCTCGAACCATTCCAACATTTCCCAAATGTAGGTATAAAATATATTTTTTACTCATATACAGATTTGGAGCCGGACCAATTGAAAAACAAATCAATCGAGTGAGTAACTTAGGGTCGAATTTTTATTCGACCTTATAAAGAATCTATTGATGACCAAAGAATGTTTTAACGTATTAGTCCAGTCATTCTGTCATCGAAAATCCTCGTAATCTGACAAAATTAGAAGGAGGCCAATTTTTTGACAGGTGATTCTGTACGTGTCGCTGGTGCCAAATCCAAATTTGCCCACAAATCGGGGTGCAGGTTTTTTTAAGGGATGAAGAAGGAGGGGGGGGGGGTAAATTTGTGCTAAACTACGACTTCTACGAGGTCGGACCCATGAGATAAAATGTTCAGAAAAATCCGTGCTCCATTTTTTTCCACAGCACCGAAGTCGCGAGAGTTTATTTTGGGGGTAAAAAAGAGGGGTGAAATTAGAAAATTTAGTTTTGATTGAATAACTTGTTAGGAAAAATTCGTAACATGTTTGTTCAAATGGGAACGTTGTAGCACTTGAAAATACGCGTCGAATGAGTTTTTGATCATCCCTCTCCGATAATATCTTCACCCCCAAAAATATTGTTGAAATATCAACAAAAATTTGTTTGTTGAATAACTCAAAAACAATCGATTTTTCGGGTACAGTATGAATGTACGAAATATACAGAATACTATTCTCTGAATTTTCATCCGTATGGACCACCCTTAAATTTTTTCTTTTTCCAACCCCTTTCGGGGGTTTAAAATTCAAAATGAAATTTTGGCAAAACTATTGACGATACGAACTCGCCGCCATGGAACAATTTGTAGTTTGAACCCTCAGCTACATTCTTGTCCACAGCGTGAAACTCGTATCTCTTCATTTTCGTTTTCAAAAAGTGGGGGAACGTACCAAAAATCAGTTTTTCGAGAATAACTCGCCGGGAATTTCGTTTTACCTCCATTCAAATGAAAAAGTTCTAGCTTTAAAATCCTCCCTTAATTCTAAAAGGACCCCCCCCCCCCCTGTACAAAATGAAGGAACACTCTGAAAATCGTATTTTCGTGATCGCTCAAGAGATGATGATTTTGCGGGTGCAGTTTGAATGTACAAAATATAGGGCTTAATATTTTCTACAATTTCGTTCATATAAACAATCCTCAAATTTTGCCATGTTTTCATCCCTTAACGAAAATAAAAATATGTTGATCTTTTGCTGAAAAAGTATCGACTGTACGAAAATTTTCATCTAAGGTGATTGATAAATTGAATATTCACCTTTAATTTTGTTAATAGACACAACCTCGTCAGGATGAACCTTCGGGGTAAAAAATTAGAGTAAACAATATTTGGTACAATTTTTTCGAAATTTCTCTTCGCCAGGTCATTTTACGAAATTCGTCTAAATGTAGACCTTAAAAATACGCGTAAAATGAGTATCAATCCTCATCCGCGATATCAACCCCCTTGGAAAAATGAATGAATTACGGTTGCATGTTCAATGGCATTTCAAGCGGTGCTCTCGACATTCAAAGGCGTGAAATACAGTCATTCAATTCTATAACACTACAAACGGCCCTTAAAATACATTCATCGTCTCCTAAAATGTCAAAATATACGTTTTTTGGATTCCTCCTGAAATAATCGCTCGGGTTGTGATCTTCAGAACATCATCCCACTCGGTGTTGTAATGGAGGTCTTCCCCTTCGTCATAAATCGCGCTCGTGATGATGTCTTTTATTACGGCGTGTGCTTGCTCAAGTCGTCCGTTCGACTGTGGATGGAAGCTCGTTGTTTTAATATGCTTGATTTTTAACATTTCTTTGAATTCCTGTACGAGATCCGAAATGAAGTTTGATCCTTGGTCAGTGAAGATTTGTTTGGGTAACGTAAATATGTAGATGTAGTGGTCGAGAAGTCCTTCCAATACAGTCTTGCTGGTGGTGTCTTTTAGTGGTATCAGCATAAGATAACGTGTTAGTTGATCTTGTATGGTCAGGATGTAGGTATGTCCCTTCTACACTCAGCTCGCTCCCCTCCCGCCGTCGGCGCACCGGCCGTCGCCGCAGGGCGACGACCGATCTGCGGCCTCCATAAGTTGGCCGGCGGGCGGCGGGCTGGAGGAGCCCATCGTCTGCCGTGTGAGCCGGGAGTTAGTGTAGCGTAGGTGTTCCACGCTCGCCACTCGAGGAAGGGGGCGGCCTGAGGGTCGCCCTGGGAGTCTGTACCCGCCGTACTCGCAGCAGCGGGCCGAGGCCTGCCGGGGGCGCGGTGAATGCGCGAGCGAACCCCGCGCCCCCGGCTATAGGCGGGCGACGAAACAACGTGGTGGTTTTAGCCGGTAAGAGTCCGGAACATCCGGATTGTCCGGGGATTATCCATGAGGACTCCCACCGCGATACAAAAAAAGGTATGTCCCTTCTTGGTGGTTTTTAGTGGACCTTCAATATCCATTGCAATTTTGTCGTTTGTCTCGTGCGAAGTATCGGGTATAATTGCCGAAGTTTTTTGTCGTACTCTGGTGAGCTTAGTCTTCGGGCAGGTATCACATTTTTGTTCGTTCTCGATGATGTGTTCCTCCAGTGAGGCCAGGTAAACCATTCTCGCGCTCTTTGGATAGTTCGATTTTCTCCAAAGTGTCCTATGAGAATAGTCCCATGACTTTCTTTTATCGCTTCCTGGCTTTCGTCGTCCGTGAGCTGCTGTGTCGGTATTGTGCACATGACAAATTTCCTTGTAGGTTCTAAGATCTTTAGGAAGTTTGCTATGTCGATTGCGGCCGTTCTGTCGGCAAGAGTAAATAATCAATCATTCGGCGATAGCGTATTTGCACATGATTTAATTCCTTTTTTCGTTGTAAAACTCAGTAGATGAGGAAAAGCCATCGGTGTTCTTCAGAGTCCGGTATATCTTGTGACGAGCTCTTTTCAGCGAAATTTCGCCAACGCCGAAGAGAGCTGCCAGTCCAAATTTTATTATGACGCCCCCAATCGTCGATCCTTACCGTCGGTTTCGTATTCCAATGTATTATTGGGCGCCAGGTGCTTGTACAACCCCCGTAGCACCAAGGGACTTTTCTTTGTCGACGATCACTTCTCTATATTTAGTCAATCTCAGGGGATTCGTAGGGTCGGGGGACGAGCATCGATTAATTACCGGGTACAATTACAATAATTAGACTTCCCGTAGAGCACACGTATCTCAGCTTAACAGACTTAATTTATTTTTGCTACGTACTTAACGTCGTGACAATATAGTGTGCCGAGCACCGCGTTTTAACAATATTTTCCCGCTCAACCAAATATTAATAACTCGCTAAGCGATCCGTGCGCGGGGAGGCGTAGCGCTGTCCCCCGGAGACGCCGGGGGGAAGGGCTATGCTCGTGAGCGGGCTACCACGCGAGACGAACCCGAGCTCAGCTACCGCGCGCCGACGGTACGCGATACCTCATCGACATAAGGAAACGTATGGCGGGCCTAACTTTTTATCTCCGGTTCCGTGGTTCTAGCCTCGTCGCGCAGCGGTTCCTCAGGCTTCCTTTTCTCGCTCGTTCTCCCGTTTATCCTCCGCTCGGTATTCCTCACCCACACACACTCTCTCTCGCTCTATTCGATCTCCTCACACGCTCGCTCACACACTACTAATCGTTCAACTTTCCTTTCCGTATTTTACACGTCTACCTCAACCTTATCTCACAGTCGAAACCGTACTAAATCTATCCTCGCGTTACGCTCGCTCGCCGGCTCCCTCGTGGCCCTATCTGGGGGAAGAGGGGAAAACGGTCCTCGCGACAATCGATCCTCGATCGCCGGCACAGCCATCCCTCTCTCTCTCTCTCGTCCGCCGACGTCGTCTCTCGCGAACGGCCGACAATGTTGACATCCCGTGGCCTTGGGACTCTGAAAATCACGAGATGTCTCGGCAGCGCAAATTCTAGCGTACACTTTTGTCCACCATGGGTGCGAGACGACGCGACTCTGCCATTGCGGTCCTTTTCTAATATTCTCGCGAATATTCCTAACTCACAAGATTGCGAGGGTTATACCGCCTCGTCACAATCTATATCCTTATTTTGTATTTTTCTCGCGTGGTTGCGTTAAAATTTGTTCCACAGGTTACTCTCAGCTTGGTTTGTTATTACAATGTCTTGCGTTGTCATGTTGTTTTTACACTCCTGACAGTTTTTCAAGCATCGTCGAGTTCTTCTCTTCCCGTGACCTCTTCTTCTTCTTCTGGTTCCGGTGTATCACGTGCATCAGCTTCTAGTAATTTCGACATTGGGAATACGCGAGATAGTGCATCAGCGGCAGTATTCTTCTTGCCTTTTGTATACTCTATTTCGTATTCGTATTCCTCAAGGCGTAGTCTCCATCGTAAGAGTCTCGATGTCGGATCCTTCACGTTCATCAATCATTTTAATGCTTGATGGTCCGTTTGGATAAGAAATTTCCGTCCCAACGGCTACTGTTGTAATCATTTCACTGACCATACTATTGCCAGGAGTTACTTATCGGTTGTGCTGTAGTTTTCTTCTGCTTTATTCAGAGTTCTCGATATGTAACAGCAAGGATGTCCGTCGTGTGATAAGATTGCTCCTATACCCTAGTTCGATGCGTCTGTCGTCAGCGTAAATTTCTTATAATCAGGGTATTTTAATAGCGGCGATGAACAAAGATGTTCTTTTAATGTTTGAAGTGCAGTGTGACATTTCTCTGTCCAATCGAAGATGCTCTTCTTCTTCGTCAAGTTAGTGAGGGCTTTGGTTTTTTGCGAGAAATTTTTGATAAATTTCCGGTAATAGCCTGCTAATCCGAGAAATGATTTGATCTCTGTCGGCGTGGTGGGTCTCTTAAAATTTCGTACCGCTTCGAGTTTTGATGGATTCGGGTTAACACCTTCCCTAGTGATGATATGTCCCAGACATTCTAATTCGGGTCTCAAATACTCGCATTTATCTGGCTACAATTTTAGACCAGTATTGCGTAATAGATCAAAGAGAATGATCAAGTTTTCATTGTGCTCCTGGAGAGTGGATCCAAATACTACTATGTCGTCGAGATAGGCGAAGCAGATTTTTCCTATTAAACCTCGCAAAGCAGTGTCCATCATTCGTTGAAAGGTAGCGGGTGCGTTTTTTAATCCGAATGGCATACGTTCATACTCGAAGTGTCCATCGGGCGTTGAGAAAGTCGTGTCTTTTTTTGAATTTCCCTCCATGGGAATCTGATGGAACCCCGCGCTTAGGTCGAATGCCGAGAAGAATTTGGCTTTACCAAGGTGATCGAGTATGTCATTGATGATTGGCAAAGGATATGCGTCTTGATCGGTTTTCTCGTTTAATTTACGAAAATCGATCACAATTCTCCATTTATTATTTCCTGATGCGTCGGGTTTCTTAGGCACGACCCCATATCGGTGAATTATATGGCGATGACGAGTAGCTGATAATTTTCTTATTCAACGTTTCCTTAATTTGTTTGGTTATTTCTTGTTTGTAGCACTCCGGAGGTCTGTACGATGCGGTGTTAATTGCTTTACTGACCGTAAGGATAATCTGATGATTGGTCAGATTTGTGCATGGTAACGGATCTCCTTCTAGCGAAAATATGTCGTGATAAGACTGTACAATCTTCAAGATGGTTTGCTCGTACTCTGATTCGATATGGCTGGTTCGAGTATTATTTTTTAAAAGCTGGAATCGATGCTGTAGTTTGTTCTTATTTTCCGTTGTCTTTGATAAGTTTCAGCTCATCGGTGTTGATCCACGTAATGTGATTACTGTTATTGTGGATTGGAATCGTTACCGAGCGATTTTGTACATGATAAATCGAATCGGGTATCAAAGCGTTATCACATATCATTACGTGTCCTTTTTTTATTCCTGTGGTGATGGTGACTCAGTTAACTGCGTTGGGCGATAGAGAAGTCCTATCATCGTGCACCTCTATGGCTGTTTCACCGAGCCATAACGTGTCGTTAGTGAGATTGAACTGGAAGGCATGTAAGAAAGGGTTCCCCAAAAGTCCATCTTCAGGTAATGGGAAGTCATTTGGCACAATTTGAAAATGGTGCAGCTTTCCTAACAGCTCAATCTTGGCGGCTTTGCTCGTCCGATGTCGATCACGTCCCATCGTGAAATTGTTTATTTCATTTATAGGGATGGTTATAGGTGTGATGAGTTGTTCCTTTATTAAATTTATAGACGATCCGGTGTCTATAAGATATCGTCCTTTTCTTCGGTTTCCTCCGAAAGGGGCGAGTATTGAATAGAGTCTACCTGATATTGCTGACACTCTGTCCCCTCGTCATTTATCTCTTTCTCGCTCTGGCTCCTTTCTTCGTCATTGTCGCTGCCGTTTATCCTGTTGTTGCGATGCTGGTACGGCGGTCGAGGCTGTTCTCTGGCTCGGTAAAAATTTTCCGTTTTCAGGAAACACGTATTTGCCATGTGACCAGTTCGTTTGCACTTTGTGCGTAGAAGCTTACTCCGGTCCGGGAGAGGGGCGGTGTTCGGTTTATCGAAAGCATGCGGGCCCGGCTTACCTGCCGGCCGAGGTTCGTTTTTTGTGTACCCTCGAAACTGCGACTCGTGCCTCGGCGGGGGAGCCCTCTTATTAGGATTTATGGCTGGTGGGTGCATCAGATGCTTCTTATTGTTCCACGCTTCTATCTCGAGCGCTTCTTCTTGTGCTTCATTTAAGCCGACTGGTTTAAGTGCCCTTACTTGTCGTCCAATATTATCGTTGAGGTTCATCGCATAATGTTTAATGGCTGATTTTTCCTCCATTTGTAAGGCTAATTTTCGAGCCGTGAAGTTAGTTTGTTCGCTTTGCACAGTGTATCGGAGCTCGTTGTACCGTTTTCTATACCGTTGATTGTAATTTTGAACGGATTCGTGCTGTCCTTAAACGGTTTGGTTTAACCTTAACCTCGTTATCTCGACGGAGCAGGTAGAGCCTACGTTTTTCCGCAGTGCCATGAACAGGTCGTCATACGAATCTACGGGTACGAAACGAATGGCGCGTTTGGTTGCTTCTGTTATCTTGGTGGCAATGATGAGATCGAGCAGAACGTCCGGTTGATTACAGCGTGATTGAGCTCGTTTTACGTGTTTGATGAAGTCTTCAGTGCCCCCGTCATCGTGTCCATTGAGAATCTCAACTGTGTTGATTAAATCTCTGGCACTTAGAATTTCGGCATTGCGTGTTTCTTCATCATGGGCGTTGTTAACACATTGTTGTCTGTGCGAGTATAGCCTACGTTCTTGTGGATTACTATCAGAATCGGTATCATCGGTCACCAAGCCATGTAATGCCCTTACTTCCGCGAGTTCCTTATTGCGTTTAACGTTATCCTTGCGTTTGTGGCTATCGCATTTATTTTTGCAATGAGTTGGTCCATGACATCCCTCGAGGTGGTCTCTTCCAATGATGCTTTCCACATTTGAGCAGTGGTGTAAAGTGGACTGGTGATCGCGAATTCTTCCGTGGAGAAGTCGGATCGTTCGTCGGAACTGTCTTCAGTTCGTTTTTCACGGTAGTTCGTGAAGGTCAGTTTTGGACTTTTCTTTAAACGTACGTAATTGACACAAGTTGGTACAAACTTGTCTAGATTGACGACGTGTTTCTTCGTATTTTATTGACAAAAGGTTTCAATCTCGTGGGATTGTCCTTACAGTGAAGTATGCTTACTTTTTTGTGGTGTTGATGTTCCGGCGTAGATACGTTTAGTTGCTCCGGGATTGATTTGTCAATACGTCAATTATACCTCTTGCGGGGTTTCAATTGTTCTTCCGTAGAAGTAATTGAAACGTTGATTCGAAGTGTTTCCGTAGAGACTCTTGAAATCAGTGGTTCGATGTCAAAGATAGTTCTTTTTTAATTCTTTCCGTAGAAAGATTATCGTGAGAAACTATGTTGGCAGGATCGCCAAAATGTTACGGTCCGAGGGACTCGCAAGTAATGAACAAGATATAAAGTCGTTTTGCTGTAGCAAAACAGTCTCAACTCGTTTATTTGAAATATACGTGGTACAATGTTGCAGTCCGTAGACAACAAGATTGTATACAGAGTGACTAAGTTAACCGTCGGAAGGTCGGTACTAGAGTGACTACTTTCGGTTTCGATGCAATGACTTAGGTAACCTTACATTGTCTCATAGTCGATGGTGGGAGAACTGCAAGGATCTAGGCTAGTAGATGGTGGGACAACTGCAAGGGTCTAGCTTCGTGACGGGTGGTCAGGTATGTCTTTGTCGCTGGGGTAAGGTCCAAGGGTCCGTTTGGTGATGGGAGATTCGGGTATTCGTTACGTGGAAGTAGTTTAAGTTATATTCAGTTTGGGTGTAACAATAAGGTGTGGGAACTTGTATCGGGGTTTTCCTTAACACTGCAATATAAATATTAGTTTTGTATTCACGCCAAAGCAGTATAGCTTCTTACGTGCGTACATAAGTACACATCGATTTTTTAACTCGTCCTTCGTTGTTATGGGGGTTTCCGAATTTGTCGGTCCAGTTCGTCCCACAAATTTTCATTAGTATTCAAATCCGGTGATTGTGAAAGTGGATATACAACATTAGTTATACATTGAATATTATTGAAAAGAGTCCGTGCCTTGTGCTTCGGATCATTGCCTTCATTGTATTTTAAGCCTTGTCCAAATCCTATTTCGACAGCACTTTTTTAAAATTCTTCTGTAAAATAATTGAGTCTTTACACTTATCCACAATACCCTCTATAAATACTAATTAACCCACTCCGTGCAATGAAATACACCCCATATGATTACCGAACCACCACTGTGCTTCTCAGTGCGTTGTAAATGTTTTGGATTGTTCAGTCTTCTTTTCGTTTTCTCTACACTCTTACTCTTCCATCACTACCACAAATATCAGATTTACTTGCGTCAGTAAATATTACGTTATTTCACTACTCATTTTCTCTGACAATATAGTATTTTGCAAAGCCTCTATTTGCAAACTCTTCCATCTATTTGTTAGGTTCATGTACCTATGGCTTTTTCCTGGCTATTTGGTCTTCTTCTCGCACACTTTTCGCACATTTTTTGCGTTTACAGTAATACCCTGTTCTTCTCGCAGCATCGTGGCCAATTTTGGTGCACTTGTCTTAGGTTCATTTTACTTTGTCTCATACGTCGCATCACGTCGTTCACGAATATTTCAAACTCGCAGGCATCCACTTTCGCGGACCAAATCAATTCTATCTTCATTTTTATATCTTTTTATTATGTCCGCAACAGTCGTTTTTCTCATTTTCAACAGATATGCAATTTCACGATACGATTTTCTCTTATGCCGATGGAAACTGACTAACTGCCGTGTTTTCAATGTTTTTTCTACCCATTTCTCAAAATATTTCCAACGGACCGGATGAATCGTTCACATTCTTCATAAACCCCTTTTGGGTGATGTTTACGAAAATTGTGCTGGTGCTCCTATTCAACGACTATGGTATATGATTACTGACAGTACTTGTGTGATTTGTTGTGATTTATTTAAATGTCTCGCATTATTTAAACAATCGAAACAATTATTTTTTGCATTCATGTTACCTGAGGTTACGTTCTACAGAGAACGGCCAAATTATACTCAAACTTGAATTTGGTTAGTGATTTTTGATAGGCTGTATCTCAATGAAAAATGGTCATATCAAGATAAAAAAAAAGCATTTTGAGGCTCCAAGATTCTAGTTTTGAGATCTCCTAGCCAACATTTGTAGTGAGCTACGGTTACTACACAATTATAAAAAATAGCGCGAAGAAATTTCGTCAATTTCTTGTTTTGGCACATAGGACATTTTTGCAGTTAAACAAATATATGCACTATATAGCCTATTAGTTCAGCTTCAATTTGCTTTTTTAGTTATCTCTGTACGCCAATTTTTGGCTGAGATATCCGACTTTTAATGAAAAAGGGTCCTTTTGCATTTGGTCATCGATCATCTCAGCAACCAATTATCGCACAGAAAATTCAATGATAGTTTTGAAAACTCGAAAACATTTCCTATAATAACCTTTCGTAATTTTTCGGAAATATTTTTTTCTGCCACATCGACTTGAAAAAAGAATTTTAAAAAGTCACTTTTTTCGTTGTTTTAGTAAATCTATCGCGTATTAACAAATATTGATGGGGACACTAAGACTTTCAGGATTTTTTCAGGAGGACAGCTCAATGTACCCTCACTGCCCCTGTAAATTGTTTAATCGATCAATTGAACCGCCTTCGTTTCTAAAACCTGTGTAATCTTCATACAAATGAAAATAAACATTTTTTTCGACTTTTCTTACAAGTTTGTACTAGTTATTTGTTTAGTTTGGGAATTATTATTTTTTTTTTAATGACAGGACCGTACTGACTTTTTTTGAAGCAATTCGGCCTTTCCGTAACTTGATTTTCTTCTTGAATGAGCAAAATTAACGCACAGAAGGGCTGAATTGCTTCAAAATGGGGTTTTCAATTTTTTTTACAAATTAAAAATTTGTATAAGCTTTTTTTAAAAATTTTTTTCCCCAAATTAAACCAGTAACTAATGCTAACTTATAAGAAAAGTCGAAACAAATAAGTTTTTCTATTTTTATGAAGATTACACAGTGTTTAGGAACAACATTATTGCTGCTTTAATTCTTTTGTAAACTTTTATCAATCGGTCCCGAAAAACGGTTGAATGGATCGATTAAAAAATGTATAGGGGCATTGAGGGTATATTGAGCTGTACAAAATCTTCAAAGTCTTAGTCTCCCCATCTATATTTGTCAATATGCGGTAGATTTACTAAAACAACGAAAAAATTCACTTTGTTATACTTTTTTCAAATCGATGTGGAAGATAAAAAAAATCCTAATAATTACGAAAGGATGTTATTGGAAATATTTTCACATTTTCAAAACTATCCTTGAATTTTCTGTGCGATAATTGGTTGCTGAGATATCGATGACCAAAGGGCTTTTTCATTAAAAGTCGGATATCTCAGCGACAAATTCACGTAAAGAGATAAATAAAAAAACAAATTGAAGCTGAAATAACAGGCCATCTGGCCCACATATTTGTTTAAGTGAAAACAAAATTCCGAGACCGTGGACCAAAGCAAAAAAGAGAAAAAGTATGAAAAAAATCTCTTCGCGCTATTTCTTATGATTACGTATTAAATGTAGCTCATAAAAAATGTTCACCGGGAGATCTCAAAACTAGAATCTTGGATCTTCAAAATGCTGTTTTTTTTATCTTGATGCGACCATTTTTCAACAAAATACAAAATTGAGGAATTTTTCTTGCTCCTTTAATTGCTGTGTTGAGTGTAGCATATACCATAATTTTATGGTTCCTCGAACATTTGGTTTAAATAAAGAATAGAAATGCAACTATATGCTTATGCCCGAATATTTTCTTGACCGATTATATTTCCTTTGTACGACTCAAGCCGCTACAGTTCGTAATATTACCATTACCATTATTTGCAGTGTGGCCTCGAGAAATCTCAATAAGTTCCAGTATGCCCTTCGTTACTTCTCTTGAGAGCGAGGTAAGGTATTAACATTTCTTTTGCATTTTTTTATTTTTCAACTGAATGCACAATATCTCAAGAATATTGTGTGAAAATTTCAAGTCGATCGGACCAAAATTGACGAAGTTATGAGTATTTGAGCGTCCGTTGCTCCAGGCCGGGTTTTTATACCTGATTGACAGCTGCGCGGGCACGCTCACCCGGCGAGCTATTGTCCTGCAGGACTCGGGCCAAGGGCCCCGGGTACCAGGGGGGCCCGACTGAAAAACAGTTGGTTAGGGGTAGAATAAAGAAAACTTACAAATTCAATAACAATTTATCTACTAAATGAACAATATATTTACCAGAACATTCATAGTTTTACTTCTTTCTGGTCTACAGAGTATCTTCTTTTCTTCATTTAACAGCACAAATGTTCAAAAGATATTCAGAAAATCTATAGATATAAAATATCCATATAATGTTATAACATTATATGGATATTCTCTGAACGTGTTTCGAACATTTGTGCTGTTAAATCGTCGGTCCCGATTCGAATCCGAATTGCGATCACGAGCAACTGTCAATTGTTATCTATCTCATTTTTTAAAACATTCCACTGTTTTGTGACTTTGTAAAAGTCAAAGGTACATACGTCCACCAATCATCATTCTAGACTTCGAAATTGTTTCGAGATTGTTCTTATTATTAAGAGTTTCACGCCACGCTCAACTGCCGCGCAGAGCTTCCAGATTTGAATCATCTGAGCCGTGGCTCGCGGCTTGCCGAGTCGGTGGGGATAGAGTGGAGGTAAGTCGCCTCTACTGGCACGAAGCTTCGTGCGAAGAGGCGAGTTACTCCTACTGTACCCCCACCAACTCGGCGAACTGCGATGCCGCGCCGCGAGCCGCGGCTCAGGCACAGGTTTGGAAGAAGCTCTGCGTGACGCAGTGTTACAACCTTTCCAATACGCCGGCCGCGGCGCGGAGCTGTATCCAATGTCCTTCTCCCGGGCACCGTATCAAATCCGGCGGGGTCTTTCCAACGTCTTATGATACTGAAAGTATCGGGACACTGAGCACTTTGATGCCTCCTCTCTATCGCAGACCCGTGATACTGATAATCTGGTAAATTCTACAAACCGTAGGATTTCCGTCACACCCTCTCCTACTAACAATCGCAGTTACGTTATTGCTAGTGGGTCTTCGATTACAGCGTTCCACTATTCCGTGGAGTTTTTTTTCATTAAAGTCCGTAACCTTCTTCCTCTGCTTAGTGGACTTTCTCACCTCATATTTCGAATTTATTCACGTCTCGTTTTTCTTTTTATATATTTTTTATCTTTTTACTTACAAATTTTATTCCCCGCGTTCATACATAGATTTATATAGCGTCCTTCTCCATGCTATGAGTCCCCCTTAATCTTCCGTGTAACATTATGTGTTATAGTATGCTACAAGATAAACAGTTTATTAAACTTGTAATACTCGTAATTTCGATAATTTTTAATCATGTCGAAACGATCATATCCCAGCTGTGCAAAAAAAAAGAAAAAGAGCTGCTCACCAAAAGCAAACTATTGACAATTTACCAAAATTAAATTCATTTTTTACACCTGAAGCTCCTGCTGCTCCTGAAAGTAGCAAGCAAATTGATCCTTCAAACTTGTCCCATCAAGAAAACAATGACAGAACATTAAAACCTATGTCTAGTTCAGGAAGCGATTGGCAATGCGACGTAACTACTTGATCTATTTCAGATCAAATGCAATTTTCAACAGGAAACGAAAACATTTCACACCATCCTGGTAATTATTGGGATGCAGTAGTGACGGAAAACGTACGTGAATTGTGGATTCGCAAAGGACCGGAGTTTTTCCAAAATAAAGACTGTGACTTCTCTGAAGCTTCCAGAAGTTACATAGAGTATGGTAAAATAAAAACAAGGAATTTGAATAAGACAGTTTTCATCCGCAAATTAAAGAATGGTGAAAGTGTTGAAAGAAACTGACTCCTCTATTCACCATTGAAGATATGCTTCTAACACAAACTTCAGTTCTCCGAGTGTATGTAATGATTGGAAGTATATCAATAACCTCATATTGGAACACGAGAATAGTTTAGCGCACAGGCAATCTATGATGACTTAGATTGCGCGAAGTAAAATGTGTTGGTAGAGTGGATATTTACCTGCTTTCTCAATATAAGACAGCGGTAGATTACTGGAAGAGCGTATTAAAAAGGATTGTTGCAGTTATTAAATTTTTGGCATCAAGCGGACATGCGTTTCGTGGTAATGATGAAACCTTTGGATCTCAAAACAATGGAAATTATTTGGGATGTTAGGAGTTATTAAGTGAATTTGATCCATTTCTTATGAATCATATAAAAAAGTACGGAAATCCGGGAAAGGGAAATACTTCATACTTGTCAGCAAATATTTGCAATGAATTTATTAGTATTATGGGAAAACAAGTCTTAATGAAGACTGTAGGTGAACTGAAAGCAGCAAAATATTGTTCAGTTAGTGTAGATCCTACACCCGACCTCTCGCATGTTGGTCAGCTGACTTTCATTGTTCGGTACGTAAAAGACGGAAGCCCCGTTGAGAGATTTTTACAATTCTTACCTATAAAGGAATATAAAGCTGAATAATTGTCGGATACTTTTTTGAAATTTCTGGAAAATTACGATATTTCAATAAAGGATTGCCGCGGACAGACTTATGATAATGCGTCAAATATGGCTGGAAAGTACTTGGGTTTACAAGCAAGAATCAAGGAGAAGGGCATTTGTTATTTTCGTACCATGTGCGGCACATTCTCTTAACTTGGTGGGCATTTATGCTGCTGGATATGTTTTAGAGGTAACAAGCTGTTTTCAGTTACTACAAAAATTGTACAATTTTTGTTTCGAGTTCTACCCATCGGTGGAGTATACTGACGGAATGCCTGGGTTCGAATAAAATTATAAAGTGCCTTTCTGAAACTAGATGGTCCGTACGTGCTGACGCTGTAGGTGCTTTGCATCGGGTTACAAGCAAATTTTGAAAGCTTCGATATCAATTGCTAGAGCTACCGACCAATCAGGAGAAACCAGAAACGAAGCTCTTAGACTGGCCAGAAAAATGGAAAAATTGGAAATTATTGTTTTAACTGAGATATGGAATAACATATTAGAAAGGATAAACAAAACAAGTCTGAACCTTCAAAAAGAAACTCTAACAATGGACGTTGCGACAAAATTGTTTGCTTCCCTTGCTGATTTCATTGGTAATGTTAGAAATAATTCTGATCAGTATGAATCCTTTGCTAATGAAAATTGTTCAGACGCTGACTACAAGAGCCTCTCTCAAAGAACAAGAACTAGAAGCTCGCGCATTACATTTTATGACGGATCGGCGGAAACTGCTCAAATAACTGGTAAAGAGAAATTGAGAACAGAAATGTTTGATTACCCACTTAAAGTTACGATCAGATTCGTACAAAGAAATCAATCAACGATTTGGGTTTCTTTCTTGCTTAAAAATTATTAAATCAGACGAATTGAAAAATAGTTGCAAAGAATTTGCCGAAATATACCACAACGATCGCAGAAGAATTAGAGTCGGAATGTTTTCATTTGACGCAATATTTAAACAATGTTCGACGCAGTGAAAATGAAGAAATAAGTATTTCAGAATTATATCATCTCCTGCGAACGGACAAGATTGAAGGCACTTTTCCTAATGTTGGAATATCATAAAGAATTTTCTTGTCATTAATGATAACAAACTGCAGTGGTGAACGCTCCTTTTCTAAGTTGAACAGAATTAAAAACGAACTTAGGAGTACTATGCTTCGAGAAAGATTAAATAGCTTATCATTGATGAGTGTCGAAAGTGGCATTCTCAAAGAAATTAACTTTGAAGAAGTAATTGATGATATTGCACATCAAAAATCAAGAAAAAAGTCACTGGTGTCAATGTAGACTTTGTTCAGTTTTTTGTTTTAGACTTGCCTTCTTAATATTAAGTCCGTTTTTAGTGTTCCTTTTCAATGTTCTTTGATTTTTATAGAAAAATAGTTCCTTTATTTATTTTAAATATCTCCGTTTTTACCCTGTACCTAATATTTGGCTTTAAGAAGACCAAAAACTTAAAAATTAGCTTTTAAAATTAAAAAATCGCAAAAAAAGAACAAAAGAATTCTAAAACAACAAAACTTGAGATCAAAGGAATTATAAAATTATAAAATAAAAAAAATAAGGAGCTACATAAACACTCTCTACGTCCACGTCGTTAGTTCCGGGTAACGCTAAAGCAGAGTTGTATATCATGAAATCCTTAAATTTCTTATAATTTTTAGTACAATAATGAACAATGGTGTAAGGGAAATAACCGTTCTATTAATTGAGTTAAGAAGTGGCAGTAACTTTCATTAGGGTGCCCCCAAAACCAAATGTGCTAGGGGCCACCACATAACTAAAGGCGGCCCTGGCTATTGTATTCATTTATAATCCTCAAATCTATTTCTAGAAGCATCTGCTCAGGTAGTGTTGTGTATATTCGAGGCATGGTATATACATCAGTTGATCGATGTATGCCATGCTGAGCAGTAGCAAGTGACGCTAAATGTTTGACTCGGTTTTCGTTCGTGTTCGTACCTCGAAAAATGCCTCGAAAAATTACCAGAGACGATCGTACGAACAGTAGTGAGATCTTGTGCCGACCGAAAAAAGCGCCCTCCTCCTCCGGCGTAATAACGATGTGGCGGTATGTTCCGGCGACGCCGAAATCTGCGTTCGAATCTCCCGCCTGACACGCTCACGCCGATGTCGGCGGAGGCGACAGCGCCGCTCAGTCCGTCGCCTCGCCGGGTGGCGCGAGGCGGCCTTCCGGCGAACGCCAGCTTCGCTCTTTCTTAGCTTGCGAGCAGTCTTCGAGTACACATGTGATAATTCTGGCTCTATTTCGTTGTCTCATTACATTCATCTCAGCTTTTCTCTCGGCCTTCTCTTTGATCTCCCGTTTGTTCGATATCGACTACGGCTCATTCTCACAGTTCATTCTCGCGTTTTTGACCATCTCTATCGCCTCACGATAACCAATCGCAGTAATTGTCGCATGCTCGCAACGCCGACGCGGCCATTACGCCGTCACGCATTAACGACCGGCTCAACAAACTTAATTGTAACGTAGTGTAGTGACCATTAAACCAACAAGAATAAACATATTCGCCCGTTCAATGTATCATCTGACAGCTCTCTTCATTGTCTCATTCCTCCACGCAATCCAGGTCCTTGCTGAAACAGGGTAGCAAATAGCGCGTCAGCGAAAACAATTTAACATAGTTCCGCTGTAGAAGTAGAAGAAGATATCCAAGAACATTACAGAATAATAGATATTGTTCTTGCTTTTTCGACTATTGCTACTTTAGTCAAATGCGTGAAGTGTGATGGAAAAGTTGCATTCCAAACATGCAAAAAAGAAGGTCTTGGTTTCAACATCAAGGTTACAGGTGAAAAGTGTGAACAGCCTCATTACATTCCATCCAGTGAAAGAATAGATGCTGGTGCATACGATGGTGGGCGCGGCAAGTTTGTTACGTCCCAAGGTAGAGAGAGACTGTAGCTCCGTCGATAATTCGATGTGCGCGGGATTTTTTAATTGATTGGCGCTATTCGGCTGAACGTGAGCTCGCGGCTTGGGACTTACTTGTGCTCAATATACCAACTCAACGATTTTGGATTAATCGTCGAGGTTGATTCCTCTTCGAAGATGTTTCGTTTGATGACTGTTTTCCCAGACTTCTCGATGTTGATCCGTGAGAATGAGTTTCTTGGGAAAATTATTAATTGCAACGCCAACAACGCACGCACCCTTAACAAAAACTGATACTTTATTCGACTTTAAAATTACAACTCAAAAGTTTGTACTTAGAGTAGTTTCGCAGAGAGACTGGGATTTTACTCCCTTGAGGTACTATCTGATTCGAGGTTGATAGAATTCTGCTTTTCTTCTCTGAAAGGGTTAACCATTTCACCTCGGTTCGGGAAGAGTTACAAAAATTGGATTGATTTGATTGGTCTAATTCCTAGCGAGACTGTTCGATTTTCTATCGAGGGGGTTATTTTGGTCACACGGGGGTGATGTGAGAAAGAAAATACAGTTTCAAATTATAATTCGGAGAGTGGTACAAAGTTTGTTTATAACTAGGTTTTCGAGCGGTGATATCGCTTAAGGGGTTCATTGAAATGAAATGTGAATAAGAAAAAGATTGTTGGGCTGGATATTTGTAAGTTAAAGTATACTCTACACTTAAGAGTAAATACTATCGTTATTAGTTAAAGGTTTATTCTTGGAAGGGTGTATATAACAAGGATGTTTGTTCATTGGGAGAATGTTTGGAAAGGTAAGGAACGTTTCTTGTTGCATTGCGTGACTTTTCACGTAAATAGATTGCGTTTGGTGATTCGAATGTTTGGAAAAAATAATCTAGAAAAATTCTGGGAAATCATAGTTTAGTATCTGAAGCGGGAATAATTGCTGTTTCTTAGATATAGCTTAATAAATGGAATAATAAAATGATAATAAGAGAAAAAGATGTACATGATATTTGAATTTTACCGGCAGGCTGCATTGTTTTGGAGGTAGGCCAAATAATAATCTAATTTATCGACAGGAAATGTACGTCGCCCATGCTGGGACGTAACAAGTTGACGAGTTGCAAATTAGTAGAGCAGAGGAGCAAGCGGCGCACGACAGTAAACAAGAAAGAGTTTTGCGTAGACAAATGAAAAAAGGTGCTCTAGATCATGGTGATGGAAGCTTTTTGCTCTACGGACCTGGCATCGACGACTCTGTGTACGTATAAGAAAATTATCGAATTTATTTTGAATTTTTCGGTATGTAAAACTTTAAAACCTTTTTCTGAAACTTGTCATTTTTGAAGTCCGTGTACGCCATAACTCAAAATCTACTGGACCAATCGTTTTGACATTTTGCACAGTACTTCTTCACATAATTTACCAGGTATTGTCGAGAGCTTTTTGAAATAATTACTAATTTTACAACAACAAATTAACTGTTTTTTTAGCGAAAATCATTTTTTTTTTCTTCCAAGTGCTACGAAAAAGTGAAAAATCGGAAAAAATCCTCCCGTGGTTACCTCGAGAAACATTTCCTTTAACAAATGCATTTTTATTTATTTTATTTCAGATGATTCTGTTGCGAGTTATGATGGACACCGCAAAACAACGTTTTTTCGAGGTGCCTCCGGAGATTCACTGTTCGATTCACTCGTTCATTTTTCAATATTTTGCAATGAAAATTTAGCAAAATATTGTTCAAATGTTGCATTATTATATGGAAATGGACTGAATAAACTTACACTACGTGTATCGCTAGAAAAAAAATCTTAAAAACATGCCTTTTTTACCGAATTAATCCTACCCCGCCCTTAAGCCCTTTTTCGATACCAAGTTGAAATAATTCGGGCCTCTGGAGATGCGAATTATTTCCGGAACCTGAAGCTCCGGAACCTGGTTTCGATTCCAAATCTGTTGGGCGAACCATAGCGTGGGCCTACCAGAAGGTTGTAAATATTTTATCATAGCGTCCGCAGGCCCCTTTGAATGGACATATAATTTCTCTACCGATTTGGAGATTCATCGAACGGCAAATAATTAACGTTTTGATTAAAAGGAGACTACGCCCAGCCTGTTTTACTCCTCGGTTCTCCACTCTATTCTTGATTGACGCCTGGCGTCTGAAAATTTGAACTCGATAACCGCGGTCATTTTTTATTTTTTTCACAAGCATAAACTTAAGGTAGTTCGATAGCTGAGTGCCGTATAAAAAATGGGGTGCAACTCCCTTCATGTGAGAACATTATTCGATGTGAAATATGTTTCAAAAATCATTGAAATTATCGTTATCATTAAATAAATATATCGTTACGATATTTTACTAAAATTGCATAATTGCTCGTGATTTTAGAATTTTTATATTCTTTCTTTTGCGTACGCCCCTGCTAGAATACATCTTCGTGCCGTATGCACATATACGACCATACAAATGAACGGTCTGAAGCGCGTGAATCGTGGCAACACTGTACACAGACAGTTGTCTAAGGCGAGCGCAGTGTCCTGCAGTAAGCGGTAAACATGCCTTCGCAGTTTCGTTTTAACGGCAAAGTTGCCCGAAAAAAGTGGTGAATAAAAAGTTAAAAGCAATGGCTGGTACGAGTGCAGCGAAGCAAATAAAACAAAAAAGATTAAAAACAAGAGGTTCGCAGAATTCAGAATTGACGAGCGAGACGTACAATGGCACGCGTATCATTGATGTAGATGAGCTCGCAAAAAATCTGAAATGCTATCAATGCGAATTGATTCTGTTGGGATATTCAGGATGAGCAGGAATGGTTTAACTGTATTAATTAGCAAACGATACACGTCGATGAAAAACGATAAAGTAAAAGTATTTATTCAGTACAAAAGAAACGACGTTACTACACTCTTCGCGTTTACCGGAAGTCTGCTCGCTCTCCTCGCATCCGTCCACTCCAGCGCTCCTCTCGTCGGCTACTCAAACTACCTTTCTCCCCATCGAGCTGCGCACGCAAGCGCGAGAGATACAAGTTCGATAAACTCATTTTCTCAACAGATTCTGAGTCTCCAAAATATAAAAAATGAACGGCGTTTTGGTTTGACATCTGTTTTCGACATTTTGTGTAAAGGTTGTCGTGCAATGAATCAAGTCTCAACGAGCAAATTCCATTTTACGAAAAAAGGGGGCAAGCACGCTGACATAACCTCGAGAATGGTATTAGGTAAGTTTTGTTCTCTACTCTTCGAATCTATTGTGCTGATCGACACTCGAATGAAAATATTTGTATGGTTGCAGGTGCCGTTCATGCTGGGATTGGGTGTACGGCTTTGAATAAAGTATTGGTATATGCTGACATTCCTCCAATGAACTATAATTCAAAAAATATGAGCGAGAAGTTGGTCCCGAAATCGAAAATGTTGCCAAAGAGAGCTGCAAACGAGCAGCACAAGTGATAGAAAAAATTGACGAGTTATATGAGGAGCTGTAAGATTTTGCGTTTCGTTATGATTGAGATGGCTCAAGCGTCAGCACGTACTTCTGTAGAATCGAATCGAGAATAGAAAAGAATATAATCGAATCAAAAACTTAATTTTTGGACTTCACTGTTACGCTCGAACTATGTCAATTCTGTTTGATATCCACATTTTTTAATTATACAATCGCATCTACTCAATCAATTTTTTTGTATACTGAATTGTTATACAGAAAAAAAATGAGAATCATGTTTAATTAATAAATCCTTTTTACTACTTACGAAAAATTTTAGAATAGAATCGCATCGAGAACTTTTTTTTTGGTCTTGACTGTCACACTCAAATTTACCTCAATTTTGTATATATTATAATTTTTAATTATATACAACCATATCTATCGAATCAATGTTCTTGTATACCAAATATTTATACAGTTTACACTATTTACAACTTATTAAAACATTAATATTATTTACATATAAACAAATTTATTTCATTTTTAAAAAATAGAAAAATATCTATAGTAAAAATAAAATGAATAAAATAAATAATCAAATAAATAAATAAAGAATGAATAAAAATATCATATGAACATAAAATAAACCAATGAAACTGAGCCATTTGATTGCATTTTGTTTTTCAACCTGCGTTTCCTTTTCCTGTATTTTGCTCAGCCCAGAAGAAATAAGAAAAGAGATTTTTCCCGATCTCAGTTTACTTCGTTCTTCAATCAATTCGGATAAGAGACATGATTCCAATGAAAATATCAACGTTTTAAACAACAATGAGGCAAAAACTGACGATAATAATCGCCAACAGTTTGACGAAGTTGTGAAAAGCGTTGTCAATAGTTTAGTATCGTACGACATGGGATGGAGTCGGCGCGGGAATGGCAAAAGCTACGATAGTTTAAATGGATACGGCGCTATCATCCGCTTCCTGAGTGGCAAAGTTTTAGACTGCTTCACGTATTCGAAGATGCAAAAAATGTGATTATGGTCATAATAAGGAGGACCACGACTGCAGGCTTAGTCACATAGGAAGCGCCAAAGCCATGGAGCCTAGTGTTGGGGCACAGTTAGTTAACGAGAGCAGGATTTTGAAAGAAACAGGTGTCGTGGAAACCCTTTAGAAATTTTCAAACTCTCAGACACTTACCATTTGCGTAAGCGTTTCATGGGAGATTCGTTTTCCATTAAACCTACATGGAAAGAAATGAGAAGAAAAAAAACAATTTCACATTTGAAAAAATGTTTCGGATACGCAATCATACAAAACAAGGGAAATACAACTCAAATTGCTTCTGCTCTTCGTAGTATTCCTTGCCACGTTTTTGGACATCACGGAAATTGTGGAGAGTGGTGTCCTTGAGGAGAATCCGAAGAGAATGCCAAAGGGCAAATAATTCTACAATACCAAAATTTATTCAATGCACTAAAAGAGGTTTTGAAAAATACGCAAGTAAAGCCACAAAGTTTTCTATGGCTGGATCAAGTCAAGGCAATGAGAGTCTTAATAATATTATAGCTCATAAGGCTCAAAAAAATGCTGTTATAGTCTCTCGGAGTCGTGTGATTACCGATTGGCTAGTGGCGTGGCTGCAAAAAATGAAGGAGAGAAATATCTCTTAGATGTCCACAACAATCTATTCTCGAGTTGTGGTATAATCACAGAAACTTTTGCTAACCGTCAAAAGTGAATACACGATCGGAGGGCGACACTAGCAAAGTTACCTGAAATGAACAAACGTCGAAATTTACTGATACATCCGCGAGAAAATCTGAGGAAAGCCAAGGAAACTTCTGAAGGTGTTCAATATCATCCCAACTGTGATATGAACGTAAATGCAGAAGAATCGATTCTCACTTTGAACTCGGAATCTATAATAGATCAGCTCCCGTCAATACAAATCTCTGTTGAAAATTGCAATGTCCTGTATTTTGATTTGGAGACATCTGGACTTTCATCGACAGTAGATATTTTACAAATCGCTGGTAAACTCGGAAAAGAAGAATTCAGCGTGTACGTCAAACCCTCACAAAAAATAGATTCTCTTGCCTCCGATGTCACAGGTCTCAAAAATATTAACGGAAATTTATTTTACCGAGGTGTACAAGTTGAGTGCGTATCCATACAAGAAGCTCTTACACAATTTCAACGGTTTCTGGATTCATCTTCAAAACCATGTATACTTGTAGCTCACAACGCGAAATTCGATTCGTCTCTACTTCTGCAAGCAATAATACGCAATTCGATGGTTCACAAATTCTACAATTTTGCCGCATTTTCTGACTCTTACGTTATTTTGAAAAGATTATTTCCTGATCGACGAGGACAAGGAGCACTCAAGTTGTCAGAACTAGCTCGTGATTTATTAAAAATTGAAGATTCTGCAAATTTTCACGAAATTGATGAAGAAAATTGTATTGGCTCTGATTGTCAAAAAAATGGCCATGGCAGGTATACAATTGGACACCTTGAAAGAATGCTACGTAGAGCATGGTCGCGAAGGCGTAATACAAATATTGTCTAAAAAGGGTCTTGACAATAAAGTGATTGTGACTAAGCACAAAAGTGTGCTCAGCAAAATTTTTGAATTTATAGTAACATTCAACTGAAATATTAGTCGTTTCAAAGAAAGAATTTAAAAAAACAAAAACTTTTATCGAATGTTAATATTATGAATATTATTTATTGTTCTTAAATCTAATAACAAAATTAACATTGAATTTATATTCTTTTTCAACTAGGTATACAATTTTCGCTTTTCTCCCTTTTGAATATGGCGCTTGAAACCAGCGTTCTCTCACGCGACAGCGTTGCCACGTCGCGAACCTTGAAATTTCTCCCACTCAGATTTTCATACGATTTTTATTACAATAATTTTTTTCTCAAAAACTAGACGGCAGACCGTGTTTTTTTTTGTTTTAATATTTTCTTTAAAAGGTACTATAGCACTGTGTTGTTTAAATCAAAACCGTAAGAACCGTTTTCAAGTTATTTCGATACACTTTTTTTTGTGACGATTGCCATGTGTTCAGATGGAGAAACCATAAAACTTTATCTTGCTATAAGAAATCTGGTTTTGCTATCGAACTACCTTAATAGATATGTTGTCCAAACGTTAGTGTATATTAGTAACGTTATCTATATCGTTGTTATGACAAGTGGGATCGGACAAGTTAAAGGATGGTATGTATAGGTATTTAAACACTCGTATATGGATATTGTCTCATTTCATTTTCCGTCAATGAGATATTCCACTCCGACGTAACATTCCGAGTGTAGACCATTTAGCACATTTCTTCAACCATAATCTTATTACACTTCTTTTTTACACGGTATAGTCGCGATTACGTTCCATTCGTTCTCGCCTCTTATATTTTATAGTACCGCTACATGCGTGGTTGCTCTCACCATCTGATATTTTTCGTTCACTACGAGACCGTGATTGTTTTGTAAACACAAATTCGTTCGAAGGCTTCGAAGGTTCTACTATATAATTTACTGGATCATTAAAATGATTAACCATATTAAACAGCGTGGAAAGCCATTGAAAACGTAAACAAATCCTCAATATCTTGACATCTTCAGGCCTATAAACCCTTAATAATTAATGATATTATTGTCATACGACGAAAGAGGAACTTCCAAAAATGCTTTTCTGCAAAAATGATTGTTTCAGTTAGAAATAATAGTTTTTATTTATAAAAATAGACGCATGTTTTTCTTCTTCCGAATAGAATCGATTATTATTAACTTATTTTCATCACCGCATGCTCACAGTATATTTTTAAAACTTAATTGTAATTCAAGTCAACTAATAATTTTCGGTTAACTCGGCGTCAAATTAAGCACGCTGTCAATAATTTGTTCCTTTTAACGTTTCGCCTTACTACATAATGATCAAAGTGGAAGAGTTCGATCGACATTGCAACTAGGTCTTAATTTATACTGATGCATCTTTAGCTTTTTTACCAAACCGCCATGTGGACTTCTGTCGAAATGATTGCTCGCGAGGAGGAGATAGCTGGTGACTTTTTCCATATGAAAAACCACTCTTAAATGCTTCATAGAATCCTTTCGTTATTACAATGATCACGCCACAATGGGAGCTGTAACACGATGAAAAAAGAATTAAAGTTAAAGAGTTCTCAAGGCCTCTCTCGAGCAGCAATGCTGCTCGACAGTGGTTTTTACTACTTGTTACTTTGTATACGCGAACGAATCCCGATGTTATGAACGAATTTGAAATGATTTAATAAAAAGACCGGATCAGGATTTGAACCACCTACCGGATGCTTGTTAGAATCAGTAGATATTTTGTTTATCTCTTGCCCAAAGTATCGATTGTAAAGAATATATGATTTTGAAATATGAAAAAATAGACATTTGCTTAGGGTTCCGGGAAGAGTAGAACTCACTCCCTTTCAATTCAAAATTACATTCCTTAATTAAACACAGCTAATCGATATCGAATTTTGTTACATTACACTTATAATTCACATTAATTACTTTTTGCCATTGGATAAATTTACTACAAAGGTAAAACTGAGACTTGTTAATTTAAGTAATGAGCATCGTTCGATTTCTCGCTCAATAGACATGAAAATTAAAATGTCGCATATCTATTATTTGCAACATATCTTAAAGAAAAACTTACTCATATGCGTAATGCTTGGTTGTGGAGCACCAAGTAACATTTTTCTGTGTGACGGTAGCATCCCGGATGTTGGTATCACATTGATAGATATCTCATTGGCGTTCTCTGGTCGTACATTTTGTCTGGTGGTGGTTTGCACGTTCTGCCCAAAGGCAATTGTATGGAAGCTATGGCGGCAGTTGCTCACGACATAGCTGCTTATCTATTTACAAAATCAGAAGCAATAGATGTGTGAATATATGAAAACCACTAATGGAAGTAAATGCTTTCCAAAGTCAAACCTGGGTGGACTGAATTTTTTTAAATACGAACCTCTGTTTTTTATCATGGATTTGTATTCTTTGTTGAAAAGTACATATATTTTATTTCTGTCATTTTTTTTCTGAAACTCTTCCTTTTAAGATACTTCATCTAGAACTTCTCAAACCCAAATTTTGTAACATAAATATCTCAGTAATTAAAGATTTTTTTCGGGAAAAGAAAATGAAAAATGTATATTTTTTAACAACGAATCACATTCCATGAAAAACAAATTCAATTTAAAAGCCTGTCTGGAAAGAACTAGGATTAGGGCCTACCCTTTCCTACGAAACATTTTAATTAACTTTTGAATTTCGTTATTTATTTTATTTATGTAACGGTCCCACATTCCATTCTCACCATTCTCACCTACTCCTAATCTCCTTTCTCGCTAATCTCCAACTTGCTTACTCCGCAGTCCCACGGAGCCCTGTTACCCTCGCGCGTGACATCACCACCACTCCTAAACTCTCTCTTTCGAACTCTTTCTTAATAACTCCTCCGTACCCAAATCAGTACTCCTCCGATGCTAATCCTAGCAAGACCTCTCTTTATTAATTCATCTTAAATACAAGTCATTAAAATACTCAGTCGATACATTTATTTCACCGCTCATAAACCCATCCGGCACAAATTGGCGTTAGAAGCGGGATTCGACCCACGCGAATCGCCCCACGAACCAATTTAACAAAAAAAAACCAAGTGAAATGAAAATAAAAAACATCGAAAACAATTTATTATTTACACAAACAACGGCAAAAGTGAAACATCAAGGACAATTTAATACAAAGTGAGAAAAAAAAGAGAAATACGTCGGGCCCAAATTACATCGGACACAGCTACACTATACAACACACACAAACGAAGAAAGCAGTAACACCGCACACACGCCAACGACCACCAGCAGCCGCTACGTGTGAGTCACCAGCACACCGCATAAAGGATCAGCTGATGTATACGCTCGCCATCGCACTCGTGGCACTGTAAGTACAGTCCGTTTTTAAATATTTTGCACGTTAACTTTTAAAGACCGCATATTCGTCCACGGTGGAAGTAAATCACACACAGATTACTGTTGAGTAGAATGGTTCGTCGCAAGTCCGCCTTCGCGGGCTTTATGGCGCGTCGCGTGCGAGCGGGGCTCGGCCAATGAGAGGCGGGCATCGGAGAGGAACATTCCAGATAGCCGAGGCGAGTGCAACCAGGGGGGTGACACTCCGGCTCCCCCACTCCTTCTTATTTGTCACGCGAAGAGTTCGTTAGATTTTTCAACCAACATACGAAAACGAAATATGAAGCGTTTACGGACCCGTTGAAAATGCTGAAAAGGCGGTAACGTTGGTACCAGTGCATAGCCGGCGTAGCCTATCAAATCCAATATGGTGGTGGCGAGTGTTATGTTAGAAAGTGTGTGTTGACAGTTCTACAAAAAAAAGTTAATTTTTTTGTGTAATTTTCGTTTTATTATTTAAACCTTTTATAGAAAACCTTGTATAGTTAAGTAAATCGGTAGTGAAGTGTTTCATCTACATCGGGGAAATACGGCGGAATAGCTAACCGAAGCTAAGTTGACCTCACTCAGTTTTTCGAAAGCGTCTCGCGCAGTGAAGTGCTACACATTAATATTTTTATAATTTTGTAGATTCATCACCGAGGATGAGCTATTCGAAGTTCGTGGTACCGTATTGCGACCATGTCCGGTATAAAGAAGAGGAATGTCGACCTTATTCAAGGTTCCCTAAGGATCTTGAGCGGTAAGTGAAATACTAGTGGTTGGGTATAATATGCAGAACGTATTTGACAATGTTTTATTTTTCAGGTGTCGTATTTGGATAAGAGCTGTGGGTGTAGAAGATCTGGTATATCTTCTACACCAGAAATTAAATACCATGCGTTTCGTGTGCGCATGTCATTTTGACGATGCGCAGTTCACAAATGCGACCCGCAAAAGATTAAAGTTGACTGCAGTTCCAACGTTATTTGATCCACGAGTGGTTCCACTTGCGGATACAATTGTGGACGCGTTTGCTGCGGAACCTGAACAATCTATATCATCGATCATCCTCATAGGTTAGTGAAATTAAATATTAAAATGAAATGTATGAAAGTATTTTTATTATGCAAATTATGTATGCACACAAAAATTGTGAACACTTTATATAGAATCCTATCAGAATCGAACATTTCAATCGTTAATATTTTTATATTTCTGTTGCAGATGATCGGGACATGGTTGCAAAAGGTCTACCTTCAGAGAATCGCAACAGCGCCAAAGAGGATTCGGAAGCAGACGATGAGACCGATTTGCGCCAGTCTCATGATCCGTCAACTTCGAAGAAGCGCCTTCGCTCATCGGGTGAGTCTTTCAATCTATTTTCATTAATATCTTGATCATTTCTGTACATAGTATTATTTTTTATTTAATGGTGAACGACGAACGTCGAAAAAAAGATAAGCTGAACAATATTAAAACACTTTTGTCAACTTCCAAATCAAGTGATAAAAATTGATAATATATTAATCGTTTTCGTTTTAGCACCTGCTGGCGAGACAACCGGACGACTCTAAATATGCGGCCGTCGACGCATTTACCGGACTCCATCTTTACACGGGCACGGACGAACGTCGAAAAAAGATAAGCTGAACAATATTAAAACACTTTTGTCAACTTCCAAATCAAGTGATAAAAATTGATAATATATTAATCGTTTTCGTTATTTGTTTCAGGAAAAGTTCGACTCCGCCGTTTTGGCACCTGCAGGCGAGACATCCGGGCGACTACAGAATACGGCCATTCGGAATATAAATTATAAAATGAATTTTAAATAACATATGTAAAATAGTATAGTATAGTATATAATTGTTATATAATAGTTAAATGTGTAAAAAATAATATGTTTTCAATAAAATACTCTTTTTTATTTTTGTATATTTTCTAATATATCCAATTCAATCCAATGCATCGTAAAACCTCTCCCGCCCAATTTTAAATGTTGCAGGGCGCCAACACTGCAGAGCGAAATTCGTTGCAGAGTTTCGAGCTACGAAGTTGGTATAGAAAATCTAACGAACTCCGTCTCGACCAATCAGCGTCGTGTCAAATAACGTGGGACCCTTTAGCATTGAGTGTCACTCCCCTGAGTGCAACGAGCGGCAGTGTCCGCATGACCACGCAAAGGAAAGCAAAGCCGCGCTACGAACGTTGTTACGAAATATATACCTACCCACGCTATTACCAAAGTTTCTTTGTTCCTATAATAAAATTGTTGTTGTTTAATTCTACGTTTGAAGAGAAAGGTGAACGAAATAAAAGTATCATTTCTCGGTTCCTGAAATATCAGATATTCCTTCCACGACTCTCACAAAAGGGAAACATTGAATAAATTATTTCCTCGCCAATAAGAACGGGGACGAACTTTATTCAATAATTACAATATCTTTTTTCCCCCGCTGTTCTTCCCCTCGACTCGTTTTCCGACATCGGAAATACATTAATAATTTCACGCAGAATGTAGAAAAAATTGTTTTGTTTACAACTTTTGACACATCATTTTTATAATTATAACTTTACAATGTGCTTTGAGTGGACTGTTATTCGACCTGTACATTGATGATTTGGAGGAGAGTTGGGAGAGAAAAAATGAGGGGGGGGGGGGGGGGGGGGGGTCAGTGATGGGGAAAGAAAAATTGTATGCAATAAAGTATGCTGATGATGTTGCGGCGGTGGCAGAGAATCGTGATGGGCTGCAGAGCATGCTGAAAGACTTGGAAAGGTGGACGGAAGAAAACAAAATGGAGGTGAACGTAAAGAAAACAAAGATAATGGTTTTTAGAAACGGCGGTGGTATAAAGAGAAACGAAAAATGGCAAATGAAGGGGGAAGAGATAGAGATAGTAAATGAGTTCAAGTATTTAGGATACTGGTTTACCAGTAAGAATCGGATATGGGCGCATGCAAGGTATGTAAAAGGAAAGGCGCAAAAAGCGGCGAATGCAGTGTGGGGAGTGTGGAAGAGAGCAGGAAGAGATGTGATGGAGGAAAGGATGTATTTGATGGATACGATTGTGAGAGCGGGAGTAATGTATGGAGTAGAGATGTGGGGATTGGGAAAGATTGGAGTGATGGAGAGAGTACATAACAGATATTGCAAGATGGCTTTAGGAGTGGATAGGAGAACGCCAAGATATGTGTGGAGAAGAGAGCTGGGGGTGAAAACAATGGAGTACATAGTACGAGAAAGGGCACTGAGATATATAGGGGAGGTGCTAAGAATGGAGGAGGAGAGATGGCCAAAAATTTGTTTGAGGGAGGAAATTAGAGGGATAATAAATGGAATGCCGAGTATGTGGGGAAAAGATTTGGAAAAGGTGCTGGGGGAATTGGAAATAGGAGAGGTGATCAGAATGATAAGAGAAAAAAAGAGGGAAGAGGAAATTGACGACAAAATAAAGGAAGGACTGGACACACTGAGAAGGAAAACACTGAGAAAAGAGAGGGAGGAGCTGGAGAGGTCGTTATACAACAAAATTTATAAGGAATTAGTTGAGAATGTGGAGGAGCCGTGGAGGTATTGGTCGGAGGAAGGAGCGAGCGGAAAGAAAAAGGAAATGTGGGCAAGGCTAAGATGCGGTAACGTGGGAAGAGCAGGGAAAAAAGGTGAAAATGAGTGGGGATGCAGAGCGTGTAGTGAGGAGGAGGAAACGATGGAGCACATGTTAGTATGTAAGAGAGGAAGAGGATTAGTTATGGAAAAAAGCAGGAGAGGAATTGAAAGTTGGATGACAGGAAAGGAGGAAAGTTTGTTAAAAGAGGAGCTGGTGAAAGCGTTAAGAGGAAAGGTAGATAGACGAATATGTGAGTACTATAGGGAGATGGAAAAGGTGTGTAAGAGTGGGCGGGAAACAAGAGAGGAGAAGGATGAGGAAAGAGAATGTAAATGAAAAAATGTAAAAACGGGGGAGGTATTGTAAAAAACTGTAAAAGTTGTGCAAATAAAACTCTATTATATATATATATATATATATTGTCACGCCGTTGGGGAAGGAATAACTGGGGGAAAGTGGGGACAAAAAATTATCTTAATATGGGCGACACGAATTAAAAAAAAAATATAATAATTATTTTATTTGCTTAATATTAGTTATCACAAAATTACATCACAAAAAAAATGTTAATACTGGTGTTCGGCGGACGATCTCGGGGGCGATCTTAATAATAAAAACTCTATATAATTAAAATTGATGGAGATGGGCGCCAGTTGTTTTTTTATACAAAAAAAATAACAAAAAAAGAAATCTTATTACAAATTTTTGGGGGCGCAAACAATCTATATTAGGAGACTAGGGGAGATGGGACTATTAGGGGTAGCTCAGGGTGGGTTCTCCGACGCGATAGCCTCTTAATAATTACCACTGGCCGGAATTTTGATTTTTGTGAAATAATATTTCGCCAAGTGCGAAACTAAACGAGATAGCCGGGGACTCTACACAAAAAAAAACGCAAATACGGGTCGCGCGAACTCTAACTGGCGATGACGGTCGAAGGCCGTCGGGATCTCGTACTCTAACGTTGGAAATTTTCTTAACTCTACACAATCGTTCCACGGGTTACTTAAATTTATAACTATTTCTCCGTGAAAAATCACGGAGATAATTAATGGTTAGGGAGACTCTAAACCGGGAACAAGAACGGGGGAGGAACTCGAATACAAATTTTTGCAAAGGGGGCCGAATACAAAAATGAGAAAAAATCGGTGCCAAATTTCAACAGTGCAAACACTTACGTTCGTTGCGGTCTCCTCGAATTTTCTGGTCGTCGTATTCCGGTATTCTATCGTGTCGTGTACCGTGGTAATTTTGCCGGGTCGTTGTAATCTCGACTTCGCTTCTATGAGCTCTCAGTTTTCTTCCACTCACACCGCACTCTCTCTCTCTATCTTCCTCACTCACGCTCTACTACTTTCCTCTAAATTCTTTATCACCTGTCACTTCTCTAATTACTGTCTGCTCTCTAACACCGCTCGTCGCAAAGTGTCCGGCACATGGCGGGCCGGAACTTGCGAGTTTTCCGGGTGTTCTTAAATTTCTCCCATGCCTCTGATTTGACGAGACACGGGAGATCTTTGATCCATGATTGGCCGCGCGGGTCACGGGTCAATCGATAAGGCGACACTCGGGTCGATATTTCTGGGGACAATATTGGGGGCAGGCTCTATCGGGAACTAGGCGTAACGAGGATTTATCGATATGGTAGGATAAGGTGTCGGGTAAGTAGGACGGGTGGGAAGGCTATCGATGTTGCCGGACGCTGCTGCCATCTCCTCGCTTGTGACGTCACCTTCGCCGATTGATGGCTCGGGGACAGCTGATGGGATGTGGCGATGACACGTGCCGGTGTTGTTTGGAGAGTACGGGTTTATATTTTTCTTCAAGTTCTGTGGTGATAAGTTTATGTCGTTTATGAGTGCGCGGTGGGTGATGTTCCTTTCGGGTTTCCTCGATGTATTTCTCTCCGGTGGATGGTGAGTGTTTGAATTGTTAATTTCTTCTTTTCCTTTTTCTTTACTTGGTTAATTTGTTTTAGGTTATTGTAGATGCGAGGCCGGCGGTTATCCTGGGGATTGCTGTGACTCTTCTCGGTGGTGATTTTTCTTCGGGGCGACGCGTAAGTGTCTGCACGATTTACAATAATAATATACGGGAAGGGAATAATAATACTTACTGATAACTTATGTTTTAGATCGGTGGAACGGCTGCCTTTGGGACGAGCTGGTGCAGCGGGGGAGGATAACATTGTGCAACGTGACAACTCCCCCCGGCTTAGACGAGAGTACGTCCTTTTGACGTACTCGAGCTATTCTCTCTAACCTGGAAGCTACACTATTATTACATTCATACTTTATACAGAAAAATATCACAGTGGTTGCAGCATTGAAATGATGGCACTTTGGTTATCATATTTTAAGTCTTAAGGTTCTCAATTCCTTGGTTTTCTCTTGACTGGTTGACTAGGGTGACGTCTCTCCTTTCTCGTGGCGCGATGGGATGATCTCAGATTTTTCACATGTTCTCTCTGCATTCCTTGGTTTCGTTCGTAGGGCTCTCTTTGGTTCCACTTTGGTGTTTGGGGGGGGGGGGGGGGGGAGTAGGCTCGGGTAGGCTCGGGTATGCTGGGTTAGATTCGGGTATGTTCGGGTAGACTGGGTTAGCTTCGGGTAGGTTCGGTAGAATGGCTTAAATCCGCCGGTGTTAGACCCGCGGTTACTTCTTATTGTCGGTGTTACCTTTTTGGGCAACCCTTAACAAAACAAAAAAAATGGTCTTTGCCATTTGCCCAAAAGAAAAAAACTAAAAATTGGTCGGAGCCATACAACAACAAAAAAGGAACTAAAAAGAGTGGAACTATGCCAGTGTAAAAAAACTAAAAATTGGGCGAAGCCATACAATAACAAAAAAACTAAAACTTGGTCTATGCCATAACAAATCGGGAAAACTAAAAAAACAGTGGTCGATGCCAATTCTCAAAACCCAAACAAACAAAAAATAGTCGCTGCCATACTCAAAAAACTAACAAAAAGGTGGTCGATGCCCTTGATCCCCAAAACACAAAAAAAATGGTCATTGCCATTGATCCCCAAAACACAAAAAGAATGGTCGATGGCACTCTCAACAATCGGAGCCGGGACTGCTCCACCGGACCCGGAAGTCCCCGTTTTACTGGGCCCGGGGCCGGTTCTCGATTTTATTGGGGCAGTCCCTGGCTATGTGGCCCGAGGCGCCGCAGGCCCAACACTTGCGGACCACCGGTGGCTGATTAGCCGGGGGTGGGGTCGGGAGGGGGGTCGGGGTTTGCTGTAATAGGAGTGCTGAAGCCAGGGCTAGGGCAAGGACGTTGGGAGGGGTGTTACTCAGGGATTTAAGGAGTTCGGTTGGGGTAGGGTCGGGTAGGGGGGACTGGTGGGTTTGGCTGGGGACCGTGGGGCTTCTGCGGGCGGGGGTTGAGGTGGGGGGGGGCGGTCCTCTGGGGGCGCTGAGGGGTTCTTTCGTGGGGATTTTGGGCGGGGGGGTGTCGAAGGAGGGGGTTGGCGGGTTTACTCGGATTCCCATTAGCGGTGGGATGGAGGGTTTGGTAGAGACGGTCATCAAGGGGGGGATGGAGGATGGGGTCGGGGGGGCCACTAGTGTAGAATGGCGTCTATGCGGCTTTGGGCCGTATAGGGCCGTTTCGCGGAGGACTGGGGAGGAAAAAGGGGTGGCGGTGCTGATTCCACCATCTTGGGGGGGAATGTGGGGACGGGGCCGGTGAGGTGGATGGTGTTGAGGGCGGCAAGGGAATAGGAGGGGATGGGGTTGCGGGTGGTTAGGGCGGGTTGTCGGGGGACTGGGGTAGCAGGGAGGCTGGGAAGGGAGGGGAGTACTGTAGGGGGCCGGGGTGGGGGGAGGCCTGTTGGTCCTTCCTTGCTGCCTGGACAAGCGCCAGCAGCTTGGAGAACCGGCTGGACCGGGTTGGGGCGGAAGGAGTGGGAAGGGTTGGTTGGGGGGGCTGTTCTCTCTTCTGGGGGGTGGATGAAGGGGGAGGTGTTGGGGACGGTGTAGGGGAGGGTGTTGGGGACGGTCTAGGGGAGGGGGACGAGGGGGGAGTAGGATGTAGGTTAAAGAGTAGATGGGCGGGAGTCTGGGAGGGTGGTTCGGGGCCGCGCAAAGTACCCACTGGGAGGCGGTACTCGCGATGACCCCCGGATCGGCCGGTATTTCTCCGCCCGCTCATGTTCGATTCGTCGTTGGTCTTCTGAAATAAGTAATGCACATAGTTAGCGGGGTGTGATTGGCTAGTAGACGGTCTCTGGGGGATAGACTCGGTCTCTGGGGTTTTGTACTCTTTCAAATCACTCACATGCACTCGAGGGCTTTTTCGGGAGTTTGGGTCCTCTAACTCGTAAACAACAGGGGATGGAATACTCAAAATCTTAAAGGGCCCTATAAATCTGGGAGCTAACTTGGCTGCGAAGTTCTGAGTGCCGGAGGACAATACTCGGTTGCGTCTCAGGACTAACTCTCCAATCTTAAAGCGGGTGTCTTTCCGTCCTTTGTTGTAATATTTAGCCTGTCGTTTGTGTGCTTGCTCTAATTGTTTCTGTACCCAGTCGTGTATCAGTGGCAGTCGTTTTAGTCGGTCTGTCCATACTTGGGGGTCTGTAGGGTGTAACGTCGGGGAAGTAGGAACGTTGTCTCGAATACTCTTCGCTGGGCGGGGGTTTCTACCAAAATTCAGGAAAGCTGGGGTCATATGGGTGGAGGATTGTACGGCGGTGTTCATCGCAAAACATAGCTCTGAGAGATGTTGGTCCCAGAGTCTATGGTCTTGCCCGACGTACGCGGTGATCATGGTTTTTAAGGTTCTGTTTACTCTTTCGACGGGATTTGCTTGCGGATGATAGGGAGGGACGGTGGTTTGACGGATGCCATATTGGGAGAGGTGTTGGGTGATGTGGGTATTAAGGAATTCGGTCCCGTTGTCCGTCAGGAGGTATTGGGGGCATCCCCATCGGTTGAGGACAAGGGTCTCTAAGGCGGTCATAATATTGGGTCCGGTCGCTGTTCTAAGGGCTTTGGCTTCAACAAATTTCGTAAATAGGTCCTGAAACACCACGACATACTTATTCTGATTTTTACTGGGAGGGAAAGGACCCATGACGTCAGCGGCTACGACGCACCATGGTCCTTCGCTGGTTCTCTCTCGCATAAGGCCTCCGGGAGCTCCCTGTGAGACCTTATGGAGTTGGCATTCCCGACAACGGGTCACATACTGGGCAACGTCTTGGAACACACCGGGCCAAAAGAAGTCTTGTATGACCCGGTGGTAGGTTTTGTCTATTCCGAGGTGACCAGCTTGGGGGTTGTCGTGGGCTTCTCTAAGTGCTTCAGAACGGGACTCTAAGGGTAGGACTAATTTCCAGGCATCTAGGTCGATTAAGGTAGGGTCTATGACGGAGTGAGGTTTGTGATAGTATAGCTTACCGTCTTCGATCTTCCAATTGGGGTACTTACGGGGAAACTCGCGGACATTCTCTAATTTCTCTTCGTACCAGGTATCTATGGCATCTCCAATGGCTGATATGGTCTCTATTTGGTCTTCGAACATTCGGGATAAGGCATCGGGAACTACATTTAGGGCTCCGTTTCTATGTTCGATTTTCATATCATAGGCTTGCATGGCCAATGCCTATCGGGCCAGTCGGCCGGATGGGTCTCTCAAATTTTTCAGCCATTGGAGGCTGCTGTGGTCCGTGATAACGGTGAAGGCCGTACCTGCTATGTACGGTCTCAGCTTCTTCACGGCCCACAGCACCGCTAAACATTCCTTCTCGGTCACGGTGTATTTTTGTTCTGCTCGGGTAAGGACACGGCTTGCAAAGAGGATGGGATGTTCTTCATTGTTGAGGACTTGGGTGAGGTCTGCGCCTACTGCGAGGTCGCTAGCATCGGTATGGATTGTGAAGGGTTGGGTGAAGTCTGGCCGAGCTAGAACAGGGGTACGGGTCAATGCGTCGCGAAGGGATTGGAAAGCTTTTTCTTGGTCGGGGCCCCAGTGCCAGGGAGCGTCTTTATGCAATAGGTCGGTCAGGGGAGTTTTGTCACGGGATATATCTCCCATGAACCGGGCGTACCATCCCACCATTCCCAAGAATCGGCGAAGTTGCTTGACCTTGGTTGGGGCGGGATAGTCGAGGATAGGGGCAATCTTGTCGGGATCAGTCTTCAGTCCGTCTTTTCCTATGACATAACCTAAATATTTAACTTCGGGGCAGAAAAATTCGCTTTTATCTCTATTTAACTCCAGTCCGGCGTCTCTAAATACTGTCAAAACTCTAGTCAGGTAGTCATAGTGGTCGTCTTCCGTATCCGTGGCTATAATAACGTCATCTAGGTAGGCAAAAACATGGGGTTCCCATTCGGGGTCTATCAGTCGGTCCATCAGTCGTTGAAAAGTCGCGGGAGCGTTCGTCAGTCCAAAGGGCATACGTTTAAATTGGAATAGTCCTCGACCCGGAACGACAAAGGCGGTGATAGGGCGGCTTTTCGGTTCGACGGGAATCTGGAAATAAGCTTGGCTCAGGTCGAGCTTGGAAATATATCGGGCTTGTCTCAGTCCGGCTAGAATTCTATCCATATTCTGGAGGGGGTATGCGTCTTTTTTGGTCACTTTATTTACGTCTCGGTAGTCGACGCAAAACCGGTGCTTACCACCGGGTTTCGGGACAATTACGGGATTACTATGCCAAGCGCTCTTGGACCTCTCTATAACTCCTTCTCTCCACATTGTATCGACCTCCTCTTGGGCGATTTTGAGGAGGTGTGGAGAGATCATTCGAGAACGTTGTCGGATGGGAGGGTGGTCTTGTACGTCTATCTCGTGTTCGGTTATATGTGTCATTCGTAGCTCGGGGGAGGGGTTGGGAATTATGTATTTGGTCAGGATTGTCTCTAATTTACGTCGGGAGGATTCTTCTGGGACTACAAGACCAGCACAGTCTTGTAGGTTAAGGGCAGTCACGGTAGTACGGGTAGTGAGGAACGTCTGGGGGGGTACTGTGTTGCGTCTGCCAAGTCTCGTTACGGTAATTTATTATTAGTCCAAATTGTCGCAAAAAGTCCAGTCCGTACAGGGGCAATTAATGGCTGCTACGCGCATTAATACTGGGGCACTCTCTCCGCCAAACTCAAACTGTAGATGGAGGGCTCCATCTACGTTCATTACGTTGCCATTGGCGACTTTCACGCCTTCCTCGATGGGAATTAGGGGTAGGGTTAACTTTTCGATAAGGCTGGGACTGAGGTATGATCGACAGGAGCCTGGGTCGACGAGTCCTGGGAATTTACAGTTACCCAGGAGGACCCAGAGGTAGTGGCGTTGGTCTCCGTCGATCATTTGGACGGGTTCCGGGGGAGGGGCGGATTTGGGGATTGGGCGAGGGGGTAGGGTTAGTTTCTGGGAATGGGAAGAGGATTTGTTTACTCGGGGTGACTCTAAAGGCGTTTTTGGAGAGTTTAACTCAAAATTACTTACCTCATAGGGGGACTGGATTGCGATACTGGTGCTTGGGGTTGGTTCCGCGGGATTTAGGGTGTTTACTGAGGGAAGGCTCGATTTACTCAAAATTTTCTCTAAAACTGTCTCTTCGGTACTTTGGGCGGGAGCGCTGAGTGTAAAACTCGCGAGGGGATGCGGGTTACTTATTGCCTCCCCCCGGCGTAGTTTCCCGACTGTCTTTGCAGTCACGCGGGGCAGGAGCGCGTGTCCGTGCCCCGGCGTCCGCCCAGTCGGCAAAAGTATCCGAGGGGGTGCGTACAATCGCGGTAACGGTGTCCGGGTTGGCTGCAATTGAAACACGGGCCGGGAGTGAAGGAGGGGGTCTTAAGGGGGGTATTTGGGGGAGGGTGTTTCGGAGCGACGTCCGATAGGCGAGGTATTGGGTTTTGGGATTGTTTTCGCGGGGGAGGAAGGGGACGGGAATTTTCTTGTCGAGAGTGGTAGTGCGGAGGGGATTGATGGTCGGTGGAGGCTACTTCGCTGTAGCTCTTGGTTGGATTGACCGTTCTGGGGGGTGGGATCGGCCGTTGGGTTGTTGGTGAGGGTAGGGAGGGGGGTAGGAGTTCATTCTCAGGAGTTGACTCGACGGCGGAAGTTTTCCGGATCTCTGGCCTGTTTTGGGGCTTGTATGTCACGTAGGGATCACAGGTGGGAGATGCAGTGGGAGGGGGACGGTAAGACTTTCTTTTTTCTCTAATTATTTCTCGCTGCCTGCAGGCTTGTTGCAGGTCAGCGAAATCATGGATACTTTCACGGGGGATTTGTTCGCTAAAGTCGGGGTGGAGGTTGGTGTGGCAGATGGATATTTGTTCGTCAAGGGGAGGGGCGGGGTTCAGTCGTCGGATGAGCGTGCGGAGTTTATCCAAGAACTCCCCACACGGTTCATCCGGACCCTGGGTCCGCATGCCAATTTCCTGCCGGATTTTCTCTTGGCATGCTTCGATTCCGTACCGGGTTCTGAAATAATATAAGAACCCGGTGTAGGAATCCCAGTTTTCTTGCTCGAGGCGGTGCCACCTCAGCGCTCCGTCCGTGAAAGCTTCAGGGAGGGAGCGGAGGAGCTCCGCCTCGGTATATTCGCGGGCCTGACAGTATTCGGGGAGACGGCGGAGGAACTCCTCGCCGTCTTCACTGCGTCTTCCCGCGAATTTGGGACCGTACCGCCGCCAATCGTCGGCCCGGCGTACGTCCCGGCAGTTTCGGGACTCATTATAGGTAGCGGTCTCAAACGTCGGGGGCTCTAAATGTCTGTGGTAGGTACGGGATGGAGGACCGAGTTGCGTGCTCTGCAACGCAGGACCGGCAATTGAAGGACGGGGGATGGAAGGATTCCATAGGGTTTCGGTGTCGTAATAAGGGAGGTTTGGTATTAGCGGACGAGGGTTTGTTGATGCCGGTGGGGGTTGATAGGATGGGAATCGTATCCCGGGGGTTTGTGCAAATGTTACGGTTTGCGTGGACCGGCGGGGGTAGAGAGGGGGAGGAAGGGGATGATATTGTTCCTGGGCGACTACTTCGTCCACAGTTAGGATGTCCTGTGTCCTTCGGACGACCGGCGGGAGGGGTTGGGGAGTTTGGGGGTGATGTTCAGGAGTGAGGTGAGGATTGGAGGGAGGGTAGGGTGCGTCATGGGGGAGGGGGGTTGTCGGCTGAGACGTGATGGACTCAGCGTGGGTTATGTGCGGGAGGGTTGGGTCTAGTGGGGGATGGTGGTGGGGAGGATTCGTCAGTTCGTCATCAAACGCGAACGAGAGAGGCACTGCGGGATCGTCCTCGAGAGGACTCGACGCTACAGGGAGGAACGGATATAGTCGTCGTAGCTCGTGGCGGATTAGCCGGTCTCTCAGTTCTTCGTCCGTGCCGAGAGAACTGATTTTAGAGATCAGGCATAATCTAATAATGGCCCGCACATTTCGGATTCCGAGAATTCGGGCTCGGATCTCCGAAATGTGCTCCTCTCTATTGATGGCGTTGGGGGATGTTTGGGGTGAACTGTGTGAAATGTGGACTATGGGGGAGGTAACGGTCGTGGTGGTCACCGTCACTGCGGTCTGAGGAAGCGTCAGTCCGAGGGGGTCCATGATGGTAGCCGGGGTACACAGATTAGTTTCCAGATAGGGGGGTCACAAGCATACACAAGATTCGCTCAATATCACACAAAAAAAATATATATATCAACCAATATGTCACAATATGCAGCGAGACAGGAGCGACGGTATATACCCTAGGCGTGGAACGGTGTGGAATCGCTAACTTATTCTCAATATTATAAAAAAAACACAATACAGATTTTTATCGAAATTGGGGTGCCAGTGGCGGGCACTATTACACGGGGGGTGGGGGGGGGGGCAGCAATACGAAGGCTTGGCGCGACTAAATAACAGCGAAGAATATTCTCAAAACAAAATTATTAGGGAAGAAGAAAAAAAAATATTCTCAAAAGCGTATTTAAAAAAAGGTATTCTCCAGAAAAAAATATTTAGGAGTTTTTTTTAGAAAAACAATATTCAGGAATTCTTTATCCAACAAAAAAACAATTATTCTCAAGAAAACTATTCACACAAAAAAAAAGTATTCGCAAAAAAAAATTTTGTTCTCAAAAAAAATTGTTATCTCAAAAAAAAATTTATTTAAAAAAATTCTAGGAAGGAAATATTTTCAAAAGTATTAAGGAGAAGTTTTAACAAAAAAAAAAAGATTTGGAACAGATTTTATGGTCTCAAAAAAAACTATTACTATTTATTAGTTGGTTTAATTTATTCTCAAAAAAAAATATAAAAAAATATATATATATATTCTCACAACAGTGTTTGAAAAGGGAAGTTCTCAAAAAAGAAGTTTTATAAAAAAAATTTCGTCAAAAAAAATATTTTAAAAGAAAATATGCTCCAAAAGGTGTGAAAAAAAAAATATTATCAAAGAGGTATTCTCAAAGATAAAAGAAAGTTAATTTTGAAACACTGTTCAAAAAAAATTTATTAGAGGAAAAGTATTTAGGAGAGAAAAAAAAAAAAAAAATTTATTCTCCAAACAAATTTTATTCTCAAAAAAAAATTTTCAAAAAAAAAAATTTTATTATTTATTAATTTATTTATTTATTTATTTAAATTATTATTTTTATTATTCAAAAAAAAATTATTCAGGAAAAAAAAAGAATGTGATTCGAAAAAAACTTTGTTACTCTCCAAGCTCTCTCTCTCTCTCCAAGCTAAAAAAAACAAGTATTCTCAAAAAAAAATTTTATTATTTATTACCGTGTTATTATCCTAAAAAGGTTCCTCAAATTATTAAAGGACAAAAACTATTCTCAAAAAAAATTGTAGTATAAAAAAAAATTATTTTATTCTCCAAGAAAAAGCTGTTCTCAACAAAAAAATGTTATTTAAAAACAGTTATTCTCAAAAAAAAATTATTTTATTTAGGGAAGTTCTAAAAAAAAATGTTATAAAAAGAAATGTTGTCTCAAAAAAAATATATTCTCAAAAAAAATTAGTTATTTATTTATTGGTGCTGCCTCTGCTCTCCGTTTGCGCTAATTCTGGGGGGGGGGGTAACTTTCTCGGGCCCCTCGTTGGGCGCCAAATTTGTCACGCCGTTGGGGAAGGAATAACTGGGGGAAAGTGGGGACAAAAAAATTATCTTAATATGGGCGACACGAATTAAAAAAAAATATATAATAATTATTTTATTTGCTTAATATTAGTTATCACAAAATTACATCACAAAAAAATGTTAATACTGGTGTTCGGCGGACGATCTCGGGGGCGATCTTAATAATAAAAACTCTATATAATTAAAATTGATGGAGATGGGCGCCAGTTGTTTTTTTTATACAAAAAAAATAACAAAAAAAGAAATCTTATTACAAATTTTTGGGGGCGCAAACAATCTATATTAGGAGACTAGGGGAGATGGGACTATTAGGGGTAGCTCAGGGTGGGTTCTCCGACGCGATAGCCTCTTAATAATTACCACTGGCCGGAATTTTGATTTGTGAAATAATATTTCGCCAAGTGCGAAACTAAACGAGATAGCCGGGGACTCTACACAAAAAAAACGCAAATACGGGTCGCGCGAACTCTAACTGGCGATGACGGTCGAAGGCCGTCGGGATCTCGTACTCTAACGTTGGAAATTTTCTTAACTCTACACAATCGTTCCACGGGTTACTTAAATTTATAACTATTTCTCCGTGAAAAATCACGGAGATAATTAATGGTTAGGGAGACTCTAAACCGGGAACAAGAACGGGGGAGGAACTCGAATACAAATTTTTGCAAAGGGGGCCGAATACAAAAATGAGAGAAAATCGGTGCCAAATTTCAACAGTGCAAACACTTACGTTCGTTGCGGTCTCCTCGAATTTTCTGGTCGTCGTATTCCGGTATTCTATCGTGTCGTGTACCGTGGTAATTTTGCCGGGTCGTTGTAATCTCGACTTCGCTTCTATGAGCTCTCAGTTTTCTTCCACTCACACCGCACTCTCTCTTTCTATCTTCCTCACTCACGCTCTACTACTTTCCTCTAAATTCTTTATCACCTGTCACTTCTCTAATTACTGTCTGCTCTCTAACACCGCTCGTCGCAAAGTGTCCGGCACATGGCGTGCCGGAACTTGCGAGTTTTCCGGGTGTTCTTAAATTTCTCCCATGCCTCTGATTTGACGAGACACGGGAGATCCTTGATCCATGATTGGCCGCGCGGGTCACGGGTCAATCGATGAGGTGACACTCGGGTCGATATTTCTGGGGACAATATTGGGGGCAGGCTCTATCGGGAACTAGGCGTAACGAGGATTTATCGATATGGTAGGATAAGGTGTCGGGTAAGTAGGACGGGTGGGAAGGCTATCGATGTCGCCGGACGTTGCTGCCATCTCCTCGCTTGTGACGTCACCTTCGCCGATTGATGGCTCGGGGACAGCTGATGGGATGTGGCGATGACACGTGCCGGTGTTGTTTGGAGAGTGCGGGTTTATATTTTTCTTCAAGTTCTGTGGTGATAAGTTTATGTCGTTTGTGAGTGCGCGATGGGTGATGTTCCTTTCGGGTTTCCTCGATGTATTTCTCTCCGGTGGATGGTGAGTGTTTGAATTGTTAATTTCTTCTTTTCCTTTTTCTTTACTTGGTTAATTTGTTTTAGGTTATTGTAGATGCGAGGCCGGCGGTTATCCTGGGGATTGCTGTGACTCTTCTCGGTGGTGATTTTTCTTCGGGGCGACGCGTAAGTGTCTGCACGATTTACAATAATAATATACGGGAAGGGAATAATAATACTTACTGATAACTTATGTTTTAGATCGGTGGAACGGCTGCCTTTGGGACGAGCTGGTGCAGCGGGGGAGGATAAAATTGTGCAACGTCACAATATATTATAACTTTACAAATATAATTTTCTAAAATATAATTTTTTGAGATATAGTTTTCCAAAATAAAATGGAATTTTCTTTCCGAAATATTATTTACAACAAAAAAAACAAACAAACGACATATCATTTTCGAAACATAATTTTGTCTTAAATATCATTTCCTGAAATATAAATATATTTTTGAAAAACAATTTTCTAAAAAAAAAAAAATTACAATCAATCACCAAAAAACAAAATGTACGAAACTAACATTCTTCATTGCAGATCCCCACAATTATTTAATTAATAAAAAAAAACATGTTTCCATGTCATTTTATCGCGCAGTGAAATCTCCGGCCCATCGACCAGACCAGCTCGTAAAACAGATAGGCGGAATTGAATCCACCCATATTTTCACCCAAATATAGAAACCAAAATAATAACAATGGCTGAAAATAATACATTCACATTCAGACACATTTAAAGTCGTCCCCGTATACGATGGGAAAAATATTAAAGTCGAAGATTATGATAAAACAGTTAACCGTCAGGTCAGTAACCGGATACCCGAGTATCCATATCCGTTTCCAAGGTAGAAGTTATTAACTTCCCTTAAAAAAATGTTATGATCGCCCGGATCCCCAAAACTGAAGTAGTTTCACACCAATTTTTCGTCAAGATTTGTAGTAATCAATCATTCAATAACGGTTATTAATTATCAAACTCGATACCTCCTCCGTTCAAGGACCGGGTACCCGGGTATCCACTAACAATAAGATCATTACGAATGAAAGCCGGGTTTATACATACTAAAGAGACCGTTTATCAAAGTATTTATGTAACTTGACTTTTGAATACATAATCAACAATATCGTTTGTAATTTCCTTCATTGAAACAATTTTTATTATAAACAATAGTAAAGATAGTAGGTAACAAAAACATCATTCCGTTTTTTTTCATTTTCGTTATTTTTTATTTTATAAGTAACAAGTAAATTCAATTATTTCGCACACTCCTCACATGTCGTGGTTGAAATACAATGTTCATCACAAATAGGGAACTCACATACCGAACATAATTTTCGACTTTTGCGACGTTTTTTAAAATCGCTCTGGAAACAAACATGGCATACCCCAATCTTTTTCCTTCCGGTTGAATTGAGCTGTGACTGGGGTTTTGAAGATTCAGATGCTGTTGGTTGCGCATATGGATTTATAGCTCGACCAAAAAACCTTTCAATCGTCACTTTCGTTGTGAAATGCCTCATAATTTGTGCATTATGCAAACGATTTTCGACGAATGGAGTACACAGCTCTCGGCCCAATTGCCGATAAAATAATCGTCGTTCATACGATTTTTTCGAGAGTATTTTATTATTCTCATAATAAAGAATATATGCTGCAAGACAAGCGACATCGAGAATATTATAGATAAATGCTAGAGGCCATCTTCGCGTTGATCTTTTTGCAGTATATCTACCAAGCATTTTATCGATCATGTCCGCTCCAGCTTTCGACCAATTATAAAATTCAATAATTTCGGGTTTTTTCTTTGCACCATCGCCAATGTTTGCTTCCTGATGCATGGATGATAGCATAATCACTGTCTTTTTTTGGCACATAACTGCACGTGGTTACTTTTTCATGAAAGCCAAACACAGTGGATAATTCTTGTCGTGCTTGCAATGCAGCCATTGCTGGTGGAATATACGTCTTATTTTTCTTCAAAGTGCCAATAATTGTTAAATCCCAGGATAGTAACGATTTTGCCAATGGCAGAGTTGTGAAGTAATTGTCCATTGTAATATTTCTACCGGATCCTTTGTACGGTGCCACCAAGTCTTTGACAACTCTCTCAACAAAGTTATTCTCACGACCGGCACTCGATTTTCCAGAGTAAAACGAAGTCCAGTGAGTGGATACGAATTTTCAGCATCACATATCCACCATACTTTGATTCCATACTTGGCCGGCTTTGATGGAATATATTGAGTGTATTTAGTTCGACCCCGGTATGGTAAAGTTGCTCGTCGATTGTCAGGTGCTTTGTTGGCTTATAATGTTTTGCTGAATTACTATTGAGCACTGTCCAAATGTCTCGTATTGGAGCAGCCTTATAACTCTCCATGCGCTGAGCACGAGTATTGGCATCATCATATCGAATAAAACGAATGATGTTCCCGAAGCGAGTGATGCCCATTGCTGCACGATACAATGGATATGAGTACGACTGCCACATATCCTTTGTATTGTCAGTATTCGAGTTGTAAGCGCCAGAAGTTATCAAAATAGCCAGGAATGCATAAAATTCCTGAAGCTCAAGATTTTTCCACACTAGTTGTGTTTTTCCTGGATTTTTTCCGTTATATTCTGCATATGTTGAGCTTGCTTTTTTATTCGTATGACGTATAGGTAATGATATCAGCCATTTCCGGAGTGAAACATAATTTGAATGTGTCGAGATTTGACAGCATGTTGGTGTTCCTATTAGGTCCACATCTTTGTCGCACAATATTACGCCTTTAAACTTGATGTTCAGTTGTTGGTACCTCAGCCCACTGAGTACCATCTTTTGCTGTCGTTCCTGCCCCACTACCTGTCGCTTCTATTTCACTTTCTTTATCTTCATCTTCAACTTCATCATCTTCATCGAGAGCATTCTCATCAACTTCTCCTAAAATTATACACAATATATAAAACATAATACATAATATAGCATAATTATTGTCGTACACAATAGAAAATAGAAATGTAAATTACAAGCATCATCACAATCCGAAGCTGCCACTTCACTCTTTGAAAAATATTCATCGTCGTCACTATCCGACACGTGGCCATTATCAGATTCTTCTGCTTCGAATATTTCATCTAAATGTTCTCTTCTCTGATAATGCAAACGCGTGATTCTATTGGAAAACGTTTTCAGCTTACTATTTACTATTTTTTTAAATATTGGAAGTATAAAATAATTTACTCGAAAATAAAACACGGAAATCACGCCTTACCGTCGAAAACTTGATGAATCATCCATCGTATTTATATTCAATACGATTATTTATTTATAATATTAATAAACGTGTATATTTTTTCTCACTTTCACAATAAATTCTGTAGGTTATAACTTTTTCACTACGCTTAGAAAACTTGCTTTAGCATCTGCTCGGCTTCAACACGACCTTACGACTGATGATCGTTCGTCTCCTTGTTCTTTGCTGTTCATAGTGGGGTAAGCAGGTACCTGAGTACTCGAGAACCTAACGGTTCTCGAGTGCTCACTATTGTTATTTTACGTTAGACAAAGCCGGCATTACCATTTTTTGCCTAAAGTGCATGGCTACGGAGATATAGGCCGAAACGGGTTTTCGCAAAATGGCGACGTTCGCGGCATGGTTTTTGTACGTATTTTGTATTTTTACATTAAGTACGGTATACTGAACCTATTTCAACCATAAAATAACTTTTCTAATTAATACAAGAGTAACGAAATCCCCTGTTGCCTGTACTATTAGCCGTGTGGCGCGCGGTAGGTGGGTACCCGGGTACCCGGCTATTGAACGAATGGTGAAAGTTTGGTTATTGACTGGACGGTTAAACGACTGTACGAATGTCTCTCAGATAGCGAACCATCCAAATTATTAAAAATGATTCCACTCAAACTGAACGGCATCGCACGTTCAGTCATCGATGCAAACCCTCCAAATTCTCTCGAATTACTTTTAAAGACATTAAAAAAAGCATTTAGTAAAAATAAAGATTTGTTTCAGAACGAAATTGAATCATCGCCACAAATTGAATACGCAGCGAGAACGCGCGATATCTTTAACCCTCAATCCATGAACCGGGGTCGTTTTCGTCTTCGTGCTATCACACCCGCAATTATAAAAGAAAAAATCTGAAAAAATTCATGGTCAATCTTCAGACTGTACTTTTGAAGCGAAAATGGATTTTTGTTGTTCTTATTTTTAATAATTTTTTTTCATCAAATATCAAGCTACTTGCGAAGAAAACTTTTTTTGTTAATACTGCGTGAGTAAAAAATCATGGGAAAAAAGTTTTACAAACGGTTATTTAAAGTAAAAAGGTTGTTCTTTAAGAAAACAAATATTGTGCTATTGTAGGAATAAACCAGATATCCTATTTAGTTACAGGAACATAGGTATATTTTTGAGAGGTTAGAACAAGGTGTCAAAGAGAAAAAACGCTCGACGTCAAACATAATTTTTATTTATTTATGCTATCACACTATAAATAACATTAGCTAATATTAAGGGTAACTTGAACTTAGAAAAGAGTATTTTTCTTTTATACATACTGTGACGGATGGCTTATTGGCGGTGAATAAATAGAGCGAAATAATAACGTGACGATTGGCATTTGACCGTATAGAAAGATACGACCTCTTATTAGCCTCAGTGTCGGAGGAGGACTGATTTAGCTAAGGGGGAAGGTAATGAGAAAGGGTTTGAAAGAAAGAGTTTAGGAGTGGAGGGGATGTCATACGCAAGGATGATAAGGGACCGTGGGTCCGTGGCGTCGGCAGAGTCGGAGATTAGTAGGAAAAGAGATTAGGAGTAGATGAGAATGGGGAGAGAAGAATGTGGGACCGTTACAATACAATCGGAGCAAAGATTAATACGGTGATCTTCACAGACAGGTTTGCCGCATCGAGCACAACATTGATTAGTTTTTCGATCTTCTTTATGCACACATAAATAACATCTTTTTCTTTTCGCCATTTTATTCGCATGTTCATTTGTTATCTATTGTTGCTATTTGGATCTATGAAGACCTGGAATATCGATTCGACGTTCCAGGTGAGGAGGAACCAATTGCAGAGATAATTCGTTGAGAAAATTCAATCTCGTTAGTACTTTACTTCACTGAATTAAGTTGTGAACAACGAACGCGTTGATAGCTAGATTGATCGAGCATGCCGAAAAACAGTCGCATCCGGTCATCGGTTTGTTTTACGCGCCACAGTGTAACTTAATATCATTTTGTCGAATGTATCGACCCCGCCCTTTATAGCATTATAAAATTCAATAATTTCTGGTTTGCCGGAATAACTTGCAACGCCTTTTGGATGAACACTGGAGACCCCCAGACCTACTTTATTAATTTTTGGAGTAAAAGATAGTAGTGTTGTTTTGTCACGCCTCCGGAGTGAATAAATTTCTTCAGCGCTTCTGACTGCCATAATAATGTTCTAAACTGAAATATATAAGTTGAAATTATTGTCTTACAGCTTATAATGCCAAAATATGCATAATAAAAAAAATACTTTTCTTGAACGGTCATTTTTACTTACGTAATCCGTGAACCGGAGTCGAAAACGTCCTGCTCTGATGTGCACTCTTCACTATCTCAAATGAAACTAATTGCCACAGCTGGTCTCGCGCACTCACAAACCTTCCGACCTATACTTTTTTTGATACGACTCGAGTGGCGCTGGAGTTGCGGGTGTTAAAGAAATTTCGAGAAGATATTTTCATGGGTTAAGGGTTAACAATATTATAGCCAAATGGTCAGATGTATCCGACACAGCCGTACAACGAACATTTTTCGAAGCACGTATCGAAGAAGTGACAGCAAAAGCAAAAATAGCGCACGTTAGAGAATTGACACCCGCAATAGGTTCTCATTTGATACTCCATAACGCAGAAACATTTGATAACATTACAGACCGAGCCAAAACAATCGAATCCGAAATCGAAAAACAAAAGAGAATGCGTTGAATCCTTGTTATCAGAAACACCGCAAAAGTTAATTTTATGGAACACATAAAACCAGGAAAATTTTGCGTACTACACTAATCACACACACAGGACACATTCAAACATAGATAGATATTTGAATGATAGATACAGACATAACTCGCATGACAGATACAGAAATTATTCAAACGACAGGTACAGAGGTCACTCGAACGACAAACACAGAAACTATTCAAACGATAAATACAGAAATCACTCAAACGATGGATATCGAAATCACTCCCAAGATAAATATAGAAACAACTCCTGAAACCATTCATTCGAACGACACCAAAATGAACATCGAGTACAATCTAACACAGACTCCAATGCCGAACAACGAAACTTTCGAGGCAATCCGCCCGGTAGAAATACCCCGACAAAATCAAAAGCAAACAGTACAGAAAATATTGATACACTTTTCGAAAAAGTAGACTTAACAAACTAAGACAGCGTCTCGCGGAAAAGTGCGACCCGAGACTCATTATCAGAGCACTAAAAACATTTAACCGCGATCAATTAAAAGAAATCGGAATGAAATGCAAAGAAGGAACACTCAAATTAAGATAGTAAAACATACACTCGAGGTAAATGTTCAATCCAAATTCAATCAGTAAAAGCAGAATTTCATGTTGTCACAGATGCATTTCCAATTCAGGAAAACGCGATACTTGGCGATACATTTTTCAAACAGATTTCAGCCGATATACTACGAGTATATACACAAAGATGCATAGCTTTCAATGGTCATATTATACCATTTTTCGAACGCAAATATATCGCAATCCCACCAAAATCAAAAACAATAATGCATATAAGAATTAAAAACGATGAAATTTCAGAAGGTTATGTCCCAATATATAAAACCAAAGAAGGTATACTTTCGGTGGCACATTAGTAACAAAAACAACAACAGAACTGCATATTTACAAGTAATCAACCGCCAACCAAAAGCAATAGAATTGGAAATTCCTGCTATAGAATTGCAACCAATCGAGATCATTTCCGAAACCCCATTTAAACTCGAAACCGACCTTTATAAAAATTCTCAAACCAATAACGCATGAATTTATATAGTTAACATATACGAAAATAACGCAGAAAGATTACAAAAACTCAAATCATTGCTTCACTTAGATTATCTCAACAACGAAGAAAAAAAGCACGTTTTACAACTAGGCTCTGAATACCCAAAACTATGTTTACTACGAAACCACGAACTTGATGACACCACGATAACCGAACACAAATTTCCCACGACAGATAACAAACCTATTAATAAAAACAGTATCGATTTCCGCCTGTACACAAAAAAGAAATCCAAGCGCTAGTCAATAATTTACTGGAGAAAAACATCATTCAACCATCCCTATCCCCCTATAACTCACCAGTTTGGGTCGCACCAAAAAAGGCAGACTCGCCGGGCAAAAAGAGATGGCGAATGGTTATCGATTTTCGCAAATTAAACGCGGAAACGATATTTCTCCATTTTCGACTTAGCGTCTGGCTTCCATCAAATCGAAATGGACCCTGATCACAAACCAAAAGCCGCATTTTCAACGGCAAACCGACATTTCTAGTTCAACCGTGTGCCATTTGGGTTGAGCAACATTCCAAAGATTGATGGATGTCGTATTATCAGGACTTCAGGGTAATGACCTTTTCGTATACCTCGGCGACATTGTCATTTATGCTGACACTCTCGAAAAATACGCGACAAAATTTCGGCGTTTAGCGATACGTTTGACCGAAGCAGATCTAACTTCCCAAACCGATAAATGTCATTCTTGCGAACAGAGGTTACATATCTAGGACATGCAATCACGGAAGTCGACCTAAAACCATGAGGCTGAAGGTAGCCGATGATCTTTCAAAGCGCATTTCAGCAGCGAATATTGGCTCCAAAAATGGTTCGATTCGAAAAAACGCATATCTCCGTATTCGCTATAATGAAATTCTATCGGGGTATTTTTTCCGGTTTCCATGGTAAATTTTTAATTTACAGAGGATTTTTACGAAATTGTTTTCATTACAATAAGATTAACATCGCATATATACCAGAAAAATTATCGAAAAAAATACAGAAATTTCAAAATGTAAAAAATGAACTTTCATAATAAAGGAAAAAAAATATCCCATTGAGAAAAATTGAAATTGAAACCATATGTTTGGAAAATTTTCACCTGCAATATATCCCTCTTGAGATATGCTATGTTAAATACCTTTTTTTAATTTTGTGAGTATGAGTTTTTTAAATATTTATAAAACGATAAAAAAAAATACACCATCCATCAATTCATTTAACGGTGTGAGAAAAAAAATATACCCCGAATAATTATTTTTAAGCCCGAAATTTCTGTATTTTTTCGATAATTTTTCTGGTGTATACACTACCGCTCAAAAGTTTGGATACACCAGTCGGTATTTCTTGCCGCACGAAAAGTTGGATAACTCTGCAAAAAAAAAGATATTCGAATTTTCAAAGCGACGTTGTAAAGAGGATAGATCAGGCCTCACTCTGATTTTTTAAAATAATTTTTTCGATTTTTTTTCGACCCGGTACGGACTTTGGTTCGTGACCGTTTTTAGGCCTTTTTCCGACCATCACGAATCAGGCGCACAATCTAAAGAAATTTTTGTTTTACTATGAAAGCCTTCGAAGGGAATGCAGAAGCTCCATATTCCATTTTTTTTAAATTGAAGAAAAAGTTCGATTTTTTTCCGGAAAGTTATTTCATTTTTGGCTAAAAACGATGATTTTTGAAAAAATTCAAAATAACCCAAGAACGATAGGGTTTAAGAGAAAATGTTAAGGATATAAAAAGTTGCGTATTTTCATACTGAATTGCCTGGAATTTTTTCAGAATTTTGTTTGAAATTTTTTTTTTTTTAGTATTTTTTTCGAAACTCACGAGTGAAATTTGTTTTCAGGTCAATAAAATGTTTTAAGGCACTCACCTCATCTAGACGAGTTTTTCGTCCAAAAATCCGCCTTTGGCTTTCAGCACCGCGTCCACGACTCGTGGCATCCGTTCGATTAGCTTATCGATTTGGTCTTGGTTGAGACTCGACCATGCATCTTATAATTTTGCCAAGAGATCCCCCGTAGACGATGGACAACATTGTCTGATTTTCCGATCGAGTTCTTCCCACAGAAGCTCGATCGGATTGAGGTCCGGTGATTGCGGCGGCCAGCCAAACCATATTTGTGATGATCCCGGTATTTTCTTCAGTCTCTAGACATCCGCTGCAGAGTTTTCAGCTGTGCTTCGGATCGTTGTCCTGCTGCATGATAAAACTACGCCCAATGATTGGGAGACCGGATGGAAGAGGGTGTCGAACGAGAATTTGTTTATACTCCTCTTTTCTCATGATTCCTTCGACTTTTATGAAGGCTCCGGTACCATGACCCGAAAAACAAACCTACACCATCACAGAGCCACCCCAACGTTTTACGGTGGGTACTAAACATTGAGGTGCCATTGTCTGCAGTGAAACAATGTTATCCATCGTCTACGGGGGATCTCTGGGCAAAATTACAAGATGCATGGTCGAGTCTCAACCAAGACCAAATCGATAAGGTAATCGAACGGATGCCACGGGTCGTGGACGTGGTGCTGAAAGCCAAAGGCGGATTTTTCGACGAAAACTCGTCTAGATGAGGTGAGTGCCTTAAAACATTTTATCGACGTAAAAAAAAAAATTTCACTCGTGAGTTTCGAAAAAAAATTTTCAAAAAAAATTCTGAAAAAATTCCAGGCGATTCAGTATAAAAATACGCAACTCTTTGTATCTCTAACATTTTCTCTTAAACCCTATCGTTCTTGGGTTATTTTGAATTTTTTTAAAATCATTGTTTTTAGCCAAAAAAGAGATAACTTTCCGGAAAAAAATCGCAAACAATTTTTAAAAAATGGAAGATGAAGCTTCTGCATTCCCTTTGAAGGCATTCATAGTAAAAAAAAATCCTTAGATTGTGCGCCTGATTCGCGATGACCGAAAAAGCCCTAAAAACGGTCACGAACCGAAGTCCGTACCGGGCCTGATCTATTCTCTTTAAAACGCCGCTTTGGAAATTCCAATATCTGTTTTTTGGCAGAGTTATCCAACTTTACGTGCGGCAAGAAATATCGACTGGTGTATCCAAACTTTTGAGCGGCAGTGTATATATTTAAAACAAATGAGTGTCTTTTATTTCACTTGTCGTTCTGGTGAAATAGTTCATTTAACAGCGAATTAATCGCATACGGGACAAAGCAAAATTAACATTTATGTATACATAGAGATTAATTTGATGGCTGTCATTTGAAGTATGCCATCAAAATGAAAAGCGAAATAAAAGACACTTATTTCTTTTAAATATATATATATATAGATGTATATGAAAGCGCCATATTTTTTCAAAGTATTCAAATCATGTAAACTCATTATATAGGACAAATGTACTATGGTGCACAAAAAAATATTGGGAGCGCTTCATCGTACATGAAAGATTTAAGAGGAAATGAGCAGATCTCCGGCGGAGCACTAATTTTATTGTCTGATGATTTTAGACAAACTCTACCAGTTCAACATGTGCTGATGAAATTAATGGATGTCTGGAACCATCATTTCTATGACGACACGTTCATAAATTGACTTTGAAAATCAATATGTGTATACAACTACAACATGATACATCGGCTGAACATTTAGAAAAACAATTGCTGGAGATTGGAAATGGGAAAATGACGATTGATGGATCCACATAATGTATCACATTGCCAACAAACTTCTGTGCAAATCACAGCAACAACACACGAACTGATTAGCAACGTTTTTCCTAATATTTCACATAATTACAAAAATCATTATTGGCTGAGTGCCTGTGCTATACTAGCAGCAAAAAACGACTTTGCAACGGTACTAAACTTTCAGTGAAAAAGATGATGTTAGATGATTTTTAATGGAAAATTTAACGGAGAAGATGTATCGTTGCCGCGTATACCAATGATGCCGTTCAATTTCAAACGTTTGCAGTTCCCGGTACGACTCGCATTTGCAATGACCATCAACAAAGCACAGGGACAATCGCTACAAGTGTGTAGATTAAATTTGAAAAATACATGCTTCACACATGGACAGGTATATGTGGCCTGTTCACGCGTAGAAAAACCTTCGGATTTATTCGTGTGCGCACTAGATGGAAAAACAGAAAATATTATGTATCCAAAAGTACTTGAATGAACATAATGAATAACAAATTTCTTCCATTGACATTTGCTATAAAATAAATTATGACATAAAACGGCATTGCAACGCAGGTCGGGTACGGGTAGTGACTTTATAAATGTGACTGATGAGTCATAAAAATGATTCCTGCAAATATAAAAAATAATTGGGTCATTAGCTACTTAATACAAAATATCTAAAAAACGGAAGTTTTCGAGTTGCTTGATAAGGCATCCCGCTTAACCAGAGAGCCTTGAGAGCCTTATATGTCATATGTTTGAGAATTCAGTCGAATTTTGTGTTTCAACTTAACCGATTATAGGGAATGACAGTCACCGCACATTCCGTCAGTAAAAAAGATGATTAATGGCAATTATGCAACCTTGATTTGCGTGAATAACTGTTTATACAGACATTTCTAGATGTATCCTTACAAATCGACAAATACTTTTGACAAAACGACCCACCGAATAAAGTAAATACTTATCAAGATAAAAATTTCTGAAATTTATTTAGTTTACCACCATCTATATAAGAGTCCATGTCTATAGTAGAAAATAAGTGTACTTACCGATGATACGAGAAATAGTGCCAACAGAGCTATGCCGAGCCAAAAGTACCATGCCTCCCAAAAATGGCGTGGTGGTTTGCGCTGTACCAATAGACAGCATTGCGGATTACAGCAGCAATACAGACAATATTTTTCTGCTGTACATGCGAACGGCTTTATTTCTGTAGGATCTTCGCTAATGTTGCTCGATCTCAAATCCAAATTACACTCGTATGCGAAACGCGCCATTACCGCAATTTGTTGTCCATATTGCAATCGGTTATTGCGTGACCTATTTGACTTAATTTCCTTTTATTCAATTATTCAAATTGCTCATACCGGGAAAGGCCATACCAGCCGACATATTATTTTTGACCCACGTAATATTTTTCATATATATCTTCCTCATGCAAAATGTAATAACGCCAACTTTCACTCTCTGTTCGCGAACAAATCGTCACCGAGCGAATACACTTTTAGCGGCAACGAAAAAATGTTCCCATACTACTGAGAGTTTAAGAATTCGATTGCAATACCGTCCTATGTAATGTTCCTGGATAGGCTCATACTACGCACGAGTTGCACAGGTGAAAATCGATACGGCGAACTCCCGGCGGGTATTCACGCACGTTTAAGCGATCGATGTTGCTACTGACCACTCTATTGAGTACAACGTGTATGTATATATAATATATACATATTCATGACGGAGGCTTTTGCGGGTCGAAAGGTGCGCGGAAAAGGCTTGGAAATTACATTTCAAATTGTAATGCAAGATTGTAAATGCACATGCGCGTGAGCTCTTGTGTGCCTGTGTGCATGTATATGGGTGCAACCCGATTTCTATAGGTGCGGATTGGCATGTGTGATTGAGCTCCAGTTGTGTATACGCATACAGTGGCTAGCTCCTACCCGTTATATCTATTTCCGACATGAACAGCTCGTTTCGATTAATGTATGTAGGAATGAGACTATGAATTATGAAATTGTGAAAATAAATGCGTACCTTTAAAAAATAATAATGAATCCATAGAATCTCAACCGTTTATTTTATTCTGGTTAAACTCAATATCAAAAACAAATATCGACTTGACCATTTCAGTTGCCTACTTGATAGTTCCAAATTTACGAAAGTCAAACCGCTTAGAGACAAAACAGAAATTGCAATCTCCGCCAAAGGATGTTAATTGCTCGCATCATGTGCCGAATTGCAGCTGGATATCACAAGCCATTCTTGGACTACTTACTGTTAAGTTCTATGAAGACCGGAACACGCAGGTAGACACCAAGTCACATTTTTTTCTTATTGTTTGTGTAAGTTTTCGACATTTTAAAACAGTGTAAGTACACAAACGCAAGATATCCTAAAACGTTTTTTCCCGCGAAAACAAAGTTTTTTGTATGAGGAAACAGCATTGTTTAACTCTCAATTCTTCCTCTATATAGGGGGCTTTAAGAAAACTCTTCAAAGCATTTTACTATAAAGCTAATTTTGTAATAGCCTATATGAATTATTATGCGTCCGATCTCTAGTTTATGAACCATTTTGGGGTGATTTTCCTTCGAGTTAGTAAACATCGTTCATAAACTTTGATATTTCTATTAAGCACTATTCGAACGTATGCTGGAACTTTAAAATTTGTTTGCATTGTTGTAAAATAAGCTGTCACCCCATTACATTCACACAGAACTTGACTAATGACCTATGTCAACACATGCACACACGATCATGCGCGTGTAAATTGCCTGCGCACCCGCAGAGAAACGCAGATGCCTGCACGCATGCACGCACATACACACACGCACGCACATCTCGTGCGGAGTAGCTGGTCTCGCATGAGTCGCCTCCCTAGGCGGTGAATAGGGGAACGCCATCCAAATATGGTACCAACGAAATATAATTGTCGGGATGAACCAAAACTAATTCGGCATAGGAACCTCAAATATGAAGAAAAAATAGGAGACCGGTAAAATAATTGACTGGTCCAAGTGAGTACTGTTGGCAAGCGAGGGGAATCTCACCACCGACTCCGATCGACGATATCTAGCTGACGACAAACATTTCACGGATGCTAAAGAGGCCTTCAAAGCGTCTCCGGAAAGACCACGAACCGCTCAGGAAACCGCGAAGTGAGGGCGAGTGGTGCTACCCAGGAAGAATGGAGCGTGCCCAACGTCGCTTCTCTTTTTCCAGGAAACTACGAAAAATACGAGCATAACCCGCGGGCGACTATTCCCGCCAACTGAGGCGGCAAAAAGAGGGTCAAGACGACAACCACAAAAAATCAGTTGCCATCTCCACGGATGACTGCCATAACAAGTACCAAATGCCCAACCAAAAGATCCTGATTGGGTAAAAAATTACCTGCCTTTTTTTATTACCTGCCATTAAGAAGGACACAGAAAGGAAACAGGACATCAGCAATCCAAGCAATAGCAGGCTCAGACCGAGCACCGAGGCCTTCTCGACCCGATGCTATAAAAATGGAGGCGGCAGACAAACATCTTCAGAAAGATGAGAGCGACACCGGACCTCAAATCCCTGAGGAAGAGGGCCATCCGTATTAGACGGACTAGAGCAGACGAGCTGCTGCTAGAACTGGCAATGTCGGCGGAAATACAAACGTTGACCCACAAGGAGTCCATTAGCATGAAGGACATAAATAAAGCCACAACAGTGGAAGAGATGGGACAAGCCATCGGTATGGTAACCGGCCAGGGAACAGTGACCTCTCAGGATGTTAAGCTCGGACGTGAAGCAAAATGTTGGCTCCTTGGCAGCCAACACTTTGCCAGCCAAACTTTGGCAGCCGAAACTACTGCAAAACAGGAAGCTCAGGATAGGCTGGCTGAACTGTTGAATGCGTGTAAGGCATGTATCTATGTGAGGCATCCTCGCGCTGCTTCTGTCGACAAAATATAAGTCGACAGAATATAAGACTAGCAGTAAGTAGAATTTCTTAATGTTTTTAGCGCTAATTATGATTATAATTGTTGTTCATACCAAGGAACACTATTAGTCAACACGCGTTGCGTTTGATTTTCACGCGTGTTTTGTTTTTGTACGCTACCGTATGCTCAGCGCCACTATCGAACTTTTTCAAAACCTTTATAGAGACGTGTTAAGACTCACTTCTTATTCTTCTACGACTGTAAGTTTGCTCAATAAAAGTGTCCGTTAAGCATTATCATTGCTGTTAACTTGTTTAATAAAGGTGTCCTACCTCATCCTGCCCAACAATAATAAATGTAACAGTTATATTGTTTTGTTTCAGAGAAAAAGAAATTGGAGGTAAAGTAGCACTCAACGACAGGCAGCAACGAAAAAATGGCTTAAAAAATAATTTTTCTTTTTTCATTAAACAAAAAGTAGATTTTGTTCTCACATAAATAAAAAAAGCACTGATGTCGGTTTTATACAATTTTTTTATTTTAAAAATCGTGGTTAAGTTACAATTTCGTTTCGTCAAGTCATTACATTTGGACAAATTCAATGTGATTGTACACAGTTCCATGAAAGCGTAAACCCAACCCGTTTTCATTAGACGCTCGAATCATTTCCTGGAATAAATCGTCACTCTCCAGAATCGGTGCAGTCATTCTGGCTGGTAGAAAAACTGGACAATTTTTCTCCAAATCCACGACGACTCTGTCGCCGTACTTGGTTTTGGCAGCTCTTATATCGGTTACCGGATACACCTTCTGAGCTGATAAGTCTGATAACTTTTTGATTGGGAGAAAACCCATAAAACGACCCACTTTGTTGATTTCACGTAAATTCATGTTGATCTAAAACACATTTTCCATCAATTTTTTTTCGATAATATTTTAATTTGTGAGTAGAAATATTTCGAGAAACAAAACGTTCAAACCGAACCTGCGTTTTGTCACGATGCTGAAGTTCCAAAATTTATTTGTCCAAATTGTGTTACCAGCGATTCGGCTTGCGATCGTAGGACAATTATTTCTTTCACGCGTTGAATATTTCGTGACAGTTGTTCAAGGCGAATTAGCAATTCACGTCTCTTCGACTGTAATAACTTTGGCTATGATAACTTTCGACTGTGTCGCATGAAGATTAATGTAACGACTGATTGGAAACGTGGTCAGCGAGTCTCATTTTACCGAGGTAGATCTTCCATCTCATTTTAGTGACTAATTCTTAATTATTATTTTACAATAGGAACGCTATGAGAGTGTAAAAGTCGAGACAAGTTGAGACAAGTAGAGACAGGTCGAGACAGGTCAAGACACGTATTCCCCGCCCTGGGATCTCGACGCCAAAATGCTCGGGTCGCTGTATTGGTGGCGCAGCGAGGCTCGAGAGCGGGGCGAGGGCCCGCCGCCTCCGCGGATTGTGGAGGGGAAGCGGTCCGAGCTCCGCCAGGTCCTGGTGGCGGAGTGGGGTCTGCGAGTTGCGCGACCTAGTGCTGGGCACGTCCCAATCGCGGCGGTAAGGCCCCATTTGGAGGCGTGGATCGGTCGACGGCACGGAGCCCTCAGCTTCCGGGCGACGCAGGTGCTTGTCGGACACGGGTGCTTTGGGAAGTACCCGTGGACGGAAGCGCACGGCGTGGGACGAGCCGCTCCGTGCGCTTATCGCAGCGATTGACGGGAACGACTTCTCGCTGTCGGTGGTCGTAGAGGCCATGGTCGGCAGCGAGGACACTTGGGTCGGGGTCGTCTGAGGCGGCCGAGCCTTAAGGCGGCCGCGTGGGAGAGAGAAGCTCTCAGCTCCCTCCCCTCCCGCCGTCGGCGCGCCATCTGCGGCCTCCATAAGTTGGCCGGCGGGCGGCGGGCTGGAGGAGCCCGTCGTCTGTCCTGTGGGCCGGGAGTTGGTGTGGCGTAGGTGTTCCACGCTCGCCCCTCGAGGAAGGGGGCGGCCTGAAGGTCGCTCTGGGAGTCGGGACCCGCCGTACTCGCGGCGGCGGGCCGAAGCCTGCCGGGGGCGCGGTGAATGCGCGTGCGAACCCCGCGCCCCCGGCTATAGGCGAGAGATGGAACACCGTGGTGGTTTTAGCCGGTAAGAGTCCGGCACGTCCCCCCGTCGCCCTCAAGGCGAGGGACTGTCCATGAGGATTCCCACCACGATAAAAAAAAAAGGTCGAGACACCTATAGACGTTTCTATGGGGAGACCTCCATCCGACAAGATTCGAGTCGTTTTCATTCTATAGGTCATTCAAAAAATAAAAACTCACACGTGAAATATATTAAATTTTTTATTTTCGAAAAAAATACATTTAAATCTGGGGGGATTTTGAGAGAATCCAATGTTTTAGGGTTTGAACATTTTTGCTAGCACAATTGAACTTTGACAAATACTCGTATTACGAACATTCAATGCATGCACCTTTATACAATTTCTGTATCGATGGACACTCGAGATTATGAAGATTGATTATTGTTAGAGTTCTGGCAGTCGGGACGATACAAGAAAAACAATACACTGTGACATTATAACTGGAGTTTATTTCGATAATCTTAAGAAAGTAAAAAAGACGATGAAAAAGTTACTGCGTCCGTCGGTGTAGATGTAATACAACAAGAACTTACTTTTATTTTGTTTGAAGTTTCAGACCCAGCCTCCTCAAATATCGAATATTCTGACGTGTTAGCTCCTTGCGAGGCGCTCGACGAATGTTTCGTTCGAGATACGGTCGTTGAAATTTATACCCTTTACCGCTCTGACTCGAAGACAATACCTATTTTTTAGGATTTTGTGTATAGCCGAATCGTTATTAACTCGCCACGAAAATTCACCAACTCGCCTTCTTGATCGACAATTTTCAGCTGTAGATTGTGTATCGATTTAACAGTAACTGGGAGATATGCGATGTGCGAGGTTAGTTCGATAATCTTCGACCCTGGCGGTACAGTGGGACAAGATTCGTGAATCATGAACTCGTCGTCCGTTGATATACGCTCCCGAGGTTACACTCGACTCGTAGAGAATTTATCTTGAGAATAGTTACAGGTAAATCGGATTTATGGGTAATATTAACTGGAATAATGCGTGGTGCAAAACCCAGCAGCCGCCCAATAGAATCGCTCGGTTCGAAATTTATCTCACGATTGCTTTTAATTTCACTGCACAGAGTATTGTTATTGGGCCTGAGAATGATGTCGGTATTACGATCGGAGAGCACTTTTTGCAGGTAACTCTCAATATCCTCAATTTCGTAACTCCCAGTGGGTATGATGATAACCTCCGTAACCACCTAAAAGTTGTTATTTCTCTCTTCTGTATGGGGAATTGAATTGAAGGTTAGCAGTTCAAGAAAACCCAGAGTATGATTTTTATGCGGTGACAATTAGATCAGGGGAAAATAATGAGCGTCGAGTATAGACGATGTGCCGGACAATGTAAATGTAAAAGATTCATCCATCGCGTCTAGCACTAAACTGTTGCTGTACCTCGTATAACGCTCCATTTTATAATTCGCGCTGATTGGATGTTCCTCTTCCCACCCGCATTTTTTACGGCTGCGCGTGCACCCGTGAGAGCTGATTTCACAGCGTTCGCGCCGGGAATCATAGAGGTTTTCGCTGCTCTGATAATACGCTTTATCGATACTTTTTTCGATCGAGGTTCCTTCTTCCTCTTCCTCTTCTTCTTCTCCCTAATACCCATACCGAGCTTAGTTTTAGCTTTCATCAGGTTCGCAACTCCCCAAGCTGTAGATTCTTCACTGAAATTTGCGTCTTTTGCCAAAACACGTTTCCAAGCCTTGTCCTCGAGTAATCTACCCGCCGCGTGTCGAGCGTCAGCGTGTTCTCCATTTTTAGAATACGCGATATCGTGCTCTTTATAAGCAGCGTCGAGTTTATCGAAAATCAAAAGTTAATCGAACGCGAAACATCAAATTCAAAGTTGGTGATAAAGTACGAATAAGCAAGTATAAACACGTTTTCGAAAAAGGTTCTACACCAGACTGGACAACGGAAATATTCGTTATAAGCAAAGTTGTAAATACCGATCCTGTAACGTACAAGTTGCGAGATTATCAAGACTAGCCGATCGAGGGCGGCTTCTATCAAGAAGAACCTGCACCCGTCAAATATCCAAATACATACCTTGTGGAAAAAGTCATGCGAACGCGTGGAAATAAATTGTTTGTAAATGGTTAGGTTTCGATAGTTCTCACAATAGTTGGATAAACAAATCTGATTTGTAATTTTTTGTTTATATCATAAGTTTTAATCGATAGAAATAGTAAACGAATTTTACAAAATGGTTTTATAATTTATTCTCCCACATGATTAGTGAGGTACAAAATTTAACTTTTATTCACTTTCTTAGTTACATTGTTTCTTCGGGTGTATCCACCCATTCTTTTTGATATATGGACACCTCTTCGTGCCGATTTCATGATTGGCGTACGTCAACGAGGCGATGTCTTCAGCGATTGGATAATACCATAGATATCGGATTATCTCTTCAACTCCGTATTGCGTTGAGGATCGTGATGTAACGAGTCCAAGCTCTCGTTTCGCAGTCCATTTTTCCAGCTCACCACTTTTAATCCCTCGAGTACGATTGGAGGCCCAGGCTTCCCGTGATCCCCAGAGTTTTGAGCGATTTTTGTACTCCCAATGCTCTAGCTGCAAGTGTTGGCAGACATCCTCATCACCATAGAAATAGTATAGAAAAAGTATACGAATTTCTTCTGATTTTCAATGTCACACTTTCTGGCCCAGTATGTCCAAGTACTATTTTAATAATATGCATGAGGTCGTGACATATTATCTCTCTAATACGAGTGATGGTTCAAGTTAAAATAGAATTCGATGCTGCAGAGCGTTTAAATATTCTTTCCTCGATAGTTGTGGGAGATGTGTAATAAACAATGGTTCTTAGTCATGCGGCTCGCGAACGGAACAATATCACTCTACACCGTTATATTTACACTTCTATAATATGTTTATAATTGAGTACCTCATGGAAGGGTGTCTATCATATTTTGACATATAATTCGTTTGTTATCGTTCCAACTTAGAGCTACTTTTTTCTGATTCACTGTTTCGACTTTGTGATTTTTGCTTCGAATTAATTTTTTATTTTTCATTAAAACTTGACGATCAAAGAAACATCGTTTGTAATCGTCAAACGTTATTGTTTTCAGCGTAGCTCTCTTTATGCCTTTCGCACGCATTTTAACTGAATTATGTACTCTAAAACTATACATTTTAGCTCTTGACCCTACAAATTCTTGGATAATTAACCCATTATTTTCGTCCTTCATGAGGCCCAAAACTTTCTTATTAACTAGCGGCATACCCTACATATTGTCTGACAAATCATCGGATGTATCAAACTTGTGAATGTCGCGTTTCATGATTTGATATATATCTGGAGTCTCTATGTAATAGAGTAAACTATCTGTATCAGTGTACATTAGCTGAGCTCGATCGTCAAAAGTTTGCTTTATATAATTATAGTGACAATCGTACATGTACATTTTTGCCAAATCGAGAATACAAAAACCAGTGTATATAGGTTTGTTGAATTTAACTTGAGAGCAAGACAATTCGATTATTACAGTGTCTTCGTCGAGTATGGTACAGCTATGAAATGTTGGTTTTGCGTTCAGAGCTCGAGCTCCATATCTACCATCCCATTTAGTAACGAGTCGTGCATCGCGATGGTTTCATTTTCCATGCTTTTACCAAAAACGGTACTATTCATGAGATTGTAGAAATTTTTTTCAAAATCGTTGGTGGATTTTTTCCTCAAGTTGTTATTTAAATCAATATATTTTTGCAGCCAGAGATGCTGTCGAAATTTTAGAGTTCTATGAACTTTAACGAGTTTTAGACCCAAATTCATGTATTGCTTCAAATTTTGATAGTGCAAAATGTATCGATTTTTTGGATGTAGCGTTGTTATTAATATTGGCTATTTACTGCCTGGCGGTACATAAGGTTCCGGTGTCAGGGGTAAGTCTTTGTGTAATTCGTGTAATTCTTGTGGATACTCTAGATTGACTTCGAATATGTATCCTATTTCATTGTCATCGGGAATGTCACGCGGATCTATCGAGTCTTCTTCCCCCGTCCATTCGAAAGAGCCAGTAGGCAGATACTGACTCATTGTCGCACCATACAAATTATTTAGATTATAATATATGAGATATGGTTCGGGCTCGCTTGGATCGAATTCTGCGCCCATGTAACGATTATTAGCTTTTCCGTATCGACTCGAACACTGTGCCAATCCACCTCGAATGCCTCTCTCTATGAACATTAACATATCAACGTCCGTCAAGTGCTCGAGCTTCACCCTTGTAGATTTTAGCGCCGCATCGAACGCTAGCCTGGGCCCAGTGTAATAATGCAATGGATCATACGTCAGTTTCCATTTTTTTTCGAAAATTTTCGAAAATGTCCGCCAAAAGAAGAACATCCGTTTTCAGGTAGAGATTCAAGTATTCTGCCAAGGTTTTAACGTTGAAAACTTGCCACACTGTGCGCGCATGAGAATACTCGGCGTCCGATATGTCTTCGCCCATGTTATATCGGCAAAACGTTAGTATTGCGCGATAAGATATTATTTTGGGATATTAGCCAATAAGGAGTAGAACTCGAGTTTGTGAAGTAAAAAGAAATAACAGTTTATTGTAAGATTCGGATTGGTAGTTTACAAAGTTAGGCAAAGTTATAGGATATGAGCTTTAATCAAAGACCAACTGATTAGCTCCGCTCGTCAATTAAGACTGAATTAAATGTCGGGGCGATCTCGGATCGCCCGCGAGTCGCTATGCGAAAGTGCCAATTCGGCATTTGGTCGCTATGACCATATATGGTCACAACGATGATATCGATGGCGTGATTCGCCTTTACTAAACTGCCTATTGTGCAGTTGGGGAATACTTGGTTTTGTGACCATGTATGGTCACAGCGAATTTCTGGTGGCGTGATTCTCACGCTTTATTTTTATAAGTGATTAGTATGCATTTTATATCCCATTCGCTTAGTCTACTGGAATATTCCATTGGAATATTCTTTCGTTGTACTGTGGGGTACAACATCCCTCCCCCCTAAGAAAAAGAAACGGATTTATTTATTTTCGTTTCTCTTTTACAATTTTCTTATTTTATTTCCCAAAATTATTTTGTGCTCGTGGTTGGCGTATTACGCTGAAAGAAAACGTGTAGTTTGCCAGCGGATGCTTTCCTTTTCCTAGGTTTTGGTTTGGCTTCCTCCATCTCAATGGTTTCTGTTGGTAGTCCTAGCATTTCGATTTTCTGCGTTGGCTGTATTATCGTTGTTTTTCCTCTTCGTTTCTTCAGATACATGTATATTCCGTATGCTGCTATTAAGACTATTGCTATAGTGCTAATTGAATATGTGCCTATAGTATGGCGGTAATGTAAAGTTTGACTGACTCCTGTTTCTATTTCTTTCTGCAGGGTATGTAATTTTATGCCTAAATTATTTAATTCTTTTGGATTACTTATTATATTTTTTAAATTAATCTTTCTATTTTCGATTATCGTTTTTGATTCGATATCGATTTTTTCTCCCAAATGGGATAAATTGAACGGTGGTAAATATGTTTCATATTTTTCCTGAACGGTTTTTTTCTCAGTTTTTATCTTAAAATTAGTGGCGGTCACAACGCATTTCCCTATCAAAGCCAGTATACCTGTTCCTTTTAATTTTGCATTCTCTCTAATTTTCTTATTACATGATATCGTTATTCGCTCTTCCGTTGGAGCTACGAAGATCCATCGACTTGGTTGTTGCAATGGGATTATCAATGTATTTTTGAGCGTTATTAATTTTTTTGTGCATCCTGCTTTTTCAGGATTCGTTATTGCAAATGTTAATATTTCGCAGGGTGCGGAATTTGTAATTGTAAGGGATGGGTGGGTGGGTTTGCACATGTATGTATCGCTTATTCTTTTACATTTATCCAGGTCGGTATTGCGAATATATGTACGACGTTCCTTATCTACTATTATGTTTTCGTCCGTCGTTTCTATGTATTGGTACGTGTCGTTGAACGCGTGTGTTGGTAGTGGGTATACTCTGCTGACAATGTATTCTTGTTCTCCGACGAGTGGTATCTCTATTACCAACATTATTGTATTTTCTCGGCTGTATGCTTTTATCTCAGCTAGTTGAAGTAGTTTGTGTGCGTTCTGTCGTGTTATAGTAGTCGGTAGGCTACGTCCTGTGGGTAGGTGTGGTAGTGCGTCTGTGAGGTATCTTACCATTTGTTCTCCTGAGAGTACGCCCGGTGTAATAATACCTTGAGCGAGTCATGATAAGAAATTTTCTAATTCTCGTATGTCGTCAAGCAATGATTCGACGATCATGCCAAGGCTGTTGATATTTTCGTCTAGTGTTTGTCTGGTTATAAAATGAGAAATTTCATAATTCATGCATCTTTCAATACTTTGTATTACGGTTTTTAGCTTGTTTTCGTCTTCTTGTATGTTTTTAGTTGTTTTATTGAGGATATCTATAGTGGTTTCCACAATTTGTAGATTTTCCTTTAGATTACTTTTGAATGTCTGTTGAGCGGTTTTTAATTCGTTTATTTCGTCATCCAGTCATTTAGCGTCGTCAGCGTCCATGTTTCCAGTGAGGGCTTTAATTACGCTGCCGAGGCCATCGATAAGACCTCTTTTGGCTCGCAGGTTGCTTCCTGATAATTCGTATATCGTCCCGATACCATTATTAATTTTTTGTTGTAATTCTAATAATGTGCCGTTAAGCGTTTCGCAAAGGGAATCCGTGGTTGCTTGTTTTGCGCACGGGGTGCTGAGGTCGCGTAGGGTAGTTTTAATTAGTTTCACCCTAGATTGCAGCGATTGTAGGTCCATGTGTAGAATTAAACTCCATGGGTCTTCGGTTATTGACATGGTTCCGATCTTTTCGTATAAGATCCCTGGATTGGTTTCGAGAGTTCGTATCTCGTACGGCCATGGGTCGTCTCGCGCGTCTCCTCTGGCCGTTGCCAGTATCATGGTGCTGTAATTAGAACGCACGGCGTTATCTTCGTGGGAAAGTGCTGACGGTAGGTTCGTAAGTCTATTTTTTATTTTATTTTTTTTCTTGTGCCGTACGTTACCCGTCGGCCATTTTTCTTTTAATTTTATTTTTATTTTTCAAAGGGTTCTCCGTACTCTCGAGCTCTCTTCGAGCTTCATTAGCTCTTTGACTCTCGAGCAAGAGACTCTTTTTCGTTGTACTTCTTTTGATTATGGGATCTGCGCCATGGGAGAGATTCGCGGCGCTGTGCCGGCGCAATTATGCGCAGAGGGTGGCGGTAAGTTTCCGCTTTTGATTTATTATTGTTTAATTTCGGCTAAATTTCGGCCATTTATTTTGTTTTTGTATTAATCTTTTATTTTGATGTTTCCAGAGGTATTGGCGTCCGGGTGGTCTGATCGGCGGGTCCATAGGTATGGACCAGTTCATCCGGAGCGCCCGGGTGGTGCGTCGCCGCAGGGAGGCGAATCGGCGCGCGGTTGACGCCCTGTGGGGGTTCGGCGTCTTTGCTGAGGAGGACAGCGAGCCGTATGAAGATTACATAGGGGTGCGCGCGCTATTTTCGCCGCACGGGCCGTGTCGGGCTTGCGGCTACGTCGCCGAATTTTAGTTTAATTATTATAAACTTTGGAATGTTATTCTGACGAAAGTTTGCTGGGCGAGGGGTGTGGCTATTCGCCGCACCCATAATAAAAATTGTTTATTTTGAATTTTGTCTTTTGTGTTTTATTTAGTTAAGGTTGTTTTATTCGTTGATTTTAATTTTAAACAAAATTATTTATTTATTGATTTACTCTTCTCCGTATTTCTCTCTCTCTTTCTCACGCGCTTAGATAATTAAGAAGAGAGACGAAACAAAAAAATATATAAGTAATACTTCTCCACGTGGTAAGTCATTCTGCTAGTATCACCGCAAGCTCTGCGAGAGTACACAATAGCCGCTGCTAGCACGGTTTTTTTTTTTTTTTTTTTTATACGGTGATATTTCTCTTATTCTTCTTGTTATTAAATTTATTTTAATGTTATCTTTCGGCGGCTGTTTATTTTTAGTATTCGATGAAGAATTTTAGGCGGTTCGCGTGAACCTTTAGGGATCTACGTCCCTTTTTTATCATGTAGGTGACGGGTGACGTCCGGTCGGTAACGTCATACGGCCCGATCCATTTAGGGGTTAGTTTCGTTGACCGTCCGCGTCGTACCGTCTCATCGTGTAAGAGAACTTTGTCACCGATTCGGAATTCGGGGATTTTAGTCCTCGCGTCGAAAGATTGTTTAGACTTTGTTTTTGCATTTATTAAATTTTTTCTCGCGAAACTCCATGCGGCTCGGAGTCTTTCGCGTACTTCTTGTGCGAAGTCGTCGGCGGTGTAGGTGAGCCGGGGCTCTGTTTTTATCGACGTCGGTAATGTAGCGGGTCCCAATTTTCCTGGTCCTCCTCTATATAACATTTCAGATATTCGGCCAGTGTTCGATGTGATCGTTCAAGCACTCCGTTCGATTCCGGGTGGTAGGCCGTTGTTTGAATTTTTTGAATTTTCAGCAATTTACAAACCTCCTTGAAGGTAGTACTAAGAAAATTTGTACCCTGATCGGATAGTATGGTTTGTGGTGCACCAAAACGGCAAATTATTTTGGTGACGAGCGCTTTCGCGACTTCCGCTGCTTCTTGGTTTTGTAGAGGAATAGCTTCGCTGTATTTCATCAATAAATCCTGGAAGGTCAAAATGCATTTGTTTTTTGACGAGGTGATGGTGAGGGGCCCTACTATGTCGTGATGACCATGGGCGCCTTAGTTATTCTTCTCACCTTATTCTTTTGGCATTTATCGCAAGCGGATATGTACTCTTCAATTTGTTTTCTCATCCCAGGCCATTCGTATTTTAATTTTATTCTTTCCAGTGTTCGCGTTATACCCTGGGGACCGCCGAGGGGACCGTCGTGGTACTCGTGTATTATAATTGTCCGATCGCTTGGCTCGGGACAGCTTACGCCTATGCGGCCGCTGTCTCTCTCATTCTCGTGGCGGAGGTGCTGTGGCTCCGTGTCGCTCGCACGGTCGGCCTCCTCCCGCGCCGCGCTTCCCTTGGTCGCTGCGCACGAGTCCGCGGGGGCCTCGTCGCTCGGGCCGTCGTCGTCGCTGTCCTCTGTGTCGCTCTCTCTTTCTTTCTTCGCGCTATCTTTGTCGTCGCGAGACTGTGGGGCTCGGGTTTCCCTTGCCTGTGCGCGTGTCGTCGCGTATATACGACTGAGCGCGTCCGCATTAGTATTTGTTTTACCGGCTTTGTATTCAACGTTGAATTCATGTTCCGATAGTTTTAATTTCCATCTCATAAGTCTTGAGCCGGGATCTTTTACGCTGAATAACCACGTCAAAGGTCGATGATCCGTGATTACCGTGAATTTGGTCCCGTAAACGTATGGACGAAATTGTCCTACGGCCCAAACGATAGCAAGCAATTCTTTTTCGGTTGTTGAGTAGTTTTGTTCCGCCTTGTTTAAAGTTCGACTAGCGTAACTTATTGGCAGATCTTCGCCTATCTTTCCTTGAGATAGTACCGCGCCAATTGCTTTATCGGATGCATCTGTTGTTACTAAGAACGGTTTGGTGAAATCCGGATATTGCAGAATCGGAGCCGTTGTAAGCATTCCTTTTAAAGTTTCGAATGCCTCGTCTCGTTCCGCTGTCCATTCGAAGGGAACGTCCTTTTTTAATAACGTAGTTAGCGGTTTTGCTATTTGAGAAAAGTTTTTTATAAACTTCCGATAATATCCTGCGAGTCCCAAGAATGACTGTATACCTTTCACATTTTTTGGTAATGGAAATTCTTTGACAGCCTTGATTTTTCCGTCGTCGGGTTTTACTCCTTCCTCGGTTGTTACGTGTCCGAGGTAATGAGTTTCTTTTCGAAGAAAATGGCATTTTTTCGGCTGAACTGCCAATTTCGCTTCTTTTAGTCGTTGAAATACGTCTTTGAGACGATCATTATGTTCTTTCAGTGAAGAACCATAGACGACGATGTCGTCGAGGTAAACGTAACATCGAGTACCTTGTATTCCTGCCAGAACGGTGTGCATGAGTCGTTGGAACGTCGGCGGTGCATTTTTCAGTCCGAAGGGCATACGAGTGTATTCGAAATGTCCTTGCGGCGTGGGAAATGCCGTTTTCTCCTTATCAGTCTCTGCCATCGGAATTTGGTGAAAGCCCGAGGCGAGATCGAGCGTAGAGAAATATTTTGCCTTTTCCAATTGGTCCAATATCTCGGAGATATTAGGTAATGGGTAAGAATCTCCCACGGTGGCATCGTTTAATTTGCGAAAATCCACCACGACTCTCATTCGAGGCTTACCGCTGCTGTCGGGTTTTTTGGCAACCACTAGCAACGGTGCGTTCCATTGGCTCCTACTCGGCCTAATGATTCCGTCTTCCAACATTTCACATCCTCAGCGGTTTGTTTTTCTACTTTCCTTTTGTGTGGTTCGGGCAGTCGGTACCGGTGTACTTTAATTGGTCGTATTCCCTCTTTCAGGGGGATTTCATGCTCTACTAGGTCGGTGCATTTTAGTCGGTCTCCGTCTAAATGAAAAATCTCTTCGAAATGTTCGCATATTTTTATTAATTCGAATTTTTCTTCGGCGTTGAGGTGAGCCGTGTCGATCTCATTGCATAGAATTTTTAGACGTGCAGCCCCACTTCCAGCGGCGACTGTACTTATTTTTCGCTCGGACTCGGCGTCGTCCAGCAATTTAGCGAGCGTCAGCGATTTCATTGTTATGACGGGTCGATCCAACTCAACTTCCTCGTCGTTCGTATTCACGATGCTCACAATGCAATTACTATTTTTTGCTTCGGCTATGCATGAACCAATTACGATTCCTTCGGCTAATTCGAGTTTTTCTACGAGACCAACGGTTTTTCCCAAAGTTTTGGCACGAACGATGTTCTCGCTCCTCGGCGGGAGTTTAATTTTTTTATCCGCGTTCACCAGGCGCTTCGTATCTCCATACATTTTGATATATTTGCCTCCCAATATATCAACGTCATGTTCTCGCATAAAATCCATTCCCAATAAACCATCCGTGGTCATTGGTACGGAGTTGCTCACGACATAGAAATCGTGCTTTATCGAGATAGCCCGTGTGTCAAGTATCACCGTGGCCTTGCACAGTGCCTTGAATGTTGTACCCTCGATTCCTCTCAGCTGTATGGTCGAGGGCGTTATCGGCGTCTCAGGTTTCAGCGCGTCCTTGCGTACCACGCAGCATTGCGCGCCCGTGTCGGCCTTTAGGGTCAGCGTTCCAGCTGATGCATGCGGCGAGGTAACGGTGAAGTCGCTCATCGCGCCTTCGATCCAAGGCGAGCTGACGTTGCAAATTCTTATATTCTCTGTCTCTTTAATTTCTTCGTCGGGGACAATCGTAATCGTGCCGAGTTCCAGTGATCCTAGTGTAGGCCTATTTTCGCGATTTCTTGCCGGATTGTTATTTTGATTTTTCGGCCAAGTATTTGGGTTTCTTCGGCCATAATCGTTCTACACTCTTTGTGAAGGTCCGGTTTCCTTTCGCGTTCCTTCGTCCCATCTCTTTTTCCGACATTCTGCGATGATGTGTCCTGGCTTCTTGCAGTAATGACACGTGACGTCCATCTTCAGAATTCCTCTGCTCGGTCCTGGAGCAGGCAAACTCATGCGGACTTGCGAGCTTCTGCAGTCGCGTGCCAAATGCCCGTGCTTATGGCATTTATGGCATGTGATTTGCGAGGTGTGATTTGGGAAGTGCGTCTGCTTGGCGATAGATTCGCCACCTTGAACAGATTTTTCTTCTTCCATTGCCCCTTTCATGGCGGTGCCGAGATCCGTGAAGTTATGGGCCTTCACGATGACTTGAAATTCCTTTTTCAGTGCTCGCTCAAAATTATGCAAGGCTAGCTGTCTCACGTAGCCTTCTATCGTTTTCTTTCCCGCGGCTGTAGTTTCGCCCACGGTGCTTGCGTCAACTAACTCCATCATGACGGCTTCTAATCTTTGTATGCTAACACGGTTTCATTGTATTTTTGTTTGCAGGTATTAAATTTGACCTGTAATGCGGCGACTGTCCGGCGAATACCGTATAACGAGAGTAATTCCTCTTTTAATTTCGCGAATGTGTCGATTTGTTTATATCGGAGATCGCGTTTCGCTCGGCCAATAATTTTAGTGGCTAAAATAGCCTTTAATAAATTTGCGCGATCGTTTACGGCTACGCTTTCGTAAGCATATTCGAATGCTTCGATGATATCCTATACCGTCTCAGGTCTTTCTCCGTCGAAAAGCTGAATTAGGCTCCTGGCCTCTTTCAGGGTCATGTTATCGGCCTGCATTCTAACTCTTTCGTTATGACGAGTGAGCAAAGGGAAATCGGAAAACTTAATCTCCCGTCCGCGTTCTGTTTCGACGGCGTCGGAGAAGTCGTCGTCCGTGTCGCTTGAGGTATTAGGGGAATTTACCGCGGAAATTCTGCGTCGTTTTACTACTAGTTCGTCGTGGAGAGATTCCTCTTTTGTATATTCTAATACTCGGTCGAATATCGAATTTTCTGACCGCGATAAACAATTCTTTCCCGGTAAATGCAGAGATACTAAACGCTCTTCATCGGACATAAAGTTTCCCTAACTGGCTTTGAGTTACGAGTGTGAATTTTGTGCCGCCACTTACATTAGGATGATCTTGTACATTGTTGAATTCTGCCGGTTGCGATGTCTGTGTGAGCTGATTTTCGTTCGGGTCCTCGGTCTTCCTTCCTTCCTTCTCTAGGATGATCTTCGGTTGGTCCTGCTTCGTCGATCCTCGGGATGACGGTTGTGATCCGACGACTCGGTCGTTCGCGGATTCTTCCTTTGCCGTAACGTAAATCAGTCAGGCAATACTCTCCAGAAACTCAACGACTGCGTGTTGATTTCTCTTCGATTCCTCCGCCCTAGGCGTTTGATAGGAGATCGGATAACTTCTAGTTGTCACTGATTCTGACAACTCTTCTATACACTTCGCGCACAACTGATTGTTATTCAATTCACGAACTTTGGCTATCCCACCGCTGCCACCAATGTTATATCGGCAAAACGTTAGTATTGCGCGATAAGATATTATTTTGGAACATTAGCCAATAAGGAGTAGAACTCGAGTTTATGAAGTAAAAAAGAAATAACAGTTTATTGTAAGATTCGGATTGGTAGTTTACAAAGTTAGGCAAAGTTATAGGATATGAGCTTTAATCAAAGACCAACTGATTAGCTCCGCTCGTCAATTAAGACTGAATTAATTGTCGGGGCGATCTCGGATCGCCCGCGAGTCGCTATGCGAAAGTGCCAATTCGGCATTTGGTCGCTATGACCATATATGGTCACAACGATGATATCGATGGTGTGATTCGCCTTTACTAAACTGCCTATTGTGCAGTTGGGGAATACTTGGTTTTGTGACCATATATGGTCACAGCGAATTTCTGGTGGCGTGATTCTCACGCTTTATTTTTATAAGTGATTAGTATGTATTTTATATCCCATTCGCTTAGTCTACTGGAATATTCCATTGGAATATTCTTTCGTTGTACTGTGGGGTACAACACCCATTAATTGCGAATACAACTTTTGTTTCGTCGGTAATTTAGTCTCGTCGAGTCTGTCCCAACTGTCTATGAAATCATACGGAAAAACTCCTTTTCTCGTCAATAAATCAAACGCTTGTGCAATATTATAGTGTATGCTCGTGATTAGCTTTTCGTCGTTACTAAGATGCGATGCTAAACTCTCGATACTCGACGGCATGAATCTAAATGAATCTATGAATCGATAATCTATGAGCGTATCATTGACATTCTTCGTGAATGAGATGTAATTTTCCTTATTAATCAGCAGGAGTTTGATCGAACCTTCAAATTGGTTGGCGAGAGCTTTGATTAAAAAGTGCGAGTCATAGCCCGATAGATTGTAAAACACTACTGGAATGGTATGTGAATTTTCAGAAATTCAAATTACACCCTTCGTGTGCGGCACCGCGATATTTACGAATTCTCGCCGCTTGGCATAATAATTTTCGTTTTATTTAAAATTGCGAAATCAACGCCGTATTTTTTAAGCGCACTTTCCGTATTAAAAGGGACAAACAACGATCGTAGAGCCACGTGGCATGGTCGTGTCTTGAAATTTTCGAGCATTCAGGTACTAAATTACATAGCCAAAGACACACCCATCCCAATAACGTTTCGTACGTGGGAACTGCACGAATACCCTCTATTACCGACTTCATCGAAACACGTTTGGGTTGTAAAAGCTTCTACTCAACTCGGAAAACCTCGATACGTAATTGTGGGATTCCCAAACGCACGAAAAAATAATGCCCTTAAGAAAGCGAGTCATTTTGACCATTGTCATATCCGAGACGTTAAACTCTTTTTGAATTCATAGAGTTATCCTTACGGGAACTCGAATCTCGACATTAGTCGCAATCAGTATGCTTTGCTCTATGAAATGTATGTAAATTTCCGGGGTTCTTACTACGAGAAAGAGCCTGAACCACTCGTAACAAAGGAGACTTTTTGAAATACGCGCCGCTAATTGTTATCGATTGTTCAAAGCAGAATGAATCATTGAAATCAGGCCCCGTCGATATTCGCTTCGAATTCGAATCTAAATCCTTTTCTCGCTCATACCTCGGCTTATTGTTTAATTTTACCCGATCGTATTGCCGAATATAATCCCATCAGTGGTAATGTTAGCGAAATAGTTTAAGAACGCGTTCATCTATAGAGATATTTTTTTACTTTTTTGGTTTTTATTATTAGTATATATAAGTTTTCTGTAGGGGGAGGGGACCAATAATCGATTGTTATAAACAAATGAGTCGCGATGGTTATTCGATTTAATTGTATCCTAGTTGGAGTACGTGGTTGACTTGCAGAGTTTTAAAACCCCCTCGAATGAATTTGTATTGAAAGAATTCCCGGCTATTTCTTTAACGGATTCCAATATAACATCGTCAACGATTTTCTTTGAACCGCCATGCGTATGGATCGATTTACCCATCAAATACAGATGTATGCATGCTTGGTTAACATATCATTATCACGGTTTATCATGGAACTTTGGTACTGTACCCTATAATGCTATAAACCGAATTCTCCAAAACGTTTTGCACGATGCTCGAGTAATTTATGCCAAGGGCTCGGAGAAGAGAGAATGGTTGACGAATTCTTTGAACGATCGATCGGCGCGTATAATTGTTGGAGTTTAAACATTCGCGCCCATAAGTTGCGCTTACCTCTAGCAACGTCCTGGGAAGAGCGCCGCCACCGACCTGTGTCGCTGGCATCGCACCGTCTCTTGTCTGTCTCGGACACCCGTTTTTCCACATATAGACTCTATGAAGATACTAACGAACAAGCAACACGGACGCAGTTACTTTTTCATCGTCTTTTTTACTTTCTTAAGATTGTCGAAATAAACTCCAGTTATAATGTCACAGTGTATTGTTTTTCTTGTATCGTCCCGACTGCCAGAACTCTAACAATAATCAATCTTGATAATCTCGAGTGTCCATCGATACAGAAATTGTATAAAGGTGCATGCATTGAATGTTCGTTATACGAGTATTTGTCAAAGTTCAATTGTGCTAGCAAAAATATTCAATCCCTTAAACATTGGATTCTCTCAAAATCCCCCCAGAATTAAATGTACTTTTTCGAAAATAAAAAATTTAATATATTTCACGTGTGAGTTTTTATTACGCGCATTCACCGCGCCCCCGGCAGGCTTAGACCCGCCGCCGCGAGTACGGCGGGTCCCGACTCCCAGAGCGACCTTCAGGCCGCCCCCTTCCTCGAGGGGCGAGCGTGTAACACCTACGCCACACCAACTCCCTGCCCACAGGGCAGACGACGGGCTCCTCCAGCCCGCCGCCCGCCGGCCAACTTATGGAGGCCGCAGATCGGTCGTCGCCCTGTGGCGACGGCCGGCGCGCCGACGGCGAGAGGGGAGGGAGCTGAGTGCTTCTCTCTCCCGCTCGGCCGCCTTAAGGCTCAGTCGCCTCAGGCGACCCGACCCAAGTCTCCTCGCTGCCGACCATGGCCTCTACGACCGCCGACAGCGAGAGGTCATCGCAGTGCCAATCACTGCGATAAGCGCACGGCGCGGCTCGTCCCACGCCGGACACTCTTCCAGCGTATGCCGCGCCGTGTCCTCCGGACAGCCATCGCAGTGATGGCACACCGCTGTCAGCTCCCGGCGTATGCGACCAGGTACTTCCCAAAGCACCCGTATCCGACAAGCACCTGCGTCGCCCGGAAGCTGAGGGCTCCGTGCCGTCGACCGATCCACGCCTCGAAATGGGGCCTTACCGCCGCAATTGCGGCATGCCTCGCACTGGGTCGCGCAACTCGCAGACCCCACTCCACCACCAGGACCTGGCGGAGCTCGGACCGCTTCCCCTCCACAATCCGCGGAGGCGGCGGCCTCTCGCCCCGCTCTCGAGCCGCGCTGCGCCATCGATACAGCGACCCGAGCATTTTGACGTCGAGATCCCAGGGCGGGGAATACGTGTCCTGACCTGTCTCGACCTGTCTCGACTTGTCTCAACTTATCTCGACTCTTGTACTCTCATAGCGTTCTTATTGTAAAATAATAATTAAGAATTAGTCACTAAAATGAGATGGAAGATCTACTTCGGTAAAATGAGACTCGCTGACCACGTTTCCAATCAGTCGTTACATTAATCTTCATGCGACACAGTCAAAAGTTATCATAGCCAAAGTTATTACAGTCGAAGAGACGTGAATTGCTAATTCGTCTTGAACAACTGTCACGAAATATTCAACGCGTGAAAGAAATAATTGTCCTACGATCGCAAGCCGAATCGCTGGTAACACAATTTGGACAAATAAATTTTGGAACTTCAGCATCGTGACAAAACGCAGGTTCGGTTTGAACGTTTTGTTTCTCAAAATATTTCTACTCACAAATTAAAGTATTATCGAAAAAAAATTGATGGAAAATGTGTTTTAGATGAACATGAATTTACGTGAAATCAACAAAGTGGGTCGTTTTATGGGTTTTCTCCCAATCAAAAAGTTATCAGACTTATCAGCTCAGAAGGTGTATCCGGTAACCGATATAAGAGCTGCAAAAACCCAGTATGGCGACAGAGTCGTCGTGGATTTGAAGAAAAATTGTACAGTTTGTCTACGAGCCAGAATGACTGCACCGATTCTGAAGAGTGACGATTTATTCCTGGAAATGATTCGAGCGTCTCATGAAAACTGAAACGCTCTCATGGAACTGTGTATAATCGCATTGAATTTGTCCAAATGTGATGACTTCACGAATCAAAATTCGTACTTAAACACGATTTTTTAAATAACAAAATTTTATAAAATTTTATCAGTGTTCGTTTTATTTATGTGAGAAAAAAATCTACTTTTCGTTTAATGAAAAAAGAAAAATGATTTTTAAAGCCATTTGTTGTACTGCCTGTCGTCGATTGCTACTACCATCGGCGTAAATAGAAACAAATCTGGGGGGGGGGCGTTCGATTTATATATAGCATTTGTTTGGGTGAGTCGACATATTCCCGGCAAAACTTTGTAGAGGAGCTAAAATCCAATATAATTAACCGCCCATATTTATGACCAAACGTTAATAATTTCCCATATTACTTTAGGTGAACGATTCTTACAAAAATGAAAGTAATTTTGATTATATTGTTCTAGTGAAAATATCGACTTTTATACCTTTTTAGATATATTATTAGACGAAGTTTTATTAGTAATTTGTACTCTCAGTGTGAGTGCTTTTGAAAGGTAAGAAGAATCTTTAGGGAAGTAATGTAAGTTATTAAACAAATTCTAAAATTTTAAGTTATGGTTATTGTTTATTACGGATTTTTTGATATTTTTGGTAATTATGCAGTTTGAGGACTTTTCCGAAAAATGAGGGGAAAATTTGTTTCACCTTGAACATGATTATTCTATTATATTCAGTGATATTCCGTCAAGGGAGGCCGACACTTTCCATTAATTTCATAATTTATGGCGTTTGAATTTCGCTGAAATACGTGATAAAAAATGACCTTAAATATTTCGACATATAATACAATTGCACCACGTTCAAAATTTTGTTGGCCATAAAAAGGGCCGATGAGAATATTGAAGGAGACTGACGACTCCTTCAATATGATGATGCATAATTACCGAGTCGTTTATTCGAAATGTTCAAAAATGTGGCATGTTTATGAGAATTTTTAGAACCAACTTAGCACCAAAGAAAATATTATGCTTATTCGAATCTTTAATTTATTATGAGAGATTCTGTACCGCATTTTTCATATTTTAGTATTTTATATACGATTCTGTTTATAGATGTCAGATTTACAAAAGTACATAAACTAGAATCTAAATTAACCGCAGCCATATGCAAAAATCGTTCTTGCAACATCGTTACTCTTAACCAAGTGTTCACACGTCGCATTGCGGAAAAACTCCTTTCACAACCAGCTGAGCTTACTGGCAGACTAATGGCAATTTGCAGCAAATTATAAAGATTCGGGGTAAGGTCTCCTTTTATGTCTGTCTTCAGCGTCTCTAATGTGATATGTGTAGTCCTTTTTAGCAACATATTTGTTATTACTAATGTTTCAGCTTCGAGTTCGGAACGATCGATTTTTTAAATCTCTCTAGTTTTCTACGAAAGCCTTTCCACCTTTCAAGTCCAACTTTATAAAGGAGTCAAGCGATTTCGCCAGCGGTACATTTTCAAATCGACGTTTGAAGTTCCTAACAATATTGTCAACAATTTGGTAATGAATATTTATCTTCGAATAATCAGAGTGCTTAGTGTTCGATGGCAAGTCCACGTTGCTCCCTTTTCCAAGTGTCGACTCTGTTAAAAAATCTTTCAGTTTTTCCGGTTGCTTTCGTTTTTTTCGACACTCGAATAGGTTCTAGCGATATTTCATGTTCATCTGCAAAATTGTTTATTTCCTCCCAATAGTTCCCAAAATCATCTCTGCTTTTCTCGATTGTGGCGATGACACTATTTATTATCTCGCTTGCACGTCCCAGAGTGGCTTATTTGCCTTGAAGGTATTTGATCAATATATTTACAATGGTTAAAACCTTGTGGAATACGAACAATCTAACGACGAAATCTGGCTTTCTGATAGTTACAAGTATTCGAAGGGCCTCCACTACATTCTTATCACGAGGATGGTTAACTTCTTCCTCTAAAACTTCAGTAATCGCGTTATAATTGGTTATGACTGCCTCGCAGTTTTTGAAACGACAGCTCCATCTTGTAGTACTCAAAATTGCCATTTCACGGCCCACCGTGATACCTAGGGAGTCATGCACTTCCAGGAAACGGGCATGGTTATCTGGCTGGGAGAAATGGATATATAAAGCTTCTAACGTATTGAAAAATGATGTTGCTGATGAAACCGTTGCGCATGAATTAACGACCACCAAGTTGAGCTTATGCGCTAAGCAGTGGATGTAGATGGCTTGGGGATGGATTTCTTTAATTTTTGCTTGAAGTCCTTGATGTTTCCATGACATGACACTCGCTCCATCATACGATTGATCAATTATTGGCATCGTCGCCAAATTGCACTTCTTTAAAAAGTCTAAGATCAACGTTTTCAATCCTTCGGCATCTCTGGCAGTAGAGCAATTCAGGAAACCGAGAAGACGTTCTTCAACGTCTAAGCCTTTGGCATACCTAATGGTCACCGATAATTGCTCTTCTTTATAACACCTAGCTTCGTCTACCATCAATGAGAAAAATCCACACGCGTGTACGTCGCCCACTATTTCCTGGAACGTAAGTTGAGCTATGATATGAATGATTTCGTTTTGAATCGCAGGACTACAGTAACTCGTATGATTGCCCAAGTGGTTGGCAAAGTTTACATCATATTTTGCAAAAAGTTTCGCAATTTCCAAAAAATTGCCTCTGTTTGTAGCGGTTGGATCTTCACGATGTCTTCTTAAAAGTAGGCCCTATCGTACCAGACATATTATGATATCAATTAGCTTCGTTAAATACTCTCTGTTGTGAACTATCTCTTCTGTGTGTTGCATCACAACTTTTTTATGCACAGTTCCGGATGTAAAAGAATGCTTATAGGAAATAAACATCTGAGCGCATTCTTTATGCGATGTCGATTTTTCGTGTTTTTCTGTAGCCTCTTTAAGTTTTGTCCAATTGTCAAAACCGCTGACAGTGAATTTCTCGTTCTGATTGCGAACGTTTCCCGTAGAGAACCGTCTGCAAAAGAAGCAAAATATTGTGTCTTCTTTCAAGCTATATTCAAGCCAGCTCTATACGTCGTAATATTTTGGTGAAAACGGTCGCCCTCTATTTCCAAATTTACTTTTTGGAACGTTGCCCTGCGGTCGTATGGGCCCCGTCTCTAGATTGCCCAAGTCGAACTGCTTTTCCTTCTCAGCAATTTTCTGCTCAACTTTTTCATTTGGTCTAGTTGCCGCTGCCAGTGATGATGGCACTGGAAGAGCATTTTCACTTTCGGGAGTTGATGTCGATTGGCATTTTATGGTTGTATTGGTCTTGATGTCACTTTGGGTTGTCTCTTCGGGAGCCGAAGTCGTATTTGTGAAATACGACCTTAAATCTTTGAATTTCTTAATTTCTTAATCTACGAATAATAAAGTAAAGTAATGCTAATATGAAAAAAATTAATATTCTTGAGTTACGAAAACTAAAAGTAAATTCCAAAAATAGTATTTATATCGCGAATGCAAGAAACATTGTTGCTGGCGATAATTTCTTTTATAGGGAAAGTCGGACTTTGCGCCAGAAGAAGGTTACTATAGATCGTCAGAAGAGAGAAAACGAGTTATTATACGTTTGAACGAAGAGATGGTTCTGAGAAGGACCGTTTGTTTCTTGGATTCTACGAAGCATGGCCGATTGCTGATCCGAATTTGATGCCGTCGGCAAGAGTTCTGGAGGCTGCTTATTTTTCGGATTCGAGGTCCGGGAGACTGGGTGGAGGGTTGTTAGAACGGAGAAAAGAGGAGGGTAGAGGAGAGAGAGGTTTTGGGTGGGAGAATGCGGCAAGAAGTGCTTCGAACTTTTTGTCGAATTCTTCCGAGGTTTTGATGGGGGAGGGGGATCGGGATCTGGGAACGGTCGGGAACGGGGATTCCTCGGCGTTGAAGCCGGAGTCGCAGGAGGTAGGAGATGTGGGAGGAGCTAAAAAGGTGAAATTAACTTTTGATTTTGGCGAGGAAACGAAAGAGGTTCGAACAGGAGGGGGGCGGAACCTTGAACCCGAAGTTTGCCGGTGTATTATTGTCGACGGGCCACGATAACGTCCGGAGTCCGTAACGCGGATCGATTGCAGTACGTGTCACGACGACGTAGGTCCTTACTTCCGGGTTGCAGTTCTCCTTCTGACTTCTAAGGAACCTTCTACGTTCCGCGCCCTCCGACTTTGGCATTTTTCCCAAGTAATTTTGAGCTTCGTTTGCTATTTTATAATAAAAAACCCGAATATTTTGTTTCGCGTCATTTTGGAACTTTTGTATGTATTGCAACTTAATTTTAACAGGTACATTTGATGCTGCAACAAAATTTGATGCTGAAATTTCTCTCCTACTGTTACGGCGAATATTAAATGGAAAGAGTCCAACCGAATTTGATTTCTGTAGAAATGAATAAATACGTATATAATAGGGAATTATTTCGGAGAAAAATATTATCGTTCTCGAAATGTCGCTGCGACTAAACTGTCTAGCGATCATCCGGTCCCTCACACCGGCAAGGCCGCCGAAACTCGGCCTCGGCGCGGTGTCAGCCACCGTAGAAGTAAACAAACGCCGGTACTAGCGCACCTTCGATAGTAAGAATAACGCGATCGATGACAAGTGAGTCAGTGCTGTAACGGCTATCCGCGATACAACACCGAAATAAAATATCTGGTAAAACAAATCGACAGTATTTACATTTCGACCAAGTAAATTGCTTTTCTCCTTTCATCCATATTTCTGCTATCATTCCTCTCGTACTGGAGTCTCAGGTAATTCCCAAAACGTTCTGGTCCTTCGAGCCGGATCCAGTGAAAAGGGGCAGGAATTGAAAGAGAAATAAACATGATTGAACAGTGTGAGCAGTTATCTTCTCGTGCATAAAAGTGGCATCTTAACGGTTCGCGCTTACGTACTCTCGTGAATACAAAATTTATCTCATAGCGAATGAACCTTAGCGAGTCGACTCTCAACGGTCAGGGTATTGTGTTCGGTAGACATCGGTTAACCCGTCTTCACGAACATTTAGTGCGACGGTGCAATGTCAGAAATAGTGGACGCGATAATTACGAAGCAAAATGAGCTGTTCGAATACATCAGTCGCGGACTCGCCAATCTCGAAAAGCTCGAAGTGAAGAAACCTATCTTGATACGAAGGCGGATATGCTAATATTGAGCGAGAGCTGGCAAACGAAGATCTACGTCACTCGACGTTACAAAAGGTGCGCCACACAATAGACAGTTGCCACGGATCAATCTCCCAAAATTCGCGGGTTTAAATAGCGAGTGGTCCGAGTTCAGCGACCTGTTTACGTCGATGGTGAGCTCGAATAATGACCTTTCATCAGTGGAAAAGCTACAATATCTCAAAATGAGTGTCACTGGCGAGGCCTCGTTATTGTTGCGAAATATTTCTGTGACCGGTGACAATTTTGAGCGAGCTTGGGGGTGCTCGTTAAACGCTACCAAAATAAGCGGTTACTCATTGATTCGCACCTCGCCGTCTTATTCTCCGCGCGCAAAGTTGTGCATGAATCATCAGGCGAATTACGGACTCCGGTCAACGACACGAGAGATGCTCTCGGAGCTCTCGAGTGTCCGGGAGAACATTGGGACCACATGCTCGTTTATCTGTTGGTGCGTAAACTCGATACCGAGTCTGTAAAAAATTTGGAGCTGAAGTTCGGTGCAAGTGACGAGCCACAAAAGTTCGAGGCGCTCGAGCAATTTTTACTAAGCCGATGGCCTCTAAGGCCCGAACCCTAGAGGCCATCGAGCGCTTCTCAACCTCGCAAAAACCGCACTCACAAACATCCGTAAAAGCTGCATCTTCGGGAAACGAGCAAGTGCATCAAGCGAATATTGGACCGAGTGACAATACTTCGTCAAGTGACAAACGGAAGTTCGCGACGGAGTGTTCGTTATGTCGCGCCGCGCATTATATCAGTGCGTGTCCGGACTATCGCGGGAAATCAGTCGACCTGCGTCGTGAGGTTCTCATACAGAAGAAGCTGTGCTTCAACTGTTTGGGGATGTGCCAATTTAAAAACTGTAAATCGGCAAAACGATGTCACTTGTGCTCAGGCTCTCACCATACCTCGATCCATCGAAACCCAAGCGTCGGTGCGAGCACGCGAGCCGCACCGTTGCCTGAGACCAATCGTGGTCCAGACGGTGATGCGAAAGACGATATAGGGAATTTGAGTGTGGGTCACAGTGACGGACAGCCCATCGCGTCCGTATCCACCAACCTCGCTCGATCACCCTCGTAAGATCATCGAAGACGCTCTGAAAAAAGGTGAGTTCGGCGGTCCCACGGTAAAACGAACTGTACTCGAATGGATCCTCTCAGGAACCGTCGGACCACAAATCAACGACGGTCCGGAGGAGCGAACCGCAATCGCGAACCGGCTCCAATGTTCGGTCGAACACGAACTCGACGAGCTTCTTCAGCGGTTTTGGCGCCAAGAGGAACCAACACCGCAAACCCGCAGTGCATCCGACGAAGACGCTTATTGTGAACGGCACTTCTCGACAACCCATTCTCGGACGTCGGACGGAAGGTATGTCGTACGTTTGCCGCTCAAAGAGCTTCCGGAGGAGATAGGGGAATCTCGAAAATCAGCGGAGAATGCCCTATTCCGACAGGAAAAACGTTTCGCGGAGATTCCGGAACTCGAAAAGGCATATTTGAATTTCCTCCACGAGTATGAGGCGCTCGGACACATGCAAAAGGTGTCGCCCTCTCTGTCAAATCAACGCTGCGTCTTCTATCTCCCGCTTCACGCAGTGACGCGCGAGAGCAGTGCAACAACGCAAGTGCGAGTCGTGTTCAACGGCTCCTATCGGACAAACCTAGGCATATCGGTCAACGACCTGCCGTACATTGGACCGAAGCTGCAACTCGATCTGAGCGAGGTTATCACGAGATGTCGTTCGTACCCTCACGTGTTCGTCGCGGATATCGAAAAGATGTATTGGCAGATTCGCGTTCATCCCGATGACTGGGTTCTGTAGCGAATCGTATGGAGAGATAGGCTTAACGAAGCACCATCATCTTATCACTTGTGTACAGTCACATACGGGCTCACTAGCGCTCCGTACCTCGCCCTGCGTACTCTGCGGCAACTAGCGGACGACGAACAGGACCGATTCCCACTCGCGGCTGAGATAGTACGACGCGAAATTTACGTCGACGACGTTCTCTCAGGTGGCCAAAGAAAAAAACAAAACAAATCCGCGACTGTCTCGAAGCCTGAGGATTTGTGCTGAAGAAATGGGCAGCTAACGATGACGAATTGATACGAGATATCAGCGTAGAGCGAGGAAGTGACTCATCCGTCATCGCAATCAAAGACGAGTCGCCTCTACGCTCACTAGGGATCCTGTAGCAGCCACGAGCGGACTGTTTTCTCTTCGTGTCACCGCAGTTCTCAAAGCCCGATCGCGTTACGAAACGCACTGTATTGGCAAGAATAGCGCAGTTATTAGACCCTTTAGGATGGATCGCGCCGATAATATCCGCGGCAAAATCTTACCCCAGGAGCTCTGTCGAGCTAACCTTCAATGGGATGAGCGACTCCCAAATCATCTCGAACGTCAGTGGGACGTGTACGAAGAAAATCTGACCGAGCTGCCGCTCATATCGGTGCCGCGGTGGTATGGGCCAAGCGGCAACGACGCCGGTGTCGAATTACACGGGTTTTCTGACGCATCCCAAGCCGCCCTCGAAGCAGTTGTTTATCTTCGCGTTTTCATAGAGTTGGGAGAGGCGCGTGCGTCACTTGTATAGGCAAAAACGCGAGTCGCCCCGCTCAAGGGGTCACGTACAGTTAGGACTTCAAAGGAAGGGGTTTTTTGCCAATTTGTTTTGGGGACACATTTAAATAATTAATCGTAAATCTTTTTCCATACAAAAGACATATATTTTAAGTAAATAATACAATTTTTTCATTGCAAAATATGCAGAAATTTTTCCATAACCGCACGTAACGTAGGGGTCCCAAAAAAAAAGGTCCTCCGCGGTGATCAGTGCAGCTCGTCACCGGATCGTCTGAAATCAAAATAAAAGTAGGGATCATTAGTTAATGACATAATGCTCCGGTTGATCGAAGGATTTGAAAATTTTATGATTTTTCACAAAATGGTGGATGTTGGAAGTCAAAGTTGTGTTTTCGACCCAAATTTTGCTCACATTTTCAGCTATAAAAAAAAACAAAATAATCGCATAGAAAAATCCTTCGTTCATCCGGAGGACAATTATGTCTAGAAAAAGTGAGCAAAATTTCAAGTCGATCGGTAAAGCCGTTTCCGAGGTACAGTGATCACCGTGTTCGAAAACATAGTTTCGAGAAAAACGCATTCAAAGTTTTCAGTACGATTTACATGCAGAAGAAAAATTTATGTCGGGACTTACAGTGAATCGTCTATTCCAGCACCATAAACGGTCCCTTCTTTCTCTTTGTCAGCTGCCCGAGCGGTAATTTTGAGCCTTCGTCGCATTATTCTGGCCTCTCGAGTATTCTGTGTTGATCGTCGGGCAGCTGTCGCAACTCGAATAGAATCCTCTTCCTTGGCGAAATCGTGGGCGTGAGGTCCTAGTTTAATCCCCATAGCGTCAAAAATAGATAATAGTCCTCGTGCACCTTCGTTGAATGTGCAGGTAGCAATATTGGCGGCTATGCTGACGGTTGTAAAACTTGCAGGTAAAGTTTTTGGTATGATTTTCCACACGCTCTGATTGAAACTTTCGTTGCTATTTTGCGTAAATCCTCCAATGCATCTTTGTAATAACTCATCGTTTGTGAGTGCTTCATAAATAGGATGTAGAGCATTTGCGACGATTTCTGGAAAGGTGGTGTAATCGTGCTCGAAAGACTCCAACTCATTCTGCGCCTTTGCCTGTTGATATTTACACCATGAGTCAGCACCCGGTGGGCAATTATCATGCTGCGGATTTCCATCCGTAGAATTTTTATGATAAAATGTAGCCCAGATGGCTGTCTTCATTTTCTCAGCAGAATCGCAGTTGTTCCGAATAGCATTGCCATAATATTCAGACAATTGGTCTATCAATTTACCGGTCAATTTTCCTTTACCGCCGAGTCCTTTGGTCTTTTTTTTCAAACCACGTAGACGCGTACCCATCCGTTTCTGAACGTGACCAACGCACTCTTTTTTGACACGACAGTATTCCCGTAAGGAGAATCCTTTAAAATTACGGAGTAAGTCTTTGAATCTCCGTCCCCGATGTAATTTAAATATTTCACTCCAAGATTTTTTATCGAACGACGAAACATTTCAATCACAGCACTGGCCTCCATCTTTCCCGCAGATCCCGTATGATTTGCCGAACAAGAATCTTCATGGGTTTCATACCATTCTTCATATGCCTCACTGCCTTTTTTATCCTCCCAAACTTCACAAGCCTTACAATAAGAACTTTTTACGAGCACATCAATAATTTTGCCCGTGAAACGTCCTATCAGCGATGTGACGCCATACAGAGATGAAAATCCGCGTTTGTGCCACGTCCCATCACCGGAAACCATTAAATCGGTATTCTCATTTTTCTTGTCCACGGAATTACGTCGAATTTCTTCTTTGCAAGCCTTTTTCATGAAAAATTCTGCCATACATCGACTCGCTTCATAAATATGCTGCAACATTATGCAGTACGAAGATCTGGATAAAAAGGGCGGAAAGTCCATTAGACCGCAGAATTTTGTTGCACCTTTGTAACCGATTCCTATTACACGCATGGCTAATATAAATCTTCGATTTATTTCGTATGAATGTTTAATGAACCCGCAGGATGCAATGTATTCCGGAGCGCAGTTTTCACAAGTAAAAGAAATTTTAAATCCAAGTCCACGTTCGCTCACGATGCCAAACGACACTTCGCCGCTACACTTTGCACATTTCACCAGTTTCGCGATCGCGGAAAATACAGAAAAAAAATTAATAATTCTATAATGTATAGAATTAGTTTTAGGGACATGGTATTCGTGTTGATTTTTCAGTTTTTTTGCAGACGTACTCGCTCCGCTATCATCTATCTCTGCAGTTTTCGGATTGAAAACCTGTTTTCTTTTCCGGGATCTCGACTTATAAACTGTTCGAGACTTCCTCACTTCTCTTGAAACTTTTTTATCCATTTTTATCGAATTTAATACTGTTTTATGCCCAGAGAAATATAACGTGCGCACAGCTCTACGTCTCACAGCAAACTGCTTCAAAGCAGCAATTTTTCGAAAATGTACCTTGGAATATATATATAATTTTCTTATATATATAATAATATATATATGTGTGTATAGGTCACAATAGAGGCACTGACCGGCCTCAGAAGGTCGAGCGCGCAGCTGCCGCTACCTGCCTACTTTGGTGCGCCGGAGACGGCTCCGTTCAAAGTTACATATCTCCATACCCAACAGTCGGATTCGTCTAAAATTTTCACAGAATACTTTTCAAATGTGCTACTTTTAGAAAATGTAAAAAAAATCGATTTTTTTTAAATTCTAACTGTACGTGACCCCTTAAGAAAGTCATGATACCTCGCCTTGAACTATCGGCCGCTCTCCTTCTCATAAAGCAAATCTCTCATGTCAGGGGCGTGCTTAACCTCGACGACGTACCGACGTATCTGTGAACCGATTCGACCGTCACCCTGGCGTATATTCGCGGCGACGTATGTCGCTGGGCCGAGTTCGTGCAAAATCGAGTCACAGCGATCAACGAGCTAAAAAACTCCGGGAACGCAAAAACCCGCCGATCTCGCCTCGCGAGGAGTGTCTCCGCGGTAGCTCGCACTGGACGAGCTGTGGTGAAGAGGCCCCGCATGGCTATCTAAGCATTCGACTTCTTAGCCTTCGGCGACACCACCTCTCGACCCTGACGTAACGTTCGAAACAAGGAAGCGTCACACTCATCTAGTGTGTCCGGTCGATGAGACAAAGATATAGGACCTCATCACCCGCTTCTCCGAGTTCGAGAAGCTCCTTCGAATAACAGCGTGGTGTTTCCGGATAGCGAGAAAGTTTCGGAAGTTAAAGAAAAATGAGGAGTGTCTCAATAACCCCATCACGCCTTGCGAGCTCGAACGAGCTCGTCTTTGCTGGATAAACAAAAATCAAGAACTCTCCTTCGAGCCCGAAATAATCCGACTTCAACGTACCGAGCCTGGCGCGCGCTCGACGGTTCTTGCAAGGTTAACCCCGTTTATTGACGAAGCCGGGCTTCTGCGAGTCGGCGGATGGATTAGACGCTCGATCGGCACGATCGACGAGAAACATCCGATCATGTTGCCTCGTGCATCAGCCTTCACGACGCTCATCATTACGAAAGCGCATCGTTAAACTCTCCACGGCGGTACCCAGGTCACGCTTGCAACTCTTCGCAGTCGCTACTGGATCGTGGGTGGCCGGGTGCCAGTTTGAGCGTTTATACATCGGTGTGTTGTCTGCGTACGCCACCTGGCTGCTCTCGGCAGCAACTGATGGGACAGCTTCCGAAATCTCGAGTTACAATGGCTCGAGCATTTCTGCATACGGGCGTAGATTATGCGGGTCCAATCAATTTGCGCGCACTTCGTAGAAGAGGAGCCAAAACGTATAAAGGCTAAATTGTAGATTTATTTACTATGAAAGGGATGTTAAGATTTATTGATCGAGGATGGACGAGAATAAGTGATGAAACAACTTCTTATATTTGGAATCAAGTACATTTATCTGTTATAAACACATGCGTCTTTCTACGGCTCGCGCTCGTCACACTTAACAATACTGTATCTTAGTGCCCTTGCCGTAACTTTACGTTCTCTAGAATATCTCGTTTCTCAATCGTGCTGTTAATCCTTCCTCGCACTCATCAATCGTCAAACATGACGAAAGAAGGTTTCGACTTAAGGCATCGACATGGACCATACTTTTACCGGGTCGATCTTCAATCGTATATTGAAACTCTTCTAATAGCAGTGCCCACCGAACTACACGCACACACAGATCTCTTTCACTCATCGTTAGAGTAAATGCGCGACAATCTGTTACGATTTTGAACGATATGCCCAATAAGTACACACGGAATCGCTTCAACGATTTGATGATCGTGAGTACTTCCAATTCGTAACTTGTATATTTTTCTTCCGCAGGTGTCGTCTTACCGCTCTCAAAATATACCGGGTGTAACATCTGATCTTCAGTGTCTCGTTACAATAGAATGGCTCCGTAGCCGTACATTGACGCGTCGGTGTGCAGTTCGGTATCTGCACCTACTCTATATAAACTCAACAGTGGTCTTTCGCTTAATATCACTTTTAATCGCGTGAATGCATCTTTCTCGACCGTATCAAAATTAAATTCTACGTTTGCTCGTAAGAGATTAAATAGCGGTCGCGCTATCGTCGAATATCCCGGAATAAATTTCCGGAAATATCCCGTTAGACCGAGAAACGACTGAACCTGGCGTACATTCGTCGGTTCAGGGAAACGTCTCACTGCTTCCGTCTTTCGCTCAACAGGTCGGACCATCCCATTTTCTATCGTATGCCCAAGAAACTCGACTTTTCGATGCAAGAAGCAACATTTCTCCCAATTAATAATCAAACCTGCTTTACTCGCTGTTTCAAGCACTACCTCGAGATTTTTTAGTCCGCTTGCTTCGTCGTCGGAGAGAACGATCAGGTCATCCATATATACGAGTATTATTTTTTCCCGAATCAACTCTCGAAATATCGCGTTTACATATCTCTGGAATACGGACGGAGAGTTACACAATCCAAAAGATACGCGCAAAAACTCATATTGCCCATCAGGTACAATGAACGCCGTGTACTTTATACTCTCATTGTCCACTCGAACGTGGAAAAAGCCATTTTTCAAATCTAGTACTAAATAGCTTTTTATCCTGCAACTGATCCAGCTGATCCTCTATCAGTGGCAACGGGTAACGATCTCGAATTATTTTTTTATTTAAAAGTCGATAGTCGACACACAGCCTGTGCGAACCGTCTTTTTTGTTAACCAGCACTATAGGACTCGCGTAATCGGAAGACGAAGGTCGAGCAATGCCCAGCCTTACCCATTCGTCGATTTGCTTATTCACGATGTCTTTTTCTGAGGGTGACAAACGCCTTACTTTCTGGTAGACCGGTTCATCGTCTTTGAGCACCAGCTTCATCGCGATGTCAGTTTGAATCGTCCTATTCGGCTTATAATTATCGAATAAACGCGCTATCGCGCTTCTGGTTTCCGCGTCTTTAATAAGAATAAGGTCGACTTTATTTACTTCCTTTTCACTCTCTACATCAATCTGAAATATTTCGGGCTGATCGTTTTCGTCGCCGATTTCGTAAATAGGTTTGATACAGATCTCCCTACGCTTTACATTCATTTCCACCGTCTCCAAGAAGTCAGTACCAATCAACATTTTTTGTCGCAACACCGCATCAGAAACTACACGAATAAAAATCGGATACGAATGCTCGTCGATCGTAATTTCGGCTATAAATTCTCCCAGAGCTCCCATATCCTCGGATCCTATATCTGAAAAGCGTACACCCATCGACTGATATTCAGGTGACCCTACTCTAACATACTGACCTTCAGGCATCAACGAGATATCGCTCCCCGTGTCAACAAGCGCCGCGACTTCCTTACCGTTCATAAAGACGACTTTCGTGTATTTCTTACGCGCCTCGTGCGTTACGGCACAATCACTCTTTGACCCACCGCTTTTCTTCATACATCTCGACGCAATATGCCCATGCTCACCACATTCAAAGCATTTCGCGCCAAGCTCTTTCGTCGGACACGTTGCGATGACGTGGTCACGCGCACCGCAGTTGAAACAACGCCTCGCGCCCGTCGTCTTCTTTGTTCCGCTGCTGCCGCCATCTTTGTCGCTCTTGTCGTTCTCGCTAGGCTTGTCTCCTCGCTCAGCCTTCACTGAGCCGCTGCCTCGCTTCTCCTGCCGGTTCGAACCCGCCACGTAACGATCCCGTAGCGTCACCTTCTCAAATGCTTCAAGCAAAGCTTCCGTCGTGTCAAATCGTTGTATACGTGCTTGATCACGTAGCGTATTATTGGGAATTCCATATATTATATAATCCAACAGCTCGTCGGCATCGATCGGTACACGATTTCCCATAATCACTTTTTCATGTACATACTCATGAAATGTTTCCTTCTTTTTCCACGAGCGTCCCTCGAATTTTCGTCGCATGGCTACTTTGTTTTGCCGATGACGAAACGTCGTCTTTAGGTTATCGATAAGCTCTTCGAACGGCATCGCAATAAACTCAGGTTTTGAGTGAAACCACTCGAGTGCTTTCTTCTTTAACTTCATCCCGATTAACACTTTTGCAAAATCGTCTTCGAGTCTGTACGTCGTTTTTATGAATTTTATTTGTTTTTCCCATGTATCAAAGTCGCTGAAAACACCGTCAAAATCACTCACCAAGTCCGCAATCGTCGTCAAGTTCACGCGTGTATGTGTAAGCGGGGCTGCGATTGCGCCACCGTCGCCATTGTTCGCTGTACATCTAGCGTCGTTAGCGCGCAACATCGCGATCTCGCGTCGAGCGAGTTCGAGTTCACGCTCGACCAATTCTCTTTCACGGCGATAAATATCCATCGTACGCGCCTCTAAACTGTCCCCACGTCGAGCGTTTTCTCTATCGTCACATTCTGCCCACGTGCCTGAAGGGTCGTTCTCTATGAGGCGACTGATAAGTTCGGCTTTTCTACCCGTCGTTATAAGCCCATGGCCTTTCGCTCTCTCCTTCAATTCTATGATCGTCAAATCGTGAAATTTAGGCATGATTTTAACCGTTGTAACTGCGCGTGTATCACCAAAAATTCAACGTGCCATCGGCGTTCACGTTACCTCGCGCTTCGCGGTTATCCACACTTACGTCGTCTAGTCTAGACGTCGAGAACTTACGTTCTCAGCGTCTTTTTTACACACACAACACCACTTCTCGATGCATGTGCGCCTTAGAATCGTCGATCGCTTATTGTGTCGAGTTTTCCTTTGACTCGATATTCAACGTTATTCCGTCATACGTTTGTCGTTTACACGAGCACACACGATACCCCGTCTAAGTAATCGTACGTCTGGCGATCTTTTTCTTTGTCTCGAACATCGTCGTTTGTTGCGCGTCGTGTTGCAACGTTTCCCTTTGTTTCCCGCACTAATTCTCGACACAAACTGCGAATTTTCTCGTTTTTAATCCCGGATGAACCCCCAAATTGTAGATTTATTTATTATGAAAGGGATGTTAAGATTTATTGATCGCGGATGGACGAGCATAAGTGATGAAACAACTTCTTATATTTGGAATCAAGTACATTTATCTGTTATATGTGCAAAATTGAAACAGACCCGTCATTGAACACACAAACTGCAATATCCGTGGCTACATCCAAGATTGTTTTACCACTCGAAATAGATTTCGGGGCCAATGCCCACACAGTGGAATTGAAGCTTTCATTATTGTTTTGTGTGTAACCACCGATGCACCGAGTTAGAAGATCTTCACTTGTCAGTTCTTCATAGATTGGTTTGATAGCTTCATAGACTTCAATTGCAAGAGCTGGCTTATGTTTGTACTCAGCCAAAGTATTTGTAGCTTTAGCGCGTTGCCATGAGCACCATGCGGACCAGACGGCCTTGTACTATAATTCGAAAACCGAATACCTAAAGGTTTTTCCCGGCCATAATCTTCTGGGCCATCATTTTTGAGGTCCCAAGGGACCATTTGGAATTAAAAAAAATAGATTTTCCGAAAATTCTAGGGTGGCCTAAGGCCTTAAACGATTCACAAGTCGCCGGGGGATTTGCCAAATTATCACGAGCGATTGTGGCACCAATCTCGTGGGTGCTGCCGTCGAGCTCAAGTAATTATTTCGGACTGCATCGAAAGAATTCCAACACATAGCGAGTTCGCTCGCAAACGACGGGACCTTATGGAAATTCAATACTCTTTCGGCGCCGCACTTCGGTGGAAAATGGGAAGCCGCCGTGAAGTCAGTGAAGTTTCACCAGAAACGCGTCATCGGAGATACCGGGCTCACCTATGAGGACCTTTCGACGCTTCTAACAGAGATAGAGGCCGTGCTCAATTCCCGACCTCTATGTGCCCTCTCTGACGAGCCATCGAATCTATCGCCGCTCACCCCCCGCTATTTTTTAATTGGGTCAGCGCTGACCTCAGTTCCAGCCCCGACGCTCGACGGTGTGCCGCTTGCGCGGTTATCTCGTTGCCGAATGCTTCGCCAAATGCTCGAGCATTTCTGGAGACGCTGGAGTACGGAATATTTGCAGCAATTGCAACTAACAGTGAAATGGCAACGCACATATGCAAACTTCAAAATTGGAGCGCTCGTTCTTATCAAGGATGACCGATTACCCCCATCGAAGTGGGTGCTCGGGCATCGCCGTTCATCCGGGAAGCGACAAATTAATACGCGTCGTAACCGTTCGAACGCAAACATCGACGCTCCAGCGGCCGATCGTCAAGCTGTGCCTCTTACCCGTCTCATCCCCCGCCACCGAAGGCGATCAAGATGCAGAGGTAAACCAACGAAACTCAACGTGATGTGTCTTTGCTCCCTGGTCGTGAGCTATTGACACTCTCCGCACGATCGTCAAGGCGGGCGGAATGTTACGGCGAATATTAAATGGAAAGATTCCAACCGAATGTGATTTCTGTACAAATGAATAAATATGTATATAATAGGGAATTCTTTCGGAGAAAAATATTATCGTTCTCGAAATATCGCTGCGACTAAACTGTCTAGCAATCAGCCGGTGTCTCGCACCGGCAAGGCCGCCGAAACTTGGCCTCGGCGCGGTGTCAACCACCGCATATGTAAACAAACGCCGGTACTAGCGCACTTCCGATGGTAAGGATAGCGCGATCTACGATGAGTGAGTCAGTACTGTAACGGCTATCCACGACACAACACCGAAATACAATATCTGGTAAAACAAATCGACCGTATTTGCATTTCGGCGAGTAAAGTGATTTTCTCCTTTTATCCGTATTTCTGATATCTTTCCTACCGCGGAGTCTCAGGTAATTCCCAAAACACCTATGTTTTAAATTTTGTTCAATTTTTATTAACAATGGTTTTAAACTTTTGATTTTGGTAGTTGCCGGGCCATGTAGTAGAAACTTCATTAGGTAATCCACAGCTTTTTCAGATTTATTGGAAGCCTAGAAAATCTCTGTAAACCCGATTGTTCCCTAAAAGACCCAGTATACACACCGTGCACTCGAAAATATAGTATACACACGCCGGGTTAAAGCAAATGATAAATGGGAGTAAAGTTTGCAACGTTGCGTTACAATGAAAATAATTTTTTTCACACAAATCCTAACTAATCCACCTTGATAAATTTTTTCTTAATCAGACAGTTTAGAATTCGAATGTGAAAAAAAATATTTCGTAAAATACTGCATTTCATGAAATAAAAATATGAGAACAAAATTTAATTGCGTTGCAACGATGCGAACTTCGATTTCATAATGATGATAAAATATAAACGTATTTGCAGCTTGAATTGGAAGACACCCTACTTCCAGAGGTATTATATTATAAGGGGGAAGTGTTAATTATATTTATTTTATTTTATTTTGTTTGTTTTAGGTCCTGCAAGAACGTTAGGAGGGATGGCTATTTTATAAGTGCCCCGCTTCGCAGTGGTAGTCACTCATCTGCCGACCCTTTTTCGAGTCGCCACCTCTTCAGTGGACAAAGAGTAGGAAGCCACCTCGCAGTGGGCTGGGGTAGGAAGCCACCTCGCAGTGGACTGGGGTAGGAAGCGACGTTGCACTGGGCTGGGTAGGGAGAGACCTTGCAGTGGACTGGGGTAGGGATGGGCGATTTCGATTCGATTCTACCAAGATCGATCCATGAGGTCTAAAAAATCGATCTTTTGAATCGATTCTTTATTGTCTCGATCTTCGATGAATCGATCCTTCATGCCTAGAATCGAATCGACTAGTGGGGTCTATCCGGCGTATAGGCGTATTTGCGACTCTGCGGCTGTGCGCACCGCGCTATAGTTATGTCCGGTTCTTGCACTTTGCGAGTTTCCAGCGTCTAGGAATAAATAGGAGGATTGAAACAAAACTGGAATTGAACCACATTTACGCATTTACCTTTGTATCCTTTATTCTTTAGTTCTTGGTTCAATTTCAATTTTGTTTCACACATTCAAACTTTTCGATTTGATCAACGGCCCAACAGTCAACGAGTTTTTTTTAAAGTGAAATTTTTCTGCGAGGGATTGTGATCACATCATTACTTACAATATTAGGTACGTATAGAATTATAAGACTATATTGTAGAAATATTGTGTTTGATATGTATTGGTGTGGTATTTTTATGTTCATCTCATGCACTTTTATTTACTTTCCTCAACAGCATTTTTGTCGTTACCTGCTCCTGCTTCCCCATTATTATAAAACCCTTGAACCTTGAATGTTGAGGTGAATTGGTTTTGAGAAGTGAAAAAAGTAGGTACATTTTTTACTTTCACCATTAATTTCATAAACATCGAAAATGTCCTCACCTAATCTCTAGATTCCCTTCTACTCGTAAAGAGGTGCGGGGAACAGGGGTGAGACCGACCGTACCCAAGGTCCCGGTCACCGTATGGGGCGCCATACGGTGATCAGGACCTTGGACGGTGCGGTCGCGGAATTTTCTGGTCAACGGGAGCTAGAAGGAAGCCAGCCGGCGTAAAATCCGGCCAATGCGACCGAAGGCCCTGTCGCGGACCACTTCCCAAGCTAAGGTGTAAGCTATCGTGCCGAGGACTGGATGGCACTTGGGTCAAAGTGCCTTGCACGATGCCTATGGGGAACCGGGCGAAACCCCATAGTAATTAGCCTTACCCCTACAATCAGGCTCTGTGGGGGCAGACGTCTTTTTCCTGAATACTCGTGGGAACAAACATGGATACAATTAAAGCTTTCAACAAACAAAAAGACACACTACAACAAAAAATGGAAAACACAGGAATGGCAACTTTGCGTCTACCGGGTCAAAGCAGGACGGACAGCGCGTCGAGCGCAGGGAGCAGAGTAAGCTCGGCGACCTCCGCCTACGACGACGAAAACAGTACGCGTATACAGACTAGACAGACGAACAACGCAGCAACAACGGACGGCACAACACTACGACAGAACGAGCCGAAACTGATGGAGCTACTAACGCTCATACAGACGACAGCGACGAAAATGGCCAAGGCAGCGGCCAAACAGAAGAATACGAACATGACGGTGAAAACCGGCATAAAAACCATTCTCGAGGCCGCAGACGTCGTTTTAAGGACGCGAACCAGGACAAACACGGAAAGACAAATAACCGTAGATCTGGCGGAGAAAGACATGGGAGAGATAGAAGCGGAGACGGAACGGGAAGTGCGACCGACGAAACGACAAACGAGAGGCCACGCAGACCCCTCCGGAGACCGCACCGAAACGACCACCACAGAGACAAACGGAGGCGGCCGGAGTCTGGCAAACCGCGACAAACAAAAAGACGAAAAAGACGAAAAGGACGGAACAGAAAAACGGAACGGACGGGACGAACGCGACGACCCGAGCTAACAAGAGCAGGGCAGCCCTCACACACAGAGGGACAAGAGGGATGGCCGTGCTGGTCAAGCCCAGAAATGACACCTCGTATTCCGACATACTCCACAAAATACGGACGACAGTGCACCCGACGAAAAGCCACGTTCAGGTGACCAATATGAGGAAGGCGAAAGACGGACTGTGTCTCCTCAAAATACAGACAAATACGGACGGACGAGAGGACTTCCGACGCGCGCTCCAAGAGGCGGACGGGGACATGGGCAGTGTTAGGGCCATGATACCCAGGGCACAACTGGAGATCATGAACCTGGACTGCGTCACAACCACAGAAGAGGTGACTTAGGCACTGAAACGAGAAACGGGACGAGACGGGGACTTCAGCGTCCATATATTCGGTCCGAACCGGGCCGAGTAGTATATGGCGGTTTGCGACCTCGAACCGCAGGAAGCCAGGGCGCTGCTGGGCCGGGGTCAGATCGCGATAGGATGGATACGATGCCGGGTGAGACAACGACTTACAGTGACGAAATGTCACAAGTGCCTGGGATATGGACACACGAAGGCCAACTGTACGAACAAGGACCGGACAAAAAGCTGCAGAAAATGTGGCGAGACGGGACACTACGCGACGGACTGTAAGAATAAACGGGCCTGCCCACTGTGCGCCGAGGCGGGACATACGAGCGTAACACACCTCGCGGGAAGCGGGAGGTGCACGGTTTTCCGGGTCGCGCTGGAGGAGTGCAGGAAGCAGGCCGGAAGATGGACAGAATCATACAGAGAAACGTGAACCGAAGCAGAACAGCAGACATGTTACTGCCATAGATAGCCGACGAACACGACGCAGACATACTGATCCTGTGCGAACCGTACAGGAGAAGGCCGACGTGGACGTGGATTACAAACGCAACAGAGACAGCGGCTATCTAGATAAGGGGCGTGGCCCGATCCCGGATGACCGACGGCGGCGCTGGTGAAGACTACGTCTGGGCCAAGGTTGGCGCTGTCACTTACGGCAGCGTCTACTTGACCCCGAACTGCGCCGTCGCGGAGTTCGGGAGAAAGGTAGCGCTCCTGGAAGACAGAATTAGGAGTCTGCTCGGGGACATCGTGGTGGCGGGGGACCTCAATGCGAGGGCGATCGAGGGGGGAATGAAAATGACGAACAAATAAGGACGGCTACTACTGGAAATGGCCGCAAGGTTAAATATGGTGGTAGTAAATACAGGAAGTACACCGACATACAGACGGCCAGGATTTAGCGACTCCATCCCTGACGTGAAACTGACGATAGACAGAATACTGCCACGGGTGGGGCGATGGCGGGTGATCGAAGACTACACATCCAGCGACCACCAGTACATCGCCTTCGAAGTGGCAGGGCGAACAAAGACGCCACGAACGAGGACCCAGCACCCCCCGCGGTGGAACACGAACAAACTCGACGTACAGAAACTCACAGAAGAGCTGGCGGCAGCGCCAGCTCCGATAACGAACGCCCCCCCCCCCCCCCCGAGCTGACTGGCCGGCAAAGGGCAGAAATACTAGTAGACGAGACGGCGAAACTGACGATGCGGCTGTGCAAGAGCACAATGCCGAAACGGAAACAGAGACATAACTAACGCGCACAATACTGGTGGACGGACGAGATAGCCGAACTGCGAAAGGACTGTCTCAAAATCCGGCCACGTGCCACGAGGGCCCGCGGGCGACCTGAAAGGGAAACCCTTCAGGCCGCATACAGGACAGAACGGAAAAAGCTGACAAACGCCACACGGGACAGCAAAGCGCGATGCTGGAGGAAGCTCTGCGAAGAGGTGAACCAGGACCCTTGGGGAACCGGTTACAAAATTGTGACCGGCAAACTAGGGGCCCGGATCCCACCAGAACTCAAGGACGCTGAAACCGCGGGACGCATCGTGGACGGACTATTTCCGACGCATCCTATCCGTACGGATGCAACGAACGAAGACGAGACTACGGAAGGCCCCATGTTCACCGAGGCGGAGCTCACGCGAGCAGCCAAGGCGATGAAGACTGGTAAGGCGCCAGGGCCGAACGGGGTACCTGTCGAGATTGTCCGACTGATGGCTAGCCTGAGGCCGGACATATATCTCGACCTGTACAATACGTGCCTAACGACAGGGGCATTCAGCGACCGATGGAAGACGGAGAGGGTGTTCCTTATCCCTAAGGGCAAGGGCGACCCCGACACACCGTCGGCCTACCGGCCGCTGAGCTTACTGGACACAACAGGAAAACTGTACGAACAGCTACTCAAACCAAGACTGACAGACGCAATGCAGACGGGAGGACGCCTTTCAGACGAGCAGTTCGGCTTTAGAAGGGGCCGATCGACTATCCGGGCTACAGCCGGAACAGCAATAACAAGTACGCGCCATAGGATTATAAAACCCCGAGAAAGGTGTGCAATTAGAACTCGCAAGTAATAATATAATTTATCATCGTCAGTTCAGCTCCATCGAAATAAGCCTTCAATGTTTCTTTATATATTAGGACATTATTTGGCAGCAGTAAAAGACTCTTGGACTAGCAGTGTGAGATGGGTTTAAGTTTGGGTTCCGTTTCTTTTCCTTGGGTTTCGATTTGTTACTTGGGTTTCGTTTCTTTGCTTGGTGTTCCGGCGAAACCGAAAGGGTTTTCAAACCTTGCCGCTCAAGTCATTCCCGATCGATAGAGGAGCTCTATTCGATCGATGTCCGCTCGACGCTCCCCCTTCTATTTCACTCGCCGGCTCGCCTCGTGCCTAACCGGAACCGGTTCCTCGACCATTCTCTCGTGAGAGCACTCAAAGTATAGACGCGCGTGCATAAATTATCGATTTTCATAAAACCATAAATTTGACCTCGGCTCTTCTATATTTGGACCTTCTCTCTCAAAACCGTTATCATCTCGTAATCTTAACCTTGCTAATTCAAACCGGCATTATCTAAGTAAAATCAGTGATCAGCTCAACTCGATCCGCTCATCGCACATCACGTGCGCTCGTTGTTCGTGCCGTTCATTATTTAAATAAAGTGTCTTGCATTCGTCTACAGTGTATCGTCACTTTGGCTCAACCAAAAACCTCTCCCGCCAACCAGATCCTCGCTCGAACACTTGGACTCCGTTTTTTTACTTGAGTTCCATTTTTTTTACTTGGGTTCCGTTTTTTTTGCGTGGGTTCCGTTTTTTTTACTTGAGTTCCGTTTTTTTTACTTCGGTTCCGTTCCTTACTTGGGTTGAGCTTGGTTCCCAAACCCAAACCGAAACTCACAATATTTAACACGTTCGATGCCTCACCGATTTTTAAAGACTTTCCTTTCAGGCTGCGTGCGTTTACGTGCGTTTACGCTACTACACGAATTTCGCGGCCTGAACGGAAAGTTCAGCGGGTGTCGTATACGCCCCACCCGGCACGGAACATATTAAATAATCGTACGCACAAAATAATAATGTTTGCGTTCGTGTTACCTACAACGTATGTTCTGATATATTATACCATAATTTACTGGTCCTTCGAAAATTTGGTTGCATTGAAGATCAGAACGAGCAACTTTATGCTGGTATCTGAATGTTCTAGTGACCGACTCTATCTGTAATTTTGTTCTACTTCATTATTTTCCATAGCTAGCGATACTCTTTCAAAACCTACAAACTATGTAAACCACTTTGTTATTTGCGATTGAATTCAGAACTGATATAATATGTTTGTGATATCATAAAATTATAAATGATTAAACGAATGCATACAATATGTTGTGAATCACGTGAAAATTTGACGAAAATTAGGATATTTACGAAATTTAATGAACAATCCGACCAGCATTGTATTTTTTTACGGCAGGGCACAAAATGTAGAAAGAACGAATCCAAGTCGGTCGGTTATCGATTCACGAAATATCGTAAAAGCTGAAAAAGAAGATCCATGTCGGGGCGAAAAATCGCTTTGTTGACATTACCAGTCAGAGACCCATGAAATAATCACCCGTCTTCGTACGTTTTGACGGCAATCGAAATATGTAAAAATACTGATACCAGGTACATTATACGAAAAAAAGAAAAGCCGTGGCGATCTCGCGCTGTTAGTCCAAGTCTCTTCTATTTCTGTAAAATAATATCCTGCTATAGCATGAAACATTGAAGCCCTAGCTTGATAGAGCTGGACCAACGATGATAATAATTATATTTTTTCTACATTATTTAATTTCGTTTGAAAAATTTCTGATTCGTCAATACAGATTTGATAGCTGAAAGAATACAAAATATATCGGCGGCTTTACGCAAGTTGTACATGCGGATGTTTACATATAATTCGCTCACTCGGATCTCGGAACATTCGCGCAACGCATATGGGTTTCGAATATACAGATATGTGTCATCGTTGCCCGCCTGTCTCATTCACGAACACACCCGACCGGCGTATACGGACCGCCAGATTATATACATAGGAGGGCGGTCCGATCAGTACTTAGCCTCACCGCCCGATGGCGCCACTATCGCAAGAGCAATTTACTATCGTGTAGTACATATCGTAGATAGCTACTGTCCAAATTTCAGCCGAATCGGACTCGTAGTTTTGTTTTGACTGCGTGTGGAAGCGAGCGTGTCCGCGGATTTTAGAAAAATGGAAAAAGAGCAATATCGGTCGGTGATTCGATTTTTGTTTTTGGAAGGGAAATAGCGCAGCAAAATCAAAGACCACTTGGATGCTGTGTACGGTGACTCTTCTCCTTCGATGGCGCCCGTCAAAAATTGGTTTAACGAGTTTCAACGTGGTCGCACATCGGTTTTTGATGAGCCACGCCCAGGTGCCCCGAAAACGGCTACTACGGAGGATAACCTGACAAAAATTCACAATCTCGTATTGGCAGACCGCCGATTGAAGGTGCGTGAGATAGCTGAGACAGTAGGCATCTTAAAAGACCGCGTGCGTCATATCCTGCATGAAATATTGGGCATGAGAAAGCTGTCGGCATGATCGGTGCCGCGTTTGCTCACTCCGGACAACAAGCGCAACCGTGAGACCAATTCAGAGCAGTATTTGACGCTGTTTAAGCGCAATCCGGAGGGGTTTCTGCATCATTTCGTGACCGTCAACGAAACATGGATCCACTGGTACCGTATTCTTCAGATTTGGCCCCGTGCGACTTCTTTTTGTTTCCAAATTTGAAAAAGTCACTCGCCGGGCAGAAATTTGAGTCGAATGAGGAGGTTATCACCGCCACGTAGGTCTACTTTGCAGACCTCCAGAAAACGTATTTTTCAGACGGGTTAAAAAAGTCGGAGCATCGCTGGCTCAAGTACATCAAGCTAAAAGGAGACTACGTTGAGAAATAAATAGCCACTTATCCAAAATTTTCGTTTTTCTTTTGTAGGCTAAGTAATTATCGGACCGCCCTCGTATGTTCTTTTCGTCATATATATGACTCCGATAGCTGACAGGGGAACACCAGGGTTGCCCCCCGCGGATTTTGATGGGGATTATATATGTAATAGAGGGACCTTCCCTGAGTACCTAGGTACGAGCTTAGATCCAAACGCGCCCTAGTTTTTGAGAAAATCGATGTTAAAGGTACCTATTACGCATTTTCTACTGTTAATTTTATGTAGTATTCAGCAAAGCGAGCGTAGCGTAGACGATAAGGTCTACAACGCTAGGGGCGACTGTTCAAATCCTGCCCATAAACTGTTTTTCAATCACATTGTCCATAATATTAATAAATATATTTCATTTCATGCAAGATAACTCAAAAATAGTATTATTTGCCGTGGTAATTTTATTAACAAACATGTTCGGAGTTTGTCTTCGAATATTATATTTGTCATGAATTTAATTTCAAGGTTAACCGACATAACTCTAGCATTTCGGTCCCCAGTACAAAATAAAGATAAATAATACAGGTCGTCACTTCTCGTGGGCAAAAACTGTCGAATTTCTTGTACATTCGAGTCCCCCACCTGGCTACACACTCCGTTGACCGCGGAACCGCGCTAATCGTCGTACAAGAAATTCAGTTAGTCGTCAGCCATCGAGACGAAATAGTTTTTCGGAAAAGGCTAGCACCATTCGGCTCTAGTCCGCATATCACGAATTATGTATAGAGCGCGTACAGCCAGATTCGTGTTTTTCTAGTAAAAGTCGTCCGTGTGATCCACGACGAATCTAATAAACTTAAACTCTATATTGACTTAATTATACGTCTTTTAGCCTTGCTTTCTCTATCGGACCAAACCTACTTCCTCTAAGTGAGCGCCTTTCACAGCAAGACCGGCGAATTAAATAATATTAAATATGATACCGCGTTTATCGAAGGACGTGCGCGATTATATTTAAGGTCCTTCGAGCCGGATATAGAAAAGTTAATAAGTGAAAAGCGCGAGTGCGAATTATACGTTATAATTTCGTAATTACAAAGTGGAACAGTCCTTACAATTCGTGAGTCAAGGCTAATTTTGTTTTTATTTCGCACTGCAAAGTGTATGTTAAGAATCGTATACAGCAACATAGCGAGAAGTTCACGTTATAAATCGTGCAAAATAAACTATCTCAAATCTGAGATTTATGAATTGCGAATATTCTTGTGAAATTGTGTGTGTGACTCTGGTGTTCGACAATTCTTAAATTCTATAATTCGCGCGAAATTAAGTTCGTGTTCTTGAACTCTCTCGTATCGAGCGATCGCATCGCGCGCTCTTCCCCGCTCTCCTAACGACCATTATACATAAGTACAATACGTTCATGCAAAAAGTCCCTTACGTCGAGGGTACGAACGCGCTGTCTTCGTCGCGTTCTCACGGCAACGTTTTGTGTCATCCGGCGATTTCCGCGATATTTACCGAATCACGCGCAGACGTTATTCGCATCTCGTAGACAGTGGCAACTCGTTTGGAGTTTAAAATAAATAATAAATAAATTTTAATGGCCTCTTTCGAAGAACTCCTCATAGAACAGAATTTAACTTTTAATCAACTTCGCCGAACAGTGCCGAATTATAAAAAAATCGGGAAAGATCATTTTTCGCTCACTAAATTCAAAAGCGCATCAGAAGCCTTGAAGAATTATGATCCTCATGTCGCGCTACAGAAGTGAAAATTCAACAGAAAGCTATCGAGGCTCAGCGTCAAGCTTCGTACTTCACGGACTCAGAATTTCTCAAAGCCGAAACTGACTTTGATAATGGGATGGACCAGCTCACCGACTTCGCTGATCATCTAACGAGACGGGATCAGCAAAGCACAAGTGGAACAGCGCAAAAATCTTCGAACTCTACGATGATTGGTGAAACACATGGACCATCCACCTTCGCGCTTCCACGTATCACTATCCCGAAGTTCAGTGGCGAATCGACGAGGTGGGAAAGTTTCCAAGACTCGTTTAAGGCGCTAGTTGGGGAGAACGCGTCATTAACAGCAGGTCAAAAATTATATTATCTCAAATCGTTTCTCGAGGGCAACGCGGCTCTCATGCTCGAACATGTGTCGGTCTCTGACGCAAATTACGAAGGAGCGTGAAAAATAATCAATGATGAGTACGATAACATGCGTTCCTTAGTTCTCGCGCATATTCACGCATTTGTGAACTTATCCGTTATGAAATCCGAAAACGAGATGGAATTAAAGCGTTTACGCGACACAGTCAACTCCTCGCTAACCGCCTTAACAAATTTGGATCGTCCGGTTAAACATTGGGACGACTTATTGGTATATTCAAAAACTCAGTCCGCACACGCGAACGTAATGGAATCTAAGTCTCGGTGCATCAAACGACTTTCCAACCTTTCAATCTCTTAAAGATTTTTTAACCGAACGAATTCGCGGAATCGCAACTCCGGTGCAGATCGAAAATTCCGACTCTGCGTCGCGAGTTAACGCCCCGCACAATAAATCAACTACTAAAGCCTGAGTACGTAACGTTGTCTGGCGTCAGTGCGCAGATTGTTCCGAAAATCATTCTCTCGGCTTTTGTCCAGCATGGCAAAAGAAAACAGTCGATGATCGATTCGCGCTTGCGAAGCGCTTCCGCGTCCGCTCTAACTGTTTAAAACCCAGACATATTCCGCAACAATGCCAAAGCTCAAATCGTTGTAAAAAATGTCAGAAGTTGCATCATACGACGTTGCACCGCGCTTCAACAAATACTTAAAAATCGACACACCCTTCGAATAGCGCAGCGAGCGTTGCATCGCTTCCGGCGAACGAGTCGCCCTCGACCACGTTCAACATCCCTTCCGTATCACCAAATACTGCAGCGAACCACGCGACGGTTAATACTGTTCACGAGTTCCCTTGTTCGATCTTACTCGCTACCGCCTGGGTAAAATTAAGGACCCCTAAAAATCGAGTTTGCCACGTACGAGACTTACTCGATCAAAGGTCGACGAATAGTTTTATTTCTGAGTCTCTCGCTCAAAAATTACGCACTCCACGCCGTCGCACAGATCTCGGAGTTACGTCCTTTGGAGACGTTTACTCAGGACACTCTACTTCTTACGTGAAACTCACCCTCGAATCATGTTCTGGTCAAGGCACTCAATTGGCCATGGTCGCCTGCGTTTATATAAAAATATTGTCCTATGCGGCGAGCCGCTCGCGATACAGCGGATCTTGGCCGCATCTAAATTGGTTAGCCCTCGCCGATCCAGATCCTTCCAGTAAGGAGCCGATTAATGTCTTGATCGGTGCCGATTTCTACGGCTATCTTTTAGCTGGACCTATTCAGCAAGGCCCTATGGGGTCACCTACAGCCCAACTTACATTTCTGGGCTGGATAATCTCCGGACCCACCGAAACATCTCGCGTTCAACACGCTTCAGCTACGTCCACGATACATTGTGGAATCGTGTCAAAAACCGACTAGCTAATTCGACGTAAAAACCCGTTTACACACGCGCGCACACACACACACAGCAGAGAGGGGTGGAGTCGTTAAAAACTGCGAGAGTGACGAACCGCGGGGTCCGTATCTCTGCTGACACCCACACCCACACCCACACCCACCCACCCACCCACACACACACACACACACGCGGGCGCACACACACACACACACACACACGCACACGCACACACACACACACATGCACACACAAGAGAGATGTAAATCCGACCGTGCAACGTCCACGTGGTACATCTCGGTTAACGCTAATGCCGGCGGTATTGTGCTTTTGAAGCCTTATAACTCGAAAAGTAATTGATGAAAAAACATTTGATTATAATGTTTTAGAAAACTCTTGAGATCAGCTACAAGAATATGTAATAAAAAATAGGGAGTGCCATTTAAAAAAATGAGGTAACCTTCACGTGACTTTGAAATGACTCTTCAAGGTTAATTCAATAGCACCACCTTTATAGCCCTTTCGGAACCATACAGCTGTTGTCTGAAATATTTTTCTCTAAAATGCTTTATTTTTTAGATATTCGACCGTTTCCAGACTTTTCGAACACCTTGTATATGCCACACCATTCAGTCATTCGCGACAGTAGTTCCACCTCTCGACGGCGCGTAGTCTTTAATGCTTCAAGCGCAACGTCAAACGGTACGTCTTTGAATGATCACCTGCTTATCGGTCCGAAACTACAACGCGACATTGGGTGCGTGCTATCTAGCTGGCGTCAATATCGTTTCGTCTATCTCGCGGATATAGACAAAATATTCCGACAAATTCACGTGCATCGCGATGCCACCAATTATCAGCGAATATTATTTCGACCCGAACAAGACGGGCCCGTATTAAATTATCGTCTCCTTACCGCAACGTACGGTACTGTCTGCGCGCCTTATCTAGCGTATCGCGTACTGCTTCAACTTGCCGACGACGAAGGTATGTCCTTTCCCGAAGCCGTCGACATAAAAAAACACTCGACATACGTAGATGACGTACTATTCGGGGCCGACGATTGAGAAGGGGTGCGAGCTTTACGTTTACAACTCACTTCGCTTTTGGAACGCGGGGGTTTTTATTTACGAAAGTGAGCCGCGAATGACATCGAATTACTGTCCGATATCCCCGCAGTAGGGCACGATCTCGCGCTTGAGCTTTCCACCGAGGATTCAGCTGTATTAAAAGTACTAGGCATCACTTGGCTTCGCAAGGAAGATGCATTCGTCTTTCAAGTCGGGGAACTACCCAGAGTACGAACTACAAAGCGCGCAGTTTTATCGCTCATCGCGCGTTTGTTCGACCCATCCGGTTGGGCCTCTCCCGTGATTATCAATGCAAAAGTATTTATGCAAGATTTGTGGCTCACCAAAACCAACTGGGATGACGACGTCACTCAATTTCTCCTAGAAAAATGGGAGAATTATTGTCACGAACTTCCCAAGGTGTCGGCATTGCGCATTCCTCGCTGGATTAGGATTACACAAGCGCATCATATCATCGAGCTTCCCGGCTTCGCGGACGCTTCGCAACGCGCATTCTCTGCAGTCGTTTACGCACGAGTATCAAACTCGGAAAAAGATATTTCTGTCTCACTATTAGCGGCGAAATCTAAAGTCGCTCAAAACGGTTGCTATTCCACGCCTTGAATTGAATGGAGTCGTGTTGCTTGTACGTCTCCTCGAGTATGTCAAACAAGTTTTTCGGTATGACTCAATTCCTGTATATGGTTGGACAGACTCCACTGTCGCACTTGCCTGGCTCACTCAACACCCGTCGCGCTGGAAGCCATACGTGGCTAATCGAGTCGCCGAAATCCAAACCAAAGTGCCCAACATCAAATCGCAGCATGTCCCTATGCGTGACAATCCGGCAGATTTTGCGTCCCGCGGCATTTCAATGAATGAATTCATCAACCATCCTCTTTGGTGATCAGGGCCAAAATGGCTCAGTCAAAACTTAGTCTTTTGGCCTAATACGCGACCTTATGCTTCTCAGAACAGACTTCCCGATCGACAATCCGTTCTGCACGAACAACATTCTACTGCGACAATACACGTCGCTCAAGAAACTACCGAATGGGATTTTGCGCTTCGGATCTCAAGTTGGGGAAAACTCTTTCGCGTTACTGCCGTACTGCTCCATTGGCTACGAAACCTGCGCTCGCGTCAACGGAAAGACTTCATCGACTCGACCCCCCAATCCGTCGAAAGCCTCCAAGAAGCACGCGACGTTTGGATTCACCGAATTCAAATCGTTAGCTTCAAAGCGGAAATTGATGCGTTACGGACAAACGCGCTACTCCCACGTTTGAGCCCGCTCAAACCGCTCAATCCTTTCCTCGACGGGAAAGATCAATTGCGTCTTGGCGGGCGGTTGCGCAATTCATTCCTTTCTTACGGCGAACGCGTTCCGTGAATATTGCCCCGTCACCACATCAATGATTTAATAATAGACCAAACTCATTTAAGGGCCCTGCATGGCGGAACGCAACTAACGCTCCGGCTCCTCCGCCAAAATTATTGGATTATAGGCGCAAGATCTCTCGTCAAAATGATAATAAATCAGTGTCTAACTGCGTCTACGAACGCGTTATCACCGCAAGCCAGCTCATGGGAGATCTTCCTTCTCCGCAAGTTAATCCGTCCCCGCCGTTCTCACATTGCAGCGTGGACTATGCAGGTCCATTTCGTGTCATTCCGTACGTAGGTCGAGGACAAAAACCTCGAAAATATTATGTAGCAATTTTTGTATGTCTCGCTGCCCAAGCAATTCACATTGAATACGTCGCCGATTACGCGACTTCCGGATTTCTGGCCGCATTTCAACGATTTGTCAGTAGACGAGGTCTTCCAACCGATGTTTACAGTGATAACCGCACGAACTTTCAGGGCGCCAACAATGAACTCCGTCGCACATTTATCGTCACGCTAAAGGATTTCCAATTGCGCGAAAAACTCGCGAACGACGGGATACTCTGGTATTTCATTCCTACTTCCGTACCTCATTTCGGAGGATTATGGGAAGCTGGGGTGAAAAGCTTCAAACATCACATGAAGCGCGTAGTTGGCGCCCACACGTTGTCTCAACTAGAGCTGTCAACGCTTTTGTGTCAAATTGAAGCGTGCTTAAATTCACATCCCGGTCATTTTTTAATTGGTCGCCCCCTTCTCAGTGTCCCTGAGCCTTCGTTACTCGATTTAAAGGAATATCGATTATCTTGTTATATCGGCAAAACGTTAGTATTGCGCGATAAGATATTATTTTGGGATATTAGCCAATGAGGAGTAGAACTCAAGTTTATGAAGTAAAAAGAAATAACAGTTTATTGTAAGATTTGGATTGGTAATTTACAAAGTTAGGCGAAGTTATAGAATACGAGCTTTAATCAAAGACCAACTGATTAGCTCCGCTCGTCAATTAAGACTGAATTAATTATCGGGGCGATCACGAGTCGGCCGCGAGTCGCTATGCAAAAGTGCCAATTCGGCATTTGGTCGTTATGACCATATATGGTCATAACGATGATTTCGATGGCGTGATTCGCCTTTAGACTAAACTGTGCAGTTTGGGAATACTTGGGTTTTGTGACCATATATGGTCACGGCGAATTTCTGGTGGCGTGATTCTCATGCTTTATTTTTATAAGTAATTAGTATGCATTTTATATTTCATTCGATTAATCTACTGGAATACTCCATTGGAATATTCTTTCGTTGTATGGTGGGGTACAACATCCCTCCCCCCTAAGAAAAAGAAACGGATTTATTTATTTTCGTTTCTCTTTTACACTTTTCTTATTTTAGTTCCCAAAAATATTTTACGCTTGTACTCGGCGTATTACGCTGAAAGAAAACGTGTAGTTTGCCAACGGACGCTTTCCTTTTCCTAGGTTTTGGTTTGGCTTCCTCTATATCGATGGTTTCTGTTGGTAGTCCTAGCATTTCGATGTTCTGCGTTGGCTGTATTATCGTTGTTTTTCCTCTTCGTTTCTTCAGATACATGTATATTATGTATGCTGATATTAACACTATTGCTATAGTGCTAATTGAATATGTGCCTATAGTATGGCAGTAATGTAAAGTTTGACTGTCTCCTGTTTCTATTTCTTTCTGCAGGGTATGTAATTTTATGCCTAAATTATTTAATTCTTTTGGATTACTTATTATATTTTTTCAATTAATCTTTTTATTTTCGATTATCGTTTTTGATTCGGTATCGAATTTTTCTCCCAAATAGGTTAAATTGAACGATGGTAAATATGTTTCATATTCTTTCTGAACGGTTTTTTTCTCTGTTTTTATCTTAAAATTAGTGGCGGTCACAACGCATTTCCCTATCAAAGCCAGTATACCTGTTCCTTTTAATATTTCATTCTCTCTAACTATCTTATTACATGATATCGTTATTCGCTCTTCCGTTGGAGCTACGAAGATCCATCGACTTGGTTGTTGCAATGAGATTATCAATGTATTTTCAAGCGTTATTCATTTTTTGTGCATCCTGCTTTTTCAGGATTCGCTATCGCATATGTTAATATTTCGCAGGGTGCAGAATTTGTAATTGTGAGGGATGGGTGGGTGGTTTTACACATGTATGTATAGCTTAATTGTTTACATTTGGGCAGGTCAGTATTACGAATATATGTGCGACGTTTCTTATCTACTATTATGTTTTCATCCGTCGTTTCTATGTATTGGTACGTGTCGTTGAACGCGTGCGTTGGTAGTGGGTATACTCTGCTGACTATGTATTCTTGTTCTCCGACGAGTGGTATCTCTATTACCAACACTATTGTATTTTCTCGGCTGTATGCTTTTATCTAGGTAGGCTACGTCCTGTGGGTAGGTGTGGTAGTGCGTCTGTGAGGTATTTTACCATTTGTTCTCCTGAGAGTACGCCCGGTGTAATAATACCTTGAGCGAGTCCTGATAAGAAATTTTCTAATTCTCGTATGTCGTCGAGCAATGATTCGACGATCATGCTAAGGCTGTTGATATTTTCGTCCAGTGATTGTCTGATTATTAAATGACAAATTTCATAATTGATGCATTGTTCAATGTTTTTTATTACGTTTTTTAGATTGTTTTCGTTTTCTTGTATGTTTTTAACTGTTTTTATTGAGGATATCTATAGTAGTTTCCACAATTTGTAAATTTTCCTTTAGGTTACTTTTGAATATCTGTTGAGCGGTTTTTAATTCGTTAATTTTGTCGTCTAGTCGTTCTGCGTCGTCAGCGTCCATGTTTCCAGTGAGGGCTTTAATTGCGGTGCCAAGGCCATTGATAAGACCTCTTTTGTTATTCTTCGGTTATTGACACGGTTCCGATCTTTTCATATAAGATCCCTGGATTGGCTTCGTATCTCGTACGGCTATGGGTCGTCTCGCGCGTGTCCTCCGGCCGTTGCCAGTATCATGGTGCTGTAATTAGAACGCGCAGCGTTATCTTCGTGGGAAGGTACTAACGGTAAGTTCCTAAGTCTATATTTTATTTTCTACCGTACATTACCGGTCGGCCATGACTTTTTTTATTTTATTTATTTTTTTCAGAGAGTCCTCCGTACTCTGGAGCTCTCTTAGAGCTTCATTAGATCGTCAACTCTCGGACGAAACACCCGGACATCGTAATGAGTTCCAAGTCGTGGGAAAGGTTTGCGGCGCTGTACCAGCGGGATTATGCGCAGAGGGTGGCGATAAGTACTCCGCTTTTAAATTATTATTGTAGGCTAGACAATTTTCAGCGTCGTTTTAAATTTCGGCCATTTATTTTATTTAAATATTACAATTTTTTATTTATTTTTTTTTCCAGCGAGTTCGGCGGCCTCAAGTTGTTCTGGGCGGTTCGCCGATAATGGACGCCTTTATCAGGCGCGCGCGGGTGGTACGGCGCGTACGGGAGGCGAATCGGCGCGCTGTTGATGCGTTGTGGGGCTTTGGCGTCTTTGCCGAGGAAGACGACGAACCATTCGAAGATTTCATCGGTCTACAGGAGCTGTTTTCGCCGTATTCGCCGTGTCCGAATTGCGGGCATTTTGTCGCAGAATGAGTGTATTGGGTAGCAGGAGATACGGCTATTCGCCGTATTTGTGAATAAACTAAAATTCCCTTAATACCCTGGTGTTTGTGTTTTATTTATTTAATTAAGTAAACTTAGGTTAGGCCGATTTTGGTCGAGGAAAAATTTGTTATTTTTTTTATAAAATCTTAGATTTTATTCATTCTTTTTCAAGTCAAATCGAAATTAACGACGATTGAATGATCGTAATGTATTTTACGAACTGGAATGACTGCATGGTTTTTCCTTATTCATGAAATATTATAAATATTACTAATTTCTTCTTTCACATATTTTCAATTATAACATTAAGAAAACAACATTTTCGATAAGGCACGACTATCGAAATGTTACTGTTATGTAATTAATCCATTTTTATTTAATGAACTGTAACAAAAATGTTACTTTAAGGGGTCACGTACAGTTAGAATTTTCAAAAAATCGATTTTTGTTTTTTTACATTTTCTAAAAGTAGCACATTTGAAAAGTATTCTGTGAAAATTTTAGACGAATCCGACTGTTGGGTATGGAGATATGTAACTTTGAACGGAAATTTTTCTTCTGCATGTAAATCGTACTGAAAACTTTGAATGCGTTTTTCTCGAAACTATGTTTTCGAACACGGTGATCACTGTACCTCGGAAACGGCTTTACCGATCGACTTGAAATTTTGCTCACTTTTTCTAGACATAATTGTCCTCCGGATGAACGAAGGATTTTTCTATGCGATTATTATTTTTTTTTTTATAGCTGAAAATGTGAGCAAAATTTGGGTCGAAAACACAACTTTGACTTCCAACATCCACCATTTTGTGAAAAATCATAAAATTTTCAAATCCTTCGATCAACCGGAGCATTATGTCATTAACTAATGATCCCTACTTTTATTTTGATTTCGGACGATCCGGTGACGAGCTACACTGATCACCGCGGAGGACCTTTTTTTTTGGGACCCCTACGTTACGTGCGGTTATGGAAAAATTTCTGCATATTTTGCAATGAAAAAATTGTATTATTTACTTAAAATATATGTCTTTTGTATGGAAAAAGATTTACGATTAATTATTTAAATGTGTCCCCAAAAAAAATTCGCAAAAAACCCCTTTTTTCGAAGTCCTAACTGTACGTGACCCGTTAATGAAACTTACTGGCTCATCCGAAAACTTTCATTGTCTAAAATTCTCGAGTGGAAAATTTTTTGTTTTTTCTTTTAAGTTATTTATTTATGTTTCAACCCCATCTCTCTCTCTCTCTTTTCTTTATATAATTTTAATTTAAGTATTTACATTATTGGAGAAAGTAGAAAGGAAGGTAAGAATTATTTACTTATTTATTTATTTATTTGTTGAATTTTTTAATTTTATTATCTTTCGGCGGCTTTTTATTTTTAATGTTTTTAATATTCGACAAAGAGTTTTAAGCGGTTTGCGTGGACGTTCAGGGCTCTACGTCCCTTTTTTATCACACAGGTGACGGGTGACGTCCGGGCGGTAACGTCGTACGGCCCGATCCATTTAGGGGTTAGTTTCGTTGACCGTCCTCGTCGTACCGTTTTACCGTTTAGCAATACTTTGTCACTGATTTAAAATTCGGGGATTTTAGTCCTACCGTCTAAAGAGTGTTTAGATTTTATTTTGGCTTTTATTAAATTTTTCCTAGCGAGACTCCATGCGGCTCGGAGTCTTTCCCGTACTTCTTGTGCGAGGTCGTCGGCGGTGTAGGTGAGCCGGGGCTCTGTTTTTATCGACGTCAGTAATATAGCGGGCGTTCCGTATACGAGTTCATGGGGCGTATAACCCGTGGCTGTGTGCAGTGTAGTATTATAGGCAAACATCGCGTATGGTAGCCACTCGTCCCAATTTGCCTGGTCCTCCTCTATGTAACATTTCAGATATTCGTGATCGTTCGAGCGCTCCGTTCGATTCCGGGTGGTAGGCCGTCGTTTGGAGTTTTTGAATTTTTAATAGTTTGCAAACTTCTTTGAACGTTGTGCTAAGGAAGTTCATTCCTTGACCGGATAATATTGTTTCCGGTGCACCAAAACGACAAATTATTTTGGTGACGAGCGCCCTCGCAACTTCCAGTGCTTCTTGATTCTGCAGAGGGATAGCTTCACTGTATTTTGTTAATAAATCTTGGAAAGTCAAGATGTATTTGTTGTTTGAAGAAGTGACGGTAAGGGGTCCTACTATGTCGACAGCGCATTTCTCGAACGCTTTCGTCGGAGTGTCGATGATGACCATGGGCGTCTTCGTTATTCTTCTCACCTTATTCTTTTGACATTTATCACGAGCGGATATGTAATCTTCAATTTGTTTTCTCATTCCAGACCATTAATATTTTTATTTTATTCTTTCCAGCGTTCGCGTTATTCCGTGGTGACCACCAAGGGGAGCGTCGTGGTACTCGCGAATTATAATCGTCCGTTCGCTTGGCTCGGGACAGCTTACGCCTATGCGGCCGCTGTCTCTCTCATTCTCGTGGGGGAGGTGATGTGGCTTCGTGTCGCTCACACGGTCGGCCTCCTCCCGCGCCGCGCTTCCCTTGGTCGCTGCGCACGAGTCCGCGGGGGCCTCGTCGCTCGAGCCGTCGTTGTTGCTGTCCTCTGTATCGCTCTCTCTTTCTTTCTTCGCGCTCTCTCTGTCGTCGCGAGACTGTGGGGCTCGGGTGTCCTTTGCCTGTGTGCATGTCGTCGCGTATATGCAACTGAGCGCGTCTGCATTAGTATTTGTTTTACCGGCTTTGTATCCGGGGTTGAATTCATGTTCCGATAGTTTTAATTTCCATCTCATAAGTCTTGACCCTGGATCTTTTACGCTGAATAACCACGTCAAAGGTCGATGATCCGTGATTACCGTGAATTTGGTCCCGTAAACGTATGGACGAAATTGTCCTACGGCCCAAACGATAGGAAGCAATTCTTTTTCGGTTGTTGAGTAGTTTTGATCCGCCTTATTTAAAGTTCGACTAGCGTAACTTATTGGCAGATCTTTGCCTATGTCTCCTTGCGATAGTATCGCGCCAATTACTTTATCGGATGCATCTGTTGTTACTAAGAACGGTTTGGTGAAATCCGGATATTGTAGAATTGGAGCCGTTGTAAGCATTCCTTTTTAAGTTTCGAATGCCTCGTCTCGTTCCGCTGTCCATTCGAAGGGAACGTCCTTTTTTAATAGCATCGTTAGTGGTTTCGTTATTTGGGAAAAGTTTTTTATAAACTTCCGATAATATCCTGCGAGTCCCTTTCACATTTTTTGGCAATGGAAATTCTTTGACGGCTTTGATTTTTCCCTCGTTGGGTTTTACTCCTTCTTCGGTTATTACGTGTCCGAGGTAACGAGTTTCTTTTCGAAGAAAATAGCATTTTTTCGGTTGAACTGCCAATTTCGCTTCTCTTAGTCGCTGAAATACGTATTTGAGACGATCATTATGTTCTTTCAGTGATGAACCATAGACGACGATGTCGTCGAGGTAAACGTAACATCGAGTACATTGTATTCCTGCCAAAACAGTGTTCATAAGTCGTTGGAACGCCGGCGGTGCATTTTTTCAGACCGAAGGGCATACGAGTGTATTCGAAATGACCCTGCGGCGTCGAAAATGCCGTTTTCTCCTTATCAGTCTCTGCCATCGGAATTTGATGATCCAATATCTCGGAGATATTCGGTAATGGGTAAGAGTCTCCCACGGTGGCTTCGTTTAATTTGCGAAAATCCCCCACGACTCTCTATCGAGGCGTACCGCTGCTGTCGGGTTTTGGCAACCACTAACAACAGTGCGTTCCATTGGCTCATACTCGGCCCAATAATTCCGTCTTCCAACATCTCAGCGGTTCGTTTTTCTACTTCTCTTTTATGTGTTTCGGGCAGTCGGTACGGGTGTACTTTAATCGGTCGTATTCTCTCTTTCAGGTGGATTTCATGCTCTACCAGGTCGGTGCATTTTAGTCGGTCTCCGTCTAAATGAAAAATGTCTTCGAAATGTTCGCATATTATGTTCGGATCCTCGGTCTTCCTTCCTTCCTTCTCTAGGATGATCTTCGGTTGGTCCTGCTTCGTCGATCCTCGGGATGACGGTTGTGATCCGGCGGCTCGGTCGTTCGCGGATTCTTCCTTTGCCGTGACTTAATCTGTCAGGCAATTTTCTCCAGAAACTCAACGACTGCGTATGGATTTCTCTTCGATTCCTCCGCACAAGGCGTTTGATAGGAGATCGGATAACTTCTAGTTGTCACTGATTCTAACAACTCTTTTCTACACTTCGCGCACAACTGATTGTTATTCACTTCACGAACTTTGGCAATCCCATCGCTGCTACCAATGATAAATCGGCAAAACATTAGTATTGCGCGATAAGATATTATTTTGGGATATTAGCCAATAAGGAGTAGAACTCGAGTTTATGAAGTAAAAAGAAATAACAGTTTATTGTAAGATTTGGATTGGTAATTTGCAAAGTTAGGCGAAGTTATAGAATACGAGCTTTAATCAAAGACCAACTGATTAGCTCGCTTAGATTACCAAATGTCGGGTCAACTTTGTAATCTATGATCGATCACACGGACTGAAAATACTTCATTTGTATTTCGTCCCACTCGGCACGAGGCGGGCGGTATGTTCAGAGTTTGTCTTCGAATATTATATTTGTCATGAATTTAGTTTCAAGCTTAACCGACATAACTCTAGCATTTCGGTCCCCAGTACAAAAAAAAGATTAATAAGACAGGTCGTCACTTCTCGTGGGCAAAAACTGTCGAATTTCTTATACATTCGAGTCCCCCACCTGGCTACACACACCGCCGAACCGCGCTAATCGTCGTACAAGAAATTCAGTTAGTCGTCAGCCATCGAGACGAAATAGTTTTTCGGTAAGACCGGCAAATTAAATAATATTCCATATGATACCGCATTTATCGAAGGACGTGCGCGATCAAACAAATAAAATTACCATGGCGGAAAATACTACTACGAGGGAGTTTTATTTGCACACCCTTTTTCCGGGTTTTTACAATTTCTACCTCATGTTATTCCACGTCTTCTGAATCTCCTTTTTTTCTACCTCATTTTATGTTTTTTCACAACCTCTAACCTTTCTTATTTATGCTGTCCCGGCTGCAGCCGCTTCGCATTTCCACTTAACCTCCTGTATCGCATTTGCCGCGGACGAAGGGAAACTGCAAAAAACCTCTGCCGATAGAGGCTACCTAGTGTCCCCCTGGGGCAATTCGAGTAAACTCAGGCACGACCACCAGAGGCGCCTAGGGCCGGCACCTCCTCAACTGTGATGATGGGCCACCCGGTGCGCGGTTAAGGCGTCACCATCCGCGCGATGAGAACCGCCTTGCGCGAGCACCACAACCGGACACCCCCCCCCCCCCCATCGCAGCGAGATTTTTGTTCGATGTTTGTTTTTGTTGTGGGACCGGCACTTGAGCGCCATCTGGCGAGGACAGTCTCGCGCTAGGGGTGTGGCCGATCTACCGGCATTGCGTGAAGCGCGCTCGAAAAGTAAGGACGCTGTGTGACTTTATTGAGATTGCCGAGCCCTTTCTTTTGCCGGAGATAAGAACGTGGACAGGAACCAAAACATGGTGTCAGAAGTTGCGGATTAAAAGATTACGTCTTCAATTAGTGGGGAACATCGGTTTCATCGGTAGCAGGTAATTAAGCCAAACTACGTTTGGAATATACCAAGCAAGATGCCGGATAATGCCCCTGCCGTCCAAGTTAATGCCCGCGCAGCTAACTTCTGACAACTGCCAAGCAACTTCGACTTGACAAAACCAGAAACATGGCCCAACTGGAGAAAACTTTTCGTGCGATACCTGAACGTAGCGGACTTATCGTCGAGAACGGCGGTGTAGAAAATCGATTTCTTGCTGTTTGCAATGGGAGAGAAACGCGAACAGATTTTTACGCAAGTGATGCCAGACCCCGATCATAAGAGCTTTGAAGATGTCTTGGCAGAAAAGTGTAACTACGGTCAGCTCAACGACGAATTAATTAGAGACCGCATCGTCATGGGGTTAACAGACTCTCGAACAAAAGAACGCCTGCAACGTCCGTATAGTCCGACCTAAGCTTAGATTCGGCAATGACTATAGCTCGCAAAACTGAAGACCAACGTCGCCAAATAAAATGTCTACCGGTAACGCCCGAAGTCATCGACATCGATCGAGTGAAAAACATCACCACGGGCGGGGGGGTCAGTCCTCTATGCCGAAAGGACGTAATAATGATTGTCCAAGATGCGGCCTGAGATTCCACAGAAACAACAAATGTGTGGCGCTCACCTCAAAATGCCACTCCTGTGAGCAGTTAGGCCATTAGGACAAAGTTTGCCGATTAAAGTTGGTAAACCTGTCACAAACCGCAACAAGTGAAGTAAAAGAAGAAACAGAGTCCAAAGACGACTTCGACGTGAACGCGTTCATAGAAGATTTTCAGCAGAGTAAGAGATTCCACATATTTACCGGAGCAGATGTAACCTGCTTGAAACACTGCGATGTCCCAATAAGCGAGTTGGGTAATATAAATCCTATAAAAATGAACGTTCAGGGTCCTAATGGGAAACTCTTAGACGTAGCCGGGTTGCCTCCCGTAACGTTAAAAATCAATAGCCTCGCTAAACAGGTGCAATGTTGCGTAATAAAAAATCTTTGAAAACCCCTCTTAGGAAAAGACGCGATTAAAATCTTCAATCTCATGCGAATAATGGGCCCTCTGCAAGAGTTAGGCAATTCGTCAGTGAACGTCGAGCGAGAATTTCTGGATATTTTGAAGAATTTCAAACTGGAATTTTAAATTCGTTTAAAAAACGATAACGTTCTTTACAGTCAGTCGGTTCCCCGATCGGTCCCAATACCGTTACTTCCAAAGCTAATAAACGAATTCTCTAAGACGGAGTAAGAGGACATAATAGAACGTATAAAGGAGCCGACGAATTGGTGTAGCCTTATCGTGTGTGTACCGAAAGGCGAAACAATTCGAGTTTGCGACGATTATACATAGGTCAACAAGAATATATTAAGGCCTGTCTTCCCAATTTTAAACGTCGACATTTCTCTGGCACATATGAGAAATGATAAATTTTTCAGCAAATTGGATGCGAAATCAGATTGAGTTAGACAAAGAGAGCCAACAACTGACGACCTCCATAACCCCATTCGGGAGATACGTGTTTAAAAGGTTACCGTTCGAAATCAGTTGGATCCCAGACTTGTTCGCAGAGGTCTTTTCGTGAATTTTCGACGACATGACGAATGTAATCGTTCATATGGACGATATGCTGATCTATGGGGAATCCATAGAGCTACACGACGCAATCCTGAGGGAGGCTCTGAAACGAATTTCTAAGGACGGAATAACGCTAAATCAACCGAAATGTATAATCGGCGTGCAAGAGGTACAATCTCTCGGGCACGTAGTCTCAGTTCAGGGCATACAGATTTTGCCAGGAAGAGTTTCCGCCATCCAAAATTTCCCGGAACCTACAAATAAAACCTCCCTAATGCATTTCCTTGCCATAGTCAACGTTGCAGCAAAGTTCCTTCCGAATAGATCCACTATTTTGGAACCTCTAAATTCTCTTCTAAAGAAAAATTCGCCATTCGCTTGAGAGTCAGCTCAAATCACCGCGTTTCAGAAAATAAGAGAGCTTCTCGCATCAACGAATATTCGAAACCTATATGGATTCAAGCAGATGCTTCAAGTTACGGCATTGGTTTTGTTCTATTGCAGGGGAGTAGCGAGGAGCGTCAGATTGTTGCATATGGCATACACATTAACACCTACAGAACAACGGTCTAGTCCTGACGTACACAGCCGAAAGATTCGCGGACTATACAGTAGGAATCACAATAACTCTCGAAACGGATCACAAGCCTCTCCTTCAAATCCTTCAAACAACACGTCTGGACGATTTGACGCCACGTTTACAGCGTTTCCGCCTTCGTCTTATGCGGTACAGCTATACCGTACAATACAGCCCCGGAAAATCCTTGGTGCTGGTCGACGCCCTGTCCCGCATCCTGAAAAACAGGAACCAGCCTTTCTTAAAGGAAGACTCTCTGTCCAGACCGTGGCAGAAAATCGGTATAGATCTCTTTAAATTAGACTATTGGTACGTCATTATCACGAACTATTATTCGCGGTACTTTGAGTTTTCCCGTTTCGCGTCATTAAACTCGAAAGCAGTTATAGATGTATGGAAGCGAGCGTTTTCAAGGTATGGTCTGCCGGATATTGTTCGTTCAGACAAGGGTCCGCAGTTTTTGTCCGAGTTCAAGCTGTTCGCCGACGAATACGGTTTTCTCTTTGGGACAAGCTCACCTCACTTCCCGCAGAGCAATGGAGCTGTGGAAGCGGCAGTGAAAACGGCGAAGAATTTGATAATAAACTCCAGGGACGATGATATTTATCTACCGCTGCTTGCGTATAGAAGCACACGCTTGGAGAATGGTTGCAGCCCTGCTGAACTATTTCTGTCGAGATGAATCAAGTCTAGCATCCCAATCCTGCCAAGCAGGCTCCTGCCGGCAGACAGGCCAGTAATTTTAATTGTAGACATCATGCCGTCGAATTATCGCCACTTAAATCAGGAGACCCTGTTTGGATAATCGATCACAAGACACATGGGAAAATACGAGGCTCTTCAGGCGAACCGAGATCCTATTGGGCATTAACGAGCAACGGAAGTGTCTGGCGTAACCGTTTTCACCTCGTACCGGCGCCATACAAAGAATTCTAGCACAATTCAAACGACTATAGTCCTGTGATAATCGACATTCCAAGCTCCGATCCTCCTTTAGAGAATAAGGATAGAAGGGTAGAAAGCGCGGGCCCAACCGGTGGCTCGCTTAAGTCGGAAAACAGGCCATACGAAAACTCGAACAAGATTCAAGAAGATAAATTCGTTGAACCCGTGCCGAGTAACTCGACTCAGGGCAATATCCCAGTGGGAACCGATACCGAGACGCCAACAGAGCCATGCGTAGGACCCCAATCGGCACTATGACTCGGCCTCGCAGGGAAAGCAACAAACGGGCATGGTGCAAAGATTATTTGCCCTTGTCCTAGATTCCTCTAGCGAGAAGAAACTTAGTTTAAGTTTATATAAAATATATAATATAAAAAAAGCTATGTACGATTAATGATATATTCATCAAAACTGTTGTATTCGAAAGTGTAAAAGAAAACTCCTGTCAATTAATAAAGGAGATGTTGTGGGACCGGTGGGAGCGGTAGCTGGCTAAAGGGGACAGTCTTGAGTGTGGGGCGTGGCCGGTCTACCGGCATTGCGTGAAGCACGCTCGAACAGTATGGACGCCCTGTGACTTTATTGAGATTGCCCAGCCCTTTCCTTTGCCTGGGATAAGAACGTCGACAGGAACCAAAATAGTTTCGATGGGAGCCGAACCGCCAGGATTGCAGAAAAAAACACATAGAAAAATTCCTTTTCCATTGGTTTCGGCTACGGGGATCGAACCCGAATCCGCTGCGTGCGAATCCAGCGCCCAGCATACACACAGCTACTGCGCTCCTCTCCATGGAGAAAAATATTATTCGTATATAATTTTGCATGAAATGAAATATATTTATTGATATTATGGGCGATGAGATTGAAAAAAAAAGTTCATGGACAGGATTTAAACAGTCGCCCCCAGCCTTGTAAAGTTTGGACACCAATGGCCAGTTTTGTTACCTCTGAATACGTTCTGGATAACTTTATCCGGAAGATATGCTGTAGTCCTCCTTGAGGCATATCCTTCGGATAAATTTATCCGGAGATGAAGAAACTGGCCATAAGCGGCCCACTTTCCGCCTATGCAATGTGACTGTCGTTTCCAGACCTGTATGTAAGACCGTGGCCGAAACATGTACATAATTATACGGTGTGCAATTTGCGACCGCGTTGTGCATCTCATGTATTCCTATAGTTTCGGTCGGTACGGACAAGCGCTATTAGCGCTCGAATCTTTCAGAGGGAGAAACGGGATATGCGCTAACTACGTACACAACCCCGCTCTCCTATACCAATTGCTGATATCGGCCTTCCCCATGTTATTTGCGAACAAATGCCATTTATGTAATATTGCACGTGTGCAACGTGCGGGTACTCATTGTGTCGCATTTTTTCTCGTCTAGTGCCTAAAGACCACAGTTTTTTTATTCGAACCATTAATAAATCACTAAATGCAAATCTGCAGACGAAATTACCACGTGGTAACGAAATCTGTACATTTTTTAGCGGTTTTCGAAATTCTGCGACCTTTGGCCTACGTAGGACTATCAACTGCATAACATACTCGAATTTCAGCTCATTCCGTTCATTAGTTTAGGAATGGCATTTGTCCGTAAGATGCATGGGCCGCAGGGACGGTAAAGAAGAGATTTCACATCGCCTTATGCTATGAACACGGCCATAAGAAAAATTAGACTCAGCGCTATCTTCGGGGGCAGCAACGAAGCATACAACTAGCCGAGCTCCACGAGTTCGAAAAAATAGCGTATGGCCGTGAGAGTATGATGGAGCAACATAAAACCTATTTATTAAACGTTAAGCGTTAGATTGTAAATATGTTATTGAAATACTTTGTATAATAGACCAATGAAGTCTATGTAAATTTACGATTATTTGTATCTCAATGCGGCTCTGTAACTCATCGTTCATTCATAAATTGATAAATAATTCCGACGAAGACGAAAAAAAGAAAAAACTCGTTTTTATTCAACACCAATCTTGTTTCTTTTTATTTGTTTTTTTTCGAATTTCTTTGTGTTGTCTATTTGTTTTCATACGTTTCCGCAATTACACCTACACACGTTGACACCTCTCGTTTATATGAAGGGTGTGTCATTACACCATAATGTAGACGCCTCGTTCTTATCGTACTTGAAGGACCTTTTTCATTGTTTTCTTCTCTAGTTCAGCGGTACAGTTGTGGTCATAAAACACTACGTATAATATAAATGTCTTGGCATCACAGTTTAAAATTTTTTGCAAGTTCCATAAGTTGGCTTTTAACCCTTCCTCTACCGTTCGCGTTGCGCAGACGGTTTTTTTTTTAATTTCTCTGTTCAATTTGTCTCAATCAATGCTCTTGATGGTACATCCGTCTTGGGCCTTGTGCACATACAACAAACCACGCAGATCCCCAGTTACCACTGGGTATCTAACAGATACCGCCCTTGTTTCACTTTTTATCTTGGAATAACGTGTTTTATTTTATAAAAATACTGTCGACGAGAGGTGACGCTCGTTCTTTTGCTTTTCGTTTGTCTCGTTTCTTCTTACAGTTTTTTTACCATATCCATTTCAACACAACGTTGAATTATTTGTCAGATTTGTCGTTCTATTTTGTTTTGTTTCTTTCATTTTGCTCTGGAGATTCTCGAACATTACACTTTCGTATATCTCTATGTACAGTTCAGTAGGTACCTTTGTTTTTGTTTTTAAAGGTCAAATCCTGGATTCGTCAGTTTACTGGCTATCGTTCTATCTCTGCATTATTTATTCAATGTCACACCGAATTATTCCAATGTCAAACCGATAGCATTCCAATATTTCGATTAACCATTAGCATCGGCTAATTTATAACTCGTTGACTTAGGAAAGTATCTCGCCGAACGACTTGACATATGCCTCGTGTAATTTGTTTACAAAGTCTGGATCGCTTCGGAGAAGATAATTGAAAGCTTGTAGCAATTGATTTCTCGTCAGTAGCTCCAATGGTCTGCTCAGAGGCTCCGATGGGCTCGGTGCTCCAAACATCACCGGTGGTATGAGAGCAGGACCAGTTCCTGCGCTCTTTAACGCTCGACTTCCTGATATGTCGTTAGATTCCTGAAAATGTTATATAAAAGGTAACACTAGATATTAAAATAAGTAATAGTGGATTGCAGTTTAAAAATAGACCAATAAGATTTTTATAGCCTAATCGCATTATAAAAATCTTTTTCATATGTTTTTAAACTTCAATTACTGGTATTTTCACGAAGTAGTTTTTATTTACATCGCTTCCTCATAGTGGGAGCCTTATTTTGTAAGGACACAAATATTGGCTGATATCTTTATGCCGATGGGCTGTAAGATATTCGAAATACTCAGAAAACACACACTTGAAGAAATGTCCGCAAATTATTTGTATATGTGCGTGTCCTTCGTGTTTATGGATGGGTGCTTGAATCAAATACAATTCTGCAACTCTAAAATCACTTAGTGCGCTACAAATTTGCATGCCTGGCACAAAGACTTGCACTTGCAATTGACTATGAGGCCGATTGCAATCGACGTAACTCATAATTTATGAAAATTAACAATTTGTTTAGCAGATTGACTCGTGCGCTGGTGCACAATATTTTTGAGCTATTCGGTCGACATTTTCTGCAAAAATAAAACTTGCACCAGCAATATTTGGGGTTAAATTTGGCCATGCTTGATCAAATTACTCCAATTAAAAAAAACACGTATTCATAACCGAATAAAAATACCGGTCGAGTGAGTTAAAACTTTCCAAGGTCCCTCATCGTAGCGCTCGAACGAGTTAAACTTGGGACTTAGAAGGTCGGGGTTGAGCATAAGTTTAAGTGTGTATTTAGAACAATGTACAACAATGTACAACAGGCTCGGTAGGTAAAACGAAGATGATAAAGGATAGTGGCCTGTTGGCGTCATAGTGGAGGAAGAGAGAGTAATCGTGTTTGAACTAGGGACTAAACCTCCATCAAGATACAAGCTAGAAGATACCAATATGATTTTGCATTATGATTTAGGTATAAACTGAAAGACGAGTTTCAGTTGGACGGATGTATGAATTCAAATATGAATCAAAGTATTACGTACGAGTATGAGCTCAAACTAAAACTCAAATCTGAGTTGAAAATTCAATTTTAATTTTCAATTCGATGTCGGCCTTAATCTTCATATTGATATTGATATTGATTCGCAAGTGTAAAAATCCAATGGAACAGTCCGACAAAAGTTAACTTTTGTTGGGGTTAACTACCATACTTATGTGACATTTTTTACGATTCTAATATAATATAAAATGATCTCACCAGAGGTATACTTTCGGCACTGAATAACGGCGGCAATGGTACGGCGTTGCAAGAGCCGATAACATTAGTAGTCTGATGATTTGGTAGACTCGCTGCCGTTTTTTTACTTGGCGAATCTACCCTGAGAAAGCCCGAGGAACCATTGGTGTCATCCGTATTTCGATTAACTTGTCGCTGAAGTTCTTGAGAGACGGACGTAAGCGCGGAAACGATAGAATTTTCTTGTGCTGGAGTCGATTTACTCTGTCTCTTTGTTCTATTGGTCGAGGAACCGGCACCAAGATTATTCGTTGGTCGAACGGATGAAGCTTGAGGTTGAGACGGTAAATGGGATTGTAATCCAGGCTGTGGTGTAATCGATCTCTGTTGTTTCTCGATATGTTCGAGCGTGTGAGCTGCTGGATGAGACATCAATCGTGCCAACATAGGCTTGCTTTCGGCAACGACCACATGACCAGGATTCGGCTGATCACCTGCTTTGAAGTGCCCTGTATTTACCTGACAATTAAAAGTACATTTTCAATAGAGTGTAAGCAATGTCGGAAGAACATTAATAAAACAATTTACATAATAAAGGTCTATGACCTGAAAATGTACAAACACATTTTTTTCAGGTATGGAATCAATTTTTTTATCTATTTAGATTATTTAAAAATACTAGACTAAAATTACTAATGACTTTTCATGGTACATTTGCCTGGAGCATATATACGAATAGATCGGCTATATGCCGAATGACTCGGGGTGCTCGAATATACAGGTGCACATGAAAAACATTTATTTTATCCGTATTTATTTGATCATGTTTTATCATCGTTTACCCAAGAAATCAACCATGAAGGAGAAGATTAAGGGTAGAAAAATGTGACATTGTTGTTGCTCTAATAGTGGCTGGTCAATGTTCCACATCATGTAAAAACGCACTGTGACAGGCTTTACCCATTCTGAGAGAAAAAAAATCGCTACAAAAATTGAATCAGCCTTAACTCGGATGACATGTGTCTATAACTTTTTATCATTTTGTGTATTGCCTAAGCCACATTTCATCTTAAGCTGGTGAAATATGTGAAAAAATATAAAATGCTGCCTTAACGAACATATATTAACAAAATTCGGAAGTGTCTCAAGATTTTTACATTAATTACTCTCCAAATTTCCCTCCGTTTTTGCGTTCTCATATTGCAAAATCTTACAAAATATTTCTATATAATGGCAGCTTAAAAATAAACCAATATTTATATTATTAAACATCAAAGATTGATGTTGAAAAAAATTCACAATTTTTTTCACTACGAGCGACGACTGATAACTATGTACCTCTTGATCAATTGAGCGACATTCAGGTGGCTTATGTAAGCAATTTAGAAAATGAACTGAATCATGTATGTACGAGGAGACCTAGCGGCACCCGTTTTTTAAAAATATTTTCTATTATGGAATGCCCTATAGAATACTTTGCTTCAAAGTCAGGTCCACAAGAAGCATCGTTTTTGAAGCATGCCCCCTTCCCTCTCATTGCGGGACAAGCATTCATGCACGACTGTTAACTCGTGAAGATCATTAACGTTTCAATGTACGATTGGTAAGACGATCGAAAGCATTTCAGTAATTACATACAATGGTAACTATGTAAAATCATTTTTGTCCAGTCTCTAATAAGGAATATTATATTTCCAGGCTTTAATATTTTATATAAGAATTTGTAAACTTTTGTAATTTTATAAGTCAACCATTTCCTGTAAACTGTAAAGGAAAGATGTTCCACGAGTATAGCTCAATTATTATTATTATTATTATTATTATTATTATTAGAGAGTGAAAACTCACTTTTGCTTTAGCAAAGAAATCCATGACACTCTGCGATGTAACGTCTGGTCCAAGCGGGGTGGACAGAGGACTGCACACATCATGGACTATGGAACTGTTGATAGGAGAGTTTGAACGTACAGGAGCGGTGTTATCGCATCCGACGCTACCTCTGTTGGTATTGAAATCTTTCTGCGCTTTGCTCAACATACTGAATATGTCGACGTTGCTCATACTTGGCTTTGTACACTTTTTAGCTTTTGAGAGAATGTAGGTCGAGCTAGTACGATTCAATTCCGAATCCTTGACAAGTGTATTTAGCATAGCCGCAATGCGTATACATTCTACTTTGTCGTAAAACCAAATCCCATAGATGTTGCACTTGGTGTTTCTGTACAGGAGAAACGGCTCTTGCAGTTGCAAGTCTAGACCGAGCGTCACCGGCTCCACCAGATTATTTGTGTTTAATCTATAGTACAATGAAAACAAAAGATTGGAAGATAAATTACAATTCATAGGGAATTGAAAATGAAAATGAAAATGGAAATTTTCATAAATATGTACAGAAAGCATCAAAAACATCGACCGCGCGCACTTTGTCCGCATATGGTAAACAAAATTTGATGAATATTATATTTAACGAAAATGCTACACACGTTTCAATTATTTACTGAGAAAAATAACAGGTCAATAAATTATTATGTATGTATCCGAATTAAATTGAATACAAAAAAAGATCGGGGCAATTGCGCGACTAACCGATTCATGATCAGGATACTGTTGTACGGTTCACCGTTTCTCGAATACACAAATAGAGCACCCTCGATATCCGTTTTTTCCCACTCGTTGTTATCCGCGTTGAAGGTATAAAGTGCTACATGCGTTGCGGTCTCCAGTATATCCTTGATATACGGATCAACGCGTTTCAACGCGGCCACATTCATCCTCAATTCTGTCAGATCGGTCATTTCGCGATAAAACGAAAATTCACGCAACAGTACGCTCGACAATCCGTCCTCGACAGTTCGATCCACGATTATTGCTCCAACTGCGCAATAATAATGTCCAAATGTTGTATGTTTGAGCGACACAAGCAGCTGCTTCACGGTTATAATACGCTATACTACATTTGCAACGTTAGTTTCGTGTTATTTTTTTTGTTTTCAACGTGTTGCCCCCTTGAATTTCTCAAATATCTCCTGGAAAGTGACTGACGCCAGAGAGAAACGAATACCAGAGATTAGGGGGGAGATCAGCAACGCTCGACAAAAGTTGAAACCTGGAGAATTTATTCTGCGACATCTGAGTGGCCAAAGCGCCAACTATTTTGTACCCACGTTAAGTTGGCCGCAAGCTATCGTAGTCATATATGTATGGTGAAGGGAACATATATATATATATAATCTCGCGATCCGTGTACACCGGTCGGGTGTTTCCGTGAAAGAGGCAAGCTTGCAATAATGACATATGTCTATATATGTTATATATAGACATATGTCATTCGATAGCGAGGATTCGATTAGCGAGGATTTTTCGTCTTTGGCCATCGAGTGTTGAGCGTTGAGCGGCATTTTTAAATCGAATCTTGATGCTTATGGTATGCCGTTTTTTTTATTTATTGTCAAAAATAGTGAACCTTGAATAAAAAGAAAAACAATATTTCATTTTAACAGAAATTATTGTTATTTAGTCGAGAGCAAATATCATAAATTGATTTTGTGTTTCGACATAAAATTAATTGATATAAATTTTTTGCCTCACAAAAATGTATCTGCATATCAAATTGAATACATATTCTTTTTAAGATTAAATAAAAAATTTAAATATTATTCCTATTAAATGGTGTATTTTTTAATGGTGTATCAAATTGAATACATATGTAAAAAAGAAGAATTTATGTCTAAACATAAAATTAATTCAAAATATACAGGAAAGGATATTAAAAACATGGAATTGATTTTTTGTCTGGACATAATTTTAATTAATTTTTATTATATTATGAGAAAACATTAATGCATTTTTATTCACCTCTAAAGTCATTAAAATTGCAGGAAAAACATGAAATCGCCACAAAATAATTAGAATTTGAATTCGATAAATTAAAATTATACTACGACTGCGTGCTATTTCAAAATAAAATTGAAATACCATAATTATAATAATTCGATTAATGGAAATAAATTTTAAATCGCACGGAATTTGTATTATGTCGACACAAAATATTCATTGTCAATTTTCGTTATGTGCATAAATTAAATATTAAAATTTAAATTAAATACATCCTTTTAAATCCACGAAATTGTGTTCCGAAAATAAAATTACGTACATAAATTTAATTATCACATTACGATACGGGGCATTCAATCATGTACATAATTTTAATTCGAGAATTAAAATTATTGAAAATATTCTAGATTTTTATAAAACGTGGTAGTCCTGGGAACAATGTGACCTGTTCTTTTTTTCTGTGATGTTTTTCTCGCTAGAATTGTGCGTTCACATAATAGATAATTTTCAGTTATTTGTGAATTTTGTATTTATTTATTTATATTTTACCAATCCCAAAACGTTCTCCATGTTCTTCCCTCTCCGAAGGTCTGCACCTGTCTAGGCTGGTGTCGGTGACTGCGAGCGTTTACGAGCGGGTAGGAGAAAGAGCGAGCTTTTTCGCTCGATTGAGGAATTAACTTTCGTAGAAATATCTACATCTACATCACGTATTTTATATAAACTTCTAAAAGTAACGAAAAAAAAGTAATTGGTCGAAAATATTAGACAAAAAATTATCACCTCGAAACAGCACGATTGTCTTAAAGACGTCAAAAATACGTGATGTAGATGTAGATATTTCTACGAAATTTAAATCCTCAATCGAGCGAAAATGCTCGCTCTTTCTCCTAGCCGCACGTAAACGCTCGCTGTCACTGACACCAGCCTGGACAGGTGCAGACCTTCGGAGAGGGAAGAATGTGGAGAACGTTTTAGGATTGGCACCTAAAACATAAATAAAGTAAATACAAAATTCACAAATAACTGAAATTATCTATTATGTGAACGCACAATTCTAGCGAGAGAAAAAAGAACAGGTCACATGTGTAATATAATCTTTTTGTTTTATTTTATATTACACTATTTCGACCATAATCATTTTATATTTGTTCAGGATAATTCGGTCTTTGTAATTTAATTTTTATTATTATAAAAAATGAGAATGCCTGACGCAAATATATTATTATAATGATTATAATGATCAATAGTATTATGGGAGGAATTGTACTATTTAAATGTGTTGGCATTCTATAATGATTTTACTAACTTTTTATCTCTATATATATATACACATATATATATATATATATACATACATACATACACATACATATATATATCTTGGGTTATTAATATCGTAAGGCTATTTGGTGGTCTTATTTTGTTTAATAATGAAAAGTGTTTTTCTTATTGTTAAATCTTTTATTTATTAATATACTTAGCTGTATTATTTGCGGCGATGATAAAGTCAAAAAATGGAACGTGTTTCACTTATCGCTATATATATATTTATTCGCTTGATAATTTCAAATGTTCTGGTATCGCAGTACTCGTTAATAGGAAATTGATCTTTCTCTGTCAAATGCCTTGATCGAACTCTCGTATACTCCTCTCAGCGCGGAGAAGGACCTACGCCATCCCCTCCATTATTCTATATTATAGTGTCTCCGTGTGAGTTATAGAAGAATATAGATATATCATACGGACAGTATTCGGCTACTAAATATCATTACATTATCCCCCTTTATTTTGGGTTCGACAATATCAGAAGAATATAAAATAACCATTCATACTCATAATCAGTCACGCTACATAGTACTCACACTGGAATCCACCCCTCGAAGGATCTCATCCTTACAATATATCTGTTGAGTAAGCGAGCTCTCGTACTCGAATCTCCCGCGCCTGAATGCGCACCTTTTGTATGGGAGTGGCCAACATGGCCGCCACGACGTGGCGTGTAAAACCGGAGGCAAACGACAGTTTCAGACTTCCGGTACGGGAGTGTAAACGTTGTCGGCGTGCGGTCAATAAAGATTACCTATTGATACATCGTAATTAATCCTGTCGTTATTATACACAATTCCCGTCCTTCCTTTTTACTGGCCTTTGCGGTAAAACTCTACAGGTTATGGGCCCAGGCGTTTGGAAAGAAAGGAAATTGTGAATTCGGTCGGTTCGCGTGTCAGAAAAACGTTATCGAGACGGTCGGTCGCGTTCGTGCTGGTGTGTCCGGTGGTACGCGTGAACTCGGCAAGTGTCGAAAATTTATCGTGCCGGTGTGTCCGGTGGATCGTATGAGTTCGTCGCGAGTGAACGTGAAAGATGGCGGACGAGGTATCCCCGAGGCACGTGGATAAATTGAATGGAGAAAACTTTCTCACGTGGAAATTCGAGATAAAGGCAGTGTTCCGGGCGGCCCGAGTACATGAAATAGTGTACGGTACGAGCCTCGTGGCGGAAGACGCCACAGGGGCGGTCAGAGATGCGTGGGAGGAGAAGGACGTGAGAGCGATGATGCTTCTCACAGCATCGATCGAGAGGGAACTACGCACATCCCTAATTAAGTGTGAACCGTCGAAAGAAATGTGGGACGCACTGTGCCAGGAGTACGAGCAAGGAGGTCCGTCGAACAAGCTGTTTCTGCAAAGAAAGTTCCATTCGTACAAGATGGAGGCGGGAGACACGGTCGTGCACCACATGGCGAAAGGGAGGAACATGACGCTGCAGCTGAAGAATATCGGTGTACAGGTGCCGGACGACACCGTACAGGCGAAGATTCTTGGCAGTCTACCACCGAGATTCTCCACATTCACGACGGTCTGGGACAATTTACCGGAGGCGCAACAGACCCTGGCTAGACTTGCGGAAAGGCTCATCAACGAGGAGGGAAAGCACGAAAAAGACAGTGGCGCCGTCGAGGTGCTTGCGACAGTGAAAGCAAGTGCGGGCAAAAGTAAGCCAAAAGCGACTTCCGGTAAACCGCGGGACAAAAAGGACCTGAAAAATGTACAATGTTATAAGTGCCGTGAAAAAGGACACTATGCGCGGGACTGTCCGAACCGAGAGAACAAAAAAAACCAGAATGTTAGGGGTTCACAAGACTACGTGCTTGTAGTGGCGTCGGACAACTCGGACTAGGGACGCGTGAAAAATCCGCCGGTATCTCTGCCGCGCAAGCAAAGCGGCTGCTGGATGTCGGTAAGGAAGATGCTTGGCTGACCGACAGCGGGGCATCCCGGCACATCTCTCACCGACGGGAGTGGTTCGAGACTCTCAGCACAGACGTCGGCGGCACTGTGGTGCTGGGCAACGATGGCGAGTGCGCGGTGAAGGGAGAGGGGAGTATCCGGCTCGAGGCGTGCGTCAACGGACGATGGAATACGGTGCGCATCGACGGTGTCCTATACGTACCGCAGATAAAGAATAATCTGTTGTCAGTGGGTGCGTGTACGGAGAAAAATTACAAAGTAGATTTCGACAAAACGGAGGTGACAGTATCGTGCGGGAAAAACGTAGTCATGGTCGGGACCAAACAAAGCAACGCGATCTATCGCATGTTTGTCCGCGTGGTGGAGCCGCAAGAAACGACGGAGGTCAACTTGTCGGCCGTCGATCTGCAGGTTTGGCACGAACGTTTGGGCCATGTCGGAGGTCGGGCTCTCGTCGACATGGTAAAACAGGGCCTCGTAGACGGTGTGAAACTGAAAAACAGTCGGTAATTCTTTTGTGAACCGTGTCAACTCGGGAAAGCTCATCGACAGCCGTTTCAAGAGGTGCGGAGCTCGCGAGTGACAAAACCAGGCGAGTGTGTACTGTGACGAGCTCCTTTCGACGAAATTTCGTGAACGCCGAAAAGAGCTGCCAGTCCAATTCTATAATGACGTCCGCAATATTTCGTTCTTACAATTTCTTTCTTTCTCCAATTTATGATTGGGCGCCAGGTGCTTGTACAAACCCCGTAGCACCAAGGGAATCTTTCGTACGAACGTTCTTCCTCCTCTCTTAGTTACTACTCAGGGAATTAGTAGGGTCGGGGGACGAGCATCGATTTACAGTCGGTTAATTAAATAATGAAAATTACCCTTTGAGCACACGTGTATAACGTTATCACAATTACTACTTTATTTGTCCTTGTCCTAATAAGCTTTTACAATCTGGGTTTGACAATCACCCTTTTTAACAATACTTATGTTATACAACCGCTTCGCAGAGCGACGTAGCGCTGTCCCCCGGAGACGCCGGTAGGGACGGCTACGTCCATTTTCGGGCCACGCTACGAGATGGACTCGAGCCTACTACCGCGCGCCGACGGTACGCGATTTCGCACCGGCAGAAGAAAAGATCGGGTTCGCCTACCTTTTTAGTACTTCGCCGCTATCCCAATCGTCCCGTCGCACAGCGTTATCCAGGCCCTTCACTCTCGATCTCCTTTCACGTTCCCTCCGCGCTTTCCTTCTCTCTCTCACTCACTCTCTCACACTCTCTATTCCTACTTCGCTTTTTACTTCTATTACAATTCTCTCTACTCTTAACGCTCGGGTCCCAGTCGAGACCACACTTGACTACCGCTCCTCGTTACTCTCGCTCGCCGGCTTCCTCTTGGTCCTATGGGGGGAAGAGGGAAAGGAGGTCCTATCGACGATCGACCCTCGATCGCCGGCACGGCCATCCCTCTCTCTCTCTCTCGTCCGCCGGCGTCGTCTCTCGCGTACGGCCGGCGATGTTTACATCCCGTGACCTCGGGTTTCTGGAAATCACGACATGTCTCGGCAGCGCAAGTTCGAGCATATAATTTTTCCAACCACGGGTGCGAAACGACGCGACTCTGCTATTTCTGTCCTACTTTAATATTCTCAAGAATATTTCTATTTCCAAAGATTGCGAGGGATATACCGCCTCGTCACAGTACACACCGATGTGTGCGGACCAATACAGGTACAGTCCCAGGGTGGTGCGCGGTACTACGTGTCGTTCATAGATGATGCTACAGGCTTCTGCCACATCTATTTTCTAAAGAGCAAAGACGAAGTGTTCGAAAAATTAAAAACCTACGATCGCGTCGTGGAAAACAAATTCGGACGGAAACTTCAGACGGTGCGCTCAGACAATGGAGGTGAATATAAAAACAGCAGGTTGAGTAACTATCTTAAACAACGTGGAATAAATATGGAGAATACGGCACCGCATACTCCGCAACAGAATGGGAAGGCAGAGAGAGCAAACCGGACGATCTTCGAGAGCGCTCGGACAATGTTGCGAGTAAAGGATCTCCCAAAATTCCTGTGGGCGGAGGCCGTAAACACTGCTGTATATATACTCAATCGCACGACCCACTCAAGCAGAAAAGGAGTGAAGACTGCGTACGAGTTGTGGTCAGGAAGAAAACCAGATCTGCGTCACATCAGAGTCTTCGGTTCGGCAGCGTATGCTCATATACCGAAACAATTTCGAAAGAAACTGGACGACAAGTCAAAGAAGTTAACGCTTGTTGGCTATCAGGACGAATCGTCAAAGTATCGGTTGTATGACCCCGAGAGGAAAACAATCACTGTGTCGCGAGACGTCGTGTTCGACGAGAAGCTGAGCGAGGGATACACGTACGACGACAGTCCAGACGATGAAGGGTTACCCTGCGACACGTCAGGCCGAACGAGGAGGTCATCGAGATCGACGATGACAGTGGCGGCGAGTCAGGGCCCGAGGACTACGCGGAAGCGAGGCCCGAAGAACAGAACGAGCCACAGGAACCAGCTGCAGAACGTGTACTGAGAAATCGTGACGAGATCAGGCGACCTGCCAGGTACCAGCTGGAAGTGGATTTCGTCGAGTATAAGACGCCGGAGACCTATCGAGAAGCGGTGAGTGGTCCCGATAGTTCGAAGTGGAACGAGGCAATCATGGAGGAACTGCTGGCTCACCAAAACAACAAGACGTGGACGGTTGTCAACAAGAAGCAAGGTGTCAAGGTCATCGACTCGAAATGGGTGTTCAAGGTGGTTCAAGGGTCACTCGGAAAAGGATGTCGCTTCAAGGCACGGCTGTGTGCGAGGGGGTTTCTTCAGCAACAAGGAATCGACTACAACGAGACTTTTGCACCAGTCGTTCGCTACGACTCGCTGCGAGCATTCTTAGCGACGGTCACGATCGAGGACTACGACCTGGTGCAATTTGATGTCTGCACGGCATTCTTGTACGGCGAGCTGGAGGAGGAAATCCTGATGAAGATACTGGAGGGCCTAGTCATCGAAGGAGGAACGAGCACGAGCGAAAGTGTTGTGTGTAAGTTGAACAAGTCACTCTATGGCTTGAAGCAAGCACCGAGGTGCTGGAATCGAAAATTCAGCAGGTTTCTAAAAAAATTCAACTTCGAGCAAAGTGCCGCCGATCAGTGTATCTTTAAAGGGTGCCTTGACGGAATGAATGTATTTTTAGCGTTGTTTGTCGATGACGGGCTCGTAGCCTCGGAATCGAACAGTGTGTTAGAGGCAGTACTAACGTACTTGAAAAGTGCGTTCAAAATAACACTAGGAAGCGCCGCGAAATTTGTAGGACTGCAAATTGAAAGAAATAGGAAAACGAAATCCATGTTCATTCATCAGTCCGAATATGTAGAGAAAATTCTCGGAAAATTCGGGATGAGTAACGCAAAACCGGTGAGTGTGCCTGCGGATCCGAACGCCGTGCTGTGCCCGGTAGAGAGTGACGAGGAACTCAACAGTGTGCCATATCGTGAAGCCGTAGGTTCACTCATGTTCCTAGCGGTAGTGTCCCGTCCGGACATTGCATACGCCGTTAACTCGGTGTCCAAGTTCCTAAATAAGCATAGTCAGGCTCACTGGAAAGCGGTGAAGCGTATTTTTGCATATCTAGTCGGAACAAAAGATTTAGGTATAGTGTACAAAAGCGGAGGGAACGAGCAGGGTCTCGTCGGATACTGCGACGCCGATTACGCGGGTGATGTGGTAACACGCCGGTCTACCACAGGGTATGTATTCAGCCTCGCGAACGGACCAATAATGTGGTCAAGTCAGAGACAAAAGATAGTCACGCTGAGCACTACTGAGTCGGAATACGTGCCCGCTACTGCAGCGGTACGAGAAGCTGTGTAGCTAAGCAAGCTACTTGGAGATCTCAGATCTCACTGTGATAAAGCCACTGTACTGTGGATAGACAACCAAAGCGCTATCAAGCTCGCGAAAAATTCCGAGTTCCACAAGCGCACGAAACATATAGACATTAAATACCACTACGTGCGTGAAAAAGTCTCTAGTCTAGAAATAGAGGTAAAATATGTTCCTACGAAGTACCAAAGAGCGGACGTATTAACTAAGGCGCTGCCGAAAGTCCGCTATTGTGAGCTGTGCGAAAGTCTAAGTCTGGTACGATTAACCGAGTACTCAAACGGTGAGTGTGTTGAGTAAGCGAGTTCTCGTACTCGAATCTCCCGCGCCTGCGTGCGCACCTTTTGTACGGGAGTGGCCAACATGGCCGCCACGACGTGGCGTGTAAAACCGGAAGTAAACGACAGTTTCCGACTTCCGGTACGGGAGTGTAAACGTTGTCGGCGTGCGGTCAATAAAGATTACCTATTGATACATCGTAATTAATCCTGTCGTTATTATACACAATTCGCGTCCTTCCTTTTCACTGGCCCTTGGGGTAAAACTCTACAATATCCATTATAAACATTCATGCAACAAAGATTCTTCATATCGGTTAATATTATTATTGATATAAAATATCATAGTCCATTCATGACGAATTGTCAGAAGTCAGACAAAGTATTTACATTTTAACAAGATCCGTTAAGCTTAACGGAACACACTAAACATAATATAACATAATGATTTTGTTGGAAAGTCACCGATATCTGACGATGTTCAGACGGTCAACTCGGGGCGACACCAGCGCCTTCACTTCACCGGCATGCACGCAACGGCACCTTCTTGTCTTGTCATTGCTTCCTGCCGGCAACCCTCTCTATATATCCATATACTCTATGGTTATAAAATAACGAGACACACGTTTTCACCGGCTTCCAATCTATCTCTTAATAAATAACGTTCCTATAATATAATAATCCTTACGAGTGGTTTTTTATTCAGCTCACCCTCCCTATGCTCTGATAGGTTATGGGCCCAGTGCCCGAGTGAGAAAAATATAAAAAATCCGACGGCTATTATGTGTGACGAATAAATCTTCGGAAATACAAACGAGGTTAAGATCGCCACGAGGCACACACGGAAGACAATGGCTGGAACGAATACGGCGAGGATCGACAGACTCAATTGTGAAAACTACGACACATGGAAAATCCAGATGCAGGCTATTCTATTAAAAAATGACGCCTGGGGTTATGTGAACGGCACGATAGTGAAGCCAGAAATTACCGATGACGCTTCGAGAGTTACAGCATCCGCGTGGGAAACAGGATGAAAAGGCTAAAGCAGACATCATTTTGAGCATCATACCATCCGAATTGAAGCAGATAAAGGGTTGCAGTACGTCACAGGAATTATGGACCAAATTGCAAAGCATTTATCAATCGACCGGACCCGCAAGAAAATCGACATTAATAAAACAACTGACGTATCACCGAATGAGTGAAAGCGAGGACGTTCGAGAACACATGTCAGCTTTTTTCGACACCGTCGACAAACTCAACGAAATGGACGTACAAATAAACCCGGATTTAATATCGGTGATGCTCTTGCATAGCCTACCCTCATCCTACGCTAACTTTCGTTGCGCCATTGAGTCGAGGGACACGCTACCACCCCCAGAAGCGATACGTGCAAAAATTTTGGATCAGAATGACTCAAAGAAAAGTGAAGCGCGAGAAAACAATTCGACGGCGATGTTCGCCAAGAAGTGTCAAACAACAAGTTCACGTTGAGGAAAAATGGTAGTGGTGGAAAGAACGACACGAGAAATGTAAATCGACAAAGGAAAGAACAGCCGTTCAAATAAAAATGTCATCGATGTCGGAAGACGGGCTATAAAGCAGCTGATTGCACGGAGAATAGCAAGAGCAACGAGAACGCCAACGCAGCGGAGAGTGTTTGTCTTTGCGCAACCGTGGGTGACGAGATTGAACGACGAGAGAACGCTCTTTAGTCACAGGATTGCAATCGTCAACTGTCCTGGTGCATCGACAGCGGCTGTACGTCACATATGTGCTGCGTGGATTACCCGAACTACGAGATGAAGACGTCCAAACCCGGCCAAGTTCATCTCGCGAACGATGCACGTGCAGAAGTTAAAGGAAAGGGACCGCTTACCTTCACTACAAGGTGTAACGGACAGGAGACTAATGTAACCCTCAGCGAAGTTCTCTTTATTCCAGAATTGAGAACAAATCTGTTGTCCGTCGGCAAGATATGCGACAAGGGTCTCAAAGTTCTCTTCGAAAAAGAATGAGCAACAATCATCGACCGGAATGGGAACGAAATGCTGAAAGCGGACCGCACTAGCAGCGGGTTATATTGCCTCAAAGGAAAAGCCTTCGAGAGCACCGCCAACGCCGAATGGGATAACACGGAAAATCCGGAGTTTCGTTCAACGATGATTTGGCACCGAAAACTAGGCCATCTTAACTTCAAAAACTTGACTAAATGCGCGGAGCAGGGTATCGTGAAGGGACTGAAAATAGGCGAAGTTCCATCTGAAAACCCTTGCGAGATATGCGCTCAGGGAAAAATGGCTAAGAAATCATTCCCGAAAGCATCAGAACGCAAAACCGAGCTATTAGAAATCATCCACTCCGACGTCTGTGGACCAATGCGAACGGAATCGCTTGGAAAGTCCAAATACTTCGTCACGTTCATCGATGACGCAACCAGGTGGTGCGAAGTAAGCTTCTTGAACAAGAAAAGTGAGGTATTCGAAGCTTTCAAGGTATACAAGGCTCGAGTCGAAAACCTGACTAATAAGAAAATCAAATATCTTCAGTCCGATAACGGAACGGAATATGTCAATTGCTCCTTCGACGCGTTCTTGGAAAAAAACGGGATTGCTCGACGATTGTCAATTCCATATACACCCGAACAAAATGGAGTCGCCGAGAGAAAAAATCGCACCTTGTTGGACACGGCGCGCTGTCTATTGCTCGAATCTTCATCTCCAACGTTTTTATGGGCCGAAGCCATAAACACTGCAAATTTTATCCGAAATAGATGTCCATCGAGCTCCCTGAATGGAGAAACGGCCTTGGAAAAATGGACCGGAAAAGCACCTGATGTCAGCACATTTAAAATCTTCGGCAGTCTAGTCATGGTCACGAACCTGGAGCCAAACGCTGACAAATGGAACGCGAAATCGAGCAAAGGTATGTTCGTAGGCTACTCGGAAGTCTCGAAAGGTTTCAGAATTTTTATTCCAGAAAAACGCAAAATTGATATCTCAAGAAACGTCAAATTTTTCGACGAAGTATCCGGAAATATCTTCTCGAAATCAGAATACGGCAAAGATCCAATTGCGAACGAAACCGAAAGCGAAGAAAATACGATCGAGATTCCGATAAAGGCGGACAACGAGAAGCTGCAAGAGAACGAAGAATCGATCGCAGAGTATCGGGATGATGGCCAAAGAGAAACGGTCAAACATGGGAGAGGAAGACCACGTTTAGAACGAACCGGTCGCAGGGGGAGGCCGCGCAAGCTTTTTCACGACGCAAATTTCGCTGAAATTTTCGAAGAAACGGCAATGCTGTCAATGAGTGAAACCTCTGTGAATGAAGCGATTCAAGGCCCTCACTCTGAAGAGTGGCTCGACGCCATCGCGGAAGAGCTCAAGTCGATTCTGAAAAACGACACATGGTCAATCGTCTCCCGGCCACACGATGAGAAAATCCTGGGCAGCCGAATTGTGCTCAGAAATAAATTCGACTCTAACGGAAACCTGGAAAGACGTAAGGCGCGTATCGTCGCAAAGGGGTTCGGGCAGCGTCTTGAAATCGACTACGATAGCGCTTTTGCCCCAGTATCAAGAATCGAGTCAGTGCGAACGATGGCAGCGCTTGCCGCAGAATTCGGTATGGAAATCGCGCACTTCGACGTAACAACCGCGTTCCTAAACGGCAAACTCGAAGAAAGAGTGTTCATGGACATTCCTAAGTACATTCATCAAGGGTTAGAAAACTTGATACAAACCGAATCACCCAACAACGAAATACACAAGAAGATGCTGGCACGCCGAACTGAGCAAAACCTTGTTAGCTTACGGCACGAAAAGAAGCTCTTCCGATCCCTGCGTCTTCCATCAGGGACAAGGCGAAGACATGATGCTAATAGTCATGTACGTGGACGATATATTGATCGCCTGCAAGAAAAAATCGCGGATTGCTGCACTGTATCAATGTCTTTCAGAGAAGTTCGAAATGAAAAATGTAGGAACCATTCAATACTGTCTCGGTTTAGAATTCTCTCGGAAGGAATCTGGAATCACGATCACGCAGAAAGGATATGTTGTCAACCTATTGAAACGTTTTGGGATGTTCGACGCTAAACCGATCAGCATTCCGCTCGAACCGAACTCAAAGCTACAAAAGCCGAACGCAGCTGATCGTGATAACGACGTTTTCCCTTATCAAGAGCTCATCGGCTCTTTAATGTATTTGGCGATATGCACGAGGCCTGATATTGCACATGCGGTAAACTATCTCAGCCAGTTCAACACCGATCACAATTCGACGCACTGGACGGCCGCAAAACGCATATTAAGGTACTTGAAAGGAACGCAACACCTGGGACTCACGTATAAACGAACAGAGAAACCTGTCCTCGGATTCGTCGACGCCGACTGGGCGAATTGTATCTTGGACCGTAAGTCATACGCGGGGTACGTCTTTACTCTGAGTGGATGTCCAATCACGTGGGCATCCAGAAAACAGAAAACCACCGCTCTGTCATCCGTCGAGGCGGAATACATGGCGCTCGCCGAAGCGACGAGGGAAGCTACATATCTCAAAAGATTCTTCATAGAGCTTGGACTTCCCGAAAAGAGTGGGATCAAGATCTTCTGCGACAATACAGGGGCTAGAAAACTAGCAGAAAATCCCGTATTTCATTCTCGGAGTAAGCATATAGACGTGCGTCACCATTACGTGCGAGACGCGCTAAAGAATGGAGACATCACGATCGAATATTTGGAGACCGACAACATGGTTGCCGACATACTCATGAAAGGCTTACCTCGACCGAAACACGAAAAATGCTTCAGACTCGTGGGAATCAAAATATGAAAGGAGTTCACCCGTCGGAGCCTCGAGGGGGAGTGTTGGAAAGTCACCGATATCTGACGATGTTCAGACGGTCAAATCGGGGCGACACCAGCGCCTTCACTTCACCGGCATGCACGCAACGTCACCTTCTTGTCTCGTCGTTGCTTTCTGCCGGCAACCCTCTCTATATATCCATATACTCTATGGTTATAAAATAACAGACACACGTTTTCACCGACTTCCAATCTATCTCTTAATAAATAACGTTCCTATAATATAATAATCCTTACGAGTAGTTTTTTATTCAGCTCACCCTCCCTATGCTCTGATAGATTTATAAGGGAAAGGATTTTCAAACAAATACATCATATAATATCTTATCATACGTATATCTAAACGAGAGTGGCGCAATCATAAAAACAACTATCAACGGGTTGGTAATACTTCCTAAGGCTAGCACGATTATAGGTCCCCTTTACTTGCTTTGGATTGTTTACATCGACAAGAATAAATGCGTTGGATCCACACGTTTTACTGATCCTATATGGACCTTCGAAAAGATGAAAAAATTTGCTAGTGACACGATCATTACTACTTGATAAGTGTGGAACATGAAGCAAGACCCTGTCACCTATCTGAAGTTCAATTTAGGACTTTGATTTCTGCTGTCCCTTTCGCCGTTCAAAATTTCTTTGCAAGCGTTCTGTAGCTATAGTGATCATCATTTCATGAGAAGCATTATCAGATGGCGGGAATGAGAACAATTCGCCGATTTTATCATGTGGTTTTTCTCCCCAATATAATTCATATGGGACAAAACCGGTACTACTGAGTAGTCAAATTCAGCAGCATCTCAATGTTCAGTATATATTTAGCCCATCGAGTGTGTTGATTAGAGCAAAAGGTTCTGAACAATTTTCCAAGTTCCCTCATGCCCCGCTCAGTAGGGTTAGATTGAGGGTGTCTAATTGAAGGAAATATAACTCTAATACCGGTTTGTTCTAACTCACTTTTCCACCGTTTCGCTGTAAACTGTGAGCCATTATCAGATAAAATACGTTTAGGCTTCCCTACTTTATTCACATAATCTTCACGAATTTTTTTAAGAACGATTTTCGTGGTCGCCCTTTTGGTTATATATAAACGCACCAACTTGGAAAATGCATCTAACACTACAAAAATGTATTGTACTCCTTCAATTGACCTAGCTAGAGGCCCATAGAAGTTAACCGTAACCAAATCACCTGGACAAACCGATTTAACCATACAATATTGACCCTCCATTGTACGAGTTAGATATTTAACACGTTGACAAAGATCGCAGCTCGTTGTATATTGTTGTGAATATATCTTAAACCCATGATTGGGTCGTTGCCTGCAGAGCGCACCACCGTCTTCAACAGAAGAAATCTTGTTTAAGTCGTATTATCACTCTTGTGTTTTTTGTGTTCCCGGTTCTCTCTCTAGCGTTCTTCTTTTTATACTGTGTGCGCAGAGAAACGCTTTTACTCTCTCTTAATAAAACTTTTCTTCTTGTGGTAATCCGATCTCCAATGCATTTTGTTCCCTGCGATCCCCATAATCACTGAGAAAATACAATATATATTGTTTAACATCTTTAAGCATGCCTTTCCAGTAAAAATAATTGTTTAAGTGACATATCATTTTATATACTCCCGTATGAGCAAAACGATCATGTTCACTTGTAACTAGCAGTTTTATTCATTTAGATGGCAGAATAACACACCAATGATCTGAACAGGCACTATGATGAAACCATATGTCATTATATCTTTGTTCATCCGCTTCGTTTCGATCTTTGCGTGAATTAACAAATTTTTTGATTGGAATGTCTTGTTCTTGCAATTCCACTAATTTCTTCAACTCTCTTTTTAACATATGATTGAATTCGAGTTTACCAGCAGCATCAATTGAATTCAGAGATAGATCATTGATAAATGAAGCATATGGCAAAAATATACTTGAAATCATGATCTTCTCTGATTCGTTATCATTAAATTTCCCGTTTGGGTTTCGGCTCAAAAAATCTGCTACCACGTTGTCTCGTCCATTACAATAGATAACATCAAAAGAATACTCTTGCAACAATAGACTCCACCGACTCAAGCGCGCTCTATAGTACGGTGTTCTATTAAGGAAGGTGATCCGTTATAATGTTAAATTTTGTTCCTAACAGATATATTCTGAATTTGCTAATTGAGTAAACTATAGCTAGCAGCTCCTTTTCTGTCGTAGTATAGTTCACTTCAGCTGGTATGAGACCTCGACTGATAATGGATATAATTCTTTGATTGCCATGATCGTCTAATTGATGAAGGATACCACTGATTCCCTGGTCGGAGGCATCTGTTTGCACAGTAAATGTCTTGTCCAGTTGATAGTGGGATAACTCTACCACTTTAAGAAAATTAGTTTTTAGTTCTTCAAAAGCTCGTGTATGTTCTGAAGTCCAATTCCATTTAGTGTCCTTTTTTAATAATAATCGTAAAGGTTCCACATACTTCGCGTGATTAAAGACAAATTGACGATAATAGTTACAGACCCCGAAAAATCGTTGTAGATGCAAATTACTTCGTGGCTCCTCGAAATTCTTGATCGCGCTAAGTTTTTCTGGGTCTGGTGTCACCCCAGTCGATGTTATTTCGAAACCGAGAAAGGGAACTGAATTTTGACAGAACGATGCCTTTTTTAATTGTAGAGTAAAATTATGGTCTGTGAGTCTAGCAAAAAGTCTCTTTATATCCTTTCGATGCTGGTCAAAAGTTTCAGACGCTACACGTAAATCGTCTATATAATACGTCAAGCTATCAGTCAAGTCATTTCTTAGGGCAAGGCTAAGAGCTCGTATGAAACCACTGCCCGCGGTTTTCAATCCAAAAGGGATTCTTCGAGAGTTATAAAGATTTGACCCGAAAAGAAATGATGGATATTGGCGAGATTCCGGAGCTAAGGGGATCTGCCAATAGCCATGAGTGAGATCAAGCGTCGTAAAAAATTGTTTTCCATAATATTTTTACGTGAGTTCACATATATTAGGGGGTTTTTCATTATCTCCTTCTATAGCATTGTTTATAAATCGAGCGTCTAAGCATAATCGAATGCGTCCATCTTTCTTTTTCACAATACGAAGTAGATTGCAATATCTTGTTGCTTGTTGATTTTCCGATAATTCCACTTTCCAATATTTTTTGTATCTCTTTACCTACGGCTTCTCGCAAATAGATTGGTACCGGATACGATCTTCGTATTACAGGATTTTTATTCAATAGCTTAATCCGATGTTCGTATATTGTGGTACAACCCGCTTTATCCGAAAATAGTTTTTTGTTTTGTTTTATCACCACAAGTATGCGATTCGACTGATTCCGACGCAGTGCCATTACCTTACGCGCGATAGAACGGACGCTCTCCCAGAAAGCTCCATCACCAACAGACTCGTGATCGTTGCGCGACTCTATATTAGATGTATTTAATTTCAGTAATTCAGTTTCTATACTAGGCTCATCTTCGTCATATACAACATATCATTCCGAAGAATGCTTCCAATTTCATATTCATTGTTCGAATCGCTTACCGATACCACTTTATTATTCTTATTAGAATCACGGTCACATTGATTATCGCATTGCGCGCAGTCATTTACTTTGTTTTGATTCAAAGAATATTCTCTCATATTAGACATATTCTTCTCCATAGAGTCGACTTTTTCATCAGTCACATATACATTCAAACTTTTACTTTTATTATTGATTACGATCGTCATTATAGACTCATCGCACAACTTGTCGTCATCGACTTTATTCGCTTTATCTATCAATTCATCTTGATACGGTTTATCATCGTTTATACCATAACTCCGTTTTTTTTTAGAATTTTCCGGATCCTCAAAATTAGCCGTATTTGAAACTTCATTAGGAATATCTGTCGCTGTAAGACTCGGATAACTCTCATTTTCATTGACATTATTTTTTAACTGAATTCCTTCTATGTGAGCAAAATCTCGCCCATCAGTAACTTTGAGCCTTTCGGAAGACGCTCGCCCAAACGACACCGCATCTGAGTCCACCCGAACATTACATAACGTGAGGGACCTTGCGTCATAATCAATTATTGCACGGGTTCGTTCGAGTAAATCATTTCCTATAATAATATCAGATGTAAGTAACGGGATGACCAAAACTACCTGTACGATTTTTAGTACACCTATCTCGATTTCCAGTAGAATTTGTTTTTAAGTGTTGTGGACTTTCTGCCTATTGCTACAGAAACCGAGATCTTTGTTACCGGAAATTCTTTAAGTAATGTCTGTGGACATAATTGGTTATATAGATCCTCAGATATGCATGAAATCTGACTTCCCGTATCGATCAATGCGTTTACTTCTATGTTATTAATTTTGCACTTGAGTCTAGGACTTGGTTCAATGATAATTTTTGGTTTATGGCGCTGTAATTTATCCCCCTCGACGTCTCTGTATAGCTCATTGACAAAAACGAAATGCTTTTGGCACGACACTATATTTTGTTGTATCGTGCCAATATCTAGTTTAAACTGTTTTCTTGAGATTCATATTGCGGCGATTGTTTAGCATTTTGTCTCGTGGAATCGGCGAGAAGGTTTAGTGATGATCTACTAAAATTGCAAAACGGTATGTGAGTTCCATCGGTATGATTCGTGGCTGAATAGTTTCGGTATTGATTCGATTGTTGATCATGCTTTTCACGCCCACGGTGGCTTGCGTTCGGATTTGAAAAGTTTCTATTCCATGAACTTTTTCGGTTACCGGAATTATTAGGGATCTGTTCATAGAATCTTGGCTTTTGTTCACTCTGAGATATTTGTATGCTATTCAGACGACCTGGTTGCAAAAAATTCCCTTGATTTCCGCTGTATTGATTTTTTTTATCTTTGTTTTTTTAGAAATTCTTCTTGTGCGCTATCTAATTGCGCAAGCGCTTGTGCAACTGCACTCGTGTGCCGATAGCTAATGATGATTTTATTCTGAGAGGAAATTGCTGAACTATTGTGTAATTGATTTCGTATGGAGGAAGTTTTGGTTCAAAATTTCGAGTATCGTGTAATTGCTTATAATAATAAGAATGCATTGTTCCATCATTTACTTTATATTTGCGTGCGGACCATTGATTCTTGAATCGGACTTTAGCCGGTATTGAATAAAATTCGTTACTGAATTCCTGCTTGAATTGTTCGAAATTGGGATTCTTGAATTTAAAATATCTTTCTAATTCTTCCAAAAACTCTAGGGGATTGGTTTCTTCATTAAATTTGGGGAATTTTATATTAACGTGTAAATATTGTAAGCCATTTTCTTGTTATTGTTCTTGTTCAGGTTGAGCGTTGTTACGAGCTGCATTTTGTGCTCTCAATCTTTCCAGTTCCGCTCGTTCTTTTGCCATTTTTGCTTGCTCCGCTCTTAACTGTTGCCACTCGTCGCTCAGTTCACGACGTGAATTATCTTCCTCATCACACATATTTTCCGTTGACTTTATTGTCCTGCGATTATTCAAAGGTGTCTTAATTTTCTTTTCACCTTTTCGAATAATGTTCGATTCAACGCTCTTAGGTTTCGATATTAATTGTTCGATAGGCTGTATTGTCTTATTAGGTGTAAGAACGGCTACTATTGATTTGTCTTTCGATCGGGTGTTATGATAAGTATTGGTTTTCCCTTATTGGGCATTCGAATATCAATAGAAGAAAAAAAAACGGTCGTAGCCGTGCCTTAAAGTTGGGCGCCAAATGTAATATATCTTTTTGTTTTATTTTGTATTACACTATTTCGACCATAATCATTTTATATTTGTTCAGAATAATTCGGTCTTTGTAATTTAATTTTTATTATTATAAAAAATGAGAATGCCTGACGCAAATATATTATTATAATGATTATAATGATCAATAGTATTATGAGAGGAATTGTACTATTTAAATGTGTTGGCATTCTATAATGATTTTACTAATTTTGTATCTATTGTGACGTGATTTTTTTCCCGACGTAGGGAAAAGTCGCCGTCCCAAGGCCGTTCGCGTCGTTTGCCCTCGCTCTGTCACCCGTTAGACACATGCGTTCCCGTAGTTTTGCAGCTGAAGATGATACGACCGTTAGTTGGAGTTGAGAGGAGAGATTAGGAGGATAAAAGGTCGTGGCGCTCGACCCTGACGTGGAGGATAGCGCTCACCGTATCGAGCTACCCGTCAGGTAAAAGCGGCCAGCGAGTACGCGCGAGAAATTGATGCAGGTCCGGCTGCAAGACCGGCGCCCCGCCGTGTGGTGCATCGCGTATGAGGACGAGCGGAGTTTTAAGATTACGGGCGAGGGCGGGAAACCCTCGTGCCGCCGACGTAGGTGCTCTCCTATACGCGATGACCAAGGGGAAACGATTGTCGGCGTACTCGCGAGATCCCGTGCAACGTCGATAATCGCGCTATCTTGGCAGGTAAGTGTTTCACTGAGCGAGAGGGCAGTATAGCTCTCGGTATCCGATTCCAGATTGGAGGAAATGAGGATTTGATTGGCTGTGAGACAGTCGTTATCGTGTCGCGCTCGCGAGCAGATGTCTCGCGAAGGATCGTAGAGAGAGCGGGCTGTCTCTGTCTCACCGACGCTGGTGCGTAGGTTTCGCTCTCTCTCTCTCTACGTACGCGATCCCGTGTAGTTGGGCGCTCGCTCTCTAGAGTGAGAAGCCCGAGTTCGCGTACGCGCCATGGGGAGTTCCGTGTATACCCGGCTCCCTACGGATATTTTAGTTTCAGTGTGTTCTCGCAATCTAAAAATTAACTTATTGATGTCGGACGGGAGAGTACGATCTCGCGATTTTTTTTGTCGAATGTGTGTCGGTCTCAGGCGTTATCGCGGGTACCCTTTTCGTGACGCTGCGAGTGGTGCGGTGTTGTGAAAACCCGTGTTCTCGCTCTCCGAGCGAGGCTTCGCCTCGTGGAGGATTGACGATATTTTTCGGCCATCCCGGGGTGACTTACCCCGACCCTCTCTACCACACTCAGCAACCTGAGCGGCCGAGCGTTTCCGGTTCCGCCGATCTCGCGGAGGCACCCAGGTTAACCGGATCGTCACTTCCGGATCGACACTTCCGGATACAAAAGTGACACCGACCACGACGGTGGAGTCGCGATCGGTGAATTAAGGTGAGTAGTTCCCGCTTCCCTTAACCCGATCCGTCCGTATCCCGATCCGTCGTGATAGCGAGGCCGGGTTGTTCCCTCCCGACCTCCCGGGGAGGCCGGTTGTCGATACCGGCGATACAAAAATCGACTGGCGCCCTGCCGGCACATTGCGGGTGCACCTTTCCGCGAGAGAGGCGACCGAAGGTGACGATGGCGGAAGGATTCCGGTAATTCGTCACACTACATATATATATATTCATATATATATATATATATATAAGCGAGAAAGAGAGAGAGAGAAATATTATACGAAAATATATATATATGTATTGAAACGGCAGGACGTTTCATTATTTTATGTTCTTTGGAACCCGACGATCAAGACACATTTCTAGAGTTTGGCATCGAATAAATTTCGTAAACTGGTTTTTAAAAAACACATATTTCGTTTATTGATTGAATGAAGTGGTGAACTCAAGGTGTGATTATTTATTAATAGTTGGCGATAATGTCGCCGCACTCTTAGTCGTTTAGTGTGTATGTGTACTTTAATTATATTAATTGGATCTCGGCCTCCCGTGGCGCTGCTCCCCTCTCCAATGCTCAGGATCCACCGAGCTGCGTGGTCGCGGAATCTCCTATTGTTCTCGAATTGTCGCGTTCTCCCCTCCCGCTCAGCTCGCGATGTTGATACTGCTGGTGCGTGCCCGTCTTCTCCTCGTCCAGTGTCTCGTCGGTGTTTACAGGAACAGCTGTTCTCGTGTGCAAACTCACGTCGTCGTTGCTGTCGCACGACGTGAGTTCCTTTAATATTATTGAGAATTCTTTCATTAAAGAATGAATTGTCAATAACTGGTTAAGAGCTCTGTGGGAATATTGGTAAAGCGGGTTGACACAAAAGAATATCACAGACGAAGTATAGGAACGATAAATGATCTGACTAATTTATTTGAACAAGACTAGATAACAATGAAAACTTTTTCTTTGGATTGTCGGTGCTCCTTCTTAGAGCGTTGGAGACGAACTGTGGGCAAGCGGAACTGCCTGTTCCCCTTCCTCTTTGCACGACGCCTCTCGCGTCGTCCACTGAGAACTCGGTCGTATGAATCACCGGTAATGTCGGACTCTTCTCGAACCATTCCAACAAATATTCTTGGAGAATATTGTCTCGTCGTCCCTCCAGCTATTGGCTACTTTTTAGGGCACTTGTTCTTCCCAAGCAAGACTCTTCTTCAGAGTACGAGCTTGGTGAGTGACCAGACGGGACTGATGATTTTTCTTGATTTCGGGCACTTTTATACCCATGTTGGACTTCGATTCTCGGTTGGTGGGGGGTCCATCTCGCCGAGTCAGCTGTTCGGCTGTGGTGCCGTGTGGAAACGTCGTGCTCGTCGTGCTGTTTTCTTTTATTTGCCTCGCGGCGGGAAATTGTGAGGTGGTGTTGGATGTCGTATGAGACTGTTACCGTCTCTATATATATATGTCGCAATCGAGTCATCGTTGGAACGCCAGCGCCATCTACCGGCGCTCGACGGAGTCAATGATTCACCGACTGAGCAGTGCGCCCGGCACTTGTCGAGGAGGAGCCTGCCTGAAGAGTTGAATGTTGAAACTGTCGCGCGTTCCTAGCTATAACCTTTGCTATCTGAACTGACCTACTAAATAATTAATCAGAGAATATAATCGTGTTGAACTGGCTACTGAGTTTCGTTGCTCCAACATCACCCACCGACGCCCACAAATTGAATTAAGAAGTATGGACCCTACTTATGACGTTGAGATCCATCCTTCTCCGTCATATATATACATATATACATACATATATATATCTTGGGTTATTAATATCGTAAGGCTATTTGGTGGTCTTATTTTGTTTAATAATGAAAAGTGTTTTTCTTATTGTTAAATCTTTTATTTATTAATATACTTAGCTGTATTATTTGCGGCGATGATAAAGTCAAAAAATGGAACGTGTTTCACTTATCGCTATATATATATTTATTCGCTTGATAATTTCAAATGTTCTGGTATCGCAGTACTCGTTAATAGGAAATTGATCTTTCTCTGTCAAATGCCTTGATCGAACTCTCGTATACTCCTCTCAGCGCGGAGAAGGACCTACGCCATCCCCTCCATTATTCTATATTATAGTGTCTCCGTGTGAGTTATAGAAGAATATAGATATATCACACGGACAGCATTCGGCTACTAAATATCATTACACATTGTTCCCAGGACTACCACTTTTTTTTAATTTAGAATATTTTCGATAATTTAAATTCTCGAATTAAAATTATGTATGTAATTTTAATTTCTCAACAACATTTCGTGGAATTAAAATGATGTATTCAAGTTTAATTTAAATATTTAAATTATGCACATAACGAAAATTGACAATGAATATTTTGTGTCGACACAATACAAATTCCGTGCGCTTTAAAATTTATTTCTATTAATAGAATTATTATAATTGTGGTATTTCAATTTGATTTTGAAATAGTGTTACGTCCCAAGGTAGAGAGACAGAGTAGTTCCGGTGATAATTCGATGTGCGCGGGATTTTTTAATTGGTTTGCGCTATTCGGCTGAACGTGAGCTCGCTGTCTGGGACTTACTCGTGCTCAATATACTAATTCAACGATTTTGGATTAATCGTCGAGGTTGATTCCTCTTCGAAGACGTTTAGTTTGATGATTGTTTTCCCAAACTTCTCGTTGTAGATCCGTGAGAGTGAGTTTGTTGGGAAAAATATTAATTGCAACACTAACAACGCAATTACACTTAACAAAAACTAATACTTTATTTGACTTTTGAAATTACAACTCAGAAATTGTACTTAGAATAATTTTGTAATGAGCCTGGGATTTTACTCCCTTGAGATATTGTTTGATTCGAGGTTGAGGATATTCTCTTTTTCCTCTCTAAAAGGGTTAACCATTTCACCTCGGTTCTGGAGGAGTTACAAAAAATTGGGTTGATTTGATTGGTCTGATTCCTAGCGAGATTGTTCGATTTTCTATGGAGGGGGTTATTTTTGTCACACGGGGGTGACGTGAGATCATTGCTTTGTGGACGGCATTCGTGAGAAAGAAAATTCAGTTTCAAATTATAATTCGGAGAATGGTACAGAGTTTGATTACAACTAGGTTTTCTAGCGGTGATATCGCGCAAGGCGTTCGTTGAAATGAAATATAAATAAGAAAGAGATTGTCAGACTGGATATTTGTACGTTAAAGTATACTCTACACTTAAGAGTAAATACTATCGTTATTAGTTAAAGGTTTATGTTATGTTAGTTAAAGGATGTTTGTTCATTGAAAGAATGTTTGAAAAAAATAATGTAGACAAGTTCTGGGAAATCATAGTTTAGTGTCTGAAGCGGGAATAATTGTAGTTTCTTAAATATAGTTTATAAATGGAATAATAAAATAATCATAAGAGTAAAAGATATACATAGTATTTGAATTTTATCGGCAGGCTGCATCGTTTCGGAGGTAAGCAAGATAATAATCTAACTTATCGACAGGAGATGTACGTTGCCCATGTTGGGACGTAACAGTAGCACGCAGTCGTAGTATAATTTGAATTTATCGAATTTAAATTCCAATTATTTTGTGGCGAATTCATTTTTTTCTGCAATTTTTATGACTTTGAAGCTGAATAAAAATGCATTAATGTTTTCATATAGCATAATAAAAATTAATTGATATTATGTCTCGAAAAAAAACAATTCCACGTTTTTAGTATCCTTTCCTGCATATTTTGAATTAATTTTATGTGCAGACATAAAAGTTATGAGGCTGAAGTTGGCCGATAATCTTTCAAAGGGCATTTCAGCAGCGCATATTGGCTCCAAAAATGGTTGTATTTGAAAAAAATGCATAGCTCCATATTCGCTATAACGAAATTGTATCGAGGTATTTTTTTCCGGTGCCCATGGTAAATTTTGAATTTACAGAGGATTTTTATGAAATTTTTTTATTAAAATGAGATTAACATCGCATATATACCAGAAAAATTATAGAAAAAAATACAAAAATTTCGGGCTTAAACACAATTATTCGGGGTATAATTTTTGTTTTGTTTTCTCACATCGTTCAATGAATAGATGGAAATGAATGAATAAACCTTTAGCATACAATAACTTTAAGATGGTATGTCGCAGATAAAAATGTCAAAATTGTATGGATTGGTGTTAAAATTGTCTCGATGGGGTATTTTTATTTTATTTGTTCACCATGAAATCATTTTTTTAACATTTAAAAAATTCATACTCAAAAAATAAAAAAAAGTGTTCAACATAGCAGATCTCAAGAGGGAAAGATCGCGGGCGAGAAATTTCAAAACATATGGTTTCCATTTCAATTTTTCTCAATGCATGCATTCATCTAATCATTTGTAATTTTATGATATCACAAACATTTTATATCAGTCGTGAATTCAATCGCGAATAACAAAGTCTTTTACGTAGTTTTTGGGTTTTGAAAAAGTACACGCCAGTCATAGAAATGAATAAATTAGAAAAAATTACAGATATACCTAGTCGGTCACGAAAATATTCAGATACCAGCATAGAATTGTTTTTTCTGTTCTTTATTTCTGTTGTATTTTCTCAGTAATTATGGGGATCGCAGGGAACAGAATTGGAGATTGGATTATCACCACAAGAAGGTTTTATTTAGAGCAGAGTAAAAAGCGCTTCCCCGTGTACAGTGTAAGAACAAGAAGGCTGTTGAGTTTTCTTTCTCCGATATATATTTGGTGGAGAGAAAAGGCCAACGAGTTGAAAAGAGAAATCTGTGAGGAGGTTGGATAAGCGGGTTGCAAATAAGAGCTACACTGAGATTACGATGTAATAAAAGATATGATAACTTTATTAACAAAGGTGTATTAAGTTAAAAATATTCAACAAGAAATTCTTTAGGCTTTCGATTGTCGGTGCTCCTTCAGAGTCTTGGAGACGAACTGAGGGAAAACGAGATCGCGTGTTCCCTCTGCTCTTTGCACAGCGCCTCACGCGTTGTATACCGGTAGCTTGACTAACTGTACCGATAATGTCGGACTCTGCTCGAACCATTCCAACAAAGGCTAGAGAGAGAACCGGGGACGCCAACAAGACAAGAAGTAATACGACTCAACAGAATTTCTTCTGTTAAGGACGGTGGCGCGCTCTGCAGGTAACGACCCAATCATTGGTTTAAGATATATTCACAACACTAGCTAGAATTGAGCGAATCGACCCGAATTTAACAACCGGGCTGAAGGTTTCCTCATAGTCGACTCCAGGTCGCTGTGAAAACCCTTTCACAACAAGCCTAGCCTTGTATCGAGCCGCACGACCACACGCTGCTGGCTTGTGTCTGTAGACCCATCGATTCGGAAGAATCTTTGCTCCTGCCGGACGCTCAACCAGCTCCCACGTTTCATTTTTGAGCAAGGAGTCCATTTCCTCGGTCATTGCTCTTGTCCAGCTGTTACTCTCCGTGCTGTCGATCGCTTCTTCGAAATTTCGTTTTGTTTATTTGTCTGGGCCCATAACCTGTTGTATTTTCTCAGCAATTATGGGGATCGCAGGGAACAGAATGCATTGGAGATTGGATTATCACCACAAGAAGGTTTTATTTAGAGCAGAGTAATAAGCGCTTCCCCGTGTACAGTGTAAGAACAAGAAGGCTAGAGAGAGAACCGGGGACGCCAACAAGACAAGAAGTAATACGACTCAACAGAATTTCTTCTATTAAGGACGGTGGCGCGCTCTGCAGGTAACGACCCAATCAAGATATATTCACAACAATTTCAACTAAATGTTCGAAGGACGATCAGCAAATTATAGTATATATCAGAACATACTTTTCAGATAACACAAACGCAAAAAATAATTACTTCGTGCGTACGATTGTTTAAATATTGCGAGAGATTCAAAGAAATGACGAATTTTTAGGTTACAAAAATATGCTCACACTATAGAAATTAAGCTTACAATGTTTAATCAATAATTGTTACCTTAAGATTAATATGTTATTGGATAGCCTTACAGTTGCACAACATGCCTTAAACGGGTTGGCATGGTCGAAATATTTTTTTTTTTAATAATCTGGGCTAATATGACCCCATTCCTGGACAAGCCGTTTTTTCAACTGCTCCGTGGTTATTATGGGGGTTGTCCGCATTTATCAGTACAGTTCGGCCCACAAATTTTCAGTAGGATTCAAATCCGGCTATTGTGGGGGTGCACAACATTTGCACATGTATACATTGAATAATCGTGAAAATTCCGTGCGTTGTGCTTCGGATCGTTGTTTTCGTTACATTTTAAGCCTTGTCCAACCCCCATTTCAGCAGCACTTTTTAAAATTCTTTTGTAAAATGGTTGGGTGTTTACACTCGTCCCTCGTGGTTACCCTTTATAAATACTAATTAACTCACTCCTTGCGACGGAATACACTGCATATAATCACCGAATCGCCACTGTACTTCATTACACATTGCCAATGTTTTGGATTTCATTCTTCCCTTCGTTTTCTCTACAGTCTTCAGGTCGTCTTCTAGTCTAGAATTTTGAAAAAATCGATTTGTTACATATTTTCAATGCTTAGTATTTCAAGAATATAAATTTGGAAATTCCAAATATTAACGGAGTTACAGCTATAATTAGTGAGGTGGAAACTTAACCGGCACTGCCGGACCAAATCGTACAATAGACGGTTCCGTCTGCTCGAACACCTGAGAACCCCCCACTCCAGATATTCTTCGAAAGGTCATTCTAACGTATTTTGTGGCCGTCAGTTTGGCCTCAGTCTCCAGCCAAAATAGACGTTCGTGCTCTGTGTATAGTGATCTAAAACGAAATACTGTGCGTGTTAAATATTATTGCAGTGCGAAATGGATAAGAAAATGAAGAAGGAAAGCAGTATGCGCCCAGATAGACAGAGAAAAAGATCATTTCGAGGCCATCAACATACTATACTGAAGAAGAGACAAGTTTTACGAGTCCATCAGCAGCAAAATTGAAAAAATCGAGAGACGAAAATGTAATTATTGACAATAATTACGCTTACTGTATTTTGGAGTTTTTTTTCTGTTTTTACCGCACTTCCTTCTTTGGTGCTATTGGCTACATGCAAGCAAGAAATGAAATTATCTCGAACTGCCGCTCGTGGATTGGGATTAAAATGGCGCTGCAATGCAATTGCGAAGACGTGCGCTATATCCAATCATCTCCATTTATCAACAAAGCATTTGAAGTAAATCGTAGAATAGTAATGGCTACGACCCTGACAGTTTACCTAACAGTTCATTCATACCGGTTTTATAACCAAAACAAATAACCGTTGTATTTGCACAAAATTCTGCCGACTTTCTAACCATGTTTCTAACCACTACCTGTGATTTGCTCAAGTTAGAAAGATGGTTAGAAATGTGGTTGGAAATTTGAAATACAACCCTGCCGAAAAGTAACCACTCGTAACCGAATTTTTACCGTGTTTCATACTTCCAACCATCTTTCTAACTTGAGCAAATCAGGGGTAGTGGTCAGAAACACGGTTAAAAAGTCGGCAGAATTTTGTCCAATTCCACCCATCCGAAAAATCTAACCGTTATCGTGTGGTTATGTAAACTGCTAGGGGAGACTTCTAGGAATCGGAAGAGAAGGTATAAATATGTTCTACGGTATGATGGATATTTGTCAAGGCTTGTCAATCGGTCTATACTACAGTTGCCTTGAAAATCTATATACGGCCGCATCAGCAGTTTATGAGGGGATTATTTCAAGAGCTATTGAAGAAGAAAAAGAATTGCAGTCAACCTCTGATCCTAACGCCATTCCAACCTATTTGACCGCCTCCGGAGATGGTACTTGGAAGAAGAGAGAATTCACCTCACTTTTTGGAGTTACTACGCTCATCGAAAAATATAACAAGAAAGTCGTCGATACTGTAGTGAAATCTAGTCTTTGTCAAAGTTGCAGTCAATGGAAAAATAATCAACATTCTGATAACAACGCCTACAAAGATTGGTATGAAGATCATAAAGATTCTTGCGCAATAAATTATAAGGGGAGTGCCGGGAAAATGGAGGTTGACGCTGTGATAGAATGGTTCGGGAGATCGGTTGAAAAGCATGGAGTCAAGTATGTGAAATACATAGGTGATGACGGCTCCATGGCATTCAAAGGCATCCTTGATATGAATGCATATGAAGATGATCTGGTAGTAGAGAAAAAGGAGTGTGTAGAACATGTCCAAGAACGAATGGGCTCAAGGCTACGAAAAGCGAAAAAAGATCATAAAGGTCTTGGTGGTAAAGGTGATGGCAAATTAACAGATAAAATCATTAATGAACTAACTGTTTATTATGGTTTGGCTATTCGCCGGAATCCACGTTCAATTGAAAATATGAAGAATGAAATATGGCCGCCGTATTATCATAAAAGCTCACCGATGAAAATCCACAACGCATGTATTGCCCATCTGGTCCATCAAGCTGGTGTAAATGGCAAATGGATGATGGACGTCCAGGGAATTACGATCGGTCCTGAAAGTGACGCGTTCGCTCTCAGACGTGATGAACAGCGGATGCACCGCTCTGAACTCCGAACTTCTCATCATCAAAAAACATCAAAACACTTAGATTTTTAAGAAGAAGTAGTAATTTATGGACCAGAAATCGCCGATTAACGAAATGTAAGTATATGTACCATTATATGACTTAGACTGCCTGAATCTGTACGCGAATCTTTAAACGCGTTTTTCTCGAAACTACTTTTTTGGGACACCTGACATGATATCTCAAGTTGTAATAAATCGATTTACTTGAAATTTTGTGTGGAACTTCTCTATATACCCCTCTATCGCTCCTGCCAGATTTATTGCCAAATTGTGTTACTAATTATTTTTAAAAAAATCAACAATCGTGAAAAAAACGGCAAAAAATTACCTTTTTTTGAACAGCCGCCATTTTGTGAATGTTTTTCTGCCTGAGGTAGGGGCTATAATGACACCCTTACAAATTAAGAATGTATTTGTTTTCAGATGACCAGGAGGGTTGGAATCATGTCAATCAGGAGAGGCCGTTTTTTCCACCCCCCAGTTTACCAGCCTGCATCTACCAGAATGGATTTTTTGTTCGCCAATTTTTTTATAAAATGTCAAAGGATGAATACATATTGGTATTCATCCGTGGTAAAAAGATAGATACGGAAATATTTTTGTTTTTTTTAAATCGCATGTTGAAAAATCCCCAAATTTTGGCCCTCTAGACTAGAAGACGGCATTAAGGTGCCTCTCCACGTGAGAGTCAGTTCTGAGAGTTCGTGTCCAAAGTACTCGCATGACCCTTTCCACGTGAGAGTTTTTTTCCGCGAAAAATTGTGTACACTATTTCTACACATAAATCACCAGATAACGCGTTCGAGTAGTTTTAAAAATTATTTTTTATTTTACAATAAAAAAACGTGCCGATTTTGTTGGCGAAAATCGCGTTTTTGACTTCCAAGTGCTACCAAAAATAGAAAAATCGATAATAAAAAAAACTCGACCGCGTTACCTCAGGAAACATCTCACCTAATAAAAACACTTTACTTTTTCGTTTCAGATGATCCAGTGATGAGTTATAGTGTACACCGCACAACTTTTTTTCGAGGCGCCCGCGGAGATTTGTTGCCAACGGCTTATTTTCCATATTTTTCAACTAAAATTTCGGAAACTATAGTTGAGACATTGTATTATTATATAAAAATTAATTAAATAACCCAGAATTACCAGTATCCTATGAAAAAAATCTTGAATATGGGCGTGTTTTTTACCGAATTAACCTAACCCTGCCCTTGGTGGTCGCAGGCCCAAGTGTTTCAATATATACAACGTCCCCTAGACTCCTAACACCCAGCGGCCTCTCTCTATCTTATCAACCACCGGTCACGCCTTTACAGGTCCCCCACATGCTACGAAACCCCGGTACGCCAAGGCAAGCCAAGCGCCGAGGCCTCGTAGCGATATGCACCCCCCCCCCCCCGCCGGTCGCTGCCCCGCGGAAAGAAATAGACGAAGATAAAACAACAGAGCAGCGCGAATCGATCTCACTTCCTCGGCCATATGTATATACATATATATACTGTGACGAGCTCTTCCCGTCTAAATTTCGCGATAGACGAGAAGAGCTACCAGTACAAAATCTATAATGACGCCCAAAAATATTTCCTTTTATTCCGTTCTCCAATTGCCGATTGAGCGCCAGGTGTTTGTATCAACCCCGTAACACCAAGGGAGCATACTTTTTCTTTCTCTTTCTCAATCTTTTCAGGGAAATGTTAGGGTTCGGAGGGCGAGCATCGATTACATTTATTTACGAAATTATCTGAAATTAACGTGTGAGTATCCTTTTCTAAAAGGTTAACAAACGTCTTATTTATTACTCCGGTCCACGGGTTGGACCTCATTAAAAATTGACAATATCGCAATACAAAAATTATCCGCGTGACAATCACGCGCAACAAACAATTTATCGTACTTCTACGTGTCAGAGTGAGACAGCACTGTCCTTCGGAAACGCCGGTAGAGACAGCTACCTAGGTGTAACGAGACGCGTTGCGAGATGGACACAACCTACTCCTACGCGTTCGACGATACGCTAGGCTCGTATCGGCGAAGAAAATATTGCACCAGCGTGCGCCTACCTTTTCGATTCGCCGAGATCCTTCGTCCTCGTCGCACAGCGTTCCTCGTGGCGTTCCTCTCTCGCTCGTCTCTCTCACACACACTCCGCTCCGCTGCCCGCTCTCTCACTCTCTCTACTGCACACTACTCTTACGTTCTACAATTACTCTACTTCGTTCTACTAATCGATCCGTTCGGGCTCGTGGTCGCTCTGGCGCTCACTCCCCCCCAACTCGTCGCTCCCGCTGGCCGGCTTCGTCTTGGCCCTATCGGGGGGAGGAGGGGATCCTAGCGACGATCGTCTCTCGATCGCCGACACGGCCATCCATCTCTCTCTCTTTCACTGGGCGTCGACTCTCGCGATCGGCCGGCAATGTTTACATCTCTCGACCTCGTGTCCCTGTAACTGACGAATTTTCTCCGGCAGTGTACGCTCGACTTTGCTACACCACGGGTGCGAGACGACGCGACTCTGCCTATTCTATCTCACTCTAATATTCCTCCGAATATTTCGCTTTAACGCGATTGCGAGGAGTGTGACGCCTCGTCACAATACATACATATTTGTGATATTTGTGAATGGGCATACCTGGATATCTGCAAAGATATAAGCGGAAGAATTTATTTTTTTCAAGCAGCATAATATTTCGTGAACATTTTGCAGTTCTCTCCAATATATGTCAAAAAATGTACAGAATGCTGCCAAGTTCCAGATGTGCGACCGAGAATTTTCGATTCGTTTCGACTCGGCTCGTTGGATTCGTCAAACGGCTCTCTTAAGCTAAATGCATATGCGTCAGACAATGTAATTGGGAGTCTGAAAATCGCGACCGAGAATCACAATTTCTCGGTCAATGTTCGACTCGAATATTTGTATTCGTCGAACGATGCTTCTAAAGCATCGTCGATCAAGCATGGTCAACGTCAGGCGACAAAGTGGGATTTCGGCGACGGACGACTCTCATCAGTAAGAGACAGGCATATATTTGCGCTCTCGTCGAGAAACGTAAAGTTACAGATTCCAAAATACAAAACGTTCACAAGCGTGCTGTAAGCAACGGATCGAGTTGAAATTTGGATACGACATAGAGAATAGTAGGGTCTTGATATTTTTGCTGGAAATTTCGAAAAACAAATTTTACTTTTCGTTATAACCGTTGCAAAATATATATATTATCTACATATATATCAAAAACGTATATTCCCGATACCTGCATCGACTTTATCATAGATGTTGAATGGACAGCTAACGCGCAATACAAATACGCACATTTTGCTTTTATTTCATTTCATACGGTGGAAAAATAAAGAAATATCGTTTGCAATTTGCATTGTCAGCAAGACAGGGCACGAGTCTTTGTTTCACGGGGAAAGCGCGGTCGCCGGCGACGGAACAACCACGGGAGCCGCACACATAAACGTTCTTATAGCTAAGTCGGATTAGCTCAAAAAAGGGGGTAACCTGGAATTAATTCCGGGCAGAAATTTTATTGCGCCAATGTTTAAGGGGAGTCATAAATAGCTTAATCCAAAAACTCGACCAAATCCGGACGGTGCGTTAGCCGCCATATTGGTTTGAAGGTCAAACCTTTTTTTAGCCATATCTCCTTTATTTTTTATTTTTTCATAAAAATGATAATAAGCAAAGTTGTTGAAAATTTGATTCTGTATAACTTTTGTTCCTACAATTTTTATCGTAAAATCAATATTTACGGAAATAATTGCCAAAAACAGGTCAACGTATAATTTTGCCTGTATCTCGATTATTATCGAATTTAGCGAAAAAAATTATAGAAACAAAGATTCTTATGAATTTTTTCAGAAATCAATATTTAAGCTCCTACGCATATGGTAAATGTACCAGGACCCAAGCGACCAGCGTAGCATGGGCGGCGACGTCATCGGCAGATGCTATTATACTGCCGTATGAACAAGTCTGGGTCTGTCGTCCCTTTTTACCTGAATAGGCGTCGCCCTGGCGGCAGACGGTCAACTGTTTTTGGGATAAACAAGCCTGTAGCGTCCTGTCCTACGTGACCAAGCCTCAGTTTATATTTCGATACTCTACGAAGCAGACGTGTCCAGTGAAAAATGGAAAATTGTTTTGTGTGTGGAGAAATTATCAGTGCGGATAATTCTGTGACTGTACATAAACGTGGCATTCATACACTTTTATCAGCATGTGTTATTCGTGGTGATGAACATCACAGACCAATGCTGGAAGCTGCGGACCGTGTTGTTATGCACCCAGCATGCCAAAAAAGTTATGGAAATAAAAAATTAGCCGAAGCGCGTAGACGAAACAGTGGCACACTAAAATCATCATCATCATCATCGTCGTCAACAACACCACCAGCCGAAGAATTACAAGTGATAGAACAATTTGATTTCAAGAATGTTTGTTTCATCTGTAATGAAGTCGCCGATCCAGTGAAGGAAAGAAAACGTAGCATAAACGTGCGGCGTCACATTTCAGTCGTTCAAAACAAGGAATTCCAAAATACTTGTTTGCAGCATTTGGAGCAGCGCAATGATGAGGCGGCACGAGAAGTAATAGCACGCCTCGAAAACAGATTTAACCGCTGTTGAAGCACGTTATCATCGCAATTGCGGAAGACGTTTACTCCAGTCTGTATCGAGTGAGTCATCAGGAAGACCATTTTCCTGCGAAATAGACCGTGGTGTGGAGTATATTTTCGATTATATTGAGAATCACGCTGACGAGTGTCAATTTAGCTTGAAAGAGCTGCAAGCAAAAATTCCAGGAGACAACATTCCTCATACAAAAACAGTAAAAAAAACGCTTAATAGAGGAATACGATGACGAAATTGTGATGTTTGATGCACCAGGTTCAGATACGATAATGTGTTTTCGTAACACTGGTTACAAAGTACTGGCGCAAGGTTGGTACGAAGCAAAGAAATCCGATCCTCAGGAAGAAAGGTTGAGAGTGATTCTTGAAGCGGCTGCAATTATTCTCGAGGATATACGGAGCACACCGTACAGTGTGAAATCGTACCCTCCTTCAGACAATTTCATGGAGAACGTGGATGATTCCGTCTCCAATTCTTTGGAGGTGTTACTGGAGGAAATTATTTTAAAATAAAAAAAGGGAGCGCTCCAGTCGTTCAAAAGGAAATGCACAGCTATCGCGCATGCAATTATATCTGCAACTCGTCCTCGATCTTTTCTTTGTTCATTGAAAATTGGTGTTGGTGCTCTGTCATACAAAAAATTTGGTTCAAAAAATTTAATAAAAGTTCTCTAATCACTGGGTTTTTGCTCATCCTACGAAGAGATCGCGATGTTCGAAGCTGCTTCCATTTTGCGTCCACAGCGGCGTGTGAAACCCTCGGCCTTTATGCAGTTTGTTTACGACAATGCAGATTTTAACATGAATACACTCGATGGACGTGACACTTTTCACTGTATGGGAGGAATTCAGTGCATAACTCCATATGATGCTGTAGAACAGGACGTCGAAATTGCTCGAAAATCTGAAAACAAACCATCTGTGGCTATTAGAGAAGTAGGAAACGTAGAAATCCTTTACTACGGAAAACCACAGTTGAGTGGTCTTCAAAACATACAAGTTATCAGTGTTGAAAATCTACGAAAGTCTCCAAAAAAAAGTCTCCCAACAATTGGCGATTTTATATGGTTGTACGGAAAATGGGCCTACATTAATCAAATACCAGGTTGGAATGGATTTATGGAGGAAGGCACTGCGGAAAAAACTTTTGTCAAGTCCAAGATAATATTTCTCCCATTTATTCATGCCTCACCATCTGATTACGATACAATATACACAACGCTCAATTATGCCCTCACTCAGAGTAAAAATTCTGATTGCAAAACGTGTATTATAACGGTCGATCAGCCACTGTTCTGGAAAGCACGGGATATTGTTTCTAGCGCTGATTCATCATCTGATATTGGCTCCATTATTGTTCGGCTTGGAGGATTCCATGTTTTTATTTCATTTTTAGGTGACATAGGGTACATAATGAGTGGCAGTGGACTCGAAGATGTTCTGAAAACAATTTATGCCGAGAATAGATCAAGAGCAGTTCGTGCTCATTTTCTCTTACATTTGTCGTTATCAAAACGCATAATGGAAACAATCGAGTTTAATGATGACGAACGAAATGAGATGGATCAATTTTTTAAGAACTCTGACCGAACTGTCATTCTCACAGCCGATGAAAACAATATCGTGAGGGAAGTTATGAGTAAATTCGATGGGGCGCTAAACCAATATGAAAGAAATGGAGCCACAGCAAAGTTATGGGTGCAGTATTTTAAAATGGTCACGCTGGTCAAACATTTTATAGAAGCTGAGCGTTCGGGTAATTGGGAACTCCATCTTGACACAATCCCAAAAATGCTGCCCTCTTTCCATGCTAGTAGCCACTTTTTGTACGCCAAGAGTGCTCATTTATATCTTCAAGATATGACACGTTTGCATGAGAAAATGCCGGCTGAGGAATTTCGAAAATTTACGAAAGAGGGTTACTTCACCATAAGACGCACCAACAAATTCTGATCTGGTATTATGTCCGATCAGACTATCGAGCAAACACTCAATAGAGAATCGAAAATTAGTGGAGGACTATTCAAACGTGGAGCCGATAACGACGTGGCTGCTCGATGGACTCTGGGTTCCGTTCACATGCACACCATTTGTGAACAAATAGAAGATTTCTGTGACATCCACACTGGAACGACCGAGCAGCATATCGATCTTAGGCCGACTCGTGTCTGCAGAGGCAATTCAGATGTGGAAAAAATCGATCAGTGGTTTGCTGCGCATGATCCTTTCCCTGTGGATCCTGAATTATTATCCATCAGTACAGGAATAATAGGAACGGATAATATAAATTATCATCTCGCATTTGAAAAGGGTACGAAAATGTTGAAGAATATTGTCGGTAAAACTTACGATGCTGTGAGTTTTAAACGTAAAGACAAAATTTTACCCTTATCAACTATGTCCAGCAGTATTATTGTTGGTGATACACCTGTCTCCATCAATCCACTTCTACTTTTCCAACGAATGAGCATCGCCAATAAATTAACCGAGGATCTTGAAGCTTGTTTTGCCTACGAACTCTCACCGTATCCTCTATCTTTATTTAACGAAGAAGGGATGCGGAAGGGTACTAAGTCGTCACTGTATAGTTGCTTCGTACCTCCGCAATGGTCGGAACGATTGGGAGAAAGGCGTCTTGATGTATGGACGGTGGGTTTTTGTTGCACAAAATTATTTGGCCTCACAATGCAACGTTCGAAGCAATTTGCCAAAATTATGTTTTGTACGTCAGGAGACACTTTGAAAATGAAGTGATTGTAGTGTTCGACGGTTATCCTGAAGATCAAGAGACGTTCGTTTTAAAAGGTTGGGAGCAACGAAGACGTGACGCCAAACACCGTTCACCACACATCCTTGTCAACGCAACAACGGTCCCTTCGATAAAACAGGAATTTTTTTTGGCAAATTGCAAAAATAAAGCTAGTCTCAACGATCTTCTCAAGAGAGCTTTACAAGATGCTGACGTTGTGGTTCAACAGGCACCGACAGATGCGGACTCTTTCATTGTGGGCACAGCAATTCAAGCAGCTGCTAGCTATGATGAGGTTACTGTCATCGGCGAGGACATCGACCTCCTCGTTTTGTTGACTGGCTTGGGTCGTCACTTGAAAAATATCTTTTTCAAAAAACCTGGCAGAGGTCGAACTCCCGCACAATTGTTTTCGCCAGCAAGTTTTAAATACGATGAAGCTGTTGCTCACCAACTATTGTTCTTGCACGCATTCAGTGGATGCGACACGACATCCTCCCTTTTCAATGTAGGCAAAGCTAAATTTTCAAATACGATGCAAAAAAATTCAGATTTGAGAGCAGGATTGAATTTATTTCAAGAGCACAGCGTGAACAAACATGTGTTAGCATCAGCTGGAGAACGCTTTTTAATCACGTTATTTTGAGGCGGACAAGATATTAGATCACTCGATTATCTGCGATTCAAATGCTTCACCAAGTCGATCAATAAAAATAAGTTTAACTTAGCTGCACTTCCACCTACCTCAACAGCAGCTCAACAACATATTTACAGACCATATTTACAAGTACAGATGTGGCTCCAATATGAAATCGATGCGACAGAATGGGGTTGGAAGAAAACTGCTCATGGATTAGAGCCGATAACAACCACGGCACAACCCGCACCTGAATCATTATTAAAATGATTTCGTGCAAATGCAAGGGCAATTGTGGAAAAACGTACGGATGTCGCAAAGCGGGCTTGAAATGTTCTGTTATTTGTCAAAACTGTCACAGTTTTCAGTCTTGTGAAAATGTTGTCGAACTTCCGGAGTTACTCGATGATCATGAAGATGACGATATCATCCAGAACTCTGCTGAAGAAATATCTGAAGAAATAAATGTTGAACGTGAGGACAGTTCTGATGAAGAAACCCTTGATATGGATTTGGCAGGGCCATCGGTAAAAAGAACAAGAGTTCAATAGGACAGTTCCTGCAGTATCTTTTAAAAAACTGTTGAGTAGAGTGGTTCTTCGCAAATCCGCCTTCACGGGCTTTACCAAGGCGAGTCGCGAGCGAGCGGGGCTCGGCCAATGAGAGGCGGTCATTGGAGAAGAACATTCGAGATAGCTGAGGCAAGCGCAACGAGCGGCAGTGTCCGCATGGCAACGCACAAGGGAGCAAAGCCGCGCTACGAACTTCGTTACAGTTTTTGTACCTAACCACGATATTACCAAAGTTTTTTTCTTGTTCTTTTAATAAATCAGTTATTCTTTAATCCCACGTGTTGCGCGTAAGGCGAGTTAATAAAAGCGTCATCTCTCGGTTCCCAGCATCCCGAATATTCCTTCCACGACTCTCACAAGGGAAACATTGAAGAATTATTTCCTCGACAATCAGCTCGAGGACTTAGTTTATTCAATAAAAACCAAGTCTGCTCATTACAATAATTGATCAAAAAAAAAAAAGGAAAACCCTGCCCGACTCCTTAAGGGCAGGGTAGGGTTAATTCGTGTGAAAAAAGGCACAGTTTTATGATTTTTTTTTTACGAAACGGTTAAAATCTATTTATTTAAACCAATGGTACATTAAAGCGTGACATTCGAAGAATATTGAGTTCAATTTTCACGAAGAAATATTAAAAAATACGTCGATGGCAGCAATTTTTGTCAAGCGTCTCGGAAAAAAGTTGAATTGCGGTGCCCATCATAACTCCGTGCTGGATCATCTGAAATCAAAAAATCAAAGTTATATCGTTAGATAAGGGCTTTCCCCAGGAAATGATGGGGGGATTTTTCGAAATTTAAATTTTTCAATTTTTGGGAATACTTTAAAGGAAAAACCGCGATTTTGAGCGAAAAATCGGTTAATTTGTTGTTAGAAAATGAAAAATATAAACAAATTTGAAAAAAAAAACTCTCGAGCGCTACCTCGTAAATTATGTACAGAAATAGTGTGCAAAATTTCAAAAGGATCGGTGCAGTAGTTTTGAAGTTATGATGGGCACCGACTTTGAAAATGTGAGTTGTGGGAAAAACGCTTTAAAGTTTTGAATACTAAAAAATTTGAGATCAAACGTTCGTAAGTGAGTTTTATCGGCTTACCTCACACTGAATCATCGATGCCAGGTCTATAAAGGCTGTTGCTGTCATCCAGGATGTCTAAAGCATCTTTTTGCTGTTGTCTACGACGAATCCTGCCTTCTTTCGTCTGTTTTTCGGCTTCCTGATCTGCTCGGCCTATACGCATAGAGTCAGATGATCGCGCCCACTCATGAGCGTTTGGTCCACTACTGATTCCCATTTCTTGCATGAAGGTTAGTAAAGCAAAAGAACCTTCATTGAAGACACAGGCTGTCACATAAGCTGCAATCTGAACGATGACAGAGGTTCCACCCACGTGCTTTGGTGAGATTTTCCAAATAAGTTGGTTCAAACTCTCATTGTTGTTCTGCGCAAAGCCTCCGACACATCGCTCTAGGAGGGCATCTTTGCTCAGATCTTCATAGATGGGCTTGATGGCATCCAAAACATCCTTGGGAAGAGCACTGTACGTGTGTTTGAACGAATCCAATGCATTATCAGCTGCGAAGCAGCTGCCAGGCAACAATAGCACGCTCCGGTCAGGTAGGCAGAAAATTCAGGCAGGTATAAAAATACTCATAACGTCGTCAATTTTGCTCCGATCGACTTGAAATTTAGACACAATATTCTTGAGATATTATGCTTTCAGTTAAAGTTTAAAAAAAAATCGAAAATAAAATTTTTTTCAACCCTACCCTGCCCTTAAAAGTTGCAGAAATAATTGGGATTGCAGATGAAAATACTTTTAAGGACATAGATCTAGCAGAAAATGAAACGTGGATTAGGCCTACTGGGGATACGACATTTTAAAAAACGCGCCTGGAGCTCTACCCCAGCGGTGGTGCGGAAAAGGGCTTAAATATTGGTTTCTGAAAAAATTCATAACAATCAAAGTTGTAGGAAATTTAATGATCTACAACTTTGTTTTTAAAATTCAAATTTTTGTTTATAAATTCGATAATAATCTAGATACAGGCAAAATTATACTTTGACCTGTTTTTTGCAATTATTTCCGTAAATATTGATTTTATGATGAAAATGGTAAGGACCAAAGTTATAAAGAATCAAATTTGGAACAACTTTGGTCCTTATCATTTTTGTAAAAAAAAATAAAAAATAAAGGAGATATGGCTAAAAAAAGGTTTGACCTTCAAACCAATATGGCGGCTAACGCACCGTCCGGATTCGGTCGAGTTTTTGGATTTAAGCTATTTATGACCCCTAAACATTGGCGCAATAGAATTTCTGCCCGGAATTAATTCCAGGTTAAAGTCTAACCCGACGATATATACATCTAGGCCCGCCAAACTTAGGCCTCACGTGTACGTGTAGCGCGCGATGCGGCTATACATGTGTATATATATATATATTGTGACGAATTACCGGAATCCTTCCGCCATCGTCCCCTTCGGTCGCCTCCCTCGCGGAAAGATACACCCGTAATGTGCCGGCAGGGCGCCAGTCGATTTTTGTATCGCCGGTATCGACAACCGGCCTCATCTGGAGGTCGGGAGGGAACGGCCCGACCTCTCTATCCCCGCGGATCGGGTTAAGGAAAGCGGGAACGACTTACCTTACTTCACCGATCGCGACTCAACCGTCGCCATCGGGGTCACTTTTATATCCCCGGAAGTGACGATCCGGTTCACCTGGGTGCTTCCGCGAGATCGGCGGAACCGGAAACGCTCGGCCGCTCAGGTTGCAGAGTTTGGTAGAGAGGGTCGGGGTAAGTCACCCCGGGATGGCCGAAAGATATCGTCCATCCTCCGCGAGGCGAAGCCTCACTCGGAGAGCGAGAACACGGATTTTCGCAACACCGCACCACTCGCAGCGTCGCGAAACGGGTACCCGCGATAACGCCTGAGACCGACACCCATTCACAAAAAAATCACGAGATCAAACTCCCCCGCCCGAAATCAATACGTTAATTCTTATATGGCGAGAACACACTGAAACTAAGATATCCGTAGGGAGCCGGGTCTACACGGAACTCCCCATGGCGCGTACGCGAACTCGGGCTTCTCACTCTAGAGAGCGAGCGCCCTACCACACGGGATCGCGTACGTAGAGAGAGAGCGACCTACGCACAAGCGCAGGCGAGACAGAGACAGCCCGCTCTCTCTACGATCCTTCGCGAGACATCTGCTCGCGAGCGCGACACGATAACGACGCATTTCCTCAAATCTGGAATCGGACACCGAGAGCTACTGCCCTCTCGCTCAGCGAAACACTTACCTGCCAAGATAGCGCGATTATCGACGTTGCACGGGATCTCGCGAGTACGCCGACAATCGTTTCCCCTTGGTCATCGCGTATAGGAGAGCACCTACGTCGGCGGCACGAGGGTTTCCCGCCCTCGCCCGTAATCTTAAAACTCCGCTCGTCCTCATACGCGATGCACCACACGGCGGGGCGCCGGTCTTGCAGCCGGACCTGCATCAATTTCTCGCGCGTACTCGCTGGCCGCTTTTACCTGACGGGTAGCTCGATACGGTGAGCGCTATCCTCCACGTCAGGGTCGAGCGCCACGACCTTTTATCCTCCTAATCTCTCCTCTCAACTCCAACTAACGGTCGTATCATCTTCAGCTACAAAGCTACGGGAACGCATTTGTCTAACGGGTGAGAGAGCGAGGGCAAACGACGCGAACGGCCTTGGGACGGCGACTTTTCCCTAAGCCGGGAAAAAATCACGTCACAACTCCCCACCCCTCAGGGTGGGTTTCGGATAGGCGAATCAAACGGGACCTACCGGGGCGAGATCAGTACGAAGATCATGATAATAATAATTTTCACTCGTACGGCACGACACTAATAAAGAGAGCCCCTTGGGGGAGTTGAAGACTTACCCACGCTCAGCCATACTTCCCCCTCCGTCCTTGTCAGACGGCGACAGCGGTCCTCGGATCCGCGCGCCTATTGGCGGGTCCATCCGGATCCTCGTGAACCTAGTGTTAACCCCACCGGGCGTAAGAAAATCTCAATTGAGAGACTCCCGGTACGAACTCGACCAGGACTTGGCCTGGGAGAATCAACGGAAGCCCGGGCCGTTAGGCCCGATTTTACGAGAGCTTGGCAGTTCTGCCATATTATACGGGAGCTAGTAGTAAGCGGGATCGCGGGCCGTTAGGCCCGATGTTACGAGATCTAGGCATTGCTGCCCACTTGTACGGGAGCTATACCGGGAGGACGTTATCGGGATCACGGGCCGTTAGGCCCGGAGTTACGAGAGCTAGGTATTCTTACCTTATTTTGCGGGAGCTTTGGCCTGAGGCCAGTTTCGAGATCCATGGGTATGGGCGGCTGCGAGGGCCCCGCGCCATGACCCAGGCTACCGGGAACGTCCCCGGGTTCGCTCAAGAGCGATCCAACGGCCGGGTGATGGGGGTCGCCGCCGGATCCGGCTTCGGGATTACTCCCGTTTGTCGAGGTCGGCGGGCCGCCCGCGGGACCCTAGGGGCCCGGAGTTCCTCCCGGGGTACATTCCGCCCTGCTAACGGGATGTACGGCCCCATCCTCCGCCAGTTCTCGCTGCACGCCGGACACGTCCTCAAGGTCTTACCCCGACGGCCGCACCGGCGGCAGAAGACCTCGGTCGGAGGTCCGCTGGGGCACTGCGAGTAGCAGTGGCCCAGCTGTCAGCAATTATAACACGCCCGCTCCAGCACTCGGCGGGGTGCCTGGGGCGGAGCGATCGGTAACGATGCCAGCGAGGCGGCTGGCGTCGTCGAGATCGGCGTCCCGTTTCTGGACGCGGCCGAGAATGATGGTGCGGTGGCGGTGGTGGCCGCCTTCCTGGCAGCCCGAGATCGGCGGCGCCTCCGGCGGCGAGTCGACGACGCCCGGGACTCCGGGTCGACCTGGGTGGGGGCCGGCTCGGCGGGTTCCGGGTCCAGGGTATCCTGAGCTAACTCCCGGACCACCCGAACCAACTCCTCCATCGATTCCGGATCCCGACCGTCTTCGCCCGCCAGAGTGGCCGCACACGCGCGGAGGAGGTCCCGCTCGGCTCCCGGCGGCGGAGAGAGGTTGTGATTCGCACCATATCGTCGAACCACCCGCTCCCCCCGTCATCCGAGAGGACGATCGCCTCCTCGTCTCGTGACCTCTCCTGGCTCATGATGGCAGTACCTGAAAGAGAGCGAGAACGGTTATGGCGGTACCATGGGGGTCTCATAGGGTTTCAGGTCTTGGACCGAAACCTTGCCTAAGGATCGCCCGTCGAGATCGGATAGTTCGTATACTACCCGGGAAAGTTGCTTCGAAATCACGTACGGTCCTTCAAAGGGGGGCAATAAAGCTGCCGTGATGTGTTTCGCCGCGGACGATAGCCGATGCGTTCGGCGTAGCACTAGCTCACCTACCCGGAACCGCTGGTCCCGGTGGCGGAGATTGTACTGGCCGGCTTGCCGGCGGAACGCTTCATCGAGAGCGTGGGTGAAGGCCTTCCTCAGGGTGTCGAGGCGGGCCATCCTCTGTAACCAGTTCTCCGATGGTCGGGGAACTACCTCGAGAGCACCTTCGGTTCTTCGCCGAAGGGAGGGAGCGGCGGCCGGTTCACGACCAAAGTTCGCGAAAGCCGGCGTCGCCTGTAGAGAACTATGGTGGGCCGTGTTATAGGCGAACCGGAATTCGTGAAGGTGTTGGTCCCACTCCCGGTGATTGTCACCCAGGAAGGCGCGGATCATAGTTTTGACCACGCGATTGACTCGTTCGGTAGGGTTGGCTTGGGGATGGTACGGCGGCGTGGTACTATGCCGCGTCCCTACGCGTTCGGTAAATTGTCGGATGTCGCGGTTAACGAACTCCGTACCGTTATCGGTGCGGAGCACCCGGGGTGCACCCCATCGGGTAACCACCAGGTCATCGAGAGCTTTGGCAATCGTCTTGCCGTTCGCCTTCCTCAGCGGCAGGACCTCAATCCATTTAGTGTAGAGGTCCTGAACTACGAGAACGTAAGCGTGGCCGGACGAGCTCGGCGTCACCGGGCCCATAATGGCGGTAGCGACCATCATCCATGGTTCCTCGATAACGCGGTGACCCATCAGGCCGGCGGGAGCGCGCTGTTCCACTTTACAGCGCTGGCAGGTATCGCATTGGCGCACATATGTGACCACGTCCTTGAACAGGTTTGGCCAGTAATAGGTATTCGCCACTCGTCGGTACGTCTTTTCCACCCCCAGGTGGCCGGCTTGGGGGAGCGCGTGGCACTCCTGTAGGGCGATGGGGCGGGATTCGCGAGGCAGCACCAGCTTCCATGCATCGAGATCGTCCATTTCGGCCTCCGCGAGGCCGGTAGGTCGGTGGAAATATAGTTTTTCCTCGACGACCCTCCAGTCCGGAAATCGGTCGGGAGCGTGGGTAATGTCGCGAATCTTGCGGCGATACCAGGCATCTTGGGTTTCACGGAGGCAGGTGACGGCCTCCGTTTGTCCCTCCGGGATTCGCGAAAGCGCATCGGGAACGTGGTGTAGCGCTCCTTTCCGGTGAACGATTACAAAATCGTACTCCAATAACTCAAGAGCCCATCGTGCGAGTCGGCCGGTAGGGTTCCTCAAGTTATGGAGCCACCGGAGGCTACTGTGGTCGGTAATCACCGTGAACGCGTACCCTTCCAGGTAGCAGCGAAACTTTCGGATGGACCATAACACCGCGAGGCACTCCTGTTCGGTCACCGAGTATTTCTTCTCAGGGTCCGACAGGGCGCGGCTCGCGTAAGCGATAACTCTTTCGTAGCCGTCGATAACCTGCGTTAATACCGCTCCTAAACCCACGCCACTAGCATCGGTCTGGAGGGTAAACGGTAGCGTGAAGTCGGGGCAGGCGAGCGTCGGTGCGCTCGTTAACCGCCGCTTTAGCACATCGAGGGCTTCTTGCTGGGCGGCCTCCCAACCCCAAGCGTTGGTCTTCTTCGTGAGCCGGGTCAGTGGCTCGGCGACGGTTGCAAACTCGGGAATGAACCGTCGGTACCACGACGCCATGCCCAGGAAGCGACGTAACTGCCGAATATTCTTCGGCACCGGGAAATCCAGCACGGGAGCGGTTTTGTCCGGATCTACTTCGAGGCCCTGGCTATTTACGAGAAACCCGAGGTAACGAACTTGCGATCGGCAAAATTCGCTCTTCTCGCGGTTGATCGCCAGGCCAGCTTCAGAGATCTTCTCGAGGACTTTTCGAAGCCATGTCAGGTGCTCTTCGAAAGTTCGAGTAATGATAATGATATCATCGAGATAGACGAAGACGTGAGGGTACCTCTCCGCACCGATAAGACGATCCAGCATGCGCTGGAAGGTAGCGGGAGCGTTCGTGAGACCATATAGCATCCTCTTGAATTGAAAGAGACCCCGCCCTGGCACCACAAACGCGGTGACTTCCCGCGAGGCCGGGGCCATCGGGACCTGCCAATAGGCTTGGCTCAAATCGAGAGTTGAGATGTAGTTCGCCTGCCTCGACTCATCGAGTATACCCGTCATGTTCGGGATGGGGTAAGCATCCTTCTTCGTGACGGCGTTAACTTTACGGTAGTCTATGCAGAACCGGTATTTGCCGTTAGGTTTCTTAACCATCACGACGGGACTCGCCCAGTCGCTTTTGGACGGCTCGATAACGTCCGTCGCGAGCATCTTGTCGACCTCGGTCCACATGATATCGCGGATAATCGGCGTTACGGGATACGGTCGTTGCTTCACCGGCGGACTATCCCCTACCTCGATCTCGTGTGAGACGAGGGAAGTCACGGCCGAGTCAGCGTCAACCGAAGGTACGTGAGCGTCTAGGAACCCGCTCAACCGCGTGGCTTCGTCGGAAGTCGGAGTTCGCAGCCCGTGGCACATTGCCAAGCGGGGGACGCTTTCCTCGGGAACAAACGAGTAGTGGGTCTCCGGGTTATCGCGGAAGTACCACGATTCTCCGAAGAAATCAACCACCATTCTCGCGGAACGTAAGAAGTCCAACCCGAGAATCAAGTCCTCAGAGAGGGACTCCAGGTGGTATGCGAGAGCGGGCGTCGATCGTCCATTTAGGCTGGCCGGTATCTCGGAGGCCGTTCGCACGGTTTCGACCTGGCTGTTAGCGACCAGGACCGATCGTGGTGCGACTTCCTTGGTGGGGACTCCGAGTTCCCCGAGTCGCCCGATAAGAGCGCGCCCGGCGAACGTTCGTGTCGCTCCAGAGTCCACGAGAGCTTTGACCGGGGTGGTGTAGATCATCACCTCAACCCGGAAGGCAATAAGGCCAGCGCGGGAGGCCGCGTTGATCAGGATCTCGTCCAGCGGTGGCGGGTCGGCCAACAACGTCGGATCCGAGTCTGATTTCGGGCTCGGGAGTAGCTCCTGCGGTGAGTTTCGTTCGGTAGCCTTAGGGCAGGGCTTCGGTAGGCGAGAGCGATTCGGGAAGGTTCTTCGTCCGGGTCCGTTACTCGGGCGAGGCGTGGTGACCCGGTCTGGGCGCCTCAGTCCGCGTTTCCCCGGTTGCAGAAGGTGCACCGAGGCGTCGTAACTCCGGATAAACCGCACCGGTAGCAGAATAGCCGGCGGGGTGCCTGGCAATCCCGGTAACGGTGACCTTGCCCGTCGCAGTTCCAACACTGCGGTTCGGTGCGCTTTGGCGGAGCGAGGTCCGGTACCGGAAGGGGGGTCGCGGTCACCTTGACCGGTGAGGGCGGTCCCCGTCCTTTCATCGGTAGTGGGGCCCGATTTCGGGCCGGTGCGGGAACGCGACTCTCTCGTGGCCGGTTGTCCGGCCTCGGGTGAGTCCGCCCCTTCGGGGGCAATAGCGCCTCCAACATCTCCGGGAGCGTCTCATCGACCTCGTCGTTCGAGGCTTCTTCGGGGTCGGCGTCTCCTTCGGCCTGTAGGGCCCGGATGTCCTGCCGTCTCGGGTAGCGCGGCGGCGGTCGTGGCTCCCGGTACGCGTACCCCGGGCAGAGGGAGGCCTCTGGCTTCGGTGGTGGGCGCCGAGTATTCACGCTCCTCAGGACTTGTTCCTGACGAGCCGCCGACCGTTCGAGAGCCCTCATCGCCACGTGATCACCCAGGGGGATGACGAGCCGATACGCCGGTAGCATGTTCCTGTGCGCGTATCGTACGCGCTCCCACTCGGTCCACGGTGGGTCCAGGCGCGCGAACAAACCGTTCATGCAGCTCAGGAAGTCGAGAGCAGATTCCGCTTCTCCTTGCGTTCGGCCTGAGATCTCCTCGCGTAACGCGATCTGATAATCGGGATCGGAGAAGCGGTCCCGGAACGCGGCTTTTGCCGCCGCCCAATCTGCGAGCGTGGTCCGAATCTGCCGGTACTACGTACGAGCGAGACCACTCAAACAGAAGGAGAGAGTCTTGAGGAGGTCTTCGTCCCGGATGGGAACCAGGGAGCGGCCCTCCTCGACGACAGAAATGAAGTCCTCCACGTCTTCACTCCGTCGCCCCGAGAACGAAAGGTCCCATCGCCGTACCTCTTGCAGAGCGCGATGGGGAGACAATCCTCTCCGGTGTCTCGGCGGGATCCGGTCGCTCTCAGACGCGGAAAAATCTCCTCGCCTGACGCTTAACCGGCGTCTGGTAGACTCGCCCGCGTCGCTCGAGCGGCCGAAAGGCGGTGCTCGAGCTCGCGGGTTCGCTTCGGGACCCCCTCTGTCAACCGCTGGGTCCGGCGAGAGGTCGAAATTCAAAATCGGGAGCTTGGCGGGCCCCATGGCGCGCCTCCGATATCGCGGGAATTCCCCTGGGGGCTCGAACTCGGCTTCCCCCGGGCCCACTGGCCAGGAGGCGCGATCCGCCGTTGGGGGGCCGATAGCTTTAGGCTTGGCGCCCTGGGCTGACGCGTCAGACTCGTCCGGGTACTCCGTTACCGGGGATCGTCGACCCGTCGCGTCCTCCGCCTGCGCCATTTCGATATCGCCACCCCCCCTTTTTTGTTTTATTTGTTTTCTTACGAGAACGTAATTATTTTTATTCGGGACCCTATTTTACTCGGGAGCGCTACTAAAGAAGTTTTTTTTTTTTTTTTTTTTTTCCCAAACGTCGAGAGCTATTATTATTATTATTATTTATTTTATTTATTTATTTATTTATTTTGTTTTCAAAGTCGAGAGCTATTATTATTATTATTATTATTAGTTTTTTTTTTTTTTTCAAACGTCGAGAGCTATTATGAGTTTTATCCGGGATCCTACAAGTTTTCGAAAAAGGTTGAGAAATTCGAGAACAGAAACCCGAGCGATTTTCCAAGGCCTCAATTTCTACTGTCGAGAGCGGTTTCAACCATTTTGTTGAAAGTCGCGAAGAAAACAATTTTTTTTTTTTTTTTTTTTTTTTTTTTTTTTTTTTTTCAAAATTCGGGAGCTATTTTATTTTATTTAAATTTTTTTTTTTTTTTTTTTTTTTTTTTTGTTACGAGAGCGTTATGACTTTTCAGTTATGAGATTCGGGATCCTACCCTTTTCGAGAAGGGTTGAGAAAATCGAGAACTGCAATCCGAGAAATATTTCACGCTTTCACTTTCAGCTGTCGAGAGCTGTTTCAAAACTTTGTTGGAAGTCGCGACAAGTTCCAAAATTCGAGAACTATTGAACTGATATCCCAGAGAAATTTCCGTCCTCAGTTACTAAGGTCGAGAACTCGGTTGAAATTTTAAACTCGAGCGGATTTTCTAATATTCGAGATCCGGTCACTCCAAAAACATTGATTAAATCAATTCGAAAATTATTTTCCGCACGGACTTTTCGTTAGGTTTCGATAACGATCGATAGGTCGGGGACTGATCCCCCTTCGCTCGACGGGAACGGCCCGGAAAGCAATACGGGTGATTCGACGGGCGATCGGGGAACACAATAGAATTAATTCATCGTCGAGAACAGAAATTTGCTCTTTATCCTAAATGAAAATACGTGAGTAAATCTCACTCGGTAACACTCGGGTACTCACTCGGTTGCAGCGGCTAATCCGTCGTATCGAGCACTGGTGGTGGTGGACGGATTCTTCCGGCTGAGATGCGGTGGGTCGGTTGCACTTAGGTGATTTTTCCACTGGGCACTGAACGTTATCACTCGCGACTTATCACTCGGAGAATTCGAATTAAACTGAGTCTAATTTCTCCGATTTCGGGTAACGAGAGCGGTATGACTCCTGGTAGGGGAAACATAGAAAAACTTGTTTGTCCAAATTTCGAGCGCGATTCTAAGAACGGCTGAAATCGGACAATAGCTTCGTACATCGAGAACATTCGATATTCTTCTATAACGTTCTCCGTGTCTACCTGACACTTCGAGCGCGAGGCGAGAATCTTCCAGGTTCTTCCCGAAATTCGCGATAGCGGAACTTTACTTTTCGTTTTTGTTCAGGCGGGATTGGCCATCCCGGTCGGGCCCCACGTTGGGCGCCATTTGTGACGAATTACCGGAATCCTTCCGCCATCGTCACCTTCGGTCGCCTCCCTCGCGGAAAGATACACCCGTAATGTGCCGGCAGGGCGCCAGTCGATTTTTGTATCGCCGGTATCGACAACCGGCCTCATCTGGAGGTCGGGAGGGAACGGCCCGACCTCTCTATCCCCGCGGATCGGGTTAAGGAAAGCGGGAACGACTTACCTTACTTCACCGATCGCGACTCAACCGTCGCCATCGGGGTCACTTTTATATCCCCGGAAGTGACGATCCGGTTCACCTGGGTGCTTCCGCGAGATCGGCGGAACCGGAAACGCTCGGCCGCTCAGGTTGCAGAGTTTGGTAGAGAGGGTCGGGGTAAGTCACCCCGGGATGGCCGAAAGATATCGTCCATCCTCCGCGAGGCGAAGCCTCACTCGGAGAGCGAGAACACGGATTTTCGCAACACCGCACCACTCGCAGCGTCGCGAAACGGGTACCCGCGATAACGCCTGAGACCGACACCCATTCACAAAAAAATCACGAGATCAAACTCCCCCGCCCGAAATCAATACGTTAATTCTTATATGGCGAGAACACACTGAAACTAAGATATCCGTAGGGAGCCGGGTCTACACGGAACTCCCCATGGCGCGTACGCGAACTCGGGCTTCTCACTCTAGAGAGCGAGCGCCCTACCACACGGGATCGCGTACGTAGAGAGAGAGAGAGAGAGATACGTTTATTTCGTGCCCTGGGACTGCGTCCCCTAAGAGCACCGTGCCAGTAAGTGTACATCAAGACAGAAAAAGCTGAGCCGTACTAGCTAAGATAAAGAATACAGAATAAATAATAAGAGTAAATAGTACGTATAGTAGTATGTAGTAAGATAGTACTAATAATAACAATACAAAGTACTCTAATACTAGTACTAATTAATAATAATAATAATAATAACAATAATACGAGAAAATGTAATAATAAATAAGGACTTGAAGAGGTAGAGCCCGACCCACTCCGTCACTGCTGCGTGCCTCGCGCCAGTATCAGAGCTCGAAAGGCTCCCTTGAAACCACCTATCGATACTTGACGCCTTAGGGTATCAGGCAGCGCGTTCCAGAGGATGCTCGCCGTCACCGCGAAAGAGCCTCTGTATTTCTCCGTGCGAAAAGCCGGAACAAGGCAATCCGACGTCGAGTGCTGCCGCCGCGTGTCATGGTTCCCCATTGGAACAGGTTGCGTTACGCGCTGGAGCAGGTAGCTGGGCTCGCCACGCATTCGGCAGCCGAACACGAACGACCCCAGCAAATACTCCCTCCGATCCGCGATCTTGAGCCACCCCAACCGCTGGTAATAAGGTGTGATATGCGCATCCCTGCGCACATCGAAGATGAATCGCACTCCACGGTTTAGTGCCCGTTGCATCCTTAGGTCCAGCTCGACCGAGATATCCGTGTAGAGAAGACAGCAGTAGTCTAGCTGCGGCAGCAACAGTGACCTAACCAGCGTGATTCTGACGTCACATGGCAATCGCCTGCGACACGTCTTCAGCCGGTGAACAGTTTCATTCGCCCTACGCGTGGCTCGCGTGACCTGCTCCCGCCAACTCAGGGTGCTCGTCACCGTGATTCCTAGCCAGGAGACGGATGTGGATAGCGGGACGATGGCTTCCCGAACCCGAATTTGCGGAAGTGTGGCCGCGTGAAGCGTATTTAAGTAGCGCGCAGTTCCAATTGCAATAGCCGTGGTCTTAGAGGAATTAAGGCGCAGCCCACACGCATCCACCCATGCGCATATCGCTTGAATATCGCTATTTATTTTGGCGATGCAGTCGCCGACTTCAGAGGGACGGCCCGACAGATATATTTGCAAGTCGTCCGCGTAGAAACTATAGTTGCAATGAGACAGTACTCCGGAAAAGTCGCTGATGAAGGTGGAGAACAACAGAGGGCCAAGCACGGACCCCTGCGGAACACCTGACCGCAGCGGCCTCCACGAGGACTGTTTCCCCTCCCGGTCGCAGACTGCCTGGGTGCGCCCTACGAGGTATGCGGCAAACCACCTCACTGCACGGTCGGAGAAATTCAACGCCACAAGCCTATTAAGCAGTAGGTCGTGTCGAACGCAGTCGAACGCCTTGGAGAGGTCGAACAGGACAACGATCGTAATCATTCGCTTATCGATCGCTAGCCGGGCATCGTCAATAACGCGGAGCAGTGCCGACTGCGTGCTGTGGTGGGCACGGAAAGCAGACTGGTAGGGGTCTCGTAGGCCACATGCATCCATGTACATGGAGACTTGTTTTGCAACAACACGCTCAAGCACCTTCGACAGCACACACAGCAGCGAGATGGGCCGAAAGTCGGAAACGGAGCGAGGTGTCTTGACCTTGGGTATCGGGCAGACGTAGGCTTTCTTCCATACCGCTGGATATGACGAGTTGTCCAACGAGAAGTTAAAAAGGTGTAGGATATGTTCCTCGACGGCCGGCAGCGCGAGCCTAAGCATCCTGAGCGATATGCCGTCACAACCTGCCACGTTTGACGATGCCCTACGCAACGCCGAGTGGAGTGCAGTGCGTGTTACCGGTCTAAAAGAGAATGACGCCTCGCTGTCCAGAGTGGGAGTCAGTCCAGGCTCCAGCGGCGTGGATGCACTTCCTGCCGACAGAAACTGGAGATTCAGCTCCTCCAGGGAAAATGCAGGCGCGAGTTGTGACTTCGTCGTTGGTACAAGGCCCAGCTCACGTAGTCTTGTCCAGGTTTTCGATGCGTTGTTCGTTTCAGCTTCAAAGCATGTCCGGTAATAGTTATCACGCGCCGACGATAACGCCTCCTTAACTAGGTTTCGGAGAACAACGAACCTCTCGCGTAGGTGCTGCGGCCAAATTTTCCGCTTACCGCAAGCCTGTCGAAGCCGATCCCTACGCCGAATCAGTTCACGCAGCTCCGCTGTTATCCACGGCGCTGGTAGCCGCTTAATGACGACCCGCTTGACCGGAGCACGTTTATCGAACTCGCCCAGGATAGCAGCGCCGAGGTAGTCTGTCTTGTCGTCCACGGATTCCGTTTCATAAAATCGGTCCCAATTTACGGCCGCCAGGTCGCTGCAAAGCGCCACCTCATCTACGTTATTTAGGCTTCGACAAGTGAAGGACGCAGGTACTCTCCTGGGCACAAGAACGTCGTACGTAATATGAATTAAGTCATGCGCGGAGAGGAGAGAGAGCGACCTACGCACAAGCGCAGGCGAGACAGAGACAGCCCGCTCTCTCTACGATCCTTCGCGAGACATCTGCTCGCGAGCGCGACACGATAACGACTGTCTAACAGCCAATCAAATCCGCATTTCCTCAAATCTGGAATCGGACACCGAGAGCTACTGCCCTCTCGCTCAGCGAAACACTTACCTGCCAAGATAGCGCGATTATCGACGTTGCACGGGATCTCGCGAGTACGCCGACAATCGTTTCCCCTTAGTCATCGCGTATAGGAGAGCACCTACGGCGGCGGCACGAGGGGTTCCCGCCCTCGCCCGTAATCTTAAAACTCCGCTCGTCCTCATACGCGATGCACCACACGGCGGGGCGCCGGTCTTGCAGCCGGACCTGCATCGATTTCTCGCGCGTACTCGCTGGCCGCTTTTACCTGACGGGTAGCTCGATACGGTGAGCGCTATCCTCCACGTCAGGGTCGAGCGCCACGACCTTTTATCCTCCTAATCTCTCCTCTCAACTCCAACTAACGGTCGTATCATCTTCAGCTACAAAGCTACGGGAACGCATTTGTCTAACGGGTGAGAGAGCGAGGGCAAACGACGCGAACGGCCTTGGGACGGCGACTTTTCCCTAAGCCGGGAAAAAATCACGTCACAATATATATATTGTGACGAGCTCTTTTCTTCTAAATTTCGCCAAAGACGGGAAGAGCTGCCAGCCCAAAATCTATAATGACGCCCCAAAAATATATTTTACCGTTCCTTTCTTTCACCAATTTCCGATTGCGCGCCAGGTGTTTGTATCACCCCCGTAACACCAAGCGATCATTTATTGTTCGTTCTCTTTCTTATTCAATCCTCAGGGAAATGGTAGGGTTCGAAGGGCAAGCATCGATTACATTAAGTTAATACAATATACGAAATTAACATGTGAGTAGTTCTTCTACAATGTTAACAACGACTTATTTATTACTCCGGTCCACTGGTTGCACCTCACTCGTAATTTACAATCTCACAATACAATAATTATCCGCGTGCCAATCACGATCAACAATTTATCGTACTTTCTCGTCTCAGAGTGAGACAGCACTGTCCTCCGGAGACGCCGGTAGAGACAGCTACGTAAGTGCAACGAGACGCGTTGCGAGATGGGCCCAACCTACTCCCACGCGTTCGACGATACGCTAGGCTCGTATCGTCGGAGAAAATATAGCACCAGCGTGCGCCTACCTTTTCTATTCTCTGAGATCCTATGTCCTCGTCGCTCAGCGTTCTTCGGTGTCCCTCTCTCGCTCGTCTCTCTCACGCACTCTTCGCTCTGCTGCCCGCTCTCTCACTCACTCTCTACAATTACTCTACTTCTAATCGTACCGCTCGGGCTCGTGGTCGAGTTCTCACTCCTAATTACTCTTATCGCTACCGTGGTCGAATTCGCACTCTCCCCCCAACTCGTCGCTCACGCTGGCCGGCTTCGTCTTGGCCCTATTGGGGAAAGGAGGTCCTAGCGACGATCGCCTGTTGATCGTTGGCGCAGCCATCCATCTCTTTCTCTTTCACCGGGCGTCGTCTCTCGCGTACGGCCGGCAATGTTTACTTTCCGCGACCTCGTGTCTCTGTAACTCACGAAGTTTCCTCGGCAGCGTATGTTCTAGAGCACAATTTTGCTTTACCACGAGGCGAGACGACTCGACTCTGCCTATTCTATCTCGCTCCAATATTCCTCCGAATATTTCGCTTTCACGCGATTGCGAGGAGTGTAACGCCTCGTCACAATATATATATATCTATGTTCGCGGTCGCTCTCGTCGAGAAACGCAAATCTGCAAATGCCTAATTTACACACGTTCTCAAGCGCGCTGTGAGCAACCGATCGAGTTGAAATTTAGATAGTACATAGAGAATACTAGCCGAATTGGGCTCGTGGTATTTTTTCTGAAAGTTTCGAAAAACAAATCCCACTTGCAAAATATATATATATATTATCTACATATATATCAAACATGTATATTTCCGATAGTTGCATCGAGTTTATCATAACTTGTGAATAGACAGGTAGCGCGCAATTAAAATGCGCACTTCTTGCCGTTTATTTTATTTCATTCGGTGGAAAAATGTACGAGTATCATTTGCAATTCGCATTGTCGATAAGACAGGTGTGAAGGAAAACCCCGATACAAGTTCCCACACCTTATTATTACGCCCAAACTAAATAGAACTCAAACTACTTCCACATAACGAATACCTAAATCTCCGATCACCAAACGGACCCTTGGTCCTTACCCTAGCGACAAAGACATACCTGACCACCCGCCACGAAGCTAGACCCTTGCAGTTCTCCCACCATCGACTATAAGACAATGTAAGGTTACCTAAGTCATTGCATCAAAACCGAAGGTGGTCTCTCTAGTACCAACCTTCCGACGGTTAACTTAGTCACTCCGTATACAAACTTGTTGTCTACGGACTGCAACATTGTACCACGTATATTTCAAATAAATGAGTTGGGACTGTTTTGCTACAGCAAAATGACTTTATATCGTGTTCATTACTTGCGAGTCCCTCGGACCGTACCATTTTCTCGATCCTGCCAGGATCTTTCTACGAAAAGAATAGAAGAAAAAGAAAAAAAAGAACTATCTTTGACATCGAACCACTGAGTCCAAGAGTCTCTACGGAAACACTTCGAATCAACGTTTCAATTACTTCTACGGAAGAGCCATTGAAACCCTGCAAGAAATATAACTGACATATTGACAGATCAATTCCTGAGTAATAATACGTATCTACGCCGGAACATCAACACCAAAAGAAAAGTAAGCATACTACATCGTAAGGACCATCCCACGAGATTCAAACCTTTCGTCAATAAAATACGAAGAAACACGTCGTCAATGTAGACAAGTTTGTAGCAACTTGTGTCAATTACGTACGTTTAAAGAAAAGTCCAAAACTGACCTTCACGAACTACCGCGAAAAACGAACTGAAGACAGTTCCGACGAACGATCCGACTTCTCCACGGAGAAATTCGCGACCACCAATCCACCTTACACCACTGCGGAAATGTCGAAAGCATCATTGGAAGAGACCACCTCGAGGGATGTCATGGACCAACTCATGGCAAAAATAAATGCGATAGCCACAAACGTAGGAGCGATGGCCGACGCTTTAACAAGAATTCATCAGGATAACGTTAAACGCGATAAGGAACTCGCGGAAGTAAGGGCATGAAATGGCTTGGTGACCGATGATACCGATTCTGAAATCAATCCAGAAGATCGGAGGCTATACTCACACAGACAACAATGTGTTAACAACGCCCATGATGAAGAAACACGCAATGCCGAAACACGCAGTGCCAGAGATTGAATCAACACAGTTGAGATTCTCAATGGACACGATGACGGGGACACTGAAGACTTCATCAAACACGTGAAACGAGCTCAATCACGATGTAATCAACCGGTCGTCCTGCTCGATCTCATCATTGCCACCAAGATAACAGAAGCAGCCAAACACGCCATTCGTTTCGTACCCCTAGATTCGTATGACGACCTGTTCACGGCACTACGGAAAAACGTGGGATCTACCTGCTCCGTCGAGATAACAAGGTTAAGGTTAAACCAAACCGTTCAAGGACAGCACGAATCCGTTCAAAGTTACAATCAACGGTATAGAAAACGGTACAACAAGCTCCGATACGCTGTGAAAAGCGAACGAGCCAACGGCTCGAAAATTAGCCTTACAAATGGAGGAAAAATAAGCCATTAAACGTTATACGATGAACCTCAACGATTACATTGGACAATAAGTAAGGGCCAGTCGGCTTAAATGAAGCACAAGAAGAAGCGCTCGAGATAGAAGCGTGGAACAACGAGAAGCATCTGATGCACCCACGAGCCATAAATCCTAATAAGACGGCTCCTCCGCCGAGGCACGAGTCGCAGTTTCGAGGGTACACAAAAAAAGACCGTCGGCCGGCAGGTGAGCCGGGCCCGCACGCTTTCGGAAAACCGGACACCGCCCCTCTCCCGGACTAGAGTAAGCTTCTATGCACAAAGTGCAAACGAACTGATCACACGGCAAACACGTGTTTCGTAAAAACGGAAAATTTTCACCGAGCCAAAGATCAGCCTCGACCGCCGAACCATCATCGCACCAACAGGATAAACGGCAGCGACAACGAGGAAGAAAGGAGCCAGAGCGAGAAGGAGATAAACGACGAGGGGACAGAGTGTTAGCAATATCAGGCAGACTCTATTCAATACTCGCCCCGTTCGGAGGAACCCGAAGAAAAGAACGATACCTTATAGACACCGGATCGTCTGTAAATTTAGTAAAGGAACAACTCATCACACCTACAGAGTGGGCCATCTGTTGGTACGTTTTTGAATTTCGTCGTATGACAACGGCAACCGAGCTACAGACCCGAAATTTGTACAGTTCATTAGCCATACTGTCCGCGGCACGAAACAACATCTTTTCTCTTGAAGAGCGTTTTGAAATTGTAAAAACTTATTTTCAAAGTCAGTGCTGTGTCGCCGAAACTGTGGGAATTTTGAAAAGAAATATGGGTCGTGATAAAGCACCCACCGAAGGCGCTATTCGCAAATTGGTGAAGAAAGTTCGTGAGAAAGAGATGCTAGTGGATGACGGAAGTGGTCCCAGAGCTCGGACAGTGCGCACACCCGAGAATATTGAGGCTGTGGCCCAAAGTGTGAGACAGAATCCGACGACCTCAACTCGACGCCGATCGCAGCACCTGAGCATTAGTCGCACCAGCCTAAGGAGAATACTGCACAAAGACTTCGGATTATTCGCCTACAAGATCCAGATGACTCAGGAGTTGAAAGCAAATGAACATCCGCTTCGATATCAGTTCGCTATGTGGGCCATAGACCAGCTCAATAATGACGTCGATTTTGGTCGAAAAATCATCTTTTCGGACGAAGCGCATTTCCATCTCGGCGGATATGTGAACACGCAAAACTGCCGGATTTGGGGTTCGGAACAGCCACACGCAATCGTAGAGAGACCAATGCATCCTCCAAGAGTCACAGTTTGGTGTGGATTTTGGAGTGGTGGGATAATTGGCCCATTTTTCTTCGAAAATGATGCTGGCAACGCCGTTACCGTCAATGGCGAACGCTACAGAGCCATATTGACCAACTTTTTATGGCCTAAAATCGACGCTATGAATGTGGACGACCTTTGGTTTCAACAAGATGGCGCCACATGCCATACAAGCCGACTTACGATCGACCTTCTGCGCACCAAGTTTAACAACCGCATAATCAGCCGTTCAGAAGACGTCAATTGGCCTGCGCGTAGCTGCGATTTGACACCGCTGGACTTCTTCCTGTGGGGTGCCGTTAAAGACCGATGTTATGCGGATAATCCAGAGACAATTCCAGCTTTGAAAAACAACATTACGACTGTTTTGAGTGAAATTGGCGCCGAGGTAGTTCAAAATGTCATCACTAATTGGGGTGACCGAATGGCATACTGTAAGGCCAGTAGAGGGAGCCACATGAACGAAATCGTTTTTCATTCTTGACGGGGATACTTTTAGCTTTACAACAACAAAATTAATAAAAAATATCAATGCATACTCTTTTGATCGCATTTTTAAAAACGTACCAATAGATAGCCCACCCTGTATAACCATCACTATGAATGAAATAAAGAATTTCACGATGGGACGTGATCGACATCGGACGAACAAAGCCGCTAAAATTGACCTGTTAGGAAAGCTGCACCATTTTCAATTCGTGCCAAATAACTTCCCATTACCTGACGATGGACTTTTGGGGAACCCTTTCTTACACGCCTTCCAGTTCAATCTCACTAATGACACGTTATGGCTCGGCGAAACAGCCATAGAGTTACAAAATGATAGGACTTATCTATCGCCTAACGCACTTAATCGAGTCACCATCACCACAGGCATCGAAAAAGGACACGTAATGATATGTGATAACGCTTGGATTCCCGATTCGATTTATCACGTACAAAATCACTCGGTAACGATTCCAATCCACAATAACAGTAATCACATTACGTGGATCAACACCGATGAGCTGAAACTTATCAAAGACAACGGAAAATACGAACAGAAGGTATGTCGCATCTCGAACGACGAACTACAGCATCGACTCCAGCTGTTAAAAAATAATACTCGAACCAGCCATATTGAATCAGAGCACGAGCAAACCATCTTGAAGATTGTACAGTCTTATCACGACATATTTTCGCTAGAAGGAGATCCGTTACCATGTACAAATCTGACCAATCATCAGATAATCCTTACGGACAGTAAAGCAATTAACGCCGCATCGTAAAGACCTCCAGAGTGGCAACGCCCGACGGACACATTCAGATTAAAAAACGCACCTGCTACCTTTCAACGAATGATGAACATTGCTTTGCGCGGTTTAATAGGAAAAATCTGCTTCGCTTATTTCGACGACATAGTAGTATTTGGATCCACTCTCCAGGAGCACAATGAAAACTTGAGCATTCTCTTTGATCGATTACGCAATACTGGTATAAAATTGCAGCCAGATAAATGCGAGTATTTGAGACCCGAATTAGAATATCTGGGACATATCATCACTAACGAAGGTGTTAAACCGAATCCATCAAAACTCGGAGCGGTACGGAATGTCAACAGACCTACCACGCCGACAGAGATCAAATAATTTCTCGGATTACCAGGCTATTGCCGGAAATTTATCAAAAATTTCTCGCAAAAAGCCAAAGCCCTCAGTACCTTGACGCAAAAGGAGAGCATCTTCGATTGGACAAAGAAATGTGAAACTGCATTTCAAACATTAAAAGAACATCTTTGTTCATCGCCGGTATTAAAATATCCTGATTATAAGAAGAAATTCACGCTGACAACAGACGCATCGAACCAGGGTATAGGAGCAATCTTATCACAAGCCGGACATCCTTGCTGTTACATATCAAGAACTTTGAATAAAGCAGAAGAAAACTACAGTACAACCGATGAGGAAGAACTCCTGACAATAGTATGGTCAGTGAAACGATTACGACAGTATCTGTTGGGACGGAAATTTCTGATTCAAACGGACCATCAAGCATTAAAATAGTTGATGAACGTGAAGGATCCGACATCGAAACTGTTACGATGGAGACTACGCCTTGAGGAATACGAATACGAAATAGAATATAAAAAAAGGCAAGGAGAACACTGCCGCTGATGCACTATATCGCTTATACCCAATATTGGAATTACCAGAAGCCCATGCACGCGAACACCGGAACTAGTGGAAGAAGAAGAAGAAGAAGAGGTCACGGGAAAAGAAGAACTCGACGATGCTTGGAAAACTTATCAGGAGTGTAAAAACAACGTGACAACGCAAGACATTGTGAGAAAAACCCAAAATAAGAATATAGAGGTACCGGACTCTGAAGAATACCGATGGGTTTTCCTCCTCTACCGAGTTTTACAACGAGAAAAGGAATTAAATCATGTGCAAATCCGCTATCACCTGAATGATCCGTTATTTACTCTTGCCGAAAGAACGACCGCAAACTTCTTCAACATAGCAAACTTCTTAAAGATCTTAGAACCTACAAGAAAATTTGTCATGTGCACAATACCGACACAGCAGCTCACGGACAACGAAATCCAGGAAGCAATAAAAGAAAGTCATGGGGCTATTCTCACAGGACACTTTGGAGAAAATCGAACTATCCAAAGAGCGCGAGAACGGTTAACCTGGCCTCACATGGAGGAACACATAATCGAGTACATAAAGAAATGGAATACCTGCCAGAAGACTAAGCTCACCAGAGTACGGCAAAAAAACTTCGGCAATTATACCCGATACTTCGCACGAGGCAAACGACAAAATTGCAATGGATATTGTAGATCCACTAAAAACCACCAAGGAGGGACATACGTACATCCTCTCCATACAAGATCAGCTAACACGTTATCTTATGCTGATACCACTAAAAGCACGGAATAATTCATCCGCAAATACTGACACCTCCAATGGTCATCCAAGGACTTAAGGAGTTTGAAACGAAGAACAACGTTAAGTATTTCATTCCGTTGGACGAAACAAACGTTCAGGGCTTGATAGACCTCTCGGAAGTGTCATTGAGTAAAATTAAGGAAAAGTTTGTTATATCACTCAAACTAGCCATACCAGAGATCAACAAGTACACTGCTACATGCCTCATACCACTACCACAACAAAACAAAGGACATTTTATTACCGCGATACCCCTCCCCGATTATATATTCATGGGCAAAGAAAAGCTATCATACATACCCACAGATCGGCATACTATCGACAGTTGCCTCAAGTATAACGGCATAAGAATATGTAAACGAACATAACCGGCATATCTAATAGCCAACAACGATAACTATGAGACAAATATATTGCGAAATTCAAATAAAATCATCAGCCCTACATTTTGTCACGTATCGCCGTTTGTAATAAACAAACTCGCATACGTGGCACTTGATAATCAGAAACAATATATCATCATTCCTGAGACCAGCATCGAAATGTTCGTCATCTGCAACTACCACGGACAAACTATCATGTTGAATGCCGCTATATTAATTGCGGCCACCCAGAACTGCGAACTTTACACGGAAGGAGCTGTTATAAAACTGCCGAAAACTACCAGCATCCCAAGATACGAGGCCATAGCAAAGAACATCTCGCATCCATTTAATCAGGATGCGCTCGAGCTCATAAAACAGAGTATGATACCCATTCAACACCGCTTCGAGAAGACTACACTGAAGGAATATAGCAAAACCCTCGACGACATCGAGAATGCACTTGTCCGAGTAAAAGCCAACCGACGAACGCAAACAAGGATAGAAACATCAGGGTCCATACTGACTTACGCCGGATATGCTAGTATAATCATACTCACAATAATATCGCTTTACAAATGTGGGATTTGCGGGCTGTTGCAAAAGTGCATACCAAATATTTGCATACATTTGTTCTGCCTAAATAATCCCAACACCACCAGGGATACATCAGACCGTCAACACTATTACGTGGATGAATGCCTAACATTTTCAATCGACCAGTTGGACGACCATACACCTCAACTTCAGCAGATAACCAACTACAGAAGGAAGCACCGGGTTTCCGGTGGAAAGCCAATCTAAATTGGCGGGTGTTAAGGAAAAACCCGTTACAAGTTCCCACACCTTATTGTTACACCCAAACTGAATAGCACTTAAACCACTTCCACGTAACGAATACCCGAATCTCCTATCACCAAACGGACCCTTGGTCCTTACCCTAGCGACAAAGACATACCTGACCACCCGTCACGAAGCTAGACGCTTGCAGTCCTCCCACCATCTACTAGCCTAGATCCTTGCAGTTCTCCCACCATCGACTATGAGACAATGTAAGGTTACCTAGGTCATTGCATCGAAACCGAAGGCAGTCACTGTAGTCCCGACCTTCCGACGGTTAACTTAGTCACTCCGTATACAAACTTGTTGTCTACGGACTGCAACATTGTACCACGTATATTTCAAGTAAACGAGTTGAGACTGTTTTGCTACAGCAAAGCGACTTTATATCTTGTTCATTACTTGTGTTACATCCCCGTAACGCCACCATCACCGCGCCTTAAGGACGAGCATCCCTCCTTACGCCAACGCATGGCATAACCCTAACTCGGGGATGAATGCGGTGGGAAGAGACGCTCGGGCCCAAGAATGGGGCCAAGCGATAAGAACAAATTTTCCTTCGGTTCAGAAAAGTAAGGAGTCGGAGACGGTGGAAATTGTTGACCAATAAGGCATTTGTAAACTGCCCTCTCCAACCCCTACGCAACAGACAAAGATAGTTGATAGATTAGTATATAAGGCCCGAAATTTAGCATAAAAATCAGTTCATATTCAACATTCAAAATCTCATAAACTCCTCTTAAGTCTCAAAAATTGTATAAATTCTGGACTGAGCAGAATTTCTGTACTGCCCTTCCAGTCTCAACTTCACGAGAAAAAATAGAAAAGAGTAAGTTACCTACTAACTGACTCTCACGAGTTATTGAACTCCGAGGTCCACCGCAAGTTCGATCATCCATCCATGCAACATATTGAACTGCGAGGTCCACCCCGAGTTCGAACATCCTTTCTATACAACACATTGAACTGCGAGGTCCACCGCGAGTTCGATCATCGTTTCTAGAAAAACACATTGAACTGCGAGGTCCACCGCGAGTTCGATACTTTTCCCATCCACAGATATGAGTTGCGAGGAGAAAAACGAGCTCTATAATTCCTTTATCATCCATCGAGTTGCGAGGACCACCCCGAACTCACAGGATGTCTTCCTTACTCATTAACCTCTAACCCCTGGGCAACCGCATAGTCTAAATTCATTCTGAATTTTCTAGTGGGAAAGAACACCCATCTTGGATCCCTAAAACCGATCCTCGACGGAGAGCATATGAACGGAGACTAGTAACATGTAATATAGTTTCAACTCAATATGCAAACTCTTTCCATCCGTTAATTTCTCCGTTTTACATTATTTACCGCATCAAACTCCATTAGCCCGTTTCCCAAGACTCATTAGCCTTGCTAAGGTAAAAAATAGGGCAATTGACATGTTACTGAGACGTAACACTTGCGAGTCCCTCGGACCGTAACACAGGGTATGAGTCTTTATTTCACGAGGCCCGCGCGGTCACCGACGACGAACAGCCTCGGGAGCCGCACATATAGCCGTTCTTATATAGCATCTAGGTCGGCCTTACGTAGGGCTAATGTGTAGCGCGCGGTGTTGCACTCGTGTGTGGATATATGTATACATACATGAGGCTTGGCGGTAGCAGGCCGGGTGACAGTTGACGACGACGGAGGAGGCTAGGCCTCGCAGTCTAACATATAGAAATATATAGCGGCAATGCTTTCCAGCATATATCTCCGCCTTCGTATGTTACCGTACGGGTCTCCTGAGAAAATTTCACCAACGCATTCGCGCGGAATTTCGGTACACTATTTTTGTATATGTCGGTACAATTTTCTTGCCGTTGTCGTTATCTTCTTGTCAAAAATTTTGAATCACGAATTCTCATTCATTTCTGCATAAAATAAAATGAAATAAAGCTCAAAATGTGTGTTTTTTAATCGTGGAGTGGCTTTTGGCCTAGACATTATGATTCGATCCGTGCATCCATACAAAATTCTGTAATTTCTCCAGTGATAACTGAAACTGCATTTTGCAAAGTTTTACAAAAAATATACTATGAGCCACTTTTTGCAATAATTCTCTGTGTATCTGCCAATTTTCAACCTGATCAGTTGTTTACTGCTCGCATGAGTACTGATCAAAATTTCCAAACGCACGTCGCCGGTATCACTGCCTCTTAAAGTAGATTCAAGTAAATTTTTATTGCAAAAAACGTAGCCATTCTTGGTTTGTTTCGAAATATGGCTACGTTTCGAAAGAAAAAGTATTATTTTCACCTAAAATTTTTCATCCCAGAAATAGTCATTTTCCAAAAAAAAACCCGCTTCAGTCAATAACAGCTATTGCAATTATATAAAATTTCGTGAAATAATTTTACATATTCGACTATTATTGCTCGAGTTATCATTCCCAGCAGTTCCATAAACGTGGTTTCAAGAAAAGTTGATTGTACTTTAACTATTGTTTTGTTTTTCATGTGATGTTGGTTGAAATGGAGAACATCAAGAACAACTCTATGCTGGTCTCCGAATATTTTCGTGACCGACTAGGTATATCTGTAATTTTTTTACTTTATTCTTTTCCATAACTGGCGATACTCTTTCAAAACCCAAAAACTACGTGAAACACTTTGTTATTTGCGATTGAATTCACAACTGATGTAAAATGTTTGTGATATCATAAAATTACAAATGATTACATGAATGCATACAATGTGTTGTAAATAACGTGAAAATTCGACGAAAAATAAGATATGCACAACATTGAATGAGCAATCCGACCAGGTTTGTAGTTTTTCATGGCAGGGTAGAAAATATAAATATAACAAAGCCAAGTTCATCAATTCTTTGTTCCCGAAATATCGTAAAAGCTGAAAAAAAAGATTCATGTCGGAGCGCACATCCGCTTTGTCGACACTACCAGTCAGAGACTGACAAGATAATGCTTCGTACTTTTTGACGGCAATCGAAATATATAAAAATAATGAAGCCAGATGGATTAAACGGAAAAAAAGAGAAATCCGCGGCGATCTAGCACTGCTAGTCCAAGGTACTTCTATTTCTGTACAATAATATTCTGCTATAGCAAAAAACTTGAAGCCTTATCTTGATGAAGCTGGACCGACGATGATAAATTATATTTTTTCCATATTGTTACGTCCCAACGAGGGGAGAGACTGAGGTCACGTCGAGAATTCGATGTCCGTGCGATATTTGAATTTGAGCAGCGCTATTCGGAGTGACGTGAGCTCCTCGCCTGAGACTTACTTGGACTCCAATATATTAATTCAACGATTTTTGATTAATCGTCGAGGTTGATTCCTCTCCGAAGACGTTTCCTTTGATTTGTTCTTTCCCGGATCCTGAATGATGATCGAATTAGATTGGGTTCTCGGAAATTTATTAGGTTGAACACCAACAGCTAACGATCACTCAATACAATACTATTACTTTATTTTAACTCAGAAAAATTACAACACAAAGCTTATACAGAGTCTGGGATTTTACTCCCTTAAGATACTGTTCGATTCGAGGTTGAAGATATTCTGTTTTTCTTCTCTAAAAAGGTTATCCATTTCGCTTCGGTTTGGGAGAAGTTACAAAAATTGGGTTGACCCGATTGGTCTGATTTCTAACGAGACTGTTCGCTTTTCTGTGGAGGGGGTGTCTCAGTCACACGGGGGTGGCTCGAGATTATCCCTTCGTGGACGGCGGTCGTAAGAAAGAAAATGTAGTTTTAAATTTATAGTTCGGAGAATTTTACAGAGTTTGTTTTATGACTAAGTTTCGAGTGGCGATATCGCACAAGACGTTTCTTGAAATCCAATATGAGTAAGAAAGATTGTCGAGCCGGATATTTGTAACTTAAAGTATGCCCTACACTTAAGAGTAAATATTATCGCTCTTCTTTAAGGGTTTGTTCTTGGAAGGATGTATATAGGAGAGGTGGTTGTTCATTGGGAGAATGTTTGGGAAAATATGGGATGTGCCTTGTTATATTGCGTGACTGCTTACACAAATAGATTGACTTTGGTCTTTCAAATGTTTGGGAGATAATCTAGGAATGTTTCTGGGAAATCATAATTTCGTAACTGAAGCAAGAATAATTGTTGTTTCTTAAATCTAACTTAATAAATGAAATAATAAGATGATAATAAGAATAAAAGATATACATAGTATTTGAATTTTACTGGCAGGCTGCATTGTTTCGGAGGTAGGCAAGATGATAATCTAATTTATCGTAACGATATTATCTAATTTCGTTTTACAAAATTCTAATTCGTCTATATAAATTTGATAGCTGAAAAAATACAAACACATATCACACACATCGCAACGGCCGTACGCAAGTTGTACATGCAGATCTTTACATATTCGCTCGCTCGGATCTCGAAAGATTCGAGCAATGCGGACGGGCCTAGAATATATAAACTACGGTCTTATACACAGGTCTGAAAACGACGGTAGTGGGAGAAGGGTCGCTTAGCGTTCAGTTTTTGCTTCAATTTTCGGCCGCATGGTGCGCATAGGAAAGGGAATGTCGTGTGCGAAGGAGACAGCCATATGTCTCTACACATCACATGCGTTTTTCGTTATAAATTTTATTACAGAAATTGAAAAATTAAATAATGTCGGTGTGTTGGCTCCGCAGTGACCAATACAGCAAGTTATAATGAATTAAATGAATAATAAACCACCCAAACAAGACGCCAAACCTAATTAAATCCCAAGCGGGGCTATAACTTAATTATTAAAAAATTATCATAATAAATTAAGTTCTCATGACGACATCGGTAGCGTGGTTGACTCCTATTTCGCAGGAACTGAGTTGGAATTCTGGGACTTGAGATATTTTTTCTTTCTTTTTGTTTATTTGTATAGGCATCTGGTTATGTATTAATTATTCGCACGCATTACATTATTTTTGTATACAAATACAAATGACGACGAAAAAACATTTATATGTCAGAGACTGGACGAGTGCAATATTTCGCCCGCGCGTAACAATCTGCCTCTCCCTCGCACTTATTCAGAACATAATGACATACAAATAATATAATGCATGTGAATCATTAATACGTAACCAGATACTTATACAAATTTAAAAAAAAAAGGAAAAAATTTGTCATGTACCGAAAACATCAAAGTAAATATAATAGTTTTGTAATATTTATCTTATAGCCGCTCTTGAGATTTAATTAGGCTTGGCGGCTTGTTCGATTGGTTCATTATTCATTTAATTCGTTATAATTTGCTGTATTGGGCACTACAGAGTCAACACATCGACATTATTTCATTCTTGTACCTCAAAACAAATGTGTTTTTTTTTCGTTTTCAATGTAGTATTTCAGATAAGAACTTCAGTATGACCAATTCAATAATAATTGAATACTTTTCCCAATGTTTTACTTTCTTATTTTTATTCATACACGATAACAAATAAACCGAACAATTTTCAAGTTTGGGATGATGAAGAATTTGTTGCCCGATTATTCGTATGAAAAAAGATACAGTACCACAGTTATTATATACAATTGAAGCAAAATTGTTAATAGGCTGGAACAAGTAGTCGGTTTTATTATGTTATAACGTTAATTTATAAGATTATATTGTAAATAAAATATAGTTTCTTGAAATTTTTTCATGTAATTCTAGAACATGATCCATTGACCTGATTGAACTGATTCATTGACACCAATTAATCATTTATTATTAACATTGAGATTTGATGCCACGGGAAATTTTCTGCGTGCCTGTGGTGATTTTAGTAAAGTGAATATCAGCACTGCTTCGCGAGTCATAGCGAGAGTTTCACCAGCTATCGCTTCACTATCATCATCAGTTATTAATATGCCACAATCAAATCAGGAGATTCGTACAACAGAACACGCACTTTATATGCATATACAAATTTCCACGAATAATTGAATGTATTGATGGTACACATATAAGAATAGACTCATCTGGTGAAATAAGAGAATTTTCCATTATGCTCTATTAAATTTGTGTCCAATTTTATCCCAAGCCTCGTTTTGATCTTTCCACGTTGTAGCATCCGTTTTTTTATTTTCAAGAATATTGTTATACTTTACAGTTATATCTATTAATTAATCCATTTCGAATTTCGTAAACTTAGCTCCTCGTTTTTCTTTTTCCATTGGGTCAGTAGCACAGAAAACGTGTCAACCGAAAAAAATTCAAATATGTTTTCTTATGAAACAACCTCACTTTCCCAGTTCCTCCGAGTGTCACTACTAATATATTCCTAGTACCTTCGGCATCAAAAGTTAGGTATATTGAAAATAACTATCCGTAAGATCCACAATTAGGAGTTGTACTGAAGAAAACGAAGTTTTGGTTATCTGATGGATAACTTTATCCGAAAGATAGCTGTTGGCAAGTATGAAGAAATCGGGCATAAGGCCGTACTACGGTTAACCGCGGGCGGGTTTCAACTGCGCGATTTTGTGACTCACAGAAATCAATACAAGCGGCCGCACTGGCGTTTTTTTGTAGTGCCTGCATTTTAAGTGGTGTAACCGCGAGCGGTTTTCAAACGCGCGATTTTGTGAGTCATAAAAATCAATAGAAGCGGCCGCACTACAAAAAACCGCCAGTAAGTGCAGCCGCTTGTATTGATTTATGTGAGCCACAAAATCGCGCGGGAGAAAAGAGCCGCGGTTAACCGTAGTGCGGCCTTAGCTTTAGAGCAAAGAAAGTTGAGAGGTTTCAATGAGTTCTCTCTCTCTCTCTCTCTCTCTCTCTCTCTCTCTCTCTCTCTCTCTCTCTCTCATCGTTTTCAAATTTCAAATCGTTGGGTTGATTTATTATTGTATAGGATCATCTTCTTTCCACAAATTCCTCGTCCGCATTCGTCCGTATAAAAAGTAATTACTATTACGCTGGGGGCATAACGCTGGGGGCCCACTACTGTGATGTGGCAATAATGATGGCCATAATTGAAACAACAATTAGGTGTAATCATGATATATAGCCATAATTGTACAATGTCAATCAATACATGGCCTATGGCAATTGGCAATAGCCGGTGGCGGCCTCTTTTCGCACATCAAAGACGATTACCGAGGTAATTATTGCGCGAGTGGCCACACTACAGTTTGTTGAGTCTGCGACATGAGCTCAGCTAAAACGCACGTGCTGCCTAGTTCATTGTCATATCTAGGTAAACTTTGCGGGCTCCGTAAAGTTGGCCGATCGACTTTATCTTTTTTAACTTTTTTTTTACGAATCGTTAGGCTGTCGTTTGGTGACGTTTGATCGTTAAAAAGAATTGTTTGATCGTTAATAGTTTGTTCACAAAATCCAAATTACTTTCGCCAAGTCTGGCCTAGTGACTTTTTACTGGTGAACGTTGGTACATCCAGTTGTTAAATTTTTCGACTTTTTCAACTTTTTCCTTTTGCTATCGTTTAATCGTCTTTTGATACTGATGTATGCCAAGTTTCATCGTTTGATCGTTGATAGTTGCTTGGGAAAACGCTATTTACTTACTCCCAGTGACCTGAAGTTGGAGATTCAAAATCGAGCGTAAAGGTAGCTTCCCGAGGCAGCTACGAGTCAGCTGTTTCAATACAACGCACAGCTAGCAATTCTCCACGTATTCGATGGATTTGGAAGCATTCAAAGATTTTTCGTAATGCAAAAACATTTGATAGAGTAAAAAGAAATAAATTTATTGAATCCCTATGCACATTGATTAATTAAATATGCCAGTGCCTTCCGGATTGTGTGGTCACCAGCAAGACGTCGAGAAAGCAAGTCTTTCGGGATAATTCGCTAACACAAGTGTTATGATTTCCAAAATAATTGTACAAAGAAAATAAATCCATTACATACACGTTATAAAACACTTCTTTATCAAAAAAAAAAACCTGTCTAATACTAAATTTTCAGGGAAGGTAAGTTGAAAATTGAAATACATTAAACAATTTATTTTTTCATGACTCGTAGTACACCAAATATTATCGCAGATTCGTGGCAACCTGCGGAAAAAACCGAACATTAGTTATATTAATTTAAATTATGAAAGACATATTTTGTGTTCTCTAGTGAAAGACTAGAGAACGTGAAAGACTAGAGAACGACTATACGTGTGTCACCCTCCGGTGACCACACGTATGGTCTTGGCAGACCCTGACCTCGACCAGAGCTAAATGCACACCGCGCTCCCACGGACTACTTGAGTTGCCTCAAGAGATACCGATTTCTACCGGGTTACGACTACGAAATAGCTACTGGCATGGTCGAACACAACTCACTATAGCACCTAGAGTCCCCTTAGTCAAGTTTCAATCAGAAATCAAATTTGAACTTCCTCATTAAAATCATCTACATTGATTTCGACTGATACGTGACCTGATGGCATTATTCTTAATCTATCATGCGCATACTTGTAGGTACGATTTGAATTCAAAGCTTTTAGTGTATAACGATCGCCACTCAATACCTCTACTACTTTAAATGGCTCTTTAAATTTTGGATCTAATTTTGTTTGATTACGCTCCTCGTTCTGTAACAACACAAAGTCTGTGTTGTCAAAGTTTGTTTTATCAAAACGAGACTTATCATAAATCGCACACTTCATGATATTCTGGGATGCACTTTCACGAATCTGGTCAATATCATCGACTTCGATCTCTACCTCACTACACATCATCGACAAAGGTCTCGCGACTTTACCTATTAAAAGCTCTAGAATCGAAGCTTTTGTCACTCGATTCATCGTACAGTTTATCGCTAACTGAACCTCGCCTACAGAGTCTTGCCACGATTTGTTATCGCTAGTCTCTACTGCGGTTATCATCGATTTTAAGACTGGCATAACGCGTTCTACCTGCCCGTTAGCACGAGACGAACCTGTCGCTATGAGATGCAGATTGATATTCTTACTCGCACAAAAATCTCGAAACTCTTTACTCGCAAAACAACGGCCTTGATCAGCAATTATTCGGGTAGGAGCCCCAAAAAGTCTTACACTTTGAGTCACTGCTTGAATACTATTTTTGGAGTCAATATTTGTCGTGTGGAATAAAAGAACGTACTTTGTAAACGCGTCGATCAGAACGTAAACGTACTCTTTCTTATTGTTCTTTCCGCTAAGCTTACCCGTCGCGTCTATATGTATCGTGTGCCACGGAGTCGTTACCTTAGGTATAGGATGCAATTCACCTTGAATCTTACCGGAGTGATTTTTCGCAACTTTACAAGTAACGCAGTTATCTACAAACTTCCTAACGTATTGTGACATTCCCGGAAACCAGTAAAAATCGAACAGCTTTTCAGTTGTTTTCTCAGCTCCGAGGTGAACGATAGACTCATGAAAATTATTCACCACTGACCATCGGAGAGCGCGAGGTAAATAAGGCAAGCATTTCGACCTGCCGTTACGTTGGATCTTACGATAGAGAATACCCGATCTAAGTACGTAGGTGCTAGCTACGCTTTCATCTAACCTATCTTCCTCTATGTCGGTTATAATTTTAAAAATCTCTACATCGCGCTGCTGTTCTGCTTGAAGCCAGTTAGGAGTAAGCTCAGTAATGTCAATGCGTTTCGACTCTACATGCGACTCTACAGGAATTGGATCTGACGGTATGGGGTTTCGTGAGAAGAAATCTACGTGCGACATACGTTTTCCCTCTTTGTACACGACGTCAAAGTCAAATGACTGCAGAAAAGCCCACCATCTATGCGCACGGGGAGTTAGTTCTTTCTTAGTTTGGGAGGATTTCAATGAGTTATAATCAGTAACAACGGTAAACTTCCTTCCTAACCGTGAAGATATTGTCGGAAATGTTTGATAGAGTTCACAACTGCTAGAGTTTCCAATTCGTAAGAGTGGTATTTACTCTCTGCCGGAGATTTTCTCTTACTAAAGTAGGCTACCACGTGTCGCTTATTATCAGTCGTGACTTGGAACAATATTGCTCCATAGCCCAAACTACTTGCGTCCTTGTGGAGCTCTACCGAAAGCTCTGGGTCATAGATTGTTAAAACAGGGTCATTTGTCAAAGTTGAGATGATTTTCTGACGAATGTCTTCGTGCTCGGGTTTCCAACTGAGCTCACCTTTCAATGAGGTCAGTCGGTACAAGGGAGCCATTATTTTGGAGAAGTCTTGCACAAATTGACGAAAATATGAGGCCAATCCAATGAATTGCCTCAATTGAGTCACGGTCTCGGGGGGCGGTAAAGACGTCAGAGTTTATATTTTCCTGCTGTTAGGCCTAATTTGACCGGACTCTACCTTGAATCCCAAGAACTCTACCTTCGTCTTGAGGAAGGAGCATTTCTTGAGGTTCAAAGAGAAGCCAGCTTTAGTCAGAACTTCCAACACAGTGTGAAGTCTCTGTAAACCTGACCCTACGTCGGGAGAGATGATCAAAACATCATCGACATAGACGATTACGTAATCATGAGCTAGATCACCTAGAGCATTCATAATAGCTCTCTGAAATACTGAAATTGCATTTTTCAAGCCAAAAGGCATGGTCAGGAACTCATATTGGCCCTCAGGTGTTATAAATGCAGTGCCCTCTACCGACTCTACATTCACGGGAATCAAATGAAAGCCACTAGCGCAGTCTAATTTTGAAAAATAATTGACACTATGGAGACGCGCTATTTGATCAGAGATTATAGGAAGTGGATAACGGTCGGACACGGTGTTACTGTTAAGCTCGCGGTAGTCTATACACATACGGTCCGAACCATCGTGCTTCTTTACTAACAGAGCTGGACTTGCAAATGCAGAACAGCTAGGCCTGATAATATTAGCTTCTAACAGCTCCTTCACACGGTCTCGCATAACCCTACGTTCGTCCACAGACATCCTATACGGTCGCCGCTGCACCGTGCGATTTGGATCAATCAACTTAATCTTAAGCTCGCCTGTGTTCACTCGCGTCGTAGGCAAACTGGTAATGAAAAATTCGGAAAACTGATTAAGCGTTTCTAAAAGCTTAGATTTGTCATTGCCAGTTATATCTGTCACGATAGCAGTTAAATCTGATTGAAGCGCGTTTTCACATTTCCGACTCACCGAATTTACACAAAGGACTTTATTCAACGAAAGCTCCGTTTCCGTCATGCTTACGGAAAACCCAAGACTTAAAATTTCGCGACCTAACATGATGCCACTCTGTAAGTAATTATCGGCCAAAACATGTAACAATACTTCAAGATGGTGATCGTTAATCACAATACAAGATAGAATCTGTTCTGTGCTGAATACTCGTGTCTGCCCAATACCCGTCATAGTAACAACATTATTAAAACGCTTGCCACTAAACTTGGCTGTAAAACTTTCTTTAACTAACGAGCATTCAGCGCCCGAATCGTAAGTAAAACTAAACAATTCACCTTTATGTTCTAATGTGTCCGTCGGTGGTTGTACAACGCAGACATCAACGCGTCGCTCGCCACGCGCTGGGCCCGTGCCGCCGCCGTTGGTACACCGGGTGGCAATGTGGCCAGGTTTTCCGCATTTGTAGCACACCAAAGGCCTTGGTGTTAGCTGCTGCATCCCTGGGCTGGGCATAGAAGCTCGTCCTCTCGCGTCGTTCATCTTGCTTCGATAATCCGCTCGCTTATGACCAGTTTTTCCGCAGTGAAAGCACTTAATAGTAGTTAGCTTAGCACGTTTGAAATCGGGTGCATTCGACGATTCTCCGGTGGTATTTATCTTGCGCTTCAATTGCGAGAATGCGTTCAATTCTTGTTGTAGTTTTTCTCGCGAATTGATGTTCGCGGTAAACGCCAAACGTTGAATTCGCAGGTCGAACTGCGATAAGTGAACGAGTACAGTTGCTATGGCGATCTCTTCTTTGTTTACATCCTTCCAACGATTCGTCAAAGAGGCAATTAATCGACTCGCATATGCCGATTCTTTTTCGCTCGGTTTCTTGTCATTTAATTTAATGAGGGTACCCGCCAATGTCGAAATAAATCTTGTGGTGAAAAGTACCTTGAATTCATGCCATGTGATTCCCTCGTATACTATTTGAGACACCCACGTCATTGCTTCACCTTTGAGCGCCTTGCTGACGGCTAGTATAAGTTGACTTCCACGTGGCGGATTTTCCGAAAAACACAAATTTGCTGTTGCACACCACGATCTCGCATCGGAATCTTCTTTGTCAGGGTCAAATGTGGGTAGACTGTCATGGAAGACTGGTTTCGGTACTTGTAGGGCTTCTATCAGTGCTCGCGTGTTCCGGTTATGTTGTTCGACCATGGCACGCCAAATATCCGCGTCGTTCATTTCTTCATTTTGCACCAACAGTGATCCCACTTCTGATGACGGAGGAGGATGGATCTCAACGTCATCAGTAGGGTCCATACTTCTTAATTCAATTTGTGGGCGTCGGTAGGTGATGTTGGAGCAACGAAACTCAGTAGCCAGTTCAACACGATTATATTCTCTGATTACTTATTTAGTAGGTCAGTTCAGATAGCAATGGTAATAGCTAGGAACGCGCGACAGTTTCAACATTCAACTCCTCAGGCAGGCTCCTCCTCGACAAGTGCCGGGCGCACTGCTCAGTCGGTGAATCATTGACTCCGTCGAGCGCCGGTAGATGGCGCTGGCGTTCCAACGATGACTCGATTGCGACATATATATATGTATAAATGTCCAGAACGAAGAACGAAAGATTCCCAGTGGTGATGGTGGTGGCGAAGATCCAAATTCGGGTGTAAATAATTACTGGGATATAGCAGCTGAACGCTTGTCACAATGCTTGTTCCGCTGTATGGTGCATGCTTTGAACATGGCTGCGTTCATCAGTTCCTGGAAATTAAATCGAACGTTGATTCCTATAAAACTCGTACCAATTAGGATTCGTTACAACACGACATAGAACATTGTGAGAAAAGAGTCAATGATAAATTCATGATAGATTGTATAACATTCCATATTATTCAATTATGCTATTTCTCCGGTCAAAAAATATGAAATTCAATAATTATGTTTAATTTTCGACGAGCTTCACCCATGAGCTATTTTCAAATGTACAGCAAATATTTCGACATTAATATAAAAAAGTATATAGGAGAATATGTCTATAATGAAATTTGTGAATATACACCCTGTAAAAATAAAGTTTTACGAATATTATCTGGAGAATTAAATCAGGAAGACATACCCGCTCGAGGTTGCTTGCCTTTTGCGACGATTGCACAGGAAGAGCCTTGTTTCCCAGTTGAAAAATTTCGCTAAGAAACAAGTTTTCAGCGAGATGGATATTTATACCAGGTCCGAGAAGCCGACAACCATGCATGGTACCGCGTACGTGCGCACCATCCTTCCAAATATAGTCTCTTGACCGAATATGATGCAAGTCCATTTTTAAGCAGACTCACCAGCGAGTAGATCAGTCCTTGTTCACTTTTGAATCGCAAACTGCTGTCCATGAGGAGGTAAAGAGTGAACACCTGCTAGCTAAGAAAATTCCACTGGCTGTTGCAGTATTGCAACGAATTATGATGCGAATGTATTAAAAATATTGCATTTCCTGTTATCAAAGAAGGTAAGATTGTGTAATATAACAGACAACTCAAAGTAAGAAAAAGAAAAAAAAATGTAAAATGGGACATCATGCATATTTACCTTGGTCATGTGGTTAGATGTAAAATGAAATAAAGCCATCTTCACCGGTAATCTCATAACTCTGATCGTTCACAGTTTGCCTGTCCCTCTCTGTGTCTTGCTCGCCTAAGCCCTGGGCACTTTGTTAGATACTCCAATCAATTGGAAAAAATAACCTTTGCTTTCTCCAAAATAGTACAGTCGACTCTTTCTTTTAATGCAGAATTATCATAATACGTGACTAATACATACTTTACTTTTTTTAAACTGACTGTTTCACAGAAAATACAAATCCCTTTGTGCGAATATCTGTCAGATTTGACTCAGCTTGCTATATGCAACACTGGACTCTAACATGATGTGAAACACGTTCTATGTATCGCATCACTTTAAGGTTATTAGGCAGACGCACATATCTGCAGTAATTAAATGATATATTCACAAACTATCCATTTATTTTCCTATTTAGCGATACAAAATATTTTATATAGACTATCGTAACTATTAGTAATGGAGAATTTACTTAAAAAAACTTTCTTCCATAGGAATTTACTCCAAAATTGTGTACTCAATTAAATTATTCCTCGACATTGGCAATGTATACATTATATGCCAGTAGCCATCATATAAATCTATTAATAATGTAAACCTTAAATGCGTTCGTTATAAACGTAATAATAATGTTCAAAAACCAACACTCCAGTTATATTCTTTCAATTGCTCAAAAAATTTGTCACCAAGTCACTTGCGCAAGCGTGATCACGTAATTAAGCACCTGCCGCTACCTTTCACTTTTAATTTTGTGCGACGCGATTCAATATGTGCGAAGAGACCGGTAGCGCCAGACTCGACGAATCCCAACAATTTTAGCTGACACTGCCACATCATATTTACATGGCTGATGGTATTTTAGATGCACATTAATGTTCACGTGATTGAAAAATCCATGTTATATAAAGTGCTATACACTATATTTGAAAAAAATAGAGTAACTATAGGAACAACTTCAGCCCTAATTGCTGAATTGCACCGGAGGTGGCGCTACTTATCTTTCAGCACATACCGAATCGCATCGCACGGAATAAATTGTTCAGTGAAGCGTACGGGCACATACGAACCCCGCGAAAACTTGGTAGTCAAATCCCCGATTTGCTTCAACATTTTTTATTAACAATAATTTAATACTCCGGTCTTATAGACGAATTGTTAACTATTATGCATAAGCCATTCTCTGGATTGCCAGAAAAGAGAATGGTTCGTAATCATTATCTGTATAGTATTCGGGTTCTCAGCTAATATTACATTCAATATATCCATGCTTCCAGGCTATTCGGAGTTGTAGCATACCTCCGTGGCACTGGATTTCATATTATCGGCGATCTAAAGGAGAATGAAAATCATACGATGGTCTAGAATCGCAAGTCAAAACAGATTCAGATGAAACAGTAATGAAATCATATCTACTGGCATATATGCGCCAGTATATATAATATAATAATTGAAGCGTTTTTTCATCGCATGATATCGACTCCGCACGAGCTTGACGTCGTCGAGGATTATCGTACGACAGCTTTCTACATATTACAGCTTAGGGAAACTGGCAGGTTCGTTTGACTTTTTGTGTTCTCTAGATAGATATGTCTTTCATAATTTAAATTAATATAACTAATGTTCTGTTTTTTCCACAGGTTGCCACGAATCTGCGATAATACTTGGTGTACTACGGGTCTAGAAAAAATAAATTGTTTAATGTATTTCAATTTTCAACTTACCTTCCCTGAAAATTTAGTATTAGACAGGTTTTTTTTCTTTGATAAAGAAGTCTTTTATAACGTGTATGTAATGGATGTATTTTCTTTGTACAATTATTTTGGAAATCATAACACTTGTGTCAGCGAATTATCCCGAAAGACTTGCTTTCTCGACGTCTTGCTGGTGACCACACAATCCGGAAGGCACTGGCATATTTAATTAATCAATGTGCATAGGGATTCAATAAATTTATTTCTTTTTACTCTATCAAATGTTTTTGCATTACGAAAAATCTTTGAATGCTTCTAAATCCATCGAATACGCGGAGAATTGCTAGCTGTGCGTTGTATTGAAACAGCTGACTCGTAGCTGCCTCGGGAAGTTGCCAGCTACTTTTACGCTCGATTTTGAATTTCCAACTTCAGATCACTGGGAGTAAGTAAATAGCGTTTTCCCAAGCAACTATCAACGATCAAACGATGAAACTTGGCATACATCAGTATCAAACGACGATTAAACGATAGCAAAAGGAAAAAGTTGAAAAAGTCGAAAAATTTAACAACTGGATGTACCAACGTTCACCAGTAAAAAGTCACTAGGCCAGACTTGGTGAAAGTTATTTGGATTTTGTGAACAAACTATTAACGATCAAACGATTCTTTTTAACGATCAAACGATTCGTAAAAACAAAAGTTGAAAAAGTCAAAGTCGGTCGGCCAACTTTACGCAGCCATTTTCAACGCTTTATATTTCGTTTTCGTATGTTGGTTGAAAAATTTAACGAACTCCTCGCGTGACAAATAAGGAGGAGTGTGGGAGCCGGAGTGTCGCCCCCCTGGTCAGTAGTATACCTTGAGGGTATCCACCGGGTAAAGTAGTAAAGCGCACTAGCCACAAGTTTCCGAGAAAAAGAGCTTTAAAGTTTTACGCGACGCTCATACACTCGTTGATTTCTACACAATGCTACAACAGCAAAGTGGCTACGTTAGGAGCGAACTCGCTTGCCACTCAGACGACCCGGGTTCAATGGTACCTCTGGGAAATTAAAAAAAAAAATGTTAATTGTTTTAAAAATTATAACAACTTTTAAATTAAATTGATGACCTAAAAATATTATTAATTAAATCCTAAATCTTTTTTTTTTTTTATAAAAGGACTGTTACAGCCAATTAAAATGTGAATGAAGGATAATATTTTATTTTTAAAAAGTTGATTGATTTCCAATGCATGGCGGTAAGTTAAAACTTTAATTACCACTATAACAAAAATTCGTGCAGGGTTTTATTTATAGAAAAATGTTTACAATATCGTTTTTATTTGTCAATTTTTTAAATAACTGTTACCGACCCACATCACATCGTCACGATCATCAAATTCCTCAGAGGCGTTTCAACCTCTGAGTTGAATTCGAGGAAGCGCCAAATTCCGTGAAGGCGTTTCAACTCGCTGGTGACCTCTTCACGATCATCAAATTCCTCAGAGGCGTTTCAACCTCTGAGTCGAATTCAAGGAAGCGCCAAATTCCACGGAGGCGCTCCAACTCGCGACAACTCGGTCACCTCGCATGAGCTGCACCATCAGAATTTCAACATAATTCCGAAAAACCCGACTAACCTATTGGGGAATTAACCCAATTTCCCAATCACCCACATTCTACTACCCCCACGAGACTCCTGTAACACCTTCGGCTTAGGGTATCGAGGGCTCCGGCAGACCGATGAGTCTTTAGTCTTAACTGACAGCTTCGTCCTAACAGACGCATCAATCGGCCTACCAGCAACTCTTTCCTTAGCGGCAAGTCTGCTCGCGCACTTAGAGTCTCGCGAGTGTGATAGTGAGTGTCGGGGCCCTTGAATAAAACCAGAAGCACCGGTTAAGAACTCTATACGATTAAGCAAACCTTAGCGGCGCTTATTGTCACTCGATATAATCTCGTTACGCGATAATTACCTTAGCGGCATTACGCGACGGAATATACCGAGGCTAACTTTCAAATCCCAAAATAACGATTATAAATATTACGCATACGCTATAGAGTCGGCCCGAGAACTACATATCGTCTGACACGCCGACTCAGCCCAGGTAGCACAAATGTCCAATTGATGTCGTTAAGTTACCGTTTTCAGGTTATCTTTAAGACATTACCGTAAGATAACTATTCGTCATCCTTCCAACGACATCCTGTTTAATGTTGTCGTTAAGCTATCTTTTTTAGGATATCTTTTCACATAAAAAAACGGACGTCTGTAAGGTATCATTAACTATTATCGAATTGATGCCTATTTCTAGGTATCAAACAGTTATCCGTCTGCAGTTATCTATTGTATCTAATTAAACGTTGTCCGAAGGATATCCTAAAGACTAATCCATAAGATACCTTTTTCATGATATCTTTCTGACATCGGTAATATGATGTATTTTTGTCGTATTTTAAATGGGCGGGAAGATAGTAAGAAGGCATCCAAATGTTGTCCGAAAGATGGCACAGAACGGATAACTGACATGTGTGCTCACCGGCTCGCGTACTGACGGCACCCGCATTTTATTGTTGTATCTGCGACAAACATATATAGTGTATACGCGTGTGATTTTTAGTGAAAGTTTTTAAACAAGTGCACGTGAGTATAAAATGCCATATATACTTTCATATTTGACTCCGTGCGTAGATATATATGTATATTTCATGTACGTTTCGTGAATTTTGAAAGTGTACGTTTGTTTTTTAGGTTATACAACGAAGTTTTCAGAGCAGTGATAGTTTGTTCGAGGGGACGTGAAGATTTCAGTGAGTACACCATTATTTTTTATTGGTGGAATTCCTGTGGAATCATCCACGAATAATATACTTTCCTAACACTTCGTAGATTATTCGAGAGGTCCTTCGGAGACATCAGTTTTTTTATTCATTGGACTAAGAAGTTGAATACGATTTCCCGCGAATCATAATTGGTGGGTATATGATAGGCGTATAAATAAATATTAATTCTTTCAATATTTACTACACTGATATGCGCTAAATACGCCATTACACGTTTAATGAAATCTTCTAATACTATTTGTTCTTATTCCTTTTCAGAGGTCATACGAAACTCATTTCGTGATACCACAATCAAAGATATAGAAAATCGTATCGCGGACTGGCTTCGCCGTGGGGGCGACCGGCTCAAAGCTGCGAAAGTAGCAGTGGAAAAGAGGACTTTGCATGGCACTCCGGCATCATAAAATATGTTTTAGTTTCATAAAATTTAATTTGACATTTACGGATGTAGAATTTTTTGTATTTACCATCCCCTTCAAAATCGACAACATTCTCTTATCTATCTCTTTATCAAAATCAATTTATTAATAGCCTACAATATATAGTATTCCCCAAGATTACCTTTTCTTCGTTGTTACATAGTGACTATTATTAATAAAAGTTTCTATTTGAACACGCATTTATGTGTCTATAAATGCGTATTTAAATAGAAACTTTTATTAATTATATTTACCATGTAACAACGAAGAACGGTAACCTTGAGGAATATTATATATTCTAGACTATTAATAAGTTGATTTTGATAAAGAAATGGATATATATATATATGTCGCAATCGAGTCATCGTTGGAACGCCAGCGCCATTTACCGGCGCTCGACGGAGTCAATGATTCACCGACTGAGCGGTGCGCCCGGCACTTGTCACTTGTCGAGGAGCAGCCGGCCTAAAGAGTTGAATGTTGAAACTGTCGCGCGTTTCTAGCTATAACCTCTGCTATCCGAACTTACCTACGAAATAACGAATCAGATAATATAATCGTATTGAACTGGAGATTGAGTTTCGTTGCTCCAACATCACCCACAGACGCCCGCAGCTTGCATTAAAAAGTATGGACCCTACTGATGACGTTGAGATTCATCCTCCTCCGGCATATATATATATATATATATATATATATATATATATATCGTCAAGAAAAAGGTGTCCATTCGATAGCGCTTTTTGATACCGTTTGGACGTCGTTTTGTCATCTTTATGGATGCCTTGTGGACAACTTTTAGATATCTGTGAGATCTCGCCATTTTCATGCCTTTAAAAAGATATCTTTCAGACATATCGATTTGACAACGTAACGATAACGTACAGACGTCCGAAAAAAGATAACCTCTTGTTAACAATTTGTCAACCATTAAAAGTTACCGAATAGATAACTAATTGGACGTGAATAAGTTATCCGCCAACCGGTCATTAGTGATACTATTTGTAATCCAAACGGATGTCTTTTTGGATAACCAAAAAGTTATCCGTATCAATTTCGGGACATCTTTCGGATACCTTCCGGATAACTTTGTACTACCTGGGAGCACGACGCGAGGCGCAAGCCCCGCGACATACAACTGTGCGCGTAACAAACACACAGAGCCACCGCAAGCATATCATAAGTGTATCACTGGCACAAAATAAAGATACAACGCCTAACACCTGGCGAGTCGAGACCAAGATCGGCAAGGCCGTTACTTCTTTCACATCCCGACCCTCCAGGCTCAACAGCAACATCAGCAAATCACAGACGACTACAATCACAAGGTGAGGTGCGTCACGCCGCTTAAAATAGGACAGGGATCCATGCGCCGAGGCCTGACAGACTCGAGCGCGATCATTATAAGTAATAATCAAAATAATATATAAATAATTAAGCCCGGAAACACGGTCTTAACATAACATACAATCACCAGAATGATAATTATCATACAAACATTGAAAACAAAAAATATTTTGACATCTTGCACAATTTATAAAGGAAGATGTTTACACGAACAAACTTTATGTAAAAAATTTGTTGGAAAACATACTTCATTTAAATTCATGACAATTTCTATTCCATCAGAAAGTTTGGAAGCGTACCAGGCATACCGGATCATTTCATTAAAATTTGGCGATGACAGTTGATGATACACTATTGATTCTATTTTTATACAGTCTTCACGGGAATTTATTGCTCCATTATTTTCAATCAGATAAGCGCAATTATGTATACGCTTTATTAGATTTTTAACCCGTCTATAAAAATAGACGTCACACAGTTGAACAAGAGGACTACATTTTGGAGGAATCACTTTAATTGTTGTATAAGTTGGTGATTTCTCGTCATGTTGAAAGATTTCGTCATATAATTCAGGGTTTGTTCGTCCACCCCAAGAGTCAGTAATTAATAGAAACTGTCCTTTTCCCACAATTACCTGCATTAACAACGCATTTGAAATTATTCAACTTAAAAAAAAAATATCATCTTTAATTCACATTTTAATTAGCTGTAACAGTCATTTTATAAATAAGAACAAATTATTTAGGATTTAATTGATAATATTTTTAGGTCATTAACTTTATTTAAAAGTTGTTATAATTTGTAAAACAATTAAAAAAATATATAAAAAAGTTCCCAGAGCTCGCATCGAACCCGGGTCGTCTGGTTCGCAAGCGCGTTCTCTACTAACTCAGCCATTTCGCTGATGTGGTATTTTGTAGAAATCGATGAGTATATGAGGGTCGCGTAAAATTTTAGAGCCCTTTTTCTCGGAAACTTGTGGCTAATGCGCTTTACTACTTTACTCGGTGTAGTTGACACCCTTAAGGTATGCTGCTAACCTGCGAAGTCTCATCCCGAACTGAATTTCCGAGACCGTAAGGTCCTCTTGTTAGTGTAACCACACCACTTCACGCGGTAATTTAGGCAATAATTTAATGCCAAAATTATTGCGGTAAACGGGAGGTAGACGGTAAGGTGCCTCAGCGAACTATAGGTATTTCGGTTTTGCGTCGAACGCTATGCCATTGCGCCATGTACAAAATCCCGGTACAGAACGCGGAGGCAAAGAATCGATACCGGCCTAGAAATATCGATTCTCAAAAATATCGGTCGCCAGAGAATCGATTCGAAAAATCGGGTTTTCTCGCAAAAAAGATCGATTCTCCTGAAGATCGATTCAGATCGAACATCACTAATTTTGTATCGTTATTTTCGTAACGAGTTATGGCCAGTTTCTTCACCTCTGTGTTACGTCCCAGTATGGTCGACGCACATCTCCAGTCGATAAATTAGATTATCATCTTGCCCACCTCCGAAACAATGCAGCCTGCCGGTAAAATTCAAACACCATGTATACATTTTATTGTTATTACCATCTTACTATTTCATTTACTAAGTTATATCTAAGACACAACAATTAATCTTGCCTCGGTTACAAACTACGATTTCCCAAAACATTCCTTGGATTATTTTCCAAACAATGTAATCAAACACGTCCTAGACTTTTCCCAAATAATCTTCCAAGAAACAAACACCCTTCACATATCCTTCCAAGAATAAACCCTTAATAAAGAGCGATAGTATTTATTCTTAAAAGTAGAGCATAAGTACCCATATTTCACTTTAAGAAATTTCTGGTGCGATATCGTCATTCGAAACTTAGACATAAAATAAACTCTGTAAAATTCTCCGAACTATAAATTCAAGACGACATTTCCTCTCGAGCGAACGCCGCCCACGAGGGGATAATCTCCAGCCACCCCCAGTGACTGAGACACCCCCTCCATAAAAAACCGATTGGTCTCATTAGAAGTCAGACCAATCGAGTCAACCCAATTTTGTAACTCCTCCCAAACCGAGGCGAAATGGATAACCTTTTTAGGGAAATAGATTAGAATATCTTGAACTTCGAACTGAATAGTATCTTACGGGAGCAATATCCCAGACTCTCTATAAAACTTTGTGTTGTAACTTTTTCCTGAGTTATAATAAAGTATTAGTATAATATTGAGTGATCGTTAACTGTTGGTGTTCAACCTAAATATTTCCCGAGAATCCAATCTGACTCTTCATCAATTCAGGATCCGGGAAGGAACAAACCAAAGGAAACGTCTTCGAAGAGGAATCAACCTCGACGATTAATCAAAATCGTTGAATTAATATATTGAAGCACAAGTAAGTCTCAGGCAAGAACCTCACGTCACTCCGAATAGCGCTGCTCAAATCAAATATCGCGCGCACATCGAATTCTCGACGTGAGCACAAACTCTCCCCTCGTTGGGACGTACCACTGGATAAGTTATGGATAACTTTATCCGGAAGATATTCTGTACATTCCTTGGGGGATAATTTTCAGGTAAATTTATCGAGAGGTAAAGAAACTGGTCATTACAGAATCGCGCTACTGGTGCAGAATCCCGCTACTGGATAACTTTATCTATCGGATAGCAACTAACCAGAAGTGAACGAAACCGATTCTGGCAGATATCTTGCGGATAAAGTTATCGGGATCTTATCCTAACCGTGAAGAAACCGAGGATTAAAATTTTATGCAATAAACTAAATTCAAAAGAGCGACATCAAGCCCTCGTGCTTTCTAACGGAAGCTGATTGACAGATAGACCATAGATTAGTTGCACACAAATGTTCCTAGCAGATGGCATCGATGGCATGTTCACATTCTTACTGATAGTGAGTTAGAAACGAAGTTGGCGGATATTGGTGAGTCCCCGTCTCTGTCCGAAATAAGATAAAGATATTACATACCCTTATGTCAAGCCCACCAGCCTAAAGTCGGCTGAAAACACAAGAGGAGCACTGCAAACATTAGCCTACTCGTGATCCTAGCCTACAAATCGAGTCCACAGAGGTACCCAACAACAGTTAGTGATGTATCGGTTGTTGCCTTTGGCTCCAAAAAGAAATGTTAATTGAACATTGAACTTTCATCGGTGATTGCATAATTATGACATTCAAAGGCTAGTGTATTGTCAACAAAGTTGAGACTGTATGATGGCCCAACAAGAGTCGAAGGACAATAATGTCTTTATGCGAGAAAAGCTTGTAAGTAATGGATTGAAATCAATAATTATAATAAAAAATAGTCTGGTAGTGTAAGCGAAATTGTTGCACTTTCATGTACCCAAATTTTGCCAAATGGTCAATATTTTTGGGAGCAATTCAAAATAATGGATATCTAATCATAAGCGTTCAGCAGACTCGATCGTTCTCTTCTTTTATAAAAAAAAAATTGTTTGCGTGCAATTTGCGTTATAGATTTTGGATTCGACGTACGATTGTATTAAACCGAGGCTAATTGTTAACATAACCTCATACCGTTATTTTCGAACGCGGTTATAATACCAACTGCCGATGAGAACGTTACAGAATATGTGGAGAGGACCGTGTTCAGGACGGACTGAGCCACTATTAGTGCGACAAAAGATGAGAAGCCCGAGATTGTAGTTCTTATCTTTTTTCATTTACAAGATCAATTATTTGGGATTGAAATTGGGAGCACTCGTTTGTATTACCGACAGAGCCTGTTTCACATCGTCTCCGGGTGAAATGATATCCTGACTAAATCTCTGGGCCGATAATAAGTGCGAGAGAAACAGATAATTCTGGCGATTCCTTGTTTTCTCTAAACCAACTGACATTTGGGGAAAAAAATCAACGTCTCATTGAATGGTTTAGTGACAGTCGAGTTGAATGCTGCTTTTTCATTGGCCAAAAAATAGTGCATAGATTTTCTTACATACCGACCTATTTGGCTCTGTCAGTATATCATTTAATCTTAATTAAAACGATACAGAAATCGATACAGAAAATACAGAAAATTACGTTAAATTACGCCCTTGGCCAACAGAATTCATTATCCTTCTGCTGGATTGTAATGCTTACATTATTAATGAAGGGTATTCTTCTTATTTCATAAGATAATGCATAATGCCAATCTATACCATTCAAAAATGCTTAGTTCGTTTCCACAATAATTTTAATAAGATAATGAGCATCCTAGTCTTTGTCAATGAAAGTATTGAAATGTTTGGAGAACAATAATCAGTGAGCCCCATCTATTTTGCAGCCCCATCTCTTTCGGTAAGCGCCATCTATTTCGGAATAGGTACATCGATTTCCCTTGTTAGACTTGTTAGACTTTCACATTCCCTTCAAACAACACATGTGATTTTAAGGAAATTAAATTACAGTCGATTTATATCGTTTGCTTAATATCATAATTGCGTAATATTGCTTAATAAGTAGCAATCATGAAAGTTTAAAACAACGTGCAAATTGCAATCGTAGGTCGACACAGCAGTAAAGTTTCTCCAAAATCCGAAAGTTTCAAGTAGCCTGTTGAAGACGAAACAGGAGTTTTTGAGAAGAAAAGGGCTGACAGAAGCTGAGATACAAAGAGCCTGCGAGCTGACTTCGAATTTGAGTAACGACGATTGCAATGTATTCTCCATTGCGAATGAACATACCTCGATTCCAATGCCCCAGGGCCAATTGTATCCTTATTATCAGCGACAGGTCTTCCAACCAACGTTATTCGCAAAGATAAAAGAATTTTTCAATGTAGCTGCACTGATCGGAGTGAGCGGATACTGCGTCTATTGGTTTTATAAAGTAAAGTGATTTATATTTAAATAACAAAAATACAAAAGCAACTGAAAACTAGAATGTTTCATCAAATTTGTTCGTATTTCAGACCTTCATCGAACCATTCTTCTTTGCAAAGAAGGAAAATAACACGGTTCAAGATTCGGTCACAGAACTTGATAACACAATACAAAGCACTATGAAAGAAATGAAGGAGTCAATTTCTAAGGTGGAAATCAGTGTGAAGCAGATTTCACAAAATCAGACTGCAGATCCAACCATTCCCCACTTGGTGCAAGAGTTGAAACAAGATTTAGCCAGTCTCAAAGGACTTTTACTCTCAAGGTTTGTCTCTGTAACTCCTAAAATCAAATCTTTGGTTGTTGGTGTTAAAATGTTAATCCGACTAAGGGCATTGAGCGATCGCCTGCACAAATTGGCAACCATTTTCTGTTATAATTTATTTTGCTAGCATCTACGAAATCATATTAATACGATTACATATCTTGGAAGGAATTATTAACCCTTTGCACTCCCAGCCATCCTAGATGTTACCTACCAGCTACACGGCGCCACTTTTCCCCAAAAACGACCACTTACGAACCTTCATATTATACAGCATAGCTTTGGAACCAAGTAAGGTATTATAATGATCTTTGATTTATATGAATTTGTAGACATCGAGGAAGATCGATATATTTGCAAAACAAAAATCAACATTTTATTTCTTATAGTTTTGTACCGTATGATAGATTTTGAATCATTCTCCAATATATATTGCAAGCTGATTAGTCCACGTCTCACAATAATAAGTCATTTGATATCTTCCACTGTGTTTTTCTGCCAGACCAAACAATACAGTCCCGTTTTCTTTCTGCCACATTGGGAAAATGTACTTTATTGTTCAGTACTGGCTAATATTTTTTTTATATATCTTATTGTTAGTAATTGCACCATGTTTTGATTTGATTTCTTGTGTCATTTCAACAGAAGACTTCAGGGAAACATGCATTCCTCAAAAAGTTGCGTTGGAATAAGTTGATTCCCCATAATCACTAATAAACTTTAATGTCCCCTCAGAGGGGATAACGGAGTGCAAAGGGTTAAGAATATAAGCTAAATTAGTCATAAATTATATTTGGATGATCGACAGGTCATTTTAACTAAAGATTACACTTGGTTGTTTACCTATTTATTAGTATTCTTCCACGTATAGTAATAGACATAATGTCTATTATTAATGTTGTATCATGTTTAACATCAAAGATCACGGGAGCCTCAAATCAATCGTAAGATTATCATTTTCATATAATTGTTTAGGAACTAATATTTCTATAAAACCAAGCAGGCCTATTTATGTGGAGATCTTATGACACATTTTCCGACAGATAAAATATGCACCACAATATATACCAAATTCGGATAAATGTAGACAGAATAGATAAAAGAAGCAATGAGACTGTAGAATCATTTCCATAGGAAGTTTCAACTACGATCTAAAAAACATCACAACAGTATGTACATTTAGTGACGCTGTCGGCGCTAGTAACTGACCAAGCGTGGGATGCGAGCAGACGTGATCGACTATTGCTACCTATTGCTATTGGTCAGTTATTGAAGCTTGAGGCGACACGAGTGGCGAAATCTGTAAGTCTTCGACGTTGACACTTCTTTCCTCTAGTCTCCCTGGTTGTTTCTTTAAGAGGAATTAACGGGTCACGTACAGTTAGGACTTCGAAAAAAGGGGTTTTTTGCGAATTTTTTTTGGGGACACATTTAAATAATTAATCGGAAATCTTTTTCCATACAAAAGACATATATTTTAAGTAAATAATACAATTTTTTCATTGCAAAATATGCAGAAATTTTTCCATAACCGCACGTAACGTAGGGGTCCCAAAAAAAAGGTCCTCCGCGGTGATCAGTGCAGCTCGTCACTGGATCGTCCGAAATCAAAATAAAAGTAGGGATCATTAGTTAATGACATAATGCTCCGGTTGATCGAAGGATTTGAAAATTTTATGATTTTTCACAAAATGGTGGATGTTGGAAGTCAAAGTTGTGTTTTCGACCCAAATTTTGCTCACATTTTCAGCTATAAAAAAAAAATAATCGCATAGAAAAATCCTTCGTTCATCCGGAGGACAATTATGTCTAGAAAAGGTGAGCAAAATTTCAAGTCGATCGGTAAAGTCGTTTCCGAGGTACAGTGATCACCGTGTTCGAAAACATAGTTTCGAGAAAAACGCATTCAAAGTTTTCAGTACGATTTACATGCAGAAGAAAAATTTCCGTTCAAAGTTACATATCTCCATACCCAACAGTCGGATTCGTCTAAAATTTTCACAGAATACTTTTCAAATGTGCTACTTTTAGAAAATGTAAAAAAACAAAAATCGATTTTTTGAAAATTCTAACTGTACGTGACCCCTTAATATAGGTTATTCAGAGGAGGCGCTGATTACACGCGATTAACAATAATACTCCTATTCTTGTCCCAAACCCATCGAGTGCAGCCGCATGGTCATCAATGTGTGAGCTAATTAATAATCCCTATGTGTCGAATAATTATTAATAGTAGTTCATGTGCATAGTATGTTTTCCAGATATTTTTAAACACGCATAACTAAAATATGGCAATTGAAAAATCGAAAAAAAATAGATCCCATCGTTGTCCCATTATCTAACCAGGTTAAAAATTTGGGGAATAAATGACAGTTTTGTACAACAAATTTTAAAGAAAATCGATCAGTACGTGTTTTTTGTAAATCAACAATTTATACGTCAAACTTGAAAATCTTATAGAAATATGGTTTGAAAAATTCGTTCGAAATTTGTTATCGAAAGTGCGTTTCAAAAGACAAAATTTAAAAAGAAACGTCCAATTCGGCATGTTTTTCGCAAAGTTATGGGCGTTTTAAAAAAAAGTAATGTCATTTTTGAAAAATCGATATCTTGAGAACGGTTCGATAACAAAAATTTTGAAAAAAATTGGAGATGCAAAAGCTAAATGGTGTCCGATCTGGCGTGGAATGCCTCATATATATATATATATACATGATGTGAAGCAATTGGAAACATTTTTTGAGAAATTAAGGGGTCACGTACAGTTAGAATTTTCAAAAAATCGATTTTTTTTACATTTTCTAAAAGTAGCACATTTGAAAAGTATTCTGTGAAAATTTTAGACGAATCCGACTGTTGGGTATGGAGATATGTAACTTTGAACGGAGCCGTCTCCGGCGCACCAAAGTAGGCAGGTAGCGGCAGCTGCGCGCTCGACCTTCTGAGGCCGGTCAGTGCCTCTATTGTGACCTATACACACATATATATATTATTATATATATAAGAAAATTATATATATATTCCAAGGTACATTTTCGAAAAATTGCTGCTTTGAAGCAGTTTGCTGTGAGACGTAGAGCTGTGCGCACGTTATATTTCTCTGGGCATAAAACAGTATTAAATTCGATAAAAATGGATAAAAAAGTTTCAAGAGAAGTGAGGAAGTCTCGAACAGTTTATAAGTCGAGATCCCGGAAAAGAAAACAGGTTTTCAATCCGAAAACTGCAGAGATAGATGATAGCGGAGCGAGTACGTCTGCAAAAAAACTGAAAAATCAACACGAATACCATGTCCCTAAAACTAATTCTATACATTATAGAATTATTAATTTTTTTTCTGTATTTTCCGCGATCGCGAAACTGGTGAAATGTGCAAAGTGTAGCGGCGAAGTGTCGTTTGGCATCGTGAGCGAACGTGGACTTGGATTTAAAATTTCTTTTACTTGTGAAAACTGCGCTCCGGAATACATTGCATCCTGCGGGTTCATTAAACATTCATACGAAATAAATCGAAGATTTATATTAGCCATGCGTGTAATAGGAATCGGTTACAAAGGTGCAACAAAATTCTGCGGTCTAATGGACTTTCCGCCCTTTTTATCCAGATCTTCGTACTGCATAATGTTGCAGCATATTTATGAAGCGAGTCGATGTATGGCAGAATTTTTCATGAAAAAGGCTTGCAAAGAAGAAATTCGACGTAATTCCGTGGACAAGAAAAATGAGAATACCGATTTAATGGTTTCCGGTGATGGGACGTGGCACAAACGCGCATTTTCATCTCTGTCACATCGCTGATAGGACGTTTCACGGGCAAAATTATTGATGTGCTCGTAAAAAGTTCTTATTGTAAGGCTTGTGAAGTTTGGGAGGATAAAAAAGGCAGTGAGGCATATGAAGAATGGTATGAAACCCATGAAGATTCTTGTTCGGCAAATCATACGGGATCTGCGGGAAAGATGGAGGCCAGTGCTGTGATTGAAATGTTTCGTCGTTCGATAAAAAATCTTGGAGTGAAATATTTAAATTACATCGGGGACGGAGATTCAAAGACTTACTCCGTAATTTTAAAGGATTCTCCTTACGGGAATACTGTCGTGTCAAAAAAGAGTGCGTTGGTCACGTTCAGAAACGGATGGGTACGCGTCTACGTGGTTTGAAAAAAAAGACCAAAGGACTCGGCGGTAAAGGAAAATTGACCGGTAAATTGATAGACCAATTGTCTGAATATTATGGCAATGCTATTCGGAACAACTGCGATTCTGCTGAGAAAATGAAGACAGCCATCCGAGCTACATTTTATCATAAAAATTCTACGGATGAAAATCCGCAGCATGATAATTGCCCACCGGGTGCTGACTCATGGTGTAAATATCAACAGGCAAAGGCGCAGAATGAGTTGGAGTCTTTCGAGCACGATTACACGGCCTTTCCAGAAATCGTCGCAAATGCTCTACATCCTATTTATGAAGCACTCACAAACTATGAGTTATTACAAAGATGCATTGGAGGATTTACGCAAAATAGCAACGAAAGTTTCAATCAGAGCGTGTGGAAAATCATACCAAAAACTTTACCTGCAAGTTTTGTAACCGTCAGCATAGCCGCCAATATTGCTACTTGCACATTCAACGAAGGTGCACGAGGACTATTATCTATTTTTGACGCTATGGGGATTAAACTAGGACCTCACGCCCACGATTTCGCCAAGGAAGAGGATTCTATTCGAGTTGCGACAGCTGCCCGACGATCAACACAGAATACTCGAGAGGCCAGAATAATGCGACGAAGGCTCAAAATTACCGCTCGGGCAGCTGACAAAGAGAAAGAAGGGACCGTTTATGGTGCTGGAATAGACGATTCACTGTAAGTCCCGACATAAATTTTTCTTCTGCATGTAAATCGTACTGAAAACTTTGAATGCGTTTTTCTCGAAACTATGTTTTCGAACACGGTGATCACTGTACCTCGGAAACGACTTTACCGATCGACTTGAAATTTTGCTCACCTTTTCTAGACATAATTGTCCTCCGGATGAACGAAGGATTTTTCTATGCGATTATTTTGTTTTTTTTTATAGCTGAAAATGTGAGCAAAATTTGGGTCGAAAACACAACTTTGACTTCCAACATCCAACATTTTGTGAAAAATCATAAAATTTTCAAATCCTTCGATCTACCGGAGCATTATGTCATTAACTAATGATCCCTACTTTTATTTTGATTTCAGACGATTCGGTGACGAGCTGCACTGATCACCGCGGAGGACCTTTTTTTTTGGGACCCCTACGTTACGTGCGGTTATGGAAAAATTTCTGCATATTTTGCAATGAAAAAATTGTATTATTTACTTAAAATATATGTCTTTTGTATAGAAAAAGATTTACGATTAATTATTTAAATGTGTCCCCAAAAAAAATTCGCAAAAAACCCCTTTTTTTCGAAGTCCTAACTGTACGTGACCCCTTAAGATATTATAAAAACTGACTTGACTTATGGATTGTCGCCAAATTTATCACCAAACGAACGTTAACTTTATTCCCCCCCCCCCCCCCCCCCCCTCTTTCTTTCTCTGTGCACAAAAGATAACGCTGGTATTTTGCCAAAAAATCTAAAACATAAAATATGAGCTTCCAATAAATTGAAAGAGAGTTATAGAAAACGAAGAGGGTACATTGCTCTACTTGCGTGTAAAATACAAGCATAATCATTTCAGTTATTTTCGTATAAAATTGGACTTTGAAACATTGCAGCAGAATTGTCCGGGAATTTATTTTTCATCAGACGAAGGCTTTTCTATAAGAAAACAAAGCGTAGTTTTTTAGACACTATGTATTAGCGAAATATATATTTTTGAGCTTTTCCAAAACATATTGCACCACGTACACTCCCATCTAATAATAAAAATCAATGCGAATAGTTTTCCACTTGCATTACATTCAACTTTAAAAGCAATTAGCTACATTGAAGACACTAAGTAAAAATATTAATAATAAGTTTAAAAAATGTATCAATGATATGTTCAGAATTTATTATCTCTAGATAATTGTGCTTGCCCGCCTCTTGTACACGATTTTTTGAATATATTTGACTTAATTGTTTCTATGACATTCAACTTTTTCTGGCATGATCAATAAAAAAACACTCTTTTTTTATTTTGATCTTGGCCAGACTTTTTTGTGTTAATATAGAGATTGTACAGATTTGTATCATTTTAGGCAACAGCACGTAACATTTTACACAAGAACAGTGAATATAAACGTTTTATGGGTCACATTTTATATTTTTAACTTTTTCGAATAATATATGCGCGCTATATACGTACATAAACAGATATTCTTTATATCGAAGTTGGTAGCGTCCGATAAAGGATTCAAATTTGCGATTTGTAAATTTCTTAAAATAATGTTTCTAGTTTCCCAAGGCAAATGAAGATTTAGACAAAGCATTGTATGTTACAACGCTTTGTCTAAAGCGAGATAAGTAAATATCGATTCATACACAATGAAGAAAATAGCATTGGTGGGTTCCGAAAAGAAGACGTATGCTGGGAAATTTTATTGGTCAGAATATATGAAAAAGAGAATAAGCTATCGATATGAAAACATCTACTATCCTCAGAAAATCATCGTTTCATCAGAACTAATGTAGCGCTTATTGTTAGGCAAACATTACGTTGAAGTAACTCGGTTTTAAAAGAGCTCTTTATGCACCGTTCAGCACCAAAACCCTAAATCTTTAAGCCATATTTATTTCTATGTACAGGATTGTCTTGAAATTTTCTACCCGAGAGTTAATGAACTAATTATGAGTTCAAAGTCAACGTTTAGGAAACCATACAATTTGTGTACTTAATTTGAACTCGACACCTTTAAGAAATCATTATTTTCAAACATTACGTAGAGCTTGAACTATTTTTTAACTATGTTGAACTTTTGACAGCATTGCCAGATCGTTTTCTCTGGTACAACACTTTTGGGAACATACTTTTTTCACCGCCATAAAGATTTCCGTATAGACAATCAAAATATGCCGATGGGACGAAGAAATTTTCCGGGATTATATGCGTAAATTTCGATTCGGTACTTTATTTTTCTCACAATCAGCTTGAATAAATCGGAAATTTTCGGCATGCATTACTCAATTGTTTCTTATAGCCCCGACATTTCAATGAAGCATTGTAAGTATTGAAAACGCGCAAAGATTAGTAGTCAAATCCAATATGCTGAAACTGGAACCCCCGATGACTAAACTGCATATACCGGACTTACACCTATGACATACAGGGTGGGCCATCTGTTGGTACGTTTTTGAATTTCGTCGTATGACAACGGCAAACGAGCTACAGACCCGAAATTTTTACAGTTCATTAGCCATACTGTCCGCGGCACGAAACAACATGTTTTCTCTTGAAGAGCGTTTTGAAATTTTAAAAACTTATTTTCAAAGTCAGTGCTGTGTCGCTGAAACTGTGTGAATTTTGAAAAGAAATATGGGTCGTGATAAAGCACCCACCGAATGCGCTATACGCAAATTGGTGAAGAAAGTTCGTGAGAAAGGGATGTTAGTGGATGACAGAAGTGGTCCCAGAGCTCGGACAGTGCGCACACCCGAGAATATTGAGGGTGTGGCCCAAAGTGTGAGACAGAATCCGACGACCTCAACTCGACGCCGATCGCAGCAACTGAGCATTAGTCGCACCAGCCTGAGGAGAATACTGCACAAAGACCTCGGATTATTCGCCTACAAGATCCAGATGACTCAGGAGTTGAAAGCAAATGACCATCCGCTTCGATATCAGTTCTCTATGTGGGCCATAGACCAGCTCAATAATGACGTCGACTTTGGTCGAAAAATCATCTTTTCGGACGAAGCGCATTTCCATCTCGGCGGATATGTGAACACGCAAAACTGCCGGATTTGGGGTTCGGAACAGCCACACGCAATCGTAGAGAGACCAATGCATCCTCCAAGAGTCACAGTTTGGTGTGGATTTTGGAGTGGTGGCATAATTGGCCCATTTTTCTTCGAAAATGATGCTAGCAACGCCGTTACCGTCAATGGCGAACGCTACAGAGCCATGTTGACCAACTTTTTATGGCCTAAAATCGACGCTATGAATGTGGACGACCTTTGGTTTCAACAAGATGGCGCCACATGCCATACAAGCCGACTTACGATCGACCTTCTGCACACCAAGTTTAACAACCGCATAATCAGCCGTTCAGGAGATGTCAATTGGCCTGCGCGTAGCTGCGATTTGACACCGCTGGACTTCTTCCTGTGGGGTGCCGTTAAAGACCGATGTTATGCGGATAATCCAGAGACAATTCCAGCTTTGAAAAACAACATTACGACTGTTTTGAGTGAAATTGGCGCCGTGGTAGTTCAAAATGTCATCAGAATTGGGGTGACCGAATGGCATACTGTAAGGCCAGTAGAGGGAGCCACATGAACGAAATCGTTTTTCATTCTTGACGGGGATACTTTTAGCTTTACAACAACAACAAAATTAATAAAAAATATCAATGCATACTCTTTTGATCGCATTTTTAATAACGTACCAATAGATGGCCCACCCTGTACAATGCTTTAATCAATTAATTATTCACTTACAACATGTCAATAAATTATCATTGCAATATTGCAGTATTTTCTGGGATGATAAATTTATTTGCGATAAAGTGGGCTGATATTTTGGCCGGTCATTCTCTTTAATGTTACTTATTTTTTATCGTAATGGCATTTAGATAAGTCGCAAAACTTTTTCCATGGTAGAGTTCAAAGTAATGAAATTTTACGAAAGCGGAGTATTCATGATAGAAAGCCATGTGTATTACTTTGAAATACCGCTTTGCATCTGAAGTGAACCTGCGCTACATTGCCGAGTTCTCCACCGATCCTTGCAGATTCTGTTTAAATTAAAATATTATATATAGATAATTCGCAGATTGCAGTATTCAATATGTTCCCCAAGCACGTTACCTTTTTGGATGTTTGATGGCGTTTAGACCAACGTTCAAACAGTCATTCAATACCGAGCTAGATAACATTTTGCCGTTAAGAAAACTGTTACTTTTGCCATCAGAAATTCGGTAGCCCACTACCGAATTGCTCTGTCAGCTTGATTTGAACGATTGCACGTGATTGAAGCTGACGGTTAAACATAGTTGGTCATGATGGAACCTATCATAAAAAAAAAAAAAAACAAGATTGGAAACTTCAACACGTAAAAATAAAAGAATCTTGTTTTCTGGACTTTTGTCAAAGTCCATGAATCCTTTTATTAAAAATAGTATTATTGAAATTCACGAAATTCAGGAAAACTGAGTTGAATTTTCTGGGACCCTCTGAGTTTATGTTCCTTTTTTCGTGAATTTCTGTGTTTTTACGAGTCTACATATATCTATACAGGGTGAACTGGATTAACTATAACGGAATTTATTCTGAGGTAGATGGGGCCATTACAAACAAAAAATGCAAATATACATTAGGGATATTTTCAATAGTTTACGAGATATAATTTTTTAAAGTTGGGCTAATCAGAGCGCGCCAAGAAGCGTTAGATCCGCCCGCTCTCCGCCCTAGCCGTAGAGACAGCGCAATGTATCAATCATTGGCTGCCCGCATTGGCTGCGACTTTGTTGACCATAGAGATGACAGTCTTGGCGCGGGGCGGCGAGCGCGGGCAGCCAATGATTGATACATTGCGCTGTCTCTACGGCTAGGGCGGAGAGCGGGCGGATCTAACGCTTCTCGGCGCGCTCTGATTAGCCCAACTTTAAAAAATTATATCTCGTAAACTATTGAAAATATCCCTAATGTATATTTGAATTTTTTGTTTGTAATGGTCCCGTCTACCTCAGAATAAATTCCGTTATAGTTAATGAAATTCACCCTGTATATATTTTCCTTAAGACAACAGGACTGCGATGGTCAGAAAACTAACCTATTTTTCATGAATTTTTTTAATTCACTCAATGGATTTTCTGGCTCAATTAAAGATATGTTATTCCACATAAATTAAAGTAGATTCCAGTAAATTTGTATGTAAAGGAAAAAAAACAGTTGAAGTATAATACATTTTTTTCGATACCCCGTTTGTCGAAGTGGTGCGCGAACGATACTCGAACGAACTCGAGCAATAATATTTTTACACGAAATTTTCTGTAATTGTAATAGCCATCGTTGAGCGTAACCTTTTCTTTTGAGAATTACTATTTCTTAAAGTATCTTGAATGAAAATAATACTTTTTTATTTCGAAACGTGGCAATATTTCGAAAAATAAAGAAAATCAAGAACGGCTACGCTCGATGATAGCTATTACAATTACAAAAAATGTCGTGCAAAAATTTTAAATGTCCGACTATTATGGCTCGAGTTATCGTGCGTATAAGTTCGAAAAAAGTGGTTTCGAGAAAAATTTATTGTACTGGAATCATTGTTTTTTTCGCCATCAGAATTTATGTGAATCTAGTTAAATGTATATGGAATAACATATCTTTAATTGAGCCGAACAAGAACGATTGTGTGAACAAAAAAATTCACGAAAAAAGCTAATTTTCCTGACCGTCACAGTGGGGTCATCCTGCCTTAAGCAATGGATCTTTTTTTTGGTACTCAATTACATAGTTTTTCCCATAATTTATCCGTTCACAGAAAACAATTTCCAAGCGCCCCACCGTCCATTCCTGCTTGGCAATTGGACACATCCAGTCAAACTCACCAGGGAAAGAGCACGGAACGAGAGGACGATGCTGCTAGTGGAAGTAGTACCAACAATTCCGATAGTTCTTTAGAAATGATTCGCGAAGATCCTCCGAAAGAGTAATATTGTGAAGGTACTAATCTACTTTACACGAATCTTTATCTAATTGTAATTAGTTTTATTTCCATGGATAAGGGTGAGACGTTTCTTTTGTATGAAAACCAACAAGAAAAAAACGGTATTGGTTTATATTACTATGAGATGGATACTTTCCGCCATTGTGAAACGATGAAATTCTGTTCATTGGCGATATAAACAAAGCGACGACGAAGAATTGAACGTCATTTGTTTAATAAATCGACTTGTTCTATTATACTTTATTACGTGTAAATCGCGATTTACTTGTGTATATTGTCGATGATATATTTCACACAAATATTACTGTTCTTCCATTATTTTATATGCTGAGGCGAATAGTTTACATTAGTGTCCCAATGTCAAAAAAATCATCGGATGATATGAAAATTGGTCAAGAAACAAGCTTTGACTTTTCCATTGGAAAGTACCTTTTCTTTTTTATTGAAATAAGTAGCAGCGGATGCTTCAATCTTGCGTATCCGACTAGTCGTCTTATCGCTGATGACGAATTTATCTTTGTATTGAATGAATAATTTTTATAAACTAAAACCAATACATACACACATATAGACGCACACTTATTTATACGTGAGTTTATAATGATGATACATATGAGGAGCATCCACTATGTATTATGGTCGAAGTTGTTTTGTCTTTTGGTACATGATTTTTGTCATTGTGGGTACTTAAAAAAATCTAAATTGGTCTATTTTGTTCAACACGTCGGAAGATTTTCCTTTCTTTTTATTAAAGACTCGTTCAAAAAAGTGTAACGAAATTTGAGACCTTGTTTTTCCATTGTCAATATAATATAAGAAATATCCAATGGAAAGAGTTGAGATTATACATTATCCGAGTTGGGGTAAAGTTCCTCATATAATAATATGTGCGTGTATATGATAGTATATATGTCTACAAATAGCTCCTACCTACTGACGTCAACCTACTTACAAACCATTGACATCGCACTCGTAGACAGAAAACAGTTGCTCCTTACAGACTAAGCTTACATTTTTTCCCGTCGTATATGTACAAAACACACGAATCCCGATGAACTTTATTCTTTTTCTTTGTTTGATCATGTATTTTATCGGAGGAGTGAAACAATTACAGAGCATTAGTCACAGATGTTTTGTTCCGTCTAAGTTAACATTATACATGAAAAAATCATTTTATCCTCCTGTGAGGCTCTTACTTTATGTATCATTATTATTTTCTTTTTTTTTTGCAATTTGGCGATGACATAACAAAAACAAAATTACGTTGTTTTTTTTCGTAATATTTATTAATACTCTTCACTAGATTAGTTATAATCGGGACCTTTGCCTCACTGATACAGTGAGTTACAGGAAAGTCCGCCGCATATTCTGACTTAGTATCTTCATCTCTAGCGATCCCAGATCAATGCTATTTATGATACAACGCAGGCATAACATTCCAGGAAACAGCAGCGGGACTTTTTTGTAGAATGCAGCAACGTAAAAAAAAAGTCTAACAAAGAAACAAATAACCGATAAAGAAAGAGCATCCATGCGGGCGTCGATAAATTCTCATGAATAATAATTAAATACTATGTTGAGTGTCAGAGTTTTGAGTTTTTCGCCGATGCATTATTTTAGAACATAGAGTATGATAATGGTAGCAGCGGTTGATTATATACAGTAGATACATTGAGTTTGTTGTTGTCCAATGGAACCGAACGAAAAATATCGTATGATCCTAGGATCCCTTTGTGCCGACACAAGAATAGACTGAAAGTCCCACCGATTTGTCTCGTGTCATGCCACTCGTTATTGCCAATTTCACGAGTATAGAACAAAATTTGGATAGGGTCTGGGACTTCTGGGGCAGAAGGGGGTGTAGGAATGGGGCATCATCATCTTCATCATCATCATCATCATCATCATCATAATAATCATAATCATCATCATAATCATCATCGATCACTTTACCTGGGTAGCAGTGTCCTAATGTCCCTATCATTACTAATCGTATTAATCCTATGTTAGACACATTAAACTGTTAGCAGTTCCATTTCTAATTTATTCTAGTGAATCATTTCATCGGGAGAGCGCTACCCGGTATGAGGTAGGTGTAAATTTCTCGAGAGTACAGACCGAACGTCTTGCGTGAAACGGAGAGCATCTAAGACTGGAAGCAAGCTCAGCAACGCTGTATCTCCCGCGTCGCTAAACCACGATTTGATCGGTATGGCATTGTCTGAAAATGCCAAACGAAGTAAGTAGATATTAGGAAAGGTCCGCAATAACAACAAAAAATCGAAAAGACGCTGTAGTGTTCTGTCGCGGAATACGCGGATTCGTCTTTTTCACCTACAATAAATTTCATTTCGTAGACATTTTGATAATTGGTGTTCTGTCGTGTTTCAACGTAATACCGCTTAAGACTATATTGCAGAAACCCGTTTCCAATGAAATAAAAATTTGCAAAACACAACGATATCGACGACACCAAGAACATTAGCTTCCAATTATGAACGTATTTCATTTGTTTTCTCCCAGCATAAAGCGTGATGTTAGAGATTCTTCAAAATAAATTTTATAATATTCATTATTGTCTTGCTTCATTGCATATCTGTAAATCTTGTTATTGGATCTTGAAACTTGGAAAGTGCACTTTAGAATCTCTTTTTGTAAACATGGAAAGATTCGTACGAATGTTTTCAAAATATTTGAGTTAAAGTGTCGTGAAAGGTCAATGAGTGCGAGAGGGACATATGCAAATTTATTAAATAACACCGTGCTTATAGAATTCAGCAAGTTTTTGGACAATTACAAATGTATATGGGATATAAAATTGAGATGGATAATATTCTATTATCATTTAGTTTCGCTAAATGTTCCGTACCATAGAAAAACATTGTCTAAGAAGAGCTCTTACTTTGAACGACTCTGATTGAGATTTGCCTCGCAAAAATCATGGATAATGAAATGGTAACCGATCTAATGAAGCAACAAATTTGCCATATAAAAAGAACCAAGTGGTCTTTCACTGAATCTGAATAGCCGACAACGAACGAATCGTTACGTCGGTGATTGAAAATTGGGGATTTTCTTACGTGGATAAGCTCTATAAGCTCCCGGACTGTTGTCAAGTATGAAGACAGATGCCAGATCTGAGCAAATGGCAGCAAGGTCCTTCGTATAAGAACCCATTTCCGGTGTACAATGTTGCCGATAGTATCTACGTCTTAGTATCCCTCTGTTGTTATCCAGTTTGTCTGCGACCGCAGCTCCGTAGATTTCCATGGATGCTGTAAAAACCACTAGCTCGTACCTGTATGAACAGATCCATACCTCAATATTTATACCTCAACGTGTATATTTTTGTAGAGTGTGATTCATACATCTTTTTTACACGGTTACACACACACCCAATACTTTTAACACACAATTTTTGTAGCTCACGTTATTCGACACAATAAAGCAGATATAAACTAGAAGACGGCACTTCTAGCTCGAGTCTCCGGTCATTCAGTATATTGCACAAAGTAACCATTACAATTTATTTTCATTAAACTGGCTGGTTATTTTCAACCTTATTTTGAGAGAACTTGCAACTTTCTCATATGTAAACCATGTCGATTCTCACCCAACTCTGTACTAAATAAACTTGTCCTCTAGTCTACCTACCCAGGCTCTAACAATAAGTTTGGGGTTTAAGTTATCAAATTTACGAGAAATCGAACATTTGTAATTATTATAATGTTTCAAATTGGATGACTGATAGCGATGGGTGTTGTTTCGACAGTGGCTTCGACGCTATGCCGACTAAAGCAATATTTCAGACACATTATTCATCCACTACTTGGGTGAATAACCAGTTACTCCTCTATTCAATCATTGAGCAAAGAGGGTATTTTTCCAGAGCCCGGAGTTTTCCATTTGGAACTCTACAATTTATCAATAGCGTGTAGAGATATTTTCAAACCGTAGTTCTCTAATTATGCCGCTAGGACCAAATGATTTGGGTAGTAGAGGCAGAATCTGAAAATCTATCTCCGATCTCCCAATAAGGTATTAGACGATAGAAAGTAGTTTAAGTGAAAGGACACGAATATATAGAGAGCAACGCTCATATTAAATGTATATAATAACTCTCCTCAACATCTCACCATGGTCATGACAATCGCCATACGACTGATCAACTCCTTCGCGCTAAAATCGTAACCTGGCCAGGTCATCAAAAAGGAAGGTTATCTAACATTAGGCTGAGAGACAAAATATTCTGGTGAATGGGACCATCAAGCGTATCACGCGTCTACAATTTCGTATGCATATTATTTTTTTTATCATATCGTGTCCCTATAATGCCGGTTCAACTAAATTGTATGTTCTCGCCATTTCTTGTGTTAGTCATTCTATTAATCTTTTACAGCTATGTAAGACAGTCGTTCTCCTTATTTGTACTTCTTAAAATTCAAATACAGCCGCCCTGCTAAAGCGAGCTTATGTAACAAATACAAAATGATATTCTAAAATTGGACGTACATAAAATCATTACAAGTGCCAAATGTATTAGCAGAAGTTTTTCAATTTTCCTATAGGCTCGTGCGAAAGCAATGCAATTGGGGGGCAATATGTTGAATGCGGCTTGTAAAACTGTAAGAGGGAAACGTACGTATGGAATCTTCAAAATTAAATATTTAAAATCGAAACTTTGAATATTTGCAGTGTTTAATAATAACTGATATCTGGGTTGAAGTTGGAACGGGAAAACTTAAGAAACAGTTGTTAGAAAATTAAATGGGCAAGAAAATGAGAATAAATGGTAGAATTTGCATGAAAATAGGACAAAACATAAACCAATGGCAGTAGCATAGGTGTATCGTGAACATGAATTTGCTAAATCAAGCTATTCCAGTATTGAGAGGTTTGATTTTTGCAACTTTGCACATACGGCGTGAATATTCATATACATATAGAGCCAGGCTCTCGTACATGAACCGAAGCATCATCATGGAACCTCATTTTGCAAATTTACAAACAATCATTGTGGAAATTTGTTCTTTTTACCATGACAAAGCTTCCTTCGTAAAGAAGATGCGAATGTTAATCACATACCACTGACTAACAATGTCCAAAAAGAAATCCACATGTGGCCTTTTGTGGACAAAGAATCTGACCGGATGTCGGTCTATCGTCACTTTGAGAACAAAATCAGGGGGAGTGCCTGGACGCACTGTTGGCCTCGCGACTCCATCATGATGCGAGTGTATCAGCGTCTCATCTAGATCCAACACCAATACTTTTCTCTTGACTATACCTGGATTTTTTGTATCAGAGAAATGAAAAATGATTAATTGTCAAATCTGACAAGTCAGTTTATTTGTTAAAATGGTAAATCTTACTCCCTTAGAAACTCACTCAATCTATGCCTCGACAATGGCGACAAAGGGAAGATCTCATATTTAACCGGTTGCATCTGTGAGATCTGTGAGAAAAGGAAAGCGATTATTAAACAACGCTAAGGAAACATTGGCATGTCCCAGGTTCGGCATATCTGCGTATTGGCTATATTGGCGCAAAAGCTTTGCAAACTACTTAATTTCATGAACAGAACTCTTTATCGTAAAGATATAATAATAATAATAATAATAAAGTAACAAAAGAAAAGGAAATATGGAAGAAAATGTCGTCAATTCGGTTACAAATCTCGTAAAACAATTTGGCACATTTTCAACAGAATTGCAATGGCGCACTAAAACTATACATTTTTAATGATTCGGTATCTTTCGTCATTCTTACTTACATGCGGATTCCGAATAACGAACGGCACCAAAATTTCAATATTGACAAACAGAGATAGGAGTTGTGTACGTAATTGAAAGATGGAAATACACAAATATGCCGTGCAATATAACAAGAAAAATATTAAGAATCCGGGTACATAATCGAAAGATAGAAAATAAAAAGATATAAAACGGTTTTGGACGAGCTCGTGCGCGAGTACAGAGAATTCTGACGTCAAGCGCGAAGCACCTACTTACGGCTCTAACCTGCTTCTTGAGTAGAAAGCAGACGCAAGTCCACACACGGGAAGCCATCAAGAGAAAAGCTCTCATTCCCATTTGCAATTGTTTCAGCATTGTCTTATTATTGTCTTATTATTCGTAACACCGGGCCGAAGTCCGGCTCCGCTTTATTGCCAATATCGTATTCGTTACGATCACTTGGGTACTTTACACTGGTCGGCTCGTTCTCGTCGTTCTATTACACAAGCACGGCGGTAAACAAACTATACTCGTCTCAGGCTTTAACATGGATAGTATTTTTCAATCGTCCCGGTTATTATCAACAAGTTCTCACGGGATATCGACGGGTCATCGCATCGTTCGCGTCTCTTCTATCGAATAATTTCGTATTACGATATAACAATATTTCGATTTATAACTACGCTTTTCGGTGTAAAAGCCTATTAGTACGATCGGTTTTTCACGCACATCACGAAACTAGTAGCAGTCGCCATCTTTATTGCATCGACCCAATTTTACTGTGCGCTGCTTCCATCGCGCATCGTGCCTCTGTCAGATAAAAAAAAATGATTCGTAAACGTTTTTAACAGACGTCGTACTGTACGGCGATTAATTATCGGCTTATCTGATTATACATGTGTGTTTGCGCGTGAGCGCGCGCGCGTGCGGCTGTATGACCCACGTAAATGCAAAAACATGTATACGTCCATGAATTGTGCATAGATGCATACATGCTCATACATAGATGGTCGAGGCACGCGCGCGCCACGCAGCACACACATACGCACCCTAGCTTGCTTTGAGGCAAATTTACAAAATCGTTCACCTGTTACGTCTTAGCCGGTAATGTCAAAGTCGACAGTGCGTCCGACCGGTACCTCAAACTCCTAACAAGTCGATAACGTACCAACACAATTCTCTCACACCATTTACCATCACTCGTCGATCACTAACTCTTAGTTAACTAATAATATCATTCGTTCTTGGGAATCAAATAAGACCAAACTCTCATTACATATACACACCACGGAATTCTAAACTGTAATCTAATATAAGCGCTCTATCAACTTATAAACACCTCGTACAGTAAACTTCTTAAAAATTCCTTTTCAATTTTATTTCTTTTCAACGAACCTCTTGTGCGACTCCGTCGCTCGAACACCTCGATATAAACATAAACTCTGTAATCATTCCGAGAATTATAATTCGAGACTCTTTTTCCTTTCCCACGAGGCGACGTTCTCACGTCACCTCCGCGCGCTGGAGATAATCCCCTCCGCGAGAAAAACAAAAGGCCCATACGAAAAATCCGACCAATCAAAATCAGCCGTCTTTATTGTAATCTGCATCGCAGAGGCAGAACGGTCCACGCTCTGTAAAACTTAAGGGAGATTATCCTTCGCTCTCATCGAGAGCAGACCTCATATTTAAATTCTCGAACTCCGTAAAAATACGAAATCCAGATATAAAGATCTCGAACGTTGTAAAACTCTAAATCTGTAAAACACTCTCGAACTCTGTGAAACACAGATGAGAATTCATTCAAAACTCTAATAATCGAACAATTAATAAAGTTTACGTTAATGGTTATCGTTAAGTAAAACCAAGTGTAATATCTTTACTCTCCTTTGGGTGGAGAGTCGACGTAAACCTTTACCAACATCCTATCGAAACCCAAGGAATCGATACTATTAAATATCAAGTTGTATTCAGAAGTCGCGAGCGCTCCGCAAAAAGACTCACTTGTGCGGAAAACCCCAATCGTTTTCAAAGTTAGCGCCTTGTCTTCGATCGCGCCGCGTCTTCGCTCAGTGTCCCCCTCTCGGGACGTAACACACCATCGTAATCTTTTGTAATGTAAACATTTCACTTTGAGTATGTACTTACTGATTTCGGGTTACTAGCGAAGCCCAACTAAAAATACTCTGATTGACAAAATAAATTGATGGACTATGGGTATGTCTATTATTTATAATTTAATTTTTTATTACCTTTTTATTCCCGCACATCCTTCGTTTCTCATCAGCTCAACCGATTTAGAAGGAATACTGTTTTCGAAAATAGCCAACGATGGACATCATGGACATTGAGTGATGAAGATAGGAAGAGAGTGCCAAAAATAAATTGCTGATAAATGAAAAGAGCTACGATATGCTACGAGAAGTACGCTTATCGTTAGCGGATAGTATGTACACACGGTGGAAGTAGGTAAGCGTGCATATTCTCAAAGATCAGTTTTCGTAATACATATATGATAATTATACATATATAATTATATAATGAGAGTAAAGAATCAGGAAAATTGCAAAGCCGTGAGATAATATTTTTAAACTATTTTTGTGTAAGAAAAGCGTTGATATTGGATAATTGAGTTTAGGAAAACCAAAAGATCGCGACTGTGTAATACATATATCGCCAAACGTTATTTAAATTCATCATCCTCCGCCACATATCGTGCTGATTAACGGATGTCGCCAGATGGCAACACCTCACGTTCTGCTGTAGCGGTTGCCGGTACAGCAGTTCCCGACCAACCGCGTAAAGCCCCAGCGCGAAAGGTTCGTGGACAAAAACGCTACCGGGTAAGCGTCGAAGAACTGACGCACAGCGCCACGGTCGGTAGCCGCGCGAACACCGAATATAGTAGACAGAGAGTTTCGAAGCTAGAGAACGGAGAGTTATATGGTTACTCAATACTTGCCGACTAGCATATAATATTACGTTTATTGTGGGTAGAACGGTGCGTAGAATATTATTTCCTAGTGATTCCCTACGCTGCTGTGGGGACCTAAAGGTGACCGGTGGTCGGTAAAATAGAGTGAGGCCGGAAAAAGCGTTTCGTCTCGGGTACAGTAACAGACTCATCAGTAGGGCTGTGTCGCTGTACCCTGCCCTAGACGCGCTGGGTGTTAGGAGCCTAGGGGACGTTGTATATATGGAAACACTTGGACCTGCGACCACATGCGAGAAATGCTGGAACTGTTGCACCGCGTAGCGGTGTGAGGTGGAACCGCGACACTGCTGTGGCGACACATGTTACTTATAGCCATAGAGTTTCATATCTACCTCGCCTGGTAGTCTATGGCTGTACAAGAGAAAAAGATTACATCAGCTCGCGCGTGCGCAACAAGCGTGGCGTCTCGGAGAAAAGTCCACCTTTTTTACTGCGTGTAACTTCATAGCGTCAGTCTCGTGCGTCTATCAAACAGTATTGTTCTTACAATATATCTTGTTAAAATACCTCATAAATAAAGAATATTAATAGTGTTTATTTGGCGTCTTTCTCCGCGGAGGTAAAGCTTCAAGGGCGAGAGGAATGAAATCCTGCTGTAACGGATATGATCAACGAAGATGGCGGCGGCGGTATCTATTATATATAGGTAAAAATCTGATCAACCAAGATGGCTGACACGTGTTTTCTCTTCACCCCTGTGGCTTCACCCCCCGCAACCATAAAGGCACTTTAGGCTCTGTCCAGATATTTTGTACGTCCATTGTTCTGCCTTATAAAAGATGTCCAGGTATTCGGTCGCTTCTCATGTGGATTCGCCTCCCGAATCCCCTAGTAAGTACCTTATGTTTCTTACCATGCGGCAGCACTCGACGGGTGCCCCTTCTCGGTTCCCCTACTCTAAACCTCTAGTGATAAGACTTCTATTTAAACCCGCGCATTGTATGCTGGAGCGCTTTATTCGCTTGAAATTTGAAAGTAAACATATAGTTCTGTATTTCTTATAAAACGTTTATTCATTAATAAAGTAAATTCCTAAACTACGGTTTTTTTCCTATTTGCCCTCTGACCAATTTGACAATCCAGCCAGGATAGTAGTTAAACGATTACGATCAAAAGAATACTATCTTGTGTCGAATCCGGGAACTCTACGGGCTCCTGCATAAATACACGGCTGCTTTTAAGAAGACCCCACCAGCTACATTTCAACGAATTATGGACACCGCTCTCAGAGGATTAGTCGGAAGAGCTTGTCTTGTCTACCTCGATGGCATCATTGTTTTCGGATCATCGTTATAGGAGCACAACGAGAATTTTGGTGATTTTGTTCGAGCGACTGAAACGAACAATATTAAAACTCCAGCCAGACAAATGTGAGTCCCTAAAACCTGAACTCGAGTATCTTGAGCATGTTATCACTAACGAAGTTGTGAACCCCAATACGAGCAAATTGGAAGCTGCCAGATATTTTAGAACTCCGTCAACACCAACTGAGGTAAAGTCTTTCCTGGGTCTCGCCGGATATTACCGGAAGTTCATGAAGAGTTTCTCAACGATTGTAAAACCTTTCACTGACCTAACGAAGAAAGATCATATTTTTGACTGAATTCCGAATTGTCAAAAATCCTTCGAAAATTTGAAAAACTTGCTGTGCTCGGTACCAGTGTTAAAGTACCCGGACTTTACAAAGGAATTCACGTTGACTACCGACGCATCAAATGTTGGGATCGGTGCTGTATTGTCGCAAGAAGGACATCTATGCTGGTACATATCCAGAACACTCAACAAACCCAAGGTGAACTACAATACATAGGAGACAGACTTACTTGCAGTGGTTTGGGTATGTAAACGGCTCCGACAATTGTTAGAGATTTTCCTTCCATTTATTTGTTAAATAAAGAGACCCAACATGTCAGTTTCCGTTATTCTGATTTATTTAATGCCCGAATCACCCACACGCTTACGCTCGGCTATACTTAGCACACTCACACATAGATTGTCGTAGCTACCGTCTACACATACAGTTCTCGCTCTATCGTTATCTTACACTTCATTCGATAGCCCTCACACAGGTTGTACCATCGTACACACACAGCCTATACCGTAATGTTCACACAGATTGTACCTTCGTATCACACAGCTTGTACGTTCGTTCTCACACAGACTATACCGCAATTATCACCCAGCTTCTTCAGGTAAAAATATACTATAGTTACTCTCGTGTTGCTCGTACTACGCCCAACACTCAACTACCGGGCAGTGTGTCGACTGGGGTCGGGTTTTTCGCGCATGCGCGGCAACAGTCACATGAAGACAGTGCCGTACTATGTCACTCAGGGGGGTGACACTCCGGCTCCCCCACTCCTTATTTGTCACGCGAAGAGTTCGTTAGATTTTTCAACCAACATACGAAAACGAAATATGAAGCGTTTAAGGACCCGTTGAAAATGCTGAAAAGGCGGTAACGTTGGTAACAGTGCATAGCCGGCGTAGCCTATCAAATCCAATATGGTGGTGGCGAGTGTTATGTCAGAAAGTGTGTGTTGACAGTTCTACAAAAAAGTGAATTTTCTTGTGTAATTTTCGTTTTATTATTTAAACCTTTTATAGAAGACTATAGTTAAGTAAATCGGTAGTGAAGTGTTTCGTCTAAATCGGGGAAATACAGCGGAATATCTAACCGAAGCTAAGTTAACTTCACTCAGTTTTTCGAAAGCGTCTCGCGCAGTGAAGTCCTACACATTAATATTTTTATAATTTTGTAGATTCATCACCGAGGATGAGCTATTCGAAGTGCGTGGTACCGTATTGCGACCATGTCCAGTATAAAGAAGAGGGATGTCAACCTTATTTAAGGTTCCCTAAGGATCTTGAGCGGTAAGTGAAATACTAGTGGTTGGGTATAATATGCAGAATGTATTTGACAATGTTTTATTTTTCAGGTGTCGTATTTGGATAAGAGCTGTGGGTGTAGAGACAACCGGGCGACTCTAAATATGCGGCCGTCGAGAAATTTACCGGACTCCATCTCTACACGGGCACGAACGAACGTCGAAAAAGAGGTAAGTTAAACAATATTAAAACACTTTTGTCAGCTTGGAAATCAAATGATAAAAATTAATAATATAATAATCGTTTTCGTTATTTGTTTCAGCAAAAGTTCGACTCCGCCGTTTTGGCACCTGCTGGCGAGACAACCGGGCGACTCTAAATATGCGGCCGTCGAGAAATTTACCGGACTCCATCTCTACACGGGCACGAACGAACGTCGAAAAAGAGGTAAGTTAAACAATATTAAAACACTTTTGTCAGCTTGGAAATCAAATGATAAAAATTAATAATATAATAATCGTTTTCGTTATTTGTTTCAGCAACAGTTCGACTCCACCGTTTTGGCACCTGCTGGCAAGACAACCGGGCGACCGCAGAATACGACGATTCGGACTATAAATTATAAAATGAATTTTAAATAACATATGTAAAATAGTATAGTATAGTATATAATTGTTATATAATAGTTAAATGTGTAAAAAATAATATTTTTTCAATAAAATACTCTTTTTTATTTTTGTATATTTTCTATCATATCCAATTCAATCCAATGCATCGTAAACCCTCTCCCGCCCAATTTTAAATATTGCAGGGCGCCAACACTGCAGAGCGAAATTCGTGGCAGAGTTTCGAGCTACGAAGTTGATATAGAAAATCTAACGAACTCCGTCTCGACCAATCAGCGTCGTGTCAAATAACGTGGGACCCTTTAGCATTGAGTGTCACTCCCCTGATGTCACTAGTCTGCGATCAGGTTATGGTCACGTAAGTTTTGGCGGGCGGAAACGGTGGAAGAAGCGGAAAGGTAAGTATGTATGATTAATTATATTACTACTTAAATTATTAATATTGCAATAATGGAACCAAAGAAAGTAGCTCAAAAACGGAAAGTTAGAGAATTCCAAGAACTGTGGTTAGATGAGGAAAATTGTAAAGGATGGTTGGCTCCAGCTCCACATCCTACAATTAATAAAGCTTTTTGTACCGTTTATGATAAAACCATTTATTGTACCAAAACAGATTTAAACAAGCACTCACAGATGGTCAAACACATTGAGAACATAGTGTCTCAAAATAAAGAAAACAATATTAATAATGATAGAGTCCCCGTATCAGAATTACACAAAAATAAGGTTAAAAACGCGGAAATAAAATTAGCAGCTTTTTTTTGCTGAGCATAACATTGCTTTCAACACCGCGGATCACTTAATTCCATTATTAAAAAATCTTTTTGACGATTCTAAAGTTCTGCAAGATATTTCATTGGCCCACGATAAATGTAAAAATATTGTTACACAAGTAATTGCAAAATATGAAACCCAAAAACTTGTAGAAAATTTACAAACGTGCAAATTTTCAATATTATTAGACGAAAGTACTGACATTTCCGATACGAAAGTCATGTGTGTTCTTGTGAAATATGTATCACCAATTGATAAAAAAGTAAAAACTCAACTTTTAGAATTAGTACCGATGGATGCAACTGATAGTTCCGCGAAAAAAATTTTCGAAATTTTTGAAACTCTTTTAAGAGAAAAACAAATTCCTTTAAATAATATTGTTGGGATGGCAAGTGATAACGCGTCTGTAATGGTTGGTTGTAATAATTCTTGTATGTCGCGTTTGAAACTAAAAATACCGGGACTTGTATTGTTAAATTGCATTTGCCATTCAGCCGCGCTTATAGCAAGCAAAGCTTGCGAACAATTGCCACAATCTTATGATCATTTAATTCGAGGTATTGCAACTTTTGTTTCGGGCAGTGCAAAACGATGCGCAACTTTACATGAATGCGAGGAATTTTTTAATATGGAAAAAAGTAAGATGTTAAAGTTGAGTAACACTATATGGCTTGTTCTACAACAATGTGTTGTTAGAATACTTAAAAATTGGGACGTTTTAAAACAATATTTTCTTTTAGCAATAGTTGGGGATAAATCAAAATCTGCAGAAACCATTTTAGAACTATTAAACGACGATTCATTAAAAGCATATTTACTCTTTTTAAAATATTCATTAAATGTTTTAAATACTTTTAACGCTTCTTTTCAATCGCGTAAAATTCTTATTCATAAATTATTTGAAAAGAGCCAACAGCTAATTCGGGAAATTGGACAAAATTTTATCACTTCAGATTCTTTAAAAGATATTATGACTTTGAATATAAATGATAAACGTAATTTGTTAAATGTTAATGATATATGTGTAGGACCGGAATGTGAGAGCTTTTTATCAACACTTCCTTCAGAATGCGCGTATCACATTAAAGTAAAATGTTTCGATTTTTATGTAACAGCAGTTCGGGACATGCTAAAACGATTACCATATAAAGATATTATTTTTGAACAATTAACCTTTTTAGATCCGCAAATTGCTTTGTATGACGCAGGTAGAAATAAAATTAAAGACTTAAGTAACATTGCTACGAGAATAGGAAATATAGACACAGTAAAATTAGCGTACGAATGGACAATATTACCATCGGTTTATAATGATCTAGAGAAAAAAGAATTAGCTTTCTTAGAAGTAGACGAGATGTGGAAAAAAATACTAGATTTTAAAGATATTAATAACACCAAAATTTTTTCAAATATTGAATTATTGGTTGAAGCGGTTTTATCTTTTCCACATTCGAATGCAGAAGCCGAGCGAATTTTTTCAATAGTAACCGACGTAAAAACTAAAAAACGAAATCGTTTATCTACAGACACCGTTAATGCAATTTGCGTAACGCGATCATCCTTTCAGGCTAACGGCATTAACTGCATAAATTTTGAAGTAAACTCGGAACATTTAAATTTATACAATCCGAAAAATTTATACGAGAGAAAGTACAGGTAATGGTTTATAATAGACGGTATTGGATGGCGGATAAATTTTCGTTATTTTCATTTTTTATATTATACATTTATATTTTTCGTTTTCATATCTTTATATATTTTATATGGATTTTCTTTTGACTGAATTACCTGTCTAACCACATTTTCTAAATGCATATTACTTTTTTTTATTACTTATTGCCAATTATAAATAAATAAGATTTTATTTTGTTTTTAGAAATACTTATATTTTATTTATATAGTTTATATATCTGTGTGTACTGTAACGGCTTTCCGCTACTCCTCCGAGAACCCTGCCCGCATGTGCACCACGAAGGTATCCGCGCTACGCGCGCACCCTACAACACCACGGCCAAGGTAGGCGATGATATTCGGGGTGCGGCTGGCGCATCCGGGACGGACGGGCGCCAGGTACAAGTACCACCGGAAGAACCGGCTTGTTTAATTTTGCCGCCCCGTATGCACCTCCGTGCACCCCGACCTCCTCGTGGTACGGAGCAGAGATCTCGGGAATACTGAAAGGACTAGCTCAGCCCGCCATACGGCCGGCAAGGATAGAGGGGCGTGGACGGGCACGAGAGTGGAGGCGTGAAAGAAATAATGCGACATATTATAGTTACGGTTAAAACGGGTTTAATCCGATTCGATGTTACAATCTCCGACGTTCTTACAACGAGGGTCACTGCCCATAGGCTACACTTGCGTTGAGGTTCAGGACTAGATCCAAAACCGCCTCTCGGCGTGAGAGCGAAATAGGTAGCGACGAGAGTTGACGGAGCATAGGTAGCACTCGGAAGCAAATATTACAAAAAGGTAGCATTGGGAACGATAAGATTACGAGTCCGAAAACGTAGCGCGCAACGCAATGAAATTGCGGTCCCGGAAGGTAGCGCGCGAAATATTAACTCTACAAAAGGTAGCGCATGACACAACAATACGATCGGTAGCGTACAACGTAATTATATTACCAACAGGTGCCTACGACACAATAATATTACGAACAGGTGGCGCGCAACATACCAATAGTGCCAACGGGTAGCGCACGTTAACGATTCCCTGATACAAGATACCTTAATATAATCGGCTGAATATCAGCTAGTGCATTATACGAAATTTGGCGATACGCCCTCGCCTGATATGGTTCCCCAACTAATATTCGGCATATGATCGCGAATTCGCAACATCCGATCGAGGAGTATAATTTCCGAATACTCGCGTACGATTGTGAATTCCCAAGATACAGTCCCGGGATATAATTCCCGGAGGATAATTTGCGCCGGATCGCGGATTCTCATTAGTCCATCACATAATATGATTCCCGGACAATGATTGGCGCACGATAGTGGTTTTACAATAGATAGCGCCCGATAGTTACTTTACGCTAGGTAGTGCACGACAGTGAATTTGTAATACTCAATCGAACAATATAATTCATGAAATGATACGTCGCGCACGAGACGGATTCCCAACGTCCAATCGAATAATAGAATTCGCGGAATGACGATTTGCGCACGATAATTAATTTACGGTAGGTAGCGCCCGATAGGTAATGCTCAGGATTCAATACAACCATATAATTCCCGGATATTAATTTGCGCGTGATCGTGAATTCGCGCGATAGTGCACGAGGAACCGCCTCTTCAAAGGTAGCCTACGACGATTAATTTGGCGATAGGTAGCATCCGACAATTAAGTTAGCCATAGGTAGCATACGACAATCAATTTAGCGAACAACAATTAATTTAGCGACAGGTAACGAACAACCATTAATCTAACGACTTAAGTTCGCCATAGGTAGCATACGACAATTAATTTAGCGAACAACAATTAATTTAGCGACAGGTAGTGAACAACAAGTCAGGTACGAAAAGGTAGCACGCCGAAATCATAATCCTGAAAGGTAGCATACGACAATTAATTTAGCGAAAGGTAGCGTACCAGATGACGATCATGAAATCGTAGTACGGGGAAATGAGGCTAATGAGAGGTAGCAAATACTATTACAAGTACGCAAAGGTAGCACGCCGAAATCATAATCCTGAAAGGTAGCAAACGAAATATTACGACCACGAAAGTGTCGTACGCATAAATCAAACTACCGAGAGGTAGCTGATAATATTACCAACGCGACATAATTTCCCATCGTACTCTTTTGTACGACGAGGTACGCACGGTCGAACGCTCACAAAACAAAACAAAGCTGAGAGAGATAGGTATACCGCCAAGGCCAGCTAACGCCCGAGAGAGCGAAATCCGCTTCCCATGCGAGTACCGAGTGCGCGTGTACTCGGCGACAAAGAGCGACCTCCGAAAAGGACGCTACCGGCGAACAACGGCCGATCGAAAATATGTGAGCCCGGTCGACACCCGAACATGATTAATACGTATCCCGATCTCGATATTAAAATAAATGAATTCAGCGCTCCGGGAGGTCCACAAGGAGACGCGAGACTATCGCAAATAATTTGCAAGTAAGGCAACGAAACTATAAATTCTCTGACCCTGGTGCCCGCAATAATGTTTTAGCAATCCAAGGGTCCACACGGAGACGCGAGACTATCGCAATTAATTTTATTGCCCTTACTTCAAATAAACTATAAATTCTCTGACTTCCCGAGAGCTAAATTCGCATGACTGAAATTGGACTCACCGAAGATGCGTAGAAACTCGTGTTCGTTGGCCGGCACACAATACAAAAGGAAGACTAGGTAACTGAACGCGCTCTCCGAACGGTAGCAGGTTTTAGACTCATTCACTTGGCCTCTGACCGCGTGAACCGGGCTCGCCGGCTCTCTCTCCCCCCACTCCATAGGTGTTTCCCCCATTATCCTAATTATCGCGAAGATCCCGCGTTGCCGCTAATTTTCCTCTCCTACCACGATGATTTCCGACTTTCGTCCTCCCGCCCCTCGATCCTCGCGCTGGCCAAGCTCGCGGTGAGGAGGGGGAGGGGACGGAGATGATAGGGCCGTGCACCTCTCGCAAGGAGACTCGTGCTCCCGGTACCCGAAATCCTCTCCGTCCGCATCGAACGCCTTCTCCACGGAGTCCGGGATGGGCGCCGGGACGGGGGAGGCTCGCCTCGCAGGGCCGGCGTCCCTGACCCTGCGGCTGGCCCACGACGAAAGCAGCACCGCGTCCCGTGTCACCCAGTCCGAACTCCCCTCGATGGGAGCGCCGTGATTAGCGGACTGCGGCGCTCGATGCACTAAATCGGCATCGGCGGAGAGAAAATATACGGTCCTGATGCTTGAGAGGCTGCTTCTGTCCTCGTCGGAGGCGCAAATCCGCCTCCTACCCGGATGTTGATACCGGGGTGACGGGGTCCCAAGAAAACTCGTCACAGAGCCCCCTCCCAAGCTGTTAGCCGGGTGTTCGTCGACAGAAGACAGCCCTTGGAGATCCTGAAACACTAAAATTCGCAGGGCTTGCCCACAGATAAGGGCTGGCGGGCCGAAACCTCGCCACAGCCGGTACATGCCGCGGTACGGTAACTAGAAAAGCGTGGCGATAGCAAGTGAAGGAAATTTATTCAGGTTATTTGGACAAATGAACGGTGATATTGAATAGAAATAACATTGTGCGTCAAGGCGAAACAGTAGCTCAGACGAAATTAGTATGATGCAATGGCGGCAAAAGGGCGGTAGCTCAAAATGATATTAGGCAACAACGGCAAAAAGGCGGTAGCTCAAACGAAATAATAGTAGGCAACAACGGCAAAAATGCGGTAGCTCAAACGAAATAATAGTAGGCAACAACGGCAAAAATGGTAGCTCAAACAAAATAATAGTAGGCAACAACGGCAAAAATGGTAGCTCAAACGAGAATAAAAATAACAGGCGCAGCATCAGCGAGATTGCAAGTAGTTGAGCTACGGATGGCTTCCTCCCCGCCATTACCACCACGGTGCCTCCTCCGATGGTAGCGGTACTCCTACTTCGACGCTTCTGGGCGGAAGCTGGTCCCGAGGGACATTACGCCCCCTTGAAGGCATATATGGTCCCTCCGACCTCCAAGCCTGCCCGTGGATCGGGCATTCTTTCACGGTGACCCCCGGCGCTCCACAACGGTAGCAGAAGGTCCTCTTCGGTGCCGGGCAGACGGCCCGCGTGTGTCCCGGGTCTCCGCAGTTGAAGCACCTACCCGTGCGAGTACGGGGTCCTCCCTCCTCGGATCTAGGCCGCGGCGGTTCCTGGTGGCCGGCGCCCCTCGAGTGTCGCACGGGTAGGCGCGATGGCCCCGGCCTATCCCAGGTTTCTGGCCGGCCCTCGGGTAGGTCGAGGACCGGATGGCGGTCCACGGGTATGGGGGTTATTAACGCCGGCTCCGTTTGGGTTCCCCTCTCGAGAAACACTCTGGCCCCCGCCTGTGTCGCCTGGTCAACGGACCCACTGGGCCCAGCCTGGGTCGCTCTATTCACGGAAGCGATAGCCTCGGCCTGTGTCCCGACGGTTAAGGAGGCCACAGACGTGGTTTGCGTGCCCTCCTCGGTGACTCCCGGAAAACTCGTTATTTCGGCCGACGTGGCGAATCGGACGGGACCCTCCACCTTTGAAAGTAGGGGGCACGGCCCAGGAGTCCGGTGGGTGAGGCGGATCGCCAGGCGCCTCATACCGTTGAAAAACCCCGGTTTTAGGTACTGCACCGCCCGCAACTCCGGTAGAAATTCCCGGATCGGGTCCCACAACGGATCCTCGGTGACCGCGTCGTCCTCCGCGAGGTTTGCCGCCAGTTGGATTTCCTCCGCGATGGTTGGAATTTCCGTATCTGCGGTGGGTAGGTCGTCCGAGTCTAGGGACTCGTCCCCAGGATGCAGGTCGATGCAGGAATCCTCCGTGTCATCCTCGATCACCTCGATGGACGGTGATGCCCCTCTCCCCACCGACGGCGCTAGAGTCACTAGTGACTCCGCCTCCGATTCGGTATCGCACTGGACCCATTCGTCCTCCGAGGGGGTGGGGCTGTACATCCGGGAATCGCTCATTTTGCCTGGGAAAGTACCTGTAGAATACTATTCGGCGGAAAGCCAAGCGGATGTTATAGCCAGCCCACCAAGCAGAAAGGGAAAAAAAAAGCAAAAGCGAACAGAGCAATGATACAGGTAGCAGATAGTGACCGAGCCCACCTTAAAGGTGGTGGATGAGCTCAAGTCGCCAGAGTTAAGAGAGCGCAAAGGTAACTTAGGTAGCGTGATGATTCCACAGTCACCTAATTTCCTGAAACGCCAAGGTAGCGGACGTCTTCACGTCGTTAACTGGAAGAAAATATAAACCTAACACAGTCACTCAATTTCCCTGAAACTCAACGGTAGCGGACGACTCTACGTCGTCAAGTTGAATAAAATGCAAAAATAACATAACACAATCACTCAATTTCCCTGAAACTCAACGGTAGCGGACGACTCTACGTCGTCAAGTTGAATAAAATGCAAAAATAACATAACACAATCACTCAATTTCCCTGAAACTCAAAGGTAGCGGACGTCTTCACGTCGTTAACTTGAATAAGATACAACCCTAACACAATCACTCAATTTCCCTGGAACTCAAAGGTAGCGGACGACTCTACGTCGTCAAGTTGAATAAAATGCAAAAATAACATAACACCATCACTCCATTTCCCTGAAACTCCAAGGTAGCAGACGTCTCTACGTCATCAACGTGAGCAAAATTTAACGACAACACAACATAGTCACCCAATATCCTAAAACTCCGAGGTAGCAGATGTCTCCGATGTCAGCTCATAACAAGCACATAGGTAGCGACGACAGTTGGAATCGATAGCTCTTTGATGAGACTGAACGGTAGCCGAGATAGCGAAATTACGGGAAGTCGCCAATTTAGTATAGGTGGCGATAATCGGGAACCGCGTAGGAAAGAAAACACGATATAAATCTGTGTGGACGACGGGGTGAACTAGTTACATCGTGAGATATGCGAGCGGAATATTGAAACATTCCCGTTAGGTGGCTCCACGCTTTAGATAGCTATTCCCGCAAGGTAACAATTCCCGATAGGTAGCTACTCGTGTTAACTAATTATTCGCGTTTGTTAACTACTCGCGTTATATAACCATTCGCGTTCGATAACTACGCGCGTTAGATAGCTATTCCCGTGAGGTAATAATTCCCGATAGGTAGCGATTCGCGTTAGATAGCTATTCCCGTGAGGTGATAATTCTCGATAGGTAGCGATTCGCGTTAGATAGCTATTCCCGTGAGGTAATAATTCCCGATAGGTAGCGATTCGCGTTAGATAGCTATTCCCGTGAGGTGATAATTCCCGATAGGTAGCGATTCGCGTTAGATAGCTATTCCCGTGAGGTGATAATTCCCGATAGGGAGCGATTCGCGTTAGATAGCTATTCCCGTGAGGTAATAATTCCCGATAGGTAGCGATTCGCGTTAGATAATCACTCACGTTGGATAATTATTCGCGCTTTATAATCACTCGCGTTATATAATTATTCGCGTGTTCGATAATCGTTACTTCGCGCAACCCAAGTGACAACGGTCCGCAATTAGAAATGAATGCACTGTTTCACCGCACTCGCAAGTTCACTTAGGTTGCCCCGGAGCAATAATGAATGTATTTGATGGGATAGTCTCGGTTCAGTCGACCTCTCAAAGCGTACTGCCCGCGATCACGCGAACACCGATTCAGATATCCCATACCTCGGGGAGGGGTAGGAATATTTAGAGCCTTGCCCCCCACCACACTTGACACGAAACAAAGAAAATCAAATGTGTGACGAAATATGTCGAGACACACGAAATACGGTAGCGAGACAGGTAGGGAGCTGTTGTTGTTAACGTTTGAAAAACGTGTTGGGGTCCGGGCCTATATTGAAGCCGAACAATCGGTGTATCGATGAGTTACACGGACAGAAATTTTTTGTTTCGACCTTAAATCAGCTTCTTACCAAATCAACAACGGAAACCACACGGTTGTAAAACCGTGTTTACGAAACTAAGGTTCGGTCCGGTGGTTACCTCGAACCGTCACACAATAGGCCAAAATTGTTAACAATGAATTCCTGTAATACACAAGAAATAGTCGTGGTCGAATCATCAAAGACCAGCTCGACACATACGACATCGAAATAAACAACGTTTCTTATCACTATTGTTCGGACGCCCGAACGTAAGAAACAATAACTCGCAACGGACGAGTTCGACCAGTAAAATCACCTAAGAAATTGTTATCGAAATCGTTCTGGCTCGCACGGAATAAGTCTCGAGCTTCAATAACACCAATATAATGGCTTTCATCAAACAAAGCCGAAAGCGACAAGAAATCGACCAAGAGATAATTCTACAGAAACCTTTTGTTCGCGAACTACGCCGCAACGGTTAACCGACACGGCCCTTAATCCTTGATAACAATACACATTTTCTTTTCGTCGGCCTGCCAGGCATCTGCGAATTCGCAAGAAGCTTACTACGACACGAGAACACAATACAATATTACCACAAAAAAACAAATAGGGAGCCAGGCCCTATCTCTCTCAGCAATACACAAATCTACCGAACACAAAGTTTCGAGAACTTTCCTAACATAATTTTCCTCTCGGGCCCCACGTTGGGCGCCATTTGTAACGGCTTTCCGCTACTCCTCCGAGAACCCTGCCCGCCTGTGCACCACGAAGGTATCCGCGCTACGCGCGCACCCTACAACACCACGGCCAAGGTAGGCGATGATATTCGGGGTGCGGCTGGCGCATCCGGGACGGACGGGCGCCAGGTACAAGTACCACCGGAAGAACCGGCTTGTTTAATTTTGCCGCCCCGTATGCACCTCCGTGCACCCCGACCTCCTCGTGGTACGGAGCAGAGATCTCGGGAATACTGAAAGGACTAGCTCAGCCCGCCATACGGCCGGCAAGGATAGAGGGGCGTGGACGGGCACGAGAGTGGAGGCGTGAAAGAAATAATGCGACATATTATAGTTACGGTTAAAACGGGTTTAATCCGATTCGATGTTACAATCTCCGACGTTCTTACAACGAGGGTCACTGCCCATAGGCTACACTTGCGTTGAGGTTCAGGACTAGATCCAAAACCGCCTCTCGGCGTGAGAGCGAAATAGGTAGCGACGAGAGTTGACGGAGCATAGGTAGCACTCGGAAGCAAATATTACAAAAAGGTAGCATTGGGAACGATAAGATTACGAGTCCGAAAACGTAGCGCGCAACGCAATGAAATTGCGGTCCCGGAAGGTAGCGCGCGAAATATTAACTCTACAAAAGGTAGCGCATGACACAACAATACGATCGGTAGCGTACAACGTAATTATATTACCAACAGGTGCCTACGACACAATAATATTACGAACAGGTGGCGCGCAACATACCAATAGTGCCAACGGGTAGCGCACGTTAACGATTCCCTGATACAAGATACCTTAATATAATCGGCTGAATATCAGCTAGTGCATTATACGAAATTTGGCGATACGCCCTCGCCTGATATGGTTCCCCAACTAATATTCGGCATATGATCGCGAATTCGCAACATCCGATCGAGGAGTATAATTTCCGAATACTCGCGTACGATTGTGAATTCCCAAGATACAGTCCCGGGATATAATTCCCGGAGGATAATTTGCGCCGGATCGCGGATTCTCATTAGTCCATCACATAATATGATTCCCGGACAATGATTGGCGCACGATAGTGGTTTTACAATAGATAGCGCCCGATAGTTACTTTACGCTAGGTAGTGCACGACAGTGAATTTGTAATACTCAATCGAACAATATAATTCATGAAATGATACGTCGCGCACGAGACGGATTCCCAACGTCCAATCGAATAATAGAATTCGCGGAATGACGATTTGCGCACGATAATTAATTTACGGTAGGTAGCGCCCGATAGGTAATGCTCAGGATTCAATACAACCATATAATTCCCGGATATTAATTTGCGCGTGATCGTGAATTCGCGCGATAGTGCACGAGGAACCGCCTCTTCAAAGGTAGCCTACGACGATTAATTTGGCGATAGGTAGCATCCGACAATTAAGTTAGCCATAGGTAGCATACGACAATCAATTTAGCGAACAACAATTAATTTAGCGACAGGTAACGAACAACCATTAATCTAACGACTTAAGTTCGCCATAGGTAGCATACGACAATTAATTTAGCGAACAACAATTAATTTAGCGACAGGTAGCGAACAACAAGTCAGGTACGAAAAGGTAGCACGCCGAAATCATAATCCTGAAAGGTAGCATACGACAATTAATTTAGCGAAAGGTAGCGTACCAGATGACGATCATGAAATCGTAGTACGGGGAAATGAGGCTAATGAGAGGTAGCAAATACTATTACAAGTACGCAAAGGTAGCACGCCGAAATCATAATCCTGAAAGGTAGCAAACGAAATATTACGACCACGAAAGTGTCGTACGCATAAATCAAACTACCGAGAGGTAGCTGATAATATTACCAACGCGACATAATTTCCCATCGTACTCTTTTGTACGACGAGGTACGCACGGTCGAACGCTCACAAAACAAAACAAAGCTGAGAGAGATAGGTATACCGCCAAGGCCAGCTAACGCCCGAGAGAGCGAAATCCGCTTCCCATGCGAGTACCGAGTGCGCGTGTACTCGGCGACAAAGAGCGACCTCCGAAAAGGACGCTACCGGCGAACAACGGCCGATCGAAAATATGTGAGCCCGGTCGACACCCGAACATGATTAATACGTATCCCGATCTCGATATTAAAATAAATGAATTCAGCGCTCCGGGAGGTCCACAAGGAGACGCGAGACTATCGCAAATAATTTGCAAGTAAGGCAACGAAACTATAAATTCTCTGACCCTGGTGCCCGCAATAATGTTTTAGCAATCCAAGGGTCCACACGGAGACGCGAGACTATCGCAATTAATTTTATTGCCCTTACTTCAAATAAACTATAAATTCTCTGACTTCCCGAGAGCTAAATTCGCATGACTGAAATTGGACTCACCGAAGATGCGTAGAAACTCGTGTTCGTTGGCCGGCACACAATACAAAAGGAAGACTAGGTAACTGAACGCGCTCTCCGAACGGTAGCAGGTTTTAGACTCATTCACTTGGCCTCTGACCGCGTGAACCGGGCTCGCCGGCTCTCTCTCCCCCCACTCCATAGGTGTTTCCCCCAATATCCTAATTATCGCGAAGATCCCGCGTTGCCGCTAATTTTCCTCTCCTACCACGATGATTTCCGACTTTCGTCCTCCCGCCCCTCGATCCTCGCGCTGGCCAAGCTCGCGGTGAGGAGGGGGAGGGGACGGAGATGATAGGGCCGTGCACCTCTCGCAAGGAGACTCGTGCTCCCGGTACCCGAAATCCTCTCCGTCCGCATCGAACGCCTTCTCCACGGAGTCCGGGATGGGCGCCGGGACGGGGGAGGCTCGCCTCGCAGGGCCGGCGTCCCTGACCCTGCGGCTGGCCCACGACGAAAGCAGCACCGCGTCCCGTGTCACCCAGTCCGAACTCCCCTCGATGGGAGCGCCGTGATTAGCGGACTGCGGCGCTCGATGCACTAAATCGGCATCGGCGGAGAGAAAATATACGGTCCTGATGCTTGAGAGGCTGCTTCTGTCCTCGTCGGAGGCGCAAATCCGCCTCCTACCCGGATGTTGATACCGGGGTGACGGGGTCCCAAGAAAACTCGTCACAGTACATATATGATTCAGTTTTTATTTTCCAGATTTTAAGTATTTTATTTGTCTGTTGATAAATGATGTTTTGTTTTCTTTTTCTGTGATATTAATCACCTGTGATATTAATTTGTGATTTTTGTTTTTATTATATATATATATTATCAGGTTATAATAACAATTGTTCTGTTTGTACGAACACTGGTAAGGTTTTTGGCAGTTTTCCTTACCCTTGCAACGAATGTTGGTGTTCTTTGAGAGTCTGCCAAATAAAATTTTCTTTTATTATAAAAAACTGTGAACAATTATTTCACTACTCGCTTCCCTATTATTTAGCATATATATTTAGCTGTTATATCACATATACACATATTATACAATTTCAATTTATTTGGAAGTTATATACGTCTGAAAACCTTTTTTTAATGACATATAATAGTTTAATACAAACTTAGCAGAATGGTTGAATAATGAACCCGATGCCCGATACCTCTTTTCACTAGATATTGATACTTCACTGATGCTTGTTCAGTTGCGCATGCGCGAAAAACCCGACCCCAATCGACACACTGCTACCGGGCCATGCCTCGTGCGTGCCCTCGCTCGCCGGTGTCATGGCCGTTCCTCAATTTATGCAAATCACGACGCTTGGCTCGTCCTCTGCTCGAGCCCGCGAACTTTTAAAGGGCCTAGTTCCGCATCTCTTACATCGGCCATCCTACACACACGCGTCCTCGAGCGTGGAGTTTCGGGTTACGATTTTCACAGCAGCTATTAACGTGTCGTGATGATTCATAGCAAAATATAATATGGTCGGCGTAGTATAATGGTATAAGCCTCGTACGAGACATGGATAGATTTATATCCTTAATTATCACAATTTTTCTTAATTGTAGTTAGGACGGATGTATATCCATAATTATAATAGGTTTTCTTAAGGTAGTACCCAGGTTCTAGAGTGAGCAAAAGTTAGTCCAATTTCTTATATTTTAAATGAGGTAAAATGAGTTGTTTTAGTATCGCATTATATATTATGGTATATGCGTATACATATATACCCTTGTAGGGATATACCCAGGTTCTAGAGTGAGCAAAAGTTAGTCCAATTTCTTATATTTTAAATGAGGTAAAATGAGTTGTTTTAATATCGCATTATATATTACGGTATATGCGTATACATATATACCATTGTAGGGATATACTGAAGTAATTGATTGCTTATTAGATATATTATCAGTCGATTAAATTTTTACGAGAAGCGTAAACTTTTGGATGGGTACAGGCAGACCGCACAATACAATCTATATACAGATAAGGGTACACTAGTGTAGTTGGACGAATAGTAGATCACGGCAACATCGCAGTGTATCAGGTGCTTAGAAAATGCGCAGAAGAGTGCCCATGCGCTATTCCTACAAGTGAACGGTGCGAAAAATGTCTAACGTGAATTTAGAAAATTTAGTGCGGTATGAAGGAAAATTGAAGCGAAAAAATAAATAGATATCTTTTCATGCTCAAAATAAATTCTATAATTATAAATGATTGTACGCAAGGCAATTGAATTTGCTGCTGAATTTTTTTTTTTTGTAACGTTTCCCGGGCTAAACACCCCCCCCCCCCATTATGATGCGGTTCAGCTCTGTATGGCCCGCACGGACTCACACAGGGCAAACGAGTCGGCTGTCCGTGTGCCGAGTTTACAGCGTTGCTGTGCTATCCCCTCCATGTCTCATACTTGTACAATTTTATCATGAATTTTGCACTTTGAACATTAATATCTCGGAAACGTATGAGACGATGATTTTGAATCTAGCCGCCAAAATTCCTAATATTTTATTCTATAACATAGTCGTTTTTCATAAAAATCTGTCTCGAGATAAAATCGTAATTAATGAGAATGTGCCATTAACAGCGACATGGCATATGCGATACATGTAAAACAACCGAGTTTTAATGGGATTTATTTCTCGATTGTATGAGTCGATCATTCTAAAATTTTGAGGAGATATAGATCCTATTGTAATTGATAATCTGTTAAAATTTAAGAAAAATCTGTCTCAAGTGATTTCACCTGGGTACTACCTTAATTGTAGTTATCACACGAGTTTTCCGTTTTCTTTAGGCCAGATTGGCGTTTAACTTGCTCGTTTCCAAATAACTTAAATATACGACTAGGGCCATTCTGGCCGGATCAGTCGTTTGTGATAACAAGATGGGCTAACTATCGCTTCGTGTGAGCTCTAATCGCCGTATTCACCCTCAGGTTTTGATTTTTGTGTTACCGATAATTTTAACGCGTCTTCTCGTGACGTCTTGTAATATTGCATGTTTTACATTGGTTACGAGGCTTTTAGCCTCAAGAGTATAATTATAGTTTTACTTTGGGTACGGTATCAGGACATTAACAACTTTGAGTTTCTCAACATCGCGATAAGACTTTGAGCCTCAGAACATAATTATAACGTTACAGATACGTCGACGTAAGGTCGATGACAATAGAATACGTCACGCTTATGTGAAATTATACTTAATGACTAATAGAAAATTCAGACTTTTCGTTACAGGTTTTACTCGTCAGCCCACGAGACATAATCGCTGAAACGCGCTGGTGGGTGCTTCTCTCGGGTTGGTCTTGATGTCACAACAGCGGTGTTGGCGTCGTCTTCCTGGTGGATACCGGCTTCGTGACAAGCCGTTGCATCCGTTGCATTTGGCCCGTAGCATCGACGATGTCCTGCGGGGAAGTCTGCGCCTTCCCACCGTTATCGTCGCACTGAGTAGGCTCATCGATGTCGTCGTCGCTCTGAGTAGTCTCATCGACGTCGTCGTCGCTCTGGTCCAGGGGTGGTCGCCATAATTTGAGCTTGCTGGAGTGTGCCGTCGTCGCGTACTCGGCCTTCCCCTTCCTTTCTGTTAGTTCTGCGACTCGGTAGGTGTCGGATGGTAGCGGTTGTACCACAACCAGAGGCCCGCGATATTTGGGGAGCAGTGTGGTCGAGTCGCCCGGGTTGGTAGCGGCAGCCTTCATAAACATGACGTGTCCGGTTTTAAAATCAGTATTGAGCATCCTACTATTATTATGTTGTTCGGTCATGCGTCGCTGAGCCTCGATAATGGTCCTTCGGGCTTGCTGCTGGATTTGTTCTGGGCTGGAATAACGCCCGTCTTCTTCATGATTACGCAGTCGTAATCGTCCTTCATTGCGGCTCGGAGCGTAGCCGTATAAGGTCTCGAACGGACTTTTTCCCGTCGTGGCGCTCCTCATGTCGTTTAAGTCCATTTGCACCTGGTCTAACGCACAATCCCACGTTCGTCCCTCCTCGCCGGTAAGGTTGGCCCTGATGGCGAGCACCAGTACGGCATTAACCCATTCCACCTGGCCGTCGGCTTGTGGATGGCGTGGTGAGTTTAAAATATGACGTATGCCATGTCATTCGCAAAAGATTGCGATGGCATTGGCAGTACATGCCGTGCCCCAGTCGCTGATCACCCGACTTAGTGCTCCGTAAGTACGGACCATCTCCTCCATTATGCGGACTACTGCCTGGGATCGAGTGTCTCGTACCGCTCGTAATAATAAATATTTTGTTAGATTATCGACTAATATAAAAACATATTTATTGCCTTTATTACTCGTAACAAAAGGCGCAGGTGGTCGACGTGTACGGTCTCAGGGATGACGTATAGTCCCCGATCGCCTCTTCTTTTATATAGCATGTCATCGTGAACCTCATACACTTGTACGTGCCCGCGTTCGTTGACTCGCCGGCTTGGCTAAACAAAAATTCTTGGCCTTTAATTCCGTATCCATTCCTTGCTATAATCTGACCAGTGAACATTCGTCGTTGACCTCCTATATCGCGAGATAGTTCTCTGTCGGACCCTCCGCCAGCGCTCGTCTTAATGCGTCGACATGACTAACTTTGTCCCTCGGACGATGCACTATCGTGAAGGTGTATTACTCAGCGTGTTCACCTAGTGGATGATCTGTGGATTAACTGTCTTATGTGTGCTAACGTAGCACAACGCCTGACAATCCGTTATAACCATGAACTCTATGTTGGCTAGCATAGGTCGAAGTCGAGTAATGGTCCAAACGATGGCCATCAGCTCCAGTGTGCTACTGTGGTATTTCTCTTCGACCACACTCGTGCGTCTACTGACCGCGTACACTAGCTTCAACCGTCTTTCCGAATCGTGTTGTAGTACATCCCTGCCAGACCCAATGAACTGGCGTCGGTATGAACTTCGGTGCACGCCTGCGGATCGAAGGGTTGTGTCGAAGAAATGGCCAGATTGGTCTTTAATATCTCAAAGGCCTCCCGTTGCTCATCCTCCTATCTGAACGGAGTATTGGCCTTCAATAGTGTGGATAGGGGCCCTGCGAGTTGAGCGAATCGCGCCACGCATTTTCTGAAGTAGCTCGTTAATCTGAGGTAACGACGCACTTCGTGCACATTTCCAGACTCCGGAAATCCGCGTATTGCTTCCACCTTAAGTCATCCCGGCGCAATTCTTCGTTTGGGGACTTCGTGTCCGAGGTAAGTGACGGTACTATACAGAAATTTACATTTTGGCAATTTGAGCGTTAACCTAGCCGCCTTTAACGCCTGTAACACGGATACAAGTTTTGGTTTCAGATCTGACCAACTTCGTCCCGGAATCAATATATCGTCAAGATAGAAGAGAGTTATCTCGTCTCTAAGTGGTCCAAGAGTCTGATGAATGGCCCGACTGAAATATGCCGGTCCAGTCATCAGCCCGAATATCATTCGGGTAAACTCTACTGTTTCTTCCGGCGTAATAATTGCCGTTTTCTCCCGGGTTTCGGGTTTCAGCGGGATTTGGAGATACCCATGCGCCAAATCCAGCATTATAAAAATGGTGCTATCCCGAATCTGTGCCAAATGTTCATCAATGCTGGGCAGCGGAAAATGCACACAAATAGAAATCGGCACACATTCTTTTTTATTAATAGTACCGGGCTGGTATACGAAGATTCCACCTCGGTGACGATTCCGGCCTCTCTCCACTCATATACTATTGCACGGATCTCCTCCCGTTCCTTAGGCATGGCTTTCTAGGGTTTGGCATGAACTGGCGTCGCTTCTGCCTTCAGTTTGATGACCATTTGGATGTTTCTGGCGCATCTCAAAGCGTGCAAATTGATGGATACGCAATCGCGATATCTATGTAAAATTTCGAACAGCTCCCACGTGACTTCTTCCGACTGCTCTTCGCCGATGTGCACGTCCGCCCGATTTATGTGCCTGTGCTGAGTTTGCGCCCGCGGCAACGTCAGCATTGGAAGTATTTCTCTCCTCATGAGCATGCGGCCGGGTTTAATCACAGCCGTGTTCTTTCCCGTATGACACACGGGTAGTACGTGCTCGGTAGTTGCCCCTGTAATGGCTAGAAACCCAATGGTGTTACCGGGTATTTAACTTATCGCCCCGGCGTGTATGCCGCCTCTCGGGCTCGCGCTGGTCTCCCTCTCATCGGCGTATTTATAATAGATAGAAAGTCGTTCGTCTTGTCGCTTGAATGCGACTCCCGGCGTGTCCAGGAAGTTACGCCCAATAAATACGTCCGCCTGATTCTGGTCCGGCACGATATGAATGATGGTATCGAGGATGGCCACGTCGTCGATGGCGACACTAGCGTAGACTGGGGGCCCGTGTGGCTTTACCAATTGATATTCCGGATGAATAATATAATGTTCCGCACGTGCACGCACCTCGCGCATCGTGTAGTTCGCCGCTCTACAATCCACAAATGCTAGAATTATTCTGCCGTCTATCGTTACCAACTTAAGGTAACGTTCCGCGTTTCCCGGCACGACCCGCTCGACGTGCATCACCTCCCGTGTTTGAGTGCCGGTCCGCGTAGATCTTTGAGGTAGATTAACTGTGCAATTCTTACTTACTTGGCCGGGTTTGTTACAGCGGAAACATACCGGTCCATTCGTGTGTTCGGGACAATCCTTGATCATATGACCTGTTTTCCGACACTTATAACAAATCTTTTCGCGGTTGGTTGGTTTGCGCGAATCCTCAGTCAGATCTCTATTTCTGCGGTACCTCTCGGGCTCCGCTCACCGACGCTCACGTGGTCGGTTCACCTTAGATTCCTTCAGGCGACGTTCCTCCCGCGTCGCGGTCACTGTGGCCTCATATTTAGTAACATCAAATAACAAATTATTTCGTGTGGCGTGATACATAGCAACGAACACGTTCCGTAGCGCAGGTGAGTATAGGCCATCCAATATCTCGTCCGTTTCCTCCGAAAAGGACATATCCAAGGCGGTGCATAATGTGACTTTGGCGTGAAAGTAGGTGTGAGTGTCCTCCGACCGATCTTGCTTTAGGGCTGCCATTCTCAACCCCCATGCCTTACGGCTCTGACAAGGAAGGTCCCTTTGGATCACCCTCCGATTTTGTTGAATTTTTTTTTATGTGGAAGAGTATACAAAATTAAAAGACACGTATTTTTTTTTATCTGCGAAAAACGGTTTAAGGGGTGAAACGCACCCTAAAAAATGGGTATGTTTTTCGTTTTTCATCGATAACGTTTTAATGGTATGAGATATAAAAAAAATTTAAATTGCAACAACCTTTTTTTTTGCGTACTATACATTGGAGATGAGAACGATGCAGATAGCAACAAATTTTACATTCTTTATTGCAAAAACGCAATTTTTTCATCCGTATCTCCGAGAGTTTTTAACCGATTGGGATGCAAATTTGCATACAGGTAAAGGATGGAAAAATAGAGTTGACGGGTAATTTGTTTTTCCAATAGCTCACAATTAAGGAGTTAAAACTGCCCTTCGATTTTTTAGGCAAGAGCATCGTATAGTCAGCTAGCATTATGGAATTCCGGGCTAAATTCACGTCAATATAAATTCGTGTGCATATTTGTAAATTCCCACATGTACGAACAAAAATTAAGCGGTGAACCACCCCTGTGGTTATCTTTCCCCCACCCTCTTTGAGAATGGGGTGGACCGAATTGAAGGAAATCCGTTCCATTCCAATGGAAACACAAAAATCTAGTTGACGTGTTTTTGCATTTTTTCCAAATAGCAATCTTAAGGGGGTAAATGACCCTCTACCTGAACTTCCTTACCGCAGTCATCTTTTCCTGTTTAACATGTCTTTGCTGATTCAAAATATTTCCAACAACGCCAAATCGACGTTGCCCCCTCTCTATTTTCCTTTTCATTGGCGATCGACGGCCCACCACTGTTCAACGGTCGTTGGGCGGCTTGCTCAGACATTAATTGCGCACTTGGCGTTGCCGACTCTCGGTTGCCTGCGGCTAATAGCGTTCTGAATGCGTCGGTAAGTGCCGGTATTAACCCGGTCTCCTTTACCGGTGCACGCTCCGTCTCTGTGTTGTTTAGGTCGGTAATAGAGGCATACTCACCGACGTCGCTATGTGTTAGCGCAGCAGCCTCGCCTGCTCGGCTCCTTGCTGCTTCGCCATCTTGGGCGTTTGCCCGCGTCGTCGGCCGCGTGGTTTTCATTCCTCCGCCATCTTGGACGCCCGCGTTCAACACCTCGCGCGACGACGTACGGCTGCTCGGCACCCCTCGCTCGAACGAGCGTTCGACGACCATGTTGGATCTCGCATTTACGAATTCCTCTATATCTCTTTCGCGCACCATTAATGTTGCGTAACAACGTTATCACTGCTTTGTGGGTGTGTCCGTTCAAATCCCACTTCTGAATATGTTAGCGATTTTCTTTTCATTAATTTGTTAAATAAAGAGACTACTCCCTAACGTGTCAGTTGCCGTTATTCTGATTTATTTAGTACCCGAATCACCCACATGCTTACGCTTGGCTATACTTAGCCTCACACACAGATTGTCGTTACTACTGTCTACACATACAGTTATCGCTCTATCGTTATCGCCCACTTTATTCGATAGCCCTCACACAGGTTGTACTAGCATGCACACACAGACTATACCGTAATTCTTACACAGATTGTACCTTCGCATCACACAGCTTGTACGTTCGTTCTCCCACAGCCTATATCGCAATTATCACACAGATTGTACCGTTTGTTATTACACAGCGTGTACGTTCGTTCTTACCGCAATTATCACACACGCTTCTTTAGGTAAAAATACACTATAGTTACTCTCGTGTTGCTTGTACTATGCCCAACACTCAATTACCGGGCCACGCTTCGTGCATGCCCTCGCTCGCCGGTGTCATGGCGCCCCTCAATTTATGCAACTCTTCTGAAAAATTTCTGAAAAAATTACAAAACAGTGAATTTTTAGGATATGAAATATTTTCCAAGCAACCGTTTTTTATTAACATCTAGTGCCTTTCGAAATTATAAAATACTTAACTTACGAGCTAGAACGTGTCAAGACGTGTTAAGTTTCAGATAGTAAATATTGCATATGTTCACCGGGAACAATTCCCTATTTAGCTTAGCATATGCTATTACTATGCACAAATCACAAGGACATAGTCTTGACATCGCTTTTCTCGACATAGACACATAGGCACTTCAATATTTATCAGAGGGCAGGCTTACGTTGCACTCTCCAGAGTTAAAACACTAGATGGGGTACATCTTATCAATCTAGATCCTAATCAAATTAAGGCACAAGAAAGTTCCATATTATAATACAACCGCCTCCGAACGTTATACCGCCTCGATTTACAAGGGGATGACCAGGTCGTTGGAATTTTCTAATTTTTGCCACTTATGGCACTGAAAGGTGAGCCCTCGAATAGCAAATCCCCAAAGCCGTTCAGACAGTTAGCCATAATTTTCCGAGAAAATCGACTTTGAAATTTTCCAAGCGAAGTGTGTTCACTAGCGGTGAGATAGTTTGCAACAGCCAGCGTGGCTCACCGGGTAGCGAGCCAGTCTAGTAAGTAGAAGGTCTGGGCTTCGAATCCTGCTGTTGGTATTTTTTTTTCTTTTTTTCCTTTGTTCTGTTTTTCCTTTTTTCTTTTTTTCCTCCAAAATTTATACCCACTTCGTCCATGTTTAAAATTGTTGGAATTTAGGCTTGTAAACCAATAATGTGTATGAAAAATTAAATGTCGGTATAAAAACGTTATTTTATAAAACATAGCGCAAGGAAAAGTGCAATAATAATAATAATAATAATAATAACGATCGCAAATTTTTATTCCGCGGTGGAGGTTCCGCAGGAGCCCGGGTGATATTCTTCGTAAAGGCAAGGAAAGCAGAAAGTGTTGCGGTATCTCGCACACTGTAGAAAAGAGGCTTGCTTACAGGAGCATTTTTCATTTAATGAGTCGATCGGGAATCATACTTCATTAACGTTCAAAAAAATCCCGGTTATCGCACAATTGGGAGGCAAACCAAGCATATCGAATTATGTGATTGAAAATTGGGGAGGACAGCTGGTGATGTACAATGGATTGGATCTTCAAGCAGTCCTCTCGGTCGTTGATTTCCCGTTGTCGCTCGACCAGGTACGCGCAGTTTTGCAGTCGCTTTATGAAAATCTTCACCTGCCGATAAAAGTAGACGTCGCACGGCTGCACCAGCGGCGTGCATTTTGGTGGGATAACCTTTAAAGTACACGATCGTAGCCGCCTTTCGTTCTTGAAAATTTCATCGTACATCACGGCGTCTGTCTGTCCTTCCCAAGAATCGATGAGTATTAGAAATTGTTGTTGTCCCACGTAGCGCTGCAATACGTCGACCAGAAATTCTTTATATAGTTTGGTAGCCAATTTGCCGGATTTTTCTGAGGTCACGACAATATTGTTATATTTTCGGACGTACTCATCGACCGATTTCTGTACCCTGGGCCCGAATGCCCCGGTTCTCTTGCAGGCATATGAAGACGAAGGGTAGGAATTTCCCAGTCAAAATGACCGCATATTGCGCAGTATATGAATGCATGACCTTATTCATATTCTGCCTTTGAACGAAACCAGCCTGTGACCCTTTCACTGCGAGAGTCCTGTCGAACGTCGATTGGTATTGGCAGCCGGAAAAATATGCATACAAAATAATTCGTATTTATTATACAAGTAGTGATACTTTAATTAATAATGAACAATAACAAATCTGCTTTTAAAATACCTATTTGATCTGTGTTGATGACGAAATTGGGGTCGAAATTTGGTATAAGGTGACGAACCGCAATTTGAAAATCTTCGGAAGCACTCAAGATTTCTCCATGGACAGAGTTTCTCGCTCCGATACAAATTTCGTTATCCTTCGTTGACGGATTTTATGCTTCTTCTTGAATCTTGTAACCCACGATTGAGAGACTGTAAAGTCGAAATCTGGAAATTGACTTGCAGCTACCAAATCCCACTGCTGCAAATTCAGTGTAGTGACTTGCTCATGATTTTGCCGAACCTCGATGAATCGATCATAGGTCCAAGAATCGACGATCGCAAATTTATCAGACACTGTTCCACCACCCATGCCTTCAAATGGTAATATCGTTTTAAGCGGGTGCACCCTTTGCTGTGCAGAGTTTTCAAAGTCCACGTCGGATGATCTTTGGCGAGGTTAATGGCTTTTACTTTATACTCCAGTGGAAAACTGTCGCTGCATGCTCTCGACTTTTTGTCGTCCGATTCATAATCGTCACCGTCAGAGGAATTTGCAGTCAATTCTTGAACTTCTGCAAAAGCGTTCGCCTCGTCAATTTCATCCCACATGATCAATTCATCGTCCATTACAAACTTCTTGTCGCATATTGTTTGTAACGTTAGCTTGTATAGTTCTTCTGCAATTAGCGCTGATTCTTCGCTGATCACTCCCGAAGTTTCTAACGCTATGAGATTATTCTCGACGAGAAGATGCTCGAAATATATAAGAACATCTTTGACCCGTAATTGTTCGGTTTCATTGCACATTCGGTTTCATCTTCGCCAGTGTCTTCACTTGTCGTCGAAGGGCCAGGCAAATTGACAGGTTCCGACATACTCTTCAGTATCGGTCAACACTGCACAAATGTAGTATAAAAATGTGCACGTTCAGATCCACTTTGCGAATACTTTTCCTTTCCGAACAGCTTTCTTCTTATCACTTTTTCCTCATTGATTTTTTGGGACTGTAACGCTTTCCCACAAAACGCATATTTTTATACCCCGGCGAATGGGCCTGATTGGTTGCCGATTCGGTGATGGGGGTATTACTCGGCGAGGGTGCTGTTTGGTACGGCGGTTCGTATAAAAATAGGTCCAGGAAGGGGACTGGTTTTTCCCAAAAATACGCCGCACAAGCGTTCGACTGCTCCAAACACTAACTGTCACATTTCACAACGCGCCCTGTAACCACGACCCTTCGATTATAAATTCTTTGTGCCGGCACAACTATGTTCCGCAGGTAGGTCGTATAGGAGCAAGACCCGTCGACCTTAATTTTTGGCGAAGGACAAGTTCTACTTGCCTACCCAAACACGAAACATCTGGTCATTAGAAAAAATTCCAACAATTTTAATGGGAACGTTGTGGGTATATGTTTTGGAGAACAAAAAAAGCAAACAAAAAAAAATTAAAGAAAAAAAAAATTACCAACAGCAGGATTCGAACTCCAGACCTTCCGCTTACTAAACTGGCTCGCTACCCGGTGAGAGACGCCGACTGTTGAAAATTATCTCACCGCTAATGAACACACCCCGCTTGGAAAATTTTAAAGCCGATTTTCTCCGAAAATTATGGCTAACTGTCTGAACGGCTTTGGGGATTTGCTATTCGAGGGCTCACCTTTCAGTGCCTTAAATGGCAAAAATTAGAAAATTCCAACGACCTGGTCATCTCCTTGCTAGCCAATTTAAGCATAAACAGAAAACAGATAACAAAAGTTGCAGATAATGAATGGGCAATGCCCCTTAATATTTCAAACGTTCAAGAAAATATAGAAAATAGCACAAAAAAGAAAACTATGGAGCGCAAACGCAGCAAAAAAGATTAATTTTACAGATCGCTTTTGAATTATGAATAATAGTAATTTCTTTACAAAAATTAATGATATTCCATCAAACACATAAATGTGAAAATGGGAGCCAGGTTCAATATTAAGTTCTTTAGTTCTAAGAAATATTTACGACAAGTTACAGATCGATACGAACAGTCGACGACCGCGAGCGTCGACGACCGCAATCGTCAATTATTTCACCGCGTCACCCCAATTGCTTATCGGCGGATTTCGCTCGAGATCAGTCACTCGTTGAATCTGACACGCGGAAAACGATTTTCGTGTCATTTCGCACAATATTGTTTAAAATTATTAGTTGCGTGGATAACCGCAGCACGAACGCGCGGTTATCCACGCGATTTATAACGTACGATGAAACAATTCATCGTGTAGGCAAAATTTTATCAATTTTGACATGTAGAAATTATGTACTATCCTCTCAGAGGACAAGATATCGATGACGTTTGTCGCTGAGAATCTCCGTTCGCTAAAATCGACGGGAAGGATTGTACAAAAAATGTACATAAAATAATATGCTTCGCAAAATCAAGTCTTTTTTATTATGGACATACGTTCGCATATACCTGGGTGTACTGGGGAATGGTGGGGGAAATATAAACAAATTTAGTTAATATGGGAGACACGAATTATACCAACAAGAATAACAATTACTTTATTGTTCCGTAGTTATCTAATGTAATGAACACCGAAACGGTTTATAACTCAAATTATTGTTCGCAACAATTAATTACTAAACAAAAATATCACAGTATTATCGGCGGACGATCTCGGGGGCAATATCTCAATAATGAAAAAAAATATACAAAAAAATGATGGAGATGGGCACCAGTTATTTTTAAATAAAATAACAAAAAGAAATTTTATTACAAATTTTGGGGTGCAAACAATTAACATCGGGAGACTAAAGGGAGAAGGGAATTTTGGGGGTAGCTCAGGGTCGGGGTCCTACGACTCTACGGCCTCTTAATTATTACCACTGGCCAATCTCAAAATGCTAGAGACAAATAATATTCCTCGAGTCTTAATACAATTTATATTTCGTGAGAATATAATTGGTTGACTTTACTCGAACGTTCTCGAACACGCAAAAGAAGAACGTAAATACCTGGGTATCGGACGAACAATAGGGAGCAAGGACGGTCGAAGCCCGTCTGAGATAATACGTTGACACACAAAACAATGTACTCCCCTGAAATAAACTCGGTTTCTAAACGTGATTCCAGGGGATAATATATAAATTTTTATACTTGAATAAATCGGGAAAATTTCACAATTATTTATCCACGTTCAATTTCAAAAAGGATTAATAAAAAAAAAGGAAAAGAAATCTCGACAATCGATCGAGGATTGAACCTAGGTCGCTGCCTTACAGGTACAATATGGCCGCCACGGGAGACCGCGTGGCGCGTATCACGAGGCGAGGGGGACACAATAGAAGGTGTTGGTATGAATGTTTTTCGAGCATCGAGAGTTCGCTGATGTGAACGCGCGCACGAGCTGATGCGAATGGGCGTTCGTGCAACATCGGAACCGTTCGTGCGAAGCGAAGCGTCCGCATGAAGGCACACGGCCGAGGTAGTAGTGTCGCTCTGATCGCTTATACAGAGAAGAGGAAGTCTCTGTACTCTTATACGAAATAAAAGCGTGTTACGCAGCCATCTTGTGTAATAAACCAAACTGACTATTTTATTATCCTCCAATCCATCCCCCACACAAATTTGCACAACCAAACAACTATTAATTCAACAGGTTATGGGCCCAGTCCACACCTGAATACTGTGCAGAGTTTCTTTGTGCGGTGTGAGAGAATGGAGGATTGGAAATAGTCGTTCGGGTTTTTTTTCGCGAGGCGCGTCGTGCGGCAGTCATTGTGGTCAAACCGCGTGCGTGCAGTATTCGAGAATCCGTGTGTGAAATTTTGCATCGACATGTCCGACGACATCTCAACTCGAAATCTCAAGAAATTCGACGGGAATGATTTCCAAGAATGGAAGTATCAAATCAAGAAATTATTTATCGCAAAAGGCGTAGATGACATCGTGGATGGCACGAGGTCGATGCCAGCGGCACGAAATTCGTCAGAGGCGAAAGAGTGGAGAAAGGAAGACGCGAAAGCGGGATACTTGATCTCTTCGTCCGTGGAATCGAAGAAACTCAAGCCGTTATTGACCTGTGATACTTCTAAGGAGATGTGGGACAAATTGTGTCTCTTGCACGAGCAGAGAAGTGAGTCGAATAAAATGAATAAAAAGAGCCGAGTTAATCGACTCTGGGGAAACGGTGACGGATAAATCCGTGTGCGCGAAATTAATCGGGAGTTTATCGTTGAAGTTCGCGGTGTTCACATCGATATGGGACAATGTCGATCCTGCTCGACAAACACTCGAAAATCTTTTGGAAAGATTGATCGCCGAGGAAACGAGAATGAAAGGTGGAATCGGTGAAAGTGCGAGTGCTCTTGCGGTGTCAAGGCGGGATCGAGCGAAGAAAAGCGACGGTGACAAGAAAGACGATACCGGCGAAGGAAAAAGTGACGCCGAGAAAAAGAAAAAGCGTTCGAAGAAGAATATCGAGTGCTGGAAGTGTCATAAAAAAGGACATTTCGCAAGTGAGCGGAGAAAAAGGCGGGAACGACGAGGCAGCGTGCGATTGTGCGTTCGTCGGCGAGCAAAGAGGGGGTGTCGAGGAGTCTGAGCGGGCTAAGTGCGCGAACTTGCCGTGTGAGTCGGTAAGAGCGGTGCAAGAGACTGATCAGGAAGACATCTGGCTTACCGACAGCGGAGCGTCGGCGCACATGACGTTTCGTCGCGAGTGACACGAAGAGTACCGTGAGGATCCGCAAGGTGGCACTGTACTGCTTGGCGACAACGAAGAATGCGAGGTCGTGGGCAGAGGTACAGTGTCAATCGAGAAATTCGTAAACGGTGTTTGGCGAAAATCGAAAATCGAAAATGTTCTTTTCATGCCGAAACTGAAGAAAAATTTGTTCTCAGTAGGGGCGTGCGCGGAAAAAGGCTATCGAGTCGTGTTCGAAAAGGGTCGCGTGAATTTCGAGAAAAACGGTACGATATTTGCATCGGGAATTAAACAAGGAAATCGAATATATCGTATGCTGTTTCGAGTTTTTCTGTCGGGAAATGAGGCAAACGCGACAGTCGCGAGTTTTCGCGTGTGGCACGAACGTCTGGGACATGTGGGAAAAAGTGCGGTGCGCGATCTAGTCAAGAGGGGATTAGTCAAGGGCGTGTCCATGACAGACGAGAAAGATTTCTTTTGCGAGGCCTGTCAGCTGGGAAAATCGCACCGTCTACCGTTCAAGAAAAGCACCGACGCGGTCGAGACAAAGCCGGGCGAGAAGGTTCACACTGACGTGTGCGGGCCGATGTCGTTTGACTCGATAGGTGGCGCGCGCTACTTCTTAACTTTCAAAGACGATTTGACTGGTTATCGGCACGTGTACTTCATCAAGCAAAAATCGGATGTATTTGAGAAGTTTGTCGAGTACGCGAAGCTTGTTGAGAATAAATTCGGAAAAAAAATAAAAGTGCTTCGCTCCGATAACGGTCGCGAATTTGTGAACGAGAAAATGAACGAGTTTTTGACTGCAAATGGTATTAAGAAGAAAAATACCGCTCCGTATACGCCGGAGCAGAACGGTCGTGCAGAACGGGACAACCGAACGATCGTCGAGAGTGCGCGATCAATGCTTCACGCCAAGGGACTACCATTGTTATTGTGGGCTGAAGCGATCAATACGGCAGTGTACGTGGTGAATCGATCGGCATCGTCGAAGAAGACTGCGACGCCCTACGAGCTATGGGTCGGAAAGAAGCCCAGTCTCGGGCATTTGCGGATATTCGGGTCCCAGGTTTTTGCACATATACCGAAGCAGTTCACGAAGAAACTCGACACGCGTGCAAAAGCGAAGGTATTCGTCGGCTACGAGCAGGATTCGTCAAACTATCGAGTTTACGATCCGGAAACGAAGAAAGTCGGCGTGTCGCGTGGACATGCCGACTTTCGGGACAGAAGGGACGAGAAAATCCTGTGATACGAGAAGAGGAACAAGAAGAGGCCGAGAGTTCTGACGAGTCAGAGGTAGAGGTCATCGAGGTTCCGAACCAAATCGAGCCGCAACCAGGGGCTGGACAAGGGCCACGAGTTCTGAGGAATCGTAAAAATCTTCGAGTTCCAGCAAGGTACGCAAATATTGCCGAGTATCATGTTCCAGAAACGTACAAAGAGGCTATGAGCAGCAAAGATGCCGCGCAGTGGGCACGTGCTATTCGGGAAGAGCTTCAAGCACATTCGGAAAACGATACGTGGACACTCGTTCCGAGAACATCGAATCAAAGACTTATTGATTCGAGATGGGTGTTTCGTATCAAAGAGGATCCAGAGAAGAGAACGAGAGGGTTCAAAGCGAGACTTTGTGCGAGGGGATTCATGCAGAGAGAGGGCATCGATTTTACCGCGACATTCGCACCGTTGGCCGCTACGACTCGCTTCGAGCGCTGCTGGCGATCGTCGCAGAAGAGGACCTGGAACTTTTGCAGTTCGACGTTCAGACTGCGTTCCTCTACGGTGAGCTGGACGAGGACATCCTTATGGAGATTCCTGAGGGGCTCAACGTGAAGAAGAAAAGTGTTGTGTGCAAGTTGATAAAGTCGCTCTATGGCCTCAAACAGACTCCGCGATGTTGGAACAAAAAGTTCGTCGATTTTTTGAGTTGATATGAGTTCGAAGCATGTGAAGCGGATCATTGTGTTTTTGTCGGGAAATTCGAGAACGTAAAAGTGTACCTCGCGCTTTTCGTGGACGACGGTTTACTTGCAGCCAAGTCAATGAACACTCTAGAGACAATATCGAGCGAATTAGACAAATCGTTTAATATCACGAAAGGAGATGCGAAGATTTTTGTCGGGTTGCAAATAAAAAGAAATCGAGACGAAAAGACGATCTTGAATTATCAAGAATCGTACGCGCGTAAGGTTGTTGAAAGATTCGAAATGACAAAATCGAAACCGGTCGGGATGCCGGCAGATCCGCACGCGACTCTTTTGCCAAACGAGAAACAGAGCGACGAGGTAGTCAATGTACCGTACAGAGAAGCGATCGGCTCATTGATGTTTCTTGCAATAGTATCGAGACCAGACATCGCATTCGCGGTGAATGCAGCGAGTAGATTCACGAATAATCACAACGAGTCTCATTGGCGCGCGGTAAAGCGAATAATCCCGTACATAAACGGTACGGTCAAATTGGGGATAGAGTATCGAAGCGGCGGTAGAGACTCGGGTTTGGTCGGGTACTCAGATGCCGATTTTGCGAGCAACGTAGAGTCAAGGAGATCGACGACGGGCTACGTATTCTACTTGTCAAACGGACCAATTACGTGGTCTTCGCAGAGACAGAAACTCGTAACACTCAGTACGACGGAAGCTGAGTATGTCGCGGCATCCGCGGCCACGAGAGAAGCCATGTGGCTTAGAAAGCTGTTGAGAGATCTCGAGCACTCGTGCGTCGCGGCTACAAAGCTTTACGTAGATAACCAAAGCGCTATCCGTCTTGTGAAAAATCCGGAATTCCACAAGCGGACGAAGCACATAGATATTAGGTATCATTACATTCGAGAAAAGTACGAAAGTAAAGATATTTGCGTGCAATACGTGCCTAGCGAGGTACAGTGTGCCGATATCTTTACAAAAGCGCTACCAAAGAGGCGTTTCGAGGAGTTGAGAGCGAGTCTTAGCATAAGCGAAATATAATGCACTCAAACGGCGGTAGTGTTGGTATGAATGTTTTTCGAGCATCGAGAGTTCGCTGATGTGAACGCGCGCACGAGCTGATGCGAATGGGCGTTCGTGCAACATCGGAACCGTTCGTGCGAAGCGAAGCGTCCGCATGAAGGCACACGGTCGAGGTAGTAGTGTCGCTCTGATCGCTTATACAGAGAAGAGGAAGTCTCTGTACTCTTATACGAAATAAAAGCGTGTTACGCAGCCATACTGTGTAATAAACCAAACTGACTATTTTATTATCCTCCAATCCATCCCCCACACAAATTTGCACAACCAAACAGGCTATTAATTCAACAGAAGGGGCAAATATTATTATCTCTACACAGCCGTTCGACACCGGCAAAAAAAAATATGCTAATATCTCCGTGAAAAGAATTGGCGCCAAAATTTCAACGATGCAAACACTCACGGTTCGAAGTTTTCCTTGGGAGAAACGCCGGGTCGTCGTGTATCCAGATCTCCAAGATTCGCTCGTGGTCCAAAAGACTTCTCGCCGGTTTGTCGTATTTCCAAATTTTTTCTGACTCCCCGGGACACTGCCGGGACGGAAGTGTCACCCACTTACCGCTAGGCTGCTCGCCTTGTTGTGTTTATGTATAAACTCTACGGTACGTAAATGGGCTCCCAACTTTGACCGGCGATTTCTCCAAAACGGAGCCGAGTTGGCACCTACAATTTTGGGGTTTGTTTGGTACCTAGCCACACTATAAACACGCGAAGTGAGAGCCCGTAACTCGATACACCTCCCGGTCGTCCCCTCGTTAGCGATAATAATAATTTTTTCTTTCTTTATGGTTTTCTATTTTTTCCAAATTCGATTCGTTTTTCTAAAGCCAACAATTATTTATTCGTACTATCGAATGGGCGAGAGCGAGAGAGAGAGAGAGATAGGTTGATTGATCGATTGCTCTTTATTATGCCCAAGAAAATCTATACGGCAAAAATACATATAGCGCGGTAAATACAATACTAATAAATGGTGTAAATTAACATAGGAAGCATATGGCAATAGATATAAATATAAATATAAATGTAAATATAAAATATAGATATAAAAGTTGCGAGCGCGAATTAGGAACGTTACTTCCTATTGATAAGGTATAACGAAATAGTAAAATTTAACTTATTAATAGCTTAATAATAATAATATTAATATAATAATGGGATACCTTGTATATAGCGATGTACTATAAATAATGTGGTAGAAAAGCAGAAAGCTGAAAATAGAAAACCAGTAAAAAACAGAACACAGAAAACAGAAATCGAGAGGAGATGAAGACACGACGGAGAGACCCTAAAGTAGTAGGCTGAAAGAAGAAAGTCGTATCCGGACATAATGGCGATACTGGAGAGGGAGGTGAGAGTAGCGATTCGAAGTCGTTTTGCGAGCACGGAGGCGAGGCATTCGTCACCGACGCGAAATAGGAGTTTAGTTCATACCTAGAAAAAAATTGTAGGGGTGACAGAAGTGCAGTTTTTACTAGTCCCAGTCGTGAAAGTGCTTTCCAAAGGCACGAGGGATCAGTGGTCCGACTGAAGGGTTCGAATACGAAAGAGTTTTGGGCACATTTCATCTGCGATGCGAGAGAGTTCCGGAATTCACGATATATTTGATAACTTACTTAGTACACATTTTATGTGCTTGGATTGTTTAAAAAGAGCATTTCTTTTGCGAATGGCGCCTTCGAGTTCCTCGGTTAGCCAGGGGGTTGGAGGTCTTCGCGTTACGAAGGAACGAATCGGCGTAAGTGTGTTAAAGACACCTGACACGGCCTTAGAACGAAGAGAGGTGAGAGAGTCGGTGTCATTAGAGTCAGCGGTGGCAGTGTTGTTTAGAGACAGAGAGTCGATTTTAACACCTAGCGAAGCGAGAAACTCATCGCCGTTGAAGTGCTTGGATGGGCGTCATACAATGGGTTTGGTAGCAGCCGCTCAGCATATAACGAATTTGTATTAGGTCGTGCTCTGCGATGAAAGGGTAATCGCTCTTCTTGTATTCAAGCATTTTGTCTATGGAATCTACGATGAACAGATCGAGCCAACATTCTACCATAGCTGTGTGGTAGGTCGACTCGGAAGGAACGATTTCAAGTGGATGTGAAGTGGTAATATTCTTCAAGTAGGAAGCTTCAAAGCGATCAGACATAAGGTTACAATTGAAGTCACCAGTCAAGATAAGATGGTTATAGCGAGGAGATACTCCCGCAAGCTTTTCAAAAAAATTGTTAAATAGTTCGGCCTTGGGCCTCCGATACATTGAGATAATACGAACAGGACTCGCATTAGGTAACTTAAGCTTTATCATTAAAAATTCGGGTGAATGTGAGTACTCGCTTGGAGAGGCAACCTTTAATGTTTGAAATTTAGTGTTTGAAGGACGTAGCAAGCAACACCTCCGCCGTGCTTCCCTTCGCGATCATCCCTGATTATAAAATAGTCTTTTAGATTTACGGTACTGTCGGCTACGGTAGAATGTAGCCATGTTTCAGATACGGAAATAATATGACAAGGAACTCTCGAAATGCAGATGAGCAAGGTCGATGTGACCGGGAAGAAAAGTTGCGTTGAATTGGGTAATATCGAGTGTCAAAGGAGTTTTGTAATATTTGTCGGAAGGCACCTGAGAAGCGGAGCTAGGCGGCTTGTTCAGTGCCATCAGAGATAGTCATAACTAGTCAAAACTATCTCTGATCCGTCAGTTTTGCGAACTCGAGTGCCACCAGACGTATTTTTAATTCGAATTTAGAGCTCTATTTTTTGTTTGGCGATGCAGACAATAGAGTTCAGTTGCAATTCATGGAATTACGTAAAGATTTCCTATTGCCTCGTTCTTTGTAAATACAAAGTCCCGTGTGGTCGTGGATTTGACGTTAACGAAAAGTAACGTAGTCTTAGGGCGCGAAGGCACCGGGCGCCAATTGGGATCCTCTGGATCGCCTGTGGTACCGAGTATATTCTTGTTAAGATTCTTTCTGGTCGAGTCGCGTATCTCAAGAACATCAGACATGAGTTCAGATACTGATAGTGACGTGAAGATTTTAGTAATCACTGTCTCCTTGTTGGCTGCTAAACCATAAGGCATGCCACTCACGACTAGCTCGGTGGATGAAGACGATAGCGCAACAGTGGATGACATGGTAGGTTCGCATGAATTTGTGGTAGCCCATAAGGACTCTACATAATTTTTGAGGTCAAGTAATTCAGAGGACGATGAAGTAATCGCCTCCTCCAGTTTGTGGATGCGGTCTAAAAACTTGTCTTAAGGGCTTACATACACTTTTCAAAAAATCGTTTTTTTTTTTTATATTTTCTGAATATACATATATTTGAGCATACACACTCAAAATTTTATGTCAATCAGACGAATATTTTCGAAGTTATAGACACATTTATGAAGGCGCGTTAGGGAGGCGCGTCTCACAGTCGGGGCAGCAGCTGCTGATAACTTATCAGTTTATAAGCATGATTATCAGCCATTTCCACAAGAAGTTGCTGAGGCCCTGAGGCCCATTTATGAAGATCTCAGCAATGAAAAATTATTGGAAAGATGTGTGGGTGGTTTCACCCAAAACAATAATGAAAGCTATAACCAACTGGTGTGGAAGATCTCTCCAAAAGTACTTCCAGCCGGATCAAAAACGGTGGAAATGGCTGCATATATAGCTGCTGGCATCTTCAATGAAGGGACAGCTGCCCTTTTATATTATATGAATGCAATGGGCGTCTCACTTGGGTCCAATGCGCATTCATATACAGATAAAGAAGATGCGCAGCGCATCAAGATCTCCGACCTGAGATCACAGGAGAGCACCAGAGAGGGAAGAATGGCTCGCAGACAGCATCAAATCGAATTATTAGAAGCTGCCAACGATGCGAACGGATTATTATATGGCCCTGGAATAGATGACTCCATGTAAGTTGAAAAAAAAAAAATTTACCACATGTAAAATGCTTTTGAAACTTTAAACGCGTTTTTCTCAAAACTATGTTTTCAAAATCGGTGATCAAGATTTCTCGAAAACGGCTGAACCGATCAGTCTCCAATTTTAACACAACCTTTTTAGCTAGATTTTTTAGTAATTAATCGAAGATTTTTATTCTCCGATAAATATTTTCCATTTTATAAACAATTTAAGGCTTAAATTTTCGTTCAAAATCGAGTCTTTTATTTTGAGAAGTCGCCATTTTGTCAAAAATTATCTTTTCGCTAATTCCTTCGATTAAATACTAGATAATGTATTATATTAACGAAATTTATTCGGTTTTTTCATTTCAGATAATCCGGTCCAGAGATATCGTGATCACCGCAAAATTGGTTTTTTTTGCGGAGCTCTAGGAGATCGGCGATAGCAACATTCGCGATGATTATTTTGACAAATAAAAAATATGTTAATATATTATAAGGTTATTATAATATGTACACCAATTTTCAAATTAATAAATTGAATAGTCTGCGCGAAAAAAATTCTTGAAAATCCGTCTTTTTAAAGCCTTCTAACTGTATGTAAGCCCTTAAGTTCACGGTTCTCTAGTGCGGATGCGCTAGCCGCCTGTTCTAAGCTACTAAAATGAGTGAAAAGCATCCTGCTGCGGTTCGGACAGATCGTTTAGTTAATTTCTGAAATCTTGAAAAAAATGTATTATGCATTCTTTAACATTTTCAAATTTCATGTGGAATTTTGCGTTTATCTTTGAGTCGAGTAATTTGATTTAGTGCAAAGCCGCTTCGAAAGAATATCGGGTCGATGCATTAGGCGGCGAAGGGACAGGCAGGTTGACAGGTGAACGCGTGTTAGACATAGTGCAAATGCAAGTGAGACAGACGTAGTCCTTAGAAATTATCGTTACTTCGCATTCTATACTGGAAAACTTATTAGCACAAGATGGATGCAATAATCCTTTGCACCGGCTAGAGCAAATAATAGTATTTTCCTCACGCGAGGTTCTAATGTTATATAACGAACAAGCCGAATGCATTATATAAATAACATAAAGATATTAACAGTACTTGCTGCGATAATTATAGAAGTAGTGGGCGGTCAAACGTAATAAAAGTTGAAGTCTTCGTGAGATACAATTTCTGCGTCGATAGTGGAAGTCCTTGCGCGATAAAAGAGTTCTGTAATCCCTTAGTCGGTCGGTAAAAGAAGCCTCCGTTGCAGGCTACTAGACGAGTACCGGGGAGTGACATTAATGACATCGATATATAAAATATATACGACAATACTGGGGAGGAGATTAGAAGAACAAATAGAAAAGAAAGAGATAGTACCGGCAAACCAGACGGGTTTCAGGAGAGGAGTGGGAACGATCGACAACATATACATACTAAACTATATCATAGGAAAGCAGGTAAATTAAAATAAAGGAAAGTTAATTGCGACCTTTATCGACTTCAAAGCAGCATTCGAGTAGACAGGCAGATATTATGGGAAGCGCTACGGGAAAGAGGAGGAAGAGAGGGACTAAGGAGAAGGATAGACGAGGTATACGAGGAAACAACTAGTAGGGTAAGGGTGGGAGAAGAACCGGGAGAAAGATTTTTGACAGAAAAGGGAGTAAGGCAGGTGTGTCCGCTAAGCCCGGCGCTATTCAACATTCTGATAGCGGGCATGGAGGAGAGGATGCAGCAAGGATGACGGTGGGGGGTGAAGGTAGCAGGGGAAAGAATCTGCACGCTAGCATACGCGGACGATGTGGTAATACTAGCGGAGGATGAAGAGAGAATGCAAAGCATGATAGGGAGGATGGAAAGCTACATAGAAGAAAACAAGATGGAAGTGAACGTAGGAAAGACAAAGGTGATGAGATATAGGAAAAGAAGAGGGAGACAGAAGAAAATGGAGTGGAAGTGGAGAGGACAAGTCTGGAAGAAGTAAAGGAGTTTAAATACTTAGAGTACGTGTTTAAGAAAAATGGGGGGGGGCAGGAAGCACAAATAAAAGACAGGGCGAAAAACGCAGGTGCGGTAATGAGACAGGTATGGGGGATAGGAAAAAGAAAATTTGAAAGAAATTGGCAAAGAAGAATATGGCTATTCGATACACTGGTTTGGACAGTGATGGGGTACGGCGCAGAAATATGGGGATGGGAAGAGAGAAAGGAAATGGACAGGGTGCAAGAGACATATATAAGATGGACGATGGGAATAGACTGAAATACGCCAGGGTATATGGTAAGAGAGGAAGCGAAAAGGGAAAAGATAAAAATAAGGGCAGGAAGAAGGGCATGGAAATATGAGGAAAAGCTGGATGCGGGGAAAGGAACCGAGTTGGCAAGGATGTGCCTAGGAGAGATAAAAAAGAGAGGAGAAGAAGGAATATCGGAATGGGAAAAGGGGAGGAACGAGGTAAAACAACAGGGCAAAAGGGACGAAGGACATGAGAGAAAAGGAGAATACGAGGAAGTAAAAAAGAAAGAGAAGGAAAGCCAATCACAGGTGAGAAGAGAAAGAATAGCCAATTCGAAGTACAATAAATGATACAGGGAAATTATGGTAGACGAGGTACCAAAGTATTTAAGAGCAAGATGGCCGGAGGAGAGATATAAGAGGATAGCAAGATTCAGACTAAAGATGAGGACAATACTGGAAAACAGAAGAAGAGAAAGCATGTAGGATATGCAGGGAAGAGAAAGAGACGTGGGAACATATATTAGACAGATACAGGGGAGAAGGAGTGAAAAGGAGAGGAATAGGGGAAAGAATAAGAGAAACTCTGGATGAGAGAGGAGGAGGGGAAAAATGGATGAAGGAGATGGAGGAAAAAGGAAAGGGAACGAGGCGGAAAGAAACGAGAGAGGTGAGCAGTAAGAAGGAACAAAAGAAAGATTGGAACGAATGAAGCGGAAACGGAAGTCGGCGAAAAGGGGAGAAAGGATTAGAATAGAACAATAGGATAAGCGCGACATGTAAAAGGGAGAAAAGGAGCGAACGGAGGGATAGATGGCGGAGAGAGAAAGAGAGCAAAAGAAACAATGAAGCGAGCAAAGAGGAAAGGAAAATAAAACCGAGGAAAGAAAGAAATTGAAAGAGAGAGGAAATAGAGAATAAGGTGGATTAAAGTAGAATAAGGACAATGTAAATAAATAGAATAAGGAAAACATGTAAAGGAGACGGAAGTCGTTGTAACCCTAAGGGGAGGCAATGAACACACATACATACATACAACTAACCGTTGTTCAGGCTTATTTAAACAATGAAGAAAACTCGTACACCTATATATGACGGTCTGTCTAGAGTCTCGTGAAACCGATATCCCGGCACGTTTTACACAATACGTTTGTCTCGCTAATAAGACCAAAAATGTATACAAATCAAATATGAGTATGAGACCATCTTTTATACTCCTCTTTTGACACTGAAGTTACACTCTTAATCGAGCAGTGTAACAGTGCGTTATATTTTATTGTGTGATCATGGCAGACCGCGCTCTTCGCAAATGTATTCACGATTTTTTGCGTTTTGTAAAACCACACAGTGCGCAGATACGGCATCGCTGCGTTACTCAATAGTGTTATGAATTAAGACATTTATCGGGTGATAGACTGATCAACCGTTTGAAATACCTTATATGATGGGCTCCTCTACGTAATATAGTGACAGCCTATAACAGAGGTATACAGAGGATAGGGATTGAAGGATCTCAGAGCGTTCGCGACCTTGGTGATAAAATCGAGAGTAGGTACTCTGTTAGAAGTGTTTTAAAAAAAGAGCTAGATTTTTATAACGAAACCGATGTAACAGGTCAACAATTTTTGGACGCATCGAGCGATGAAAAAGTGGAGTATCAGGAAAAAAATATCGTCGATCGAAAGTATTGAAATTTTCTGTTCGCCTAAATCATCGTTTTAAAAATTAAAAAATTATTTTTAATTTTTCTATTATCAATATTTTTCTAAAATTTATGAAAAATATTCTAAAATTTATAAATATTTTTTTAAATTTATAAATATTATTTTTAGAAAGAACACACAGCGCAGAAGGAAGAGAATCGGTCGTTGGCTAGGTAGGTTCATACCAAAGACCAAAAGCCCGAGATAACTCCGACAATCGATATTGATAGCAGTGATAAATCAACATATTATGCCGGGGAAAGAGTCCGAATATACCGTCGATCGTAAGCACTTAAATTTTCTGGTCGGCTAAATTACCTTTTAAATTAAAAAAATTATTTTATTATTTTTCTAATATTTATAAATATTATTTTTTATTATTCTAAAATTTATAAATATTGTTTGTATAAACAATACACAACGCAGAAGAACACGAACCTGTCGTTGTCCCTGTGAGCTTATCCAAAAGGTCAAAAACCAGCGATATAATTTCAATAACCGATAATGACAGCGGTGATGAAGCGGCATATCAGGCACGGGAAAGAGAGCCGATTGCTGGTCCTTCGAGCCTATGCCCAATACCCGTAGCCAGCGAAATTATTAAAGACTGTGATACAAATAATAGTGACGAGGACGATGCTTACGCTGTTATTTCTGATAGCCGCAATAGCATTGGTAGAGCAATACAAGAAGAAGAAGAAAACGGGGGTTTCTACCAAGAAAATCAGCTCGGTGAATATGACAGAGCATGATTTTTTAAATGATTTTAATGAGTCTTTAATGAGTGAGGATTTTAATGAATCTCCCGGAAGATGAGGACGATGCCTGGTATCGACATCTCCTGAGTCCAGAGTCAGGTAAATATATATGTATAATACACGGTGTGTAGCGCTCACTGATAGTCATTCTACTGGTCGCAGGATATTTTTCAGGTGACTCATTATTATTGCCGTACCAAAATTAATACGAGGTACATGAACAATGTTGTATATATTGCTAAACACATAGCTCCAAGCCTCTTACACTGTTCTTTTATTACAGATATACAAATGGGTGGCCGGAGAAAGCGTAAGACGGGGCGTGGCTCGAAGGGGCATTCCGCGATCTTTTAACGCACCTCACGAGATACTGTGAGGGCTGTGACTATACAGGAATCTCGTTCACAGCGAATAGCTTAGCACACGGTCCTGTATGACTCTCATTTCGCCCTGTTCGTGACTATACTTTCGAGGATATATAGAAATTAATAACAAGTATTGCTTAAAGTACAACATCTATGAATATTGACGAGTCCTTTAATATCAAAGTGTGTATTGTTAAAGGTGTAGACGGTCGCAGGCGAAAGGGTTTAACGCATGAGGATGTCGGTAAGCAATCTATTGTAACGATTCGAAATACCGACAATCTGAGCTTACCACGCTCGCTAGTAGCAGCGCTGGCATCCGTCGAGAGGGCTGAAATACGTACGGGGGCTCTACACACTAGGTGGGAACTTATTAGACAAATTAACAGATCAGCTCAAAAAGAGGCAGCGCTTGAACTTACGAGAAATGCAGGTATTAACATACCGCGCGCTGGTTATGCAATGCGTCAAATTGCTCTGCACCAAGATTACTTAGCTCAAGAGGGGATAGCCATAATAGTTTTTGAATTTTTGACATTAGTTCGACGCGAGACACCCTTATTTGACAGTACGCGGGCGGTTACGGCTATCGCAGGCTCGATACAGCACACATTATATAGTTTGTATTACGAACCATCACACCACTTTCAGCGTATTTTAAACCTACGAGGTGCCGTGGGTAGTTTAAACTTCTGTGCAACTTTTAATGGCCGTTTTCGTTATAACCATAGATGTTTCAAAAAAAAATGTCCCCGCTGTTTTCTTTGGGGAGAGGTGTCTGCAAAATCATAGAGTTGTTACAATCCGCCGTAGACGCAGGGTAAATACTGTTTGCGAATCTCTTAAACGCTGTCATAATTATGTCTGGTCTATCTTTGGAAGAGAAGAACCATACATGCGGCACGGGGTTTTGTAAAACCTGCAAATCTCGTCAACCCTATAATCATCTATGTTTCATGTGGCTTATTCGCGCTGTTAATACCTCAAAAGAGAATATATTTATTTTTTATGATTTTGAAACACAACAGTATACACCTGTGATAGGCGAGCCTTCCGTACATACTCACGAGCCGAATCTCTGTGTGGCCCAGCGCGTCTGTACGCGGTGTTGCGATAATGAGGCCATAGACAAACCGTGCGAGTATTGCAGGCTTTCACGAATTTATATTTAGGACGAATCCCGTGTGTCAGCTTGTAGAGCTAGGTATAAAAATTATCCCAGACTTCTCACACACATTTTTAATAGCTCAAAACGCTGGCGGTTTCGACGCGCAATTCATTCTACGCTATTTAATTAAAGAGAAAGAAACACAGCTACCCTCTTTAATAATGAACGATACTAAAATTATCACGATGCGTATTTTAAAAGTTATATTTCTCAATAGCTTGCATTACTTCCACATGCTTCTAAGCACATTACTAAAAGTCTTCAGTCTGAGGAACGCTCATGCCAAAGGATCTTTTCCCCATTTATTTAACATTCCTGAAAATCAAAATTATATCGGTCATCTACCTTCTATCGACCACTATCCCTTCGACACGATGCGTGTGACAGAATGCGAGCGATTTTCTGCATGGTATAATGACCTAAGAGTGCCGATTACGTGTTCGATCTTGCAAAAGAAATTACAAGCTATTACAAGAACGATGTTACTATATTAAGACAGGCTTATATCGTTTTTCGAAAGATGTTCATGAACAGTGGGCGTGTCTGCCCGTTTAGCGAAAATACAATAATTGCGTCAGCGCGTTTTCAAATTATTCGAAAAAACTTCTTAAAAAGTAATACTATCGGGATTATACCTACAGGCGGTTACAAGTGGGCTCATAATCAATAAAAAAAAGCGATTTCGTGGCTCGTGTGGATGGAGCACTCTTTAGGTCATCATATTATTCACGCAGGACGCTCGGCCGAATTTAAATTACCCCAAAATTTAATGGTACATGGTTACTACGAAACAGCCGATACAATTCACGTATTACAGTTTAACGGCTGTTGTTTGCATGGGTGCTCTACTAGTTTCGCCTAAATAGGGGCAGTAAACAAAGCGACGGTACGACAACGGATGAGCGCCTCGAACGAACAAACATCATATCGTACAGAATCCGCCCAAGCGGTTATACGTTAACCAATATTTGGGAGTGAGCGTACGGCCGCTTGGTAAAAGTAGATATATAAATGAGCAATTTTGTACGTAACCATGCTCTCGCACAGAAAACATGGTCACGTTATACGACGTAAAAGACGGGGAGCAAATACGGTATATTGACGTCTGCTCATTGTACCCGTATGTCTGCAAATACGGTTAATATCCTGTAGGGCACCCGACGGTATATGTCGGTGACGAGTGTATGAAATTAACAGGACCCGAAAACACTGACCTTTCGCGCGCTGAAGGCCTTGTTGAATGCACAGTGCTGCCACCGCGAAATCTTTACTATCCTGTGGTACCACTGCGCATGCATCACCGAAGATCCTGCTGAGCGGTCATTAACAGGTACCTGGGTAGTAGATGAACTGTGAAAAGCCGCCATGTGTGGTTATAAAGTATTAAACGTAAGCGAGATCTGGCAGTATAAGATAACACAGTATAACCGTTATACACAGGAGGGTGGCCTCTCTGTGGAATACATCAACACATTTCTTAAGGGCAGGGCAGGGTTGATTCGTGTGAAAAACGCACATTTTTGTGATTTTTTTTTTTTTGACGAAACGGTTGAAATCTATTTATTTAAACCAATGGTACATTAAAGTGTGACATTCGAAGAATATTGTGTCCATTTTTCACGAAGAAATATTTAAAAATACGGCGATGGCAGCAATGTTTGTCAAGCGTCTCGGAAAAAAGTTGAATTGCGGTGCCCATCATAACTCCGTGCTGGATCATCTGAAATAAAAAAATAAAAGTTATATCGTTAGATAACGACTTTCCCCAGGTAACGCTGGGGAGGGGGTTTCGAAATTTAAATTTTTCAAATTTTGGGAACACTTTAAAGGGAAAAACGCGATTTTTCAATTTTTGGGAACACTTTAAAGGGAAAAACGCGATTTTGAGCGAAAAAATCGGTTAATTTGTTGTTATAAAAAGAAAAATATAAACAAATTTGAAAAAAACTCTCCAGCGTTACCTCGTAAATTATATACAGAAATAGTGTGCAAAATTTCAAAAGGATCGGTGCAGTAGTTTTGAAGTTATAATGGGCACCGACTTTGAAAATGTGAGTTGTGGGAAAAACGCTTTAAAGTGTTGAACGCTAAAAAATTTGAGATGAAACGTTCGTAAGTGAGTTTTATCGGCTTACCTCACACTGAATCATCGATGCCAGGTCCATAAAGGATGTTGCTCTCATCCAGGATGTCTAAAGCATCTTTTTGCTCTTGTCTACGACGAATCCTGCCTCCTTTCGTCTGTTTTTCGGCTTCCTGATCTGCTCGGCCTATACGCATAGAGTCAGATGATCACCCCCACTCATGAGCGTTTGGTCCACTACTGATTCCCATTTCTTGCATGAAGGTTAGTAAAGCAAAAGAACCTTCATTGAAGACACAGGCTGCCACATAAGCTGCAATCTGAACGATAGAGGTTCCACCCACGTGCTTTGGTGAGATTTTCCAAATAAGTTGGTTCAAACTCTCATTGATGTTCTGCGTAAAGCCTCCGACACATCGCTCTAGGAGGGCATCTTTGCTCAGATCTTTATAGATGGGCTTGATGGTATCCAAAACATCTTTGGGAAGAGCATTGTACGTGTGTTTGAATGAATCCAATGCATAATCAGCTGCAGCTTTTTGCCATTCAGAAAATTCAGGCAGGTATAAAAATACTCATAACGTCGTCAATTTGGCTCCGATTGACTTGAAATTTAGACACAATATTCTTGAAATATTATGTTTTCAGTTAAAATTGAAACAAAAATCGAAAACAAAATTTTCAACACTACCCTGCCCTTAAAATCAAACGAGAGGCCAGCGTCTGGCCCGAAAACTGTGTAGAAGACGAGACAGCACAAGACAGCCTCCTTCAAGGCCTCCGAAGGAGTTGACCTATGTCGTAGCGCTATAGCAAACACCCCGGTCTGCGCTTAGTAGCTAAACTGTGTCTTAATTAATTTTGGGGCAAATTTGGACAGCGCGAAAATTTACCCAAAACAGAAATAGTATCGACACGTAAAAAACTTATGGAGCTGTTGAGTAATCCTGAGCACGATATCACGGGTACACTGCCTGTTAGTACTAAAGTATTGTATGTTAACTACACAACAAAAACGAAGACGCCGTAGTACCATCTAATATAGCGAATGCTGTAATTGCTGCGTATACCACAGCTCAGGCCCGTTTGAAACTTTACACCTATCTCGAGCTGCTCGCTGCACTCGCCCTATACTGCGATACAGATTCCGCTATCTACACGACGAAAAACGACCCTAAAGAGTACGAGCCGCTTACGGGTCAGCTTCTGGGGGATCTAACGGATGAGCTTACGGCTCCGGCAGCTATATTATATCATTCGTTTCGGGCGGTCCTAAATTTTATTCCTTCATATTTCATACCCCTGGTGGTGTAGAAAGCGAGGTTTGTAAAGATAAATGTATAACGCTTAATTATGCGTAACACCTCTATAATCAATTACAGATCGATACACTCGTTCGTAATAGATGAGAGAGAGGAACCGATTGTGCTACGATTTGCATCAATACGGCGCACGCTTTTCCACCAGGTCGTTACACGACCCGAAACGAAATCATGTATGCCATTGAGCGACAAGCGGAGACGTAATGGCGAATACGGCTCACTCCCTTACGGCTACGGGGTATAATGCTGTAAAATATTGTTATTATTGTAAAATATTTATGTTATTATTGTAAAATATTTATGCTCATACTGTAAAATAAAAACACGTATACATATGACAAATGCTTTAAATTGCGCGGTCGTATGGAAAACAGATGGGTTCGTACAGATGGACACACGGTGGAAGCATCCCTGGACCTCGATGATCTTTGGTCCCACAGGCTGCGGTAAAACGTAATTTGTAAACAAGTTTTTGAAGGTCATAGCGCTCATGAACAGTGAGTCTTTCGAGAGAATTATTTTCTATTATTCCGAGTGGCAGCCCGCATACCCAGAATATGGTATCGATAGCCTTTCGTGAATGCCTGCCTCAGAGTGCCGATTACGCGAACGATCCTCGTGCAAAAACTCATAATAATCGACGATTTGATGCGCGAGGCGTCGAACAATAGCGTTGTAGATCCTTTTAAGAAAGGCAGCTATCATAAAAACCTGAGTGTTATTTTTGTTACTCAAAACTTGTTCCATCAAGGACACAATTATTTCGTAATTTTCAAAAACCCTCGTGACCATGCTTACATTCAACATCTCGCACGCGAGGTATACCCGGAAAATCCGGGATTTCTACAAGAGGCTTATCACGACGCCACATCCAAACTACGTGGTTATTTGTTACTCGAGTTGAAACAATCAACACCTGATAACTGTAGACTCCGTCGTTGTATTTTCCCCGATGACGCCCACCATTTGGTGCACATACCACGGAAAAAGTTAAAAAAGAGTTCTGGCACAAGCGAATTACCAGTTCAACGCATGTAATGGCGTCTACAGCATCGTCGGGCCGCGAAAAATGTATAGCTATATTGAGTACGTTTCAACAAGCCAAAACAGTGCATAGTACATCTGATACGCGCAACAAACAAACGAGTGCTAGTCATTCTGTTTGTCAGTGTGTGTGGTACATGCTTAGGGGCAGCACAGCCCCGAAGACATGTAGCTCAAAGAGGCTTAAAAAGGTGTGATACATCAGGACAGTCGGCAGTTCATCAGGCGCGATGGCGCGGGCTGGTTCGCCGCTCTGCAAAAAATACAGTGCTCTTCAACATCTCAATAAGGAACAGCGCGATGCTGTATTACGTAAAGCCGGTCCAAGCCTTATCCGCTGTATGTGTGAGTGTGCACTCAACGTACTTTGCGGCAATGTACCACTGAAGACCGACCAGAGAAAAAAATTACGTCGGTACGCACCGGTTCTCCGATGTTACGCCTCAAAAAAAGGCTGTTGGAAGAGTAAAACACAATTTCTTGTCCAAAGCGGTGGATTTCTACCTCTTTTATTGGCACCGATACTAGGTAGTGTTCTATCAAGTTTGATCGGTGGCCGAGGATAATGGAGCACGCAAGAAAAATGGTACTCATGCCGGAGGAACATCTAGAGCAGCTCAACACACAAAGTCATACGCAGTCCGTTTTAAACGTGGCTGCATCTCAGACACAACCAGTGTGGGATGTCGATGCTGCGTTGGCTCGATTAGACGCGGAAATGAATGAAACTTTGCATTCCAATGCATACAAGGACGAGAGGGAAAAATGGTCGGCGTACTTGGCTGTACTACAACGTTATCTCCACTTCATCGATGAGGAGAGAGCTCAGCAGTACCGTGGGCTTGTGAAGAATAAACTCTATGTAGAATCTGATTATGATAAAAAAAGAAGAAGAATAAGCCGGTGACGGCACGAACGATACTATAATAATTGAGAGTGTACCAGCTAAATTTCGCGTGAAAGCGAAACTACTGCTTCACCGTTTGCGTCGTGCTCCACGATCTAATTTTTCTTGGGATTCTGATGGAGTCATGTCGGTCAGCGGAAAACCAATAAAGGATTCAAATATTGTTGATCTCGTGAACGATGCTACGAGGGTTAGGAAAATACCCAGCGCTGCTGGACGCAGTGCCTTTCCCAAAGTTCTGCGAACGATCAAGACACCTCGGGAGTTTATCGGCAACGAAGAGTCGTGGGCGGAGTCTAGAGTTCACACGTCACAGCGTCAATTACAGACTGGTGATAGCAGTACTAACAGCGTGGAATCGCCCGATACAGACCAGTTAGCGTTTTTCAGCGGTCCTGAGAACAGATCACCGCCACGACAGACACAGGGAGACAAGCAGAAAGGCGGTGGCTATCATAATAAAAAAAAGACGTGTAACCTGGGCCAACCTAAAATTATAATTATGAAAATCTTAGAAAATGTGTCCTTTAACCCTGCGCATGAAGCATCGTTTTCAGGTGCTACCAAATTGTTACGCCTGGCGCGGCGGAAACAAATTTCCTGACTTGAAGCACAGGATACTTATACAAAACATAGACCAGTGCGACGTCATTATCCACGTCACTTTTATAATGTCCGAAACATTGATGACTTTTGGGAGGCTCATCTCGTAGATCTTCTAATGATGGTTATGTTTATCTCTTAGTCGTTATAGACGTTCTTAGTAAATTTGCATGGGTTCAGCCTTTACGTGACAAGTCTGCTGCATCTGTAGCTAAAGCCTTTGATCTCATTATATCTAAAAAAAATAGTAACCATCGAACACCCGCTTTCCTATAGACGGCCATGGGTAAAGAATACACCGGTGCTACGTTCCAGGCGCTCTTAAAGAAAACCAACATACAGTTCCGCATTGCGAGAAACCCTAATATAAAAGCGGCTATTATCGAGAGATTCAATAGAACACTGAAAGAAAGAATATCTCGGTACTTTACGTATTCCAGAAAAAAAAGTTACCTTGACTTTCTGCAGAACATCGTTTCGGCATACGATACCATTTTTATATCCCATTTTTATATCACTCTACGCATAGTGGCATACGTGTAGTGCCACTACGCGTAGTGGCATACGATACCATTTGTATACCCCTCTACGCATAGTGGTATACAAATGGCTCCTGTCTCGGTGACACAGGCTACAGCGGCTAGGGCTCATAATAACCTGGTACAGAGGTATAAAGGAACCACGAATTGCTCTCCCAAATACAGAGTGGGCGACATCGTGCGCATCAGTAGTGCGAAGGCAGCCTTCGTAAAAGGTTACGAGGGAGCAGCGAGTTATTTAAGATCGTTCATGTGTAGCATAGTATTTGCCCCGTAATATACATCTTGGGTGATCTTCACGGTGAGGATATCGATGGTATATTTTACGAGGCTGAGTTATCGAGAGTGCAAATGAAGGAAGCCAAGCAGTAGGCGGTCAAAATGAAGGAGGAATTTTATATGATTTTACCCATTAATAGTAGTATGAATTATTATCCTGATAATGCGACAACAACGTATACCACTCATTTACCCCAATGTACGAGTCTCTTCATGGCAGCTGGGCTATTTCTCTAGCTGAAATACACATACCCACGACAATTTTGCATGTACCACCCGAGGGTGAGTGGAACTTTATGAATGTCATAAGGAGCACAGCAGTCCCCAGTAGCATGCTAAGCACCGACTTTAAGGAAGAGCGTGTCTGCGTGCCACCAGGTGTATGCCTCAGCATAGACACATTACTCGAGGCTGTTAACGCAACATCGTGTATTGTGCGTCATCTGAAATTTAAGTACTGTCGCAACGGTGATGTGGCTGTCACGCGTATCTGTGAATCGTGTAAGAACGTGGAACACTCATTCTACTTCTCCGACGTGTTGAACAAGATTTTAGGATTCACCGAGACTAAGGATGTGGTAGTCCAGAGCGAGTACACCGCTCAGAGACCTGCCAACCTAGCCCCAAATATGATGTACGTTTATACGGATATCTGCGAGTCCCATATCAGAGGAGATGTGCATACACCGCTGCTACGCGTCGTGGCAGTCGTTGCCGCTGATAACCGTAATTACGGTTCGGCGAAGATAAGAAGCTTCCCACCACCACGCTATATTCCCCTATTACGTACTAGTTTTCAAACAATAACGATTGATATAAGGGATCAATTTGGCAAGCCGACACTATTCGAGTACGGGACGTTGACAGTGACGTTACAGTTCAAACGTACAGATTAACCTCCACAGATCTAAAATGGCTTACTATGACGAATACTTTGATATGCAAACGGGTGGTGGTCAAACCGGTTATGGTGGTATCAGTCATGTGTATATAGGCTCACCGAATGAATGGGGTCACGGTATTGGTAGTTTCCCCGGAGGTTTTGACGAATATCGGAATCCGCCTGCGCGAATCAGGGGACAATCTGAGGCGTAAGGCGGAGGAAAAAATTACTACGAATGAAGGGCTCGGGCTATAAAGCCGGTAAAATTAATAAATTGATGCATTCTCTTGCCGGGAGTGCATCACGACGTACCGGTGTGAAAAAACGAAAGAAGACCGCGAAGTCGCGAAAACGTTCGGGCTCTGTGCAAAAGAGGCAGGGGAAGAAGAAGAAGAAAGCTGTGAAAAGAAGAAGAAGAGCAACAACACGGACGACTAAGAACCGTTACAAGAAATCAAGAACAGTGGCAGATATCTTTGCCTAACCAGATCTCAGAAAAAATGGCTTTCTTACAGGCACACTCGTGTGAGTGCCTTAAGTCGGAGCTTCAGCTCCTTACACTACCACTGACCCAGACAACAATTGAGGGAACGCATACAGTGTGTTATAAGCCAATCTCATTATTGACGGATGATTCACCGATAGAGTTTGTCATACCGGACCAGGGTGATGAGTACATTGATCTTGCACACACTCGACTGAGTATGCGTGTTAATATAGATACCCCTGACAATGCGGATGCTCCGGGTCCTAAAGTAGGACCTGTCAATAATCTATTACACTCAATGTTCAATCAGATCGATGTATTTTTAAATCAGAAACTTGTAATACCTCCTAGCAATGTTTATACGTTTAGGTCATACATTGAAACGCTCTTGAATTACGGACCTGCTGCTAAGTCCTTGCATCTCACAAGTACTCTATGGTATAATTATTCGCCTGTTAAAATGGAAGATACAGAAGATAATGATAGTTGGCTTGCTAACCGGCGGACCGTATTAGGTAAGGATCGAACGATCGATCTCCTTGGTCATATGCATTGTGATATCTTCAATCAAGAGAGGTATTTGCTAAACAGTGTTGAAATGCGTCTTCGTCTCGTACGGACCAATAACGCTTTTTGTCTCATGAGCTCTTCGAAAGATTGTACCATACGTATTACGGAGGCATCGCTACTTGGGCGGCGTGTTAAGGTAGCGCCCATGCTTTTGGCCCATGCAAGAGCTCTGTATAAATCTACAGCGAAATATCCTTTGACACGAGTTGAGGTTAAAGTGATATCGCTGCATGCCGGAATACACGGCGATACTCTTGATAATGTCATACTTGGGCAGATGCCTAAACGCATAATCGTCGGTTTTGTCAATAATAAGGCTTTTAACGGTGACCGTAAAATGAACCCCTTCAATTTTCAGAATTACAATATAAATTATTTTTCTTTGTGCGACGATGGTTTGCAAATACCGTCAAAACCTCTACAGCCAGACTTCACAGATGCTGAAATGTACCTGGATGCATGCCACACACTATTCTCCGGTACAGGTACCACCTTTCTCAACGAGGGACGAGTATTAGATGTACAAATTACGAGTATATGAATAAGTGTAACAAATCTAAACCCTTCAATAATATGCTCAACAAGGGAGCCACTGTGGGGGGAGCTTATCGTTATAATAATCTCAATACATTTAGTGTTAAAACTTTGCTTTGTGTACTGCTGTTCTCGCACCCGCTAATTGTACCATAATTATCGACTAAAAAATAAAGTATATTGTTTAAAAATGTGTGTGTTCTTCGTCTCGACATTCTTGAACCTCATACGACACTGATTATAATACGCATATTTTAGTGATGAGCTGTTTAATTCTCAGAACTCGATCCTGACGTATCACAGATTTTATAAACGCTGATGACTATAAAAGATACCTGGTGATATGGTAGACTAATGCTACAACCACCACCAACGCGACTTACTGTTTTTGCAAAATAAGCTAATGTTGTACCAATTAAATTCAGACTGCTTCTCTCTGTCTACCGAGTAGGGGTATGGGTCTGCTTGGTAAGGAGTCTGATGTGTCCGCATTTTTAGATAAACAGACAACGCGACATACTGTTTTTACAAATTAAGCTAATGTTGCACCAATTAAATTCAGGTGGCTTCTTTCTGTCTACCGAGTAGGGGTATGGGTCTGCTTGGTAGGGAGTTTGATGTATCCGCGTTTCTTGATCGACAGACATTGTCCTCAAGTCTTCAAAGAAGTAAACATTACCAATTTAAAATACGTTTAGACGTCTTTTAGCAAGATATCGCAGCGATTAAAGCAAAAATACACGCGCTATCCGAGTCTCGTGATTTAACGTTAAAACTAAGAAAACTCAAATTGGACAATGGACTTCACGCGAATCAACCAAATGGGTCGTATGGAGTCGTGTCTCCCCATCAAAAGATTGTCCGAGCTGACGCTCCAAAAAGACTACTATATCACCGGCATCAAAATTGTCCAAACAAAATGGAGTTCGCGAGTTATCGTGGACGTGGATGGTGAATTTACATACTATCTACCAACGAGATTCGTCAAGATTTTCAAAGAAATGAATGATCTATTTCAACAAATGAGGGAGGCCGCAAATAGTACAAATCTGATTATGCAGTATTACGGTACGAAGTTCAATAAAATCGAATTCAAAGCTGCTAAGGAATAATTATATACAGGTATGTACTAAAAATCATGTATAAAGAGCATATGTTACGATACATATATACGATCCGCTCTCACGCCATATGTCTATCTCTGTCCGCCGTAGTTGAACCATCGTCCAATCAACGACGTCATACACAGCGTAAATCATATCGAGAAAAAATAAAACCTGCGAGAGAGAGAGAGAGAGAGAGAGAGAGAGAGACCTGTGACGTATATGGGGCCAGAGAATAACAAGAAAAGAAGAAAAATAAAATGCTAACTTTTTTTTGTTATTATAGAGTCGGCTTTGATCGGCCAGAGAGTATCTCAAGGTCAAGGGTGTAAATGAGATGTGTCGAACTTGTATACGTTTCGATCCTTGATTTGGATCCTCTTCACAATTTCTTTATTATTTTCTGATTTCCGTTAATTTGTATAATTGTCTAATGTGCTTGAGTTTCGTCTTAATTGGATTAATTTGTATTAATTGTGTTCGGTATCCAGTATTTCGTCGATTTCTGTTAATTTATGTTCTCGAGTTATCTGTCTCACCGAATTCTTGAAGGTGATCGATTTTATGGCGAAGTGCTCCTCACTTGGTTAGTCGTGTGTTCGTCAAGAGATTGGGAGAGATTGATCTTGGAGAACACAGTAGTTTTAGTCGAAATGGTACTCCTAGATTTACTCACACATGGTGTCACCGCGGAATTATTTTGTAACTTGTAATTTCTACTCTTAGATTTACTCATATATTGTGCTATCACGGCATTATTTTGCATCAATTTTAGTCATAAGTTGAGGTTATAAGTGCTTGTCAATTTTTGGTAATTTTACCGGATATTTCAGTTGAGTAATTTGGTATTGTCAAAAGCTCATTCATTTCTAAACATTTAGATGTAAGCGGATTACGTAAGCGTTTCATTGTATAGTCTGATATTTGCCCCATAGCGTCCACCAATCAATCAATCAATCAATCTCTTTCTCTCCCTCTCTCTCTCCAGCGCGTAGTCTCTATATAAATCCCACCCTTTTCAGTGAGGGCGCCCACTTTTGACATATCTTCATCCGCGTTGTTACTCTGTGTGATTCCGGATTTTCAGTAGAAAAGAATGAGCAGAAGAGTAACAAATGGTCGCCACTGCACAGTTTTACTCAAACGTTCACTGGATTTATGTACTTTTCGATTCGGGATCTTCTATAAAAGAGTGTGAACGCGACACTTACAATCAATAAGTCAGTTTCTCGAAACAGTAATTATATATAAACTGGGGACTTCCATAAAAGAGTGTAGATCCGGGATTATTTAATCCAATGAATAAGGTAATACGTCATGAGGGAGCGTTCAATATCAAACAACATCTAATCAATTACACCGCCACACAACAAAAAAGTGGTCTGTACATTTGAGTAGACCCACCAACCGACATGTATTTCGATGTGCTGAATCCGTATCTGAGGTACGCTTAGTTCGTACACCCTCCAAATTTTGAGAAAATTGCAAGAAAACGAAAAAATTGCAATTATAAAAATAAAATTTATTGAACACGATTATATATGTTTCTTGTATATTTTGATGCGTTAAGGCAGTAGTCTGCTTTAGAAGCCGAAAAAAGCGTTTTTTTCAGCAATTTTTTTGAAAGGGAAGGAAATGATTGCGGTAAACGAAATTTTGAGACGATAGTGTATTATATTCAAGCTTTAAAAAACAATTTTTATTATTAAAAAACATTAAAATTTTTCAAAGTTGTAACGATTTTTCTGGGGCGCCTGGAGTCTGTACTTGTAAATCGGTGCCGGTGATGGAGGTCGTGCGATGCATCTGAAACAGTCGAACCAAATTTTTTTTTAGTTTTTATAAGTTCCTTTTCTATATGAACTAAAAAAATACCGAAGAAATGATGAAATTCCAAATTTTTTCGAAGTTTGAAAAACAAATTCACTTTAAGTTGCAAAATAAGTAATTTAAATAGTACTTTTGTTCAACTTTTTTAGTTCAAATAGAAGATAATTTAATACTGAAACTAGATCACTTTGATTTTTTTTGATCGGACATATATTGTTTTTGGTATCGCCGGCACCGTTTTCTAAAACTTGTGAAAATGAAAACTCGAGAAAACGGGCTTTAAAGTTTTCGGTCAAAAAAACTATAAGTTTTTGGATACTTACATTAATTAGATGTTAATCAGCTATCCCCGGGCCATACAATAATCCTTCCTCTTCTTCACAAAACTCGTTTTGGCGGAGGCTTTCCGATCTTCGAGCTGTACGAGCCTCCTTGCTGGAAAATGATGCGCGCCGGTTCTCCCGCGTTATGCGCTCAGCATCGACGGTGTCAGCAAAATTTTTGCACTGCTGCCCGATGACAATACTGAGGAGCTGCATGGTAGAAAGCACAGCTGAATAGCCCTCGTTGAAAATGCCTGTAGCCATATTTGCTGCTATTTCGACGATTTTATAACCGGAATTTACGTGTTTCGGATTTAGGCGCCACACAATCAAATTGAACGATTCATTCGAATTTTGAGTGTATCCGCCTAAGCACCGCGTCAATAAATCATCTGTTACGGACCGACCCACATCACATCGTCACGATCATCAAATTCCTCAGAGGCGTTTCAACCTCTGAATAGAATTCGAGGAAGCGCCAAATTCCGTAAAGGCGTTTCAACTCGCTGGTGACCTCTTCACGATCATCGAATTCCTCAGAGGCGTTTCAACCTCTGAGTCGAATTCAAGGAAGCGCCAAATTCGACAGAGGCGCTTCAACTCGCGACACAACTCGGTCACCTCGCACGAGCTGCACAATCAGCATTTCCCAACATTAATTCTCAAAACCCCGACTAACCTATTGGGGAATTAACCCAATTTCCCAATAAGCGACATTCCGTGACTACCCCCACGAGACTCCCATAACACCTTCGCCTTAGGGTATCGAGGGCTCCGGCAGTCCGATGAGTCTTCAGTGTTAACTGACAGCTTCGTCCTAACAGACGCATCAACCGGCCTACCAGCAATTCTTTCCTTAGCGGCAAGTCTGCTCGCGCACTTAGAGTCTCGCGAGTGTGATAGTGAGTGTCGGGGCCCTTGAATAAAACCAGAAGCACCGGTTAAGAACTCTATACGATTAAGCAAACCTTAGCGGCGCTTATCGTCACTCGATATAATCTCGTTACGCGAAAATTACCTTAACGGCATTACGCGACGGAATATACCAAGGGTAACTTTCCAATCCCAAAATAACGATTATAAATATTACGCATACGCTATAGAGTCGGCCCGAGAACTACATATCGTCTGACACGCCGACTCAGCACGACGCGAGGCGCTAGCCCCGCGACATACAACTGTGCGCGTAACAAACACACGGAGTCACCGCAAGCATATCATAAGTGTATCACTGGCACAAAATAAAGATACAACGCCTAACACCTGGCGAGTCGAGACCAAGATCGGCAAGGCCGTTATTCTTTCACATCCCGACCCTCCAGGCTCAACAGCAACATCAGCAAATCACAGACGACTACAATCACAAGGTGAGGTGCGTCACGCCGCTTAAAATAGGACAGGGATCCATGCGCGGAGGCCTGACATACTCGAGCGCGATTATTATAAGTAATAATCAAAATAATATATAAATAATTAAGCCCGGAAACACGGTCTTAACACATCATTTGAAAGATCTTCGTAAATTAGACGAATGTGCTTCTCTACATTGTCATTAATTAATCTTGCCGGGTGTTTGAAAGATGCCAGATTAGTCGCCGCTTGAGACTTGCGCCATTCGCACCAACTCTCCGCGCCTTCTGGATAATTTTCATGCCGAGGATTTTTATCGGTGGAACAATAATGGTCGAATGTTGCCATAATAGCTCTCTTCATACCTTCTACTGAGTTCATATTTCGGCGAATTGACAGACCGTAGTAAATCGTCAATTTCTTAATGGCACTCTCCGTTAGCCCCTTCTTTCCTCCAAGTTTCTCGGTTTTTTTTTATTCCGTAAACGAGTACCGATACGCTTTCGCACGTGTCCAACACACTCGTTTTTCGTCACTGTGCACTCGTCCCCGTAAGGATTGCTATTTAAGATTTCAGTAAAAGTTTTGGAGTCACCATCCCCGATATAATTACTGTACATAACTCCGAATTTCTCGACGGATCTCGAAAATATCTCTGTTATGGAATCTACCTCCATCTTCCCTGCCAAACCTGTATGATTTGAGGAGCATGAGTCTTTATGATTCTCATACCACTCCTCAAATGCATCTTCGTCCAAACTATTTTTATTTATGGCACACGAATGACAATAACCACTTTTTACAATGAGATCGATTACTTTGCCACTGAAGTATCCGATGAGCGTTGTTACACCGTACAAAGAAGTATAACCGCGCTTTTTCCACGATCCATCGCCCGAAACCTTCAAATGATTCGCAGGTCTTCCATGTTCAACGTTTTTTTCTTTCTCTTCCTTGACGGCTTTTTCGCAGGTACTCTCGAACAGTGTCTTCGACGCTGCGTACAAATGCTCACCGACGAATATAGTGAAACAATAGAATACATAAAGGGGCGAGGCGCGCGCGCTCGGGTCTGCCCGAGCATTCGCACCTGCTTGACACTCGGCCACTAAAACTGATCTAACTTCAAAAATATGTCGAATTGGCCTCTAAAATTTTGAACACATATTCTTGCATAGTTTTGGAATAGATTTAAGACAAAAACGAAAAATCGATTTTTTGAAGCCTGTAAGGCAGACTACTGCCTTAAATACAAGTTTAGTATCTCATAATCTCAAACATTCATAAATTTATAAACATCGTAAAAAATAGCATATAAAGTGAAGCTAGAAAAAGAAACATGTATTTCAAACTGTTTGTCGTTTGTATCAAACTCTTTTGTCTTCAAATGATCTACGCAGTGGGTTCCTTTTTCGTTTCTTATTTTCTCTCGGTTTTTTTCTTTTTAACGTCCAGCAAAAATCTGCCATCATGTTGACATTCCACTTTACTTGATACCTTCTCCATTTCACTTATGTCTTGATGAAATCGTCCTCCTTGTTCTTCACTGTAGTGTCTAAGATTTTCAGAAAAGTAGTTAAGGGGCGAATGTAGAAAGTGCAATTCAGGATTCATCTAGCAACCCAAATTTTTGATAAATTTCCAGCAACTCTTTAACTAAAGTCTTGTAATTCGCACTTTTATTATTTCCCACAAAGTTTTGTGAAACATTTTCAAACCTTAGCCAAGCTGCTCTATCATTATCGTTTATTTTTTCAATGAAATTTGTGTCCTCAAATAAAGTCCGAATTTGGGGTCCATCGAAAATTCCTTCTTTTAACTTAGCATCACTTATCGCGGGAAACTTTTCTGCCAAGTACTGGAAACAATCGCCATCATTGTCCAGAGCTTTGACGTACTGTTTTATGAGATCCAGCTTAATATGCAGTGGTAGTAGCAAATATTTAGACGGATCAATCAATGGTGTTCGTATAACATTGTGAGTACCTGGATGAAATGTTGCGCTCGTTGGACATTCTTTCTTAACATAGTGAGCTTTTCTGTCCCTACTATCCCACAAACATAACAAGCAGGGATATTTTGTGAACCCCGATTGTTGACCTAAAAGTAATGTGGCAATTTTGAGATCACCACACACTTTCCATTAATGTTCCTAATACTTTATTGTATCCAATACAATCTGTAAATTTTCGTAAATCTCTTTTAGTTTAGTTGAATGAGCTATTGGAATTAGCGCATATGTTTTTCCGTCATGAAGCAATACAGCTTTGAGACTTCTTGTTGATGAATCAATAAATAGTTTCCACTCATCATCTTAGTATGTGTTCGGTTTTCACTCAGCAACTAAACTTTTAACACTCGAACAGTATACCACCGATTTCTCATCGTCGTTCGTGAAAAATTGCCGGAACTCCTCTTCCCTTTTTCGATAAAAGTAAGCTCTTTTAGCTACCCTCACTATCCTCGGACATGACATCTCCATAGTAATTTAAAAAGTCCTATATTGCAGTGTAATAACTCGAGGCTGAAATCAGTAGTTTTTAACGCTTTTCGAAATAGTTGGTTTAACTTTTTATAACTATAACATTTTTAACTTCAATGAATTGCTGTATTTTTTAAGATCATCATTATAATATATGTTTTGCAAGTAATTTTTCCAAAATAAGTTTCAGAAGGACGCTTACTTCAATTCCAGCTTTTGTATAGACGTTGCCTTCCAAATGTCTCGTATCTTCATCTCCTGAGCTCTCTTCAGAAGAATATTTAGGTTTAGCAGGTTCGGTAGTATCTCGTATTTTGCCGTCGAACTTTTCAGTTACTTGTAACTGAGGCTTGAGATCTGGTGTTGCTATTGGTTCCTTCGTACAAAGCGAATTAGTAACTGAGAATCTGAAAGAGATTAATCCATTATATTATTTTCTTGAATGCCATCATCTTTGACTAAATTCATGTTATGAAACATGTATTAAATGAAAAAATCTATTAGTTAAAAGAATGCTGCAGCATTTAATTTGTGAACCATACACATATTTAAGGGATCGTCTCAGTGTAAAATTAAAGAAAAATCGTTTTTTGCATTATCGTATAGTATACACTGTTCTCAACATTGTCTCAAATTTGTAAATCGAAATTCAAATTATTACGGTCGCTACAGCGTTTCTTATAGAAAGGGAATGGAGCGGGACATCTGCCCAGTCCGTCGCACCGCCCGACCGTTATCCTTTTGTTATTTGTCTACCTGCGCATGTGCCTTTCTAAGGTACTTAGGTTCTATAACCTTGCAGAATAAACTGTCCAAGCATTTCAGTTCGTTTTTGACATCCACCACGGATAGACATACCAGTGAAACCCCCAAGAAAAAAATCAAGATAGACAGAAGATGGACAAAAAATCAAGACAGCAAAGGCGCGAGCAACACGAATCATCGAAGTGATAGAAAAAGACCCGCAAAGTTCAAGGGAACAAATCGACATTTCATTGAGACGGATACATCAGTTGCAAGTACTTTGGCGGTGAAAATAGCGAGAAAGAGTCCGGAGTTTGACGTTAGAATCGATCAATCATACAGCTATGTTTTAATCAAATTTTTCTTAGTTTTCGGTGTTCTGCAACAACTCCTCAAGTGCAAAAAGTGTGATAGTGATGTGAGATTTTATAAAAAATCGATTCGAGGATTGGGATTTAAAATTTGTGTTCAGTGTTTGTGTTCAGATCCGGCCGAGATCAATTCTTGTCCGCGTGATAAACAATGCATACGAAATCAACCGTCGTTTCTGTTTCGTCATGCGAATACTCGGCATCGGCATACATGGCATCAGAAATTTTACCGCATTGATGGATCTAACCTCAACTTTCAACAGCACAACTTATTACGGAATCCGGAAAACGGTGCATATTGTTGTAAAAACGGTATACGAGGCTGTTATCCGAAAAGCAGGCTCCGAAGAAAAGGAACAAAATTTGGAAGCGGAAATCGCGCGGATATACTCACGGTGTCTGGTGATGGATCCTGGTCGAAACGTGGTTTTAATTCGCGCATGGGTATCGTGTCTGTGATTGGAAAATACACCAATAATGTCTTGGACGTTGCTGTTCGGTCAGGCTTTTGCACAGCTTGTTCACTTTGGAAGGGAAGAGAACACAATCGAATACCGTGCCTGGTATGCGACGCACGAACCGGAATGTGACGTGAATCACGAAAGCAGCGCTGGAAAAATGGAGGTTGATGGCATGATCGAAATTTTCAAGAGATCTGAGGAATTACACAGTGCAAAATACGGATACTATATTGGAGATGGAGATACAAATACCTTGAAGATGTTGTTAGAAGCCAAGCCTTATGGCGACGATTTCACGGTAAAAAAAAAAGAATGCGTTCTGCACGTAAAAAAGCGTGTTTACAAAAGGGGAAACGAAACAAGAAAAAGGTTAGTACAATTGAAGAAAGCCAAGAAGCAAATTGCAGACAAGCAAATAAAGACAGGCAAGCTTTCGAGTATTTCGAAAAGAAAAAGAAATACAACACAAAAACCTGCTGCCGAACCAAAAAAGCGCAATTGACACTAAAGTTGTTAACACATCTTTCGGAATATTATGGCTTAACAGTTCGTCGAAACTCCGATTCCGTTGAGAACATGAGGAACCCAATATGGGCGACGTTTTATCACAAAATCTCAACTGATGAGAATCCTCAGCATCAGTATTGTTCTTCGGGAGGAGATTCGTGGTGCGAATGGCGCATAGCTGAGGCCAATGGATTCAAAGAAAAATATTCTCATCCACCAGCGCTCGATGACGATGTCCAAGAGGTTTCTAAGCCAATTTACGAAGATTTGAACACCGACAATTTGTTAGAGAGATGTACGGGCGCAAATACTCAAAATAACAATGAGAGTTTCAATCATTGCGTGTGGCAACTCGCTTCCAAACATACATTCAGTGGGAAGCAAACTATAGAAATCCCGACGTATTGTGCCACCTGTACGTTCAACGACAATGGGGTGCACCATAGGGCCGATTGCCGCAGATTTCGCTGCAAAATATAAGGCGGAGCGCATCAAAATTGCAGAACGCCGAAGTTCTCTGGACAGCAAAGAAGCCAGGACAGCTCGTCGAAACGAAATTTCAGCCGAAAATGAGCAGTTCGAGGAAACAAAAGGGATATTGTATGGACCTGGCATCGCAGATTGATCGTAAATATTACTAACTTCAATCTTTAAACGCGTTTTTCTCGGAATGGTGTTTTTCAAAACGGTGTCCACTCTCAAAGGAAGAGTTTTGAAGATATCTATCTCCAATTTTGAAAGAACATTTTTAACGTCATTCTCTATCGCGCTATGGAAGCTTTTTTTTTAATCTGCCTATTTTGTTGACGAAAAACTGTCGAAAAAAGGGCCAAATTCGATACTTTTTGTTCAAAACGCCGCCATTTTGTCGAATTTCAAGAAAAACCGATAGCGCGATAGCGACTTTCCTACAGATTAATAATCTTTTTGAATTTTTTTTGTTTCAGATCAAAATTGCGGCTGCAATCGTGGACATCGTACAGGACCTTTTTTTAACGTATCATTTCAACAATTTATTTAATTATTGTATACTAAATAAATGAATGTAAAAAATCATTTTGTATTCGGCATGAATGTATTTATTTATAAAAAGAATACCAGACCGATTAGTTTATTACAACTTTTTAAAAAAAATCGCGAAAATCAGTGATTTTTCGAAGGGTCACACTGAGACGATCCCTTAATTTTAAATTTAAATTCAATTTGCATTTTCAATTTGTGTACAGCGAAGAATTCACCCAAATTTCGTTAAAATGCGGAATTGTTACATTTTTATACTTTTTCATGACGGAACGACTGCTTGCTGATCAATGCAGAGCATTGTTCTTAATTGTAATTAATAAATAAGGAAGAACGAGAATAGAGTATTTAAGGTAGAAACCTGATTTAGAACGCTTAGCTTGTAACGGCTTCAGATTTCTTTCCCACCATAGAAACCTGCTAAACGAGGACCTTTGTGCAAAGATCTGGCGAGCGAAGATAGCGGCCACTCACACACTCTTTTGTTTTCTCCGAACGTTTATTCGTCGACTATTATAACAATTACCACCAGTCAACAATCAACAAGAATATAGGCATCCGCCATAAATCACTGTACATCTGTCGATCGTTAAAAATCAGAATTTGTCTATAAGGTGAAGCCGAAGTCGAGTTACCCGGAAGACAATTATTCGGAGCCAAGGTTGCGATAGCGGAGCTTCTCAATTCTTACCGAGCCGAGTTCAAGATAATGGATATACAACTTTGCACTAAACCAAGGTCAATATATTTCTGCACAGACGAAAGATATGGTAACCAAGGATACGCAAAATTCGATGTAACGGTTTCTGGACTGACAAGGAACATCACTTTGGTGTCGACCTCCAATTTTGTTGAAACTTTTTTATGTGGAAGAGTATACAAAGTACGAGACAGGTATATTTTGTTATCCGCGGAAAAGCAGTTTTAAGGGGTGAAACAAACCCTAAAAAATCAGGATGTCTTTCGTTGTTCGTCGATAACGTTTTAACGGTACGAGATATACAAAAATTCAAATTGCAACAACGTTTATTTTATCGCGCACTATACATTGGAGATGAGAACGATGCAGATAACAACAAATTTCAGATTGTTTATTGCAAAAATCCAATTTTTTCATACGTATCTCCGAGAATTTTCGATCGATTGGGATGTAAATGTGCATACATTTGGAGGATGGAAAAGTAGCGGATACATGTTTCTTGTTTTTCGACATCTCGCAGTTAAGGGATTGAAACTGCTCTTCGATTTTGTAGATAAGAGCATCGTATAGTCAGCTAGCATTATGGAATTCCGAGCTAGATTCCTGTAAGTTCGTGAGCATATTTGTAAATTCCCCCCGTACGAACAAAAAATTAAGCGGTGAACCACCCCTGGGCTTATCTCTTTCCCACCCTCTGTGAGAATGGAGTAGACCTAATTGAAGGAAACCTGTTATATTTTGATAGTAACACAAAAATCTAGTTGACGTGTTTTTGCATGTTTTCCAAATAACAACCTTAAGGGGGTTAACTACCCTCTACCTGAACTTCCTTACCGCAGGCGACGTTTCCTGATTAACATATCTTTACTGATTCAAAATATTTCTAACGACTCCGAATCGACGTTTCCTCATGTTGCGAAATCAATATGAGACCCTGAGAGGGTAATCCACCCCCTCTCTATTTTTCTTTTCATTGGCGATTTAAAAATTTGCCGCTCTATTTTGATGAATACGGTTTTGGATACCTGTAGATGTTTGTATTAAGGGGTCACGTACAGTTAGAATTTTCAAAAAATCGATTTTTTTTACATTTTCTAAAAGTAGCACATTTGAAAAGTATTCTGTGAAAATTTTAGACGAATCCGACTGTTGGGTATGGAGATATGTAACTTTGAACGGAAATTTTTCTTCTGCATGTAAATCGTACTGAAAACTTTGAATGCGTTTTTCTCGAAACTATGTTTTCGAACACGGTGATCACTGTACCTCGGAAACGACTTTACCGATCGACTTGAAATTTTGCTCACCTTTTCTAGACATAATTGTCCTCCGGATGAACGAAGGATTTTTCTATGCGATTATTTTTTTTTTATAGCTGAAAATGTGAGCAAAATTTGGGTCGAAAACACAACTTTGACTTCCAACATCCACCATTTTGTGAAAAATCATAAAATTTTCAAATCCTTCGATCAACCGGAGCATTATGTCATTAACTAATGATCCCTACTTTTATTTTGATTTCGGACGATCCAGTGACGAGCTGCACTGATCACCGCGGAGGACCTTTTTTTTGGGACCCCTACGTTACGTGCGGTTATGGAAAAATTTCTGCATATTTTGCAATGAAAAAATTGTATTATTTACTTAAAATATATGTCTTTTGTATGGAAAAAGATTTACGATTAATTATTTAAATGTGTCCCCAAAAAAAATTCGCAAAAAACCCCTTTTTTCGAAGTCCTAACTGTACGTGACCCCTTAATCTCAACAGGGGCGGGGAAAGGGGGACACAGAGATCTGCCCCTTACTCTTCACTATTCGAATGTTTGTGAGAAACTTGTTTTCTACACGTGCACGAATGGGTACTTTTTCAATTTACTTTCTTGAAGGCGATACTTTTTTTTATTCCAAGAAAAAAATACAGACGTAGAGATACGTATAGAGGTGTGATACTATTAGGTAGGAAAGAGCGATCGGGCCAGGCTTGGACGCAGGTTGGACCAAGCGTCGCGAATATTGGGTGAGACTTGGGGCAAGCCTCGACTGAGCATTGGGCAAGGCTTGGTTTAAGTCTTGGATAATAACAATATCCTAAGCTTTGAGAAACAAAAAAAACAACGTTGGCCCAAACCCCGAAAAACAAAAACCCAGTGTTGCCCCATTCCTTGGGAAACAAAAAATCATTGTTGGCCCAAGCATCGAAAAACAAAAACCCAGAGTTGTCCCATTCCTTGGGAAACAAAAAAAACGATGTTGGCCCAAGCTCCGAAAAACAAAAACCCAGAGTTGTCCCATTCCTTGGGAAACAAAATCTAGGGTTGATTCAAGCGTTGGGAAACGAAAAAATTCAGGGTTGATCCAAGCCTTGGGAAATAGAATCTAGAGTAAATTTCAGACTTACCGTAGCCTTGACTCAATTCTTGGAAAAAAATGTCGAAATCTCCTGAGCATAGGAATAACAAATATTGTTCTTACACTTTGAAACGAAAACTCGTTGCTACTAGTCCAATTTTGAGCAGATACATATAACTTTTAATTTAAATTAGAATTGTAGTGATATTAATAATTTTTTAAATCTTCAAAAAGCAAAACTTAAAACTTTTGTCAACACTTAAATTACCTCTTCACATCTTTGCATTATAAATTTATCAAATTAGTCTAAATTGCATTATGTTAAATAAAGTTTTTATAATTAAATAAAGTTTTTCCCTCTGAAAAGTATGGAACATTTAGAAGTGTGACACATCTTTTACATACTTTATACTGAAAACTATTATGATATACTTTCATAAATATCATATAAACCATATAAATTTATAAAATATAAAGAAATAGAACACATTTTAATATTGTATTATTAATAACTTATAACAGTTCTGATAAAAAAACAGAAAAGAATAAAATATCTCTGCAGTTATTTGCGAGATAATCTCCCTCCCTCGCGATCTTCACCTCCAGCAAGGTAAGTGCTCACAATAGAAATGATTTTCATCTTATCCTTGTCATTTCGATATTTATTTTCTATGAACTTTGTAACATAAAATGACTAAAGACTAGAGGGAAGAAGTATCAACTACGATCTAAAAAGCGTCACAACAGTATGTACATTTATTTACGCTGTCGGCGCTAGTAACTGACCAATCGTGGGGCGCGAGCAGTAGTGATCACCTATTGCTATCTATTGCTATTAGTCAGTTATTGGAGCTTGAGGCGACACGAGTGGCGAAATCTGTAAGCCTTCGACGTTGACACTTCTTTCCTCCAGTCTCCCTGGTTGTTTCGTTAAGAGGAATTAATATAGGTTATTCAGAGGAGGCGCTGATAACACGCGATTAACAATAATACTCGTATTCTTGTCCCAAGCCCATCGAGTGCTGCCGCATGGTCATTAACGTGTGAACTAATTAATAATCCGTATGTGTCGAATAATTATTAGTAGTAGTTCCTGTGCATTTTTTTCAGATATTTTTCAACACGGATAACTAAAATATGGCAATGGAAAAATCGAAAAAAATAGATCCCATCATTGTCCCATTATCTAATCAGGCTTAAAATTTGGGGAATAAATGACAGTTTTTTACAAAAATGTTTAAAGAAAATCGATCGGTACGTGTTTTTTGTAAATCAACAATTTAAATTTCAAACTTGAAAATCTTATAGAAATATGGTTTGAAAAATTCGTTCGAAACTTTTTATCGAAAGTGCGTTTAAAAAGAAAAAATTGAAAAAAACAACATCCAATGCGGTCAATTTTTTGCAAAGTTATGGATGTTGAAAATGAGACCCATATTCCTTTTCTTATTTTATTCCGAAATATCCACCCGACGCGGCCGTGGTCCGTCGGCTGCCGAGGCTCTTTCAACGATAGCTCATAAATTCTATATATCCGTTTTGGGCGCCAGTCAGTTTTTCGTTCTGACAAACGACACTATTCTTGACAAATAAATTGACAAATAGGATTCTCAGGGGGAGGATTCCGTTAAAGGACCAAATAAGGTCCGCAAGGTCAATGGAAGATCCAAATGATCGGATAAAGAAACAGATTTATTCTTCCTTGTAGTTTGACAAAAGTTCGTTCCACAGCGTTCTCCACCGATTCCTCTCAAAACCACTTGACAAACAAACAGCACACCCGTTGAAATTCGGAACCCTTTTCCACTACTTCGCCGGGAAAATTAGTACACTAATATACTGTCTAGTTTATTCTCTATTGCCTCGGGACGCGTGTTTTAAAACAGACAGTACGCGATCGAGTGTCAATCGGTACGTCGTCTCGGTTTGGCGAACGGAGTCAATAGGTAAGGGGAAATAGGGGAATCGTCGCGCTATCTTCGAAACTCTCGGCACTTTGTCGCCGAAGATTGTCGAAAGGCGTAGTTAGCCACTAGTTTGGCTAACGCACGTGATCGTACGACCGACTCGCTATAGGGCGTCGCGACGACACCCGACAATCCTAGGCTCTTATGATGTCGAGAGAATCCTCCGGTAACAAAAAAAAGTAATGTAATTTTTGAAAAATCGATATCTTGAGAACGTTTCGACAAAGCAAATTGAAAAAAATCATGGAGACCTCTTTCAACCGATACCAGAACATACAAAATTTTGAAAAAAATCGGAGATGCAAAAGCTAAATGGTGTCCGATCTGGCGTGGAATGCCTCATATATATATATAAATTTGATTCAAAATTTGTTGAAATGTTAACAAAAGATAAATATTTACGAATTTTATTTATTGTAAGCCATAAAGTTGTAACACATGCTTATTTGGTAAATATATCGATAAACTTACCCATAAATGTATAATGATCCTTGATGTTAGTATTATGATTACAAACTTCTCCAGGTGCATCCGTCACACTTGAATAAATACTATTCTTCGACGCTTCCCACTCTGATTCAGATGTATTGTTTGCCATGAAATGCTTTTTTTAATTGTATAATAGAAGTTATCAGAAAATGTAATAATGGGTCTTAATCGCTCGGATGTCGATCGACTGATCTTTTGTCGTGCTTCTTTGGCCAGCAACGCGTTTCGACACGTTCAAGCGTCTGTCTGTCTGTCTGTCTCTCTCTCTCTCTCTCTCTCTCTCTCTCTCTCTCTCTCTCTCTCTCTCTCTCTCTCTCTCTCTCTCTCTCTCTCTCTCTCTCTCTCTCTATCTCTCCCTATCTCTCTCTATCTCTCTCTATCTCTCTCTATCTCTCTCTATCTCTCTCTATCTCTCTCTATCTCTCTCTATCTCTCTCTATCTCTCTCTATCTCTCTCTATCTCTCTCTATCTCTCTCTATCTCTATCTCTATCGCGGGGTCGTATCCTTCCTATTTCGCACTATAATAATTTTTTTTAGTTATGTGTACTATACTCACATAAAAATAAGCGCATTAACGTCATATCTTACACGTGATGTACATATTAGTATATTGTGACGAATTGCCGGAATCCTTCCGCCATCGTCACCTTCGGTTGCCTCTCTCGCGGAAAAATGCACCCCCAATGTGCCGGCAGGGCGCCAGTCGATTTTTGTCCACGGATCGGGATACGGGCGGATTGGGTTAAGGAAAGCGGGAACTACTCATCTTAATTCACCGATCGCGACTTAACCGTCGTGGTCGGCGTCACTTTTTTTCCCCGGACGTGACGATCCGGTTAACCTGGGTGCTTCCGCAAGATCGGCAGAACCGGAAACGCTCGGCCACCAGGTTGCTGAGTGTGATAGAGAGGGTCGGAGTAAGTCACCCCGGGATGGCCCAAAAATATCGTCACTCCTCCGCGAGGCGAAGCCTCAACTCGGCGAGCGGGAACACGAATTTTCGCAGCACAACTCGCAGCGTCACGAAAAGTGCACCAGCGGTAACGCCTGAGACCGACACACATTCGATAAAAATCACGAGATCAAAACACTCCCGTCCCAAATCGATAAGTTAACTTTTATATTGCGAGAACACACTGAAACTAAAATACCCGTAGGGAGCCGGGTGTACCCGATGCTCTCCATGGCACGTACGCGAACTCGGGCTTCTCACTCTAGAGAGCGAGCGCCCAACGACACGGGAGCGCGTACGTAGAGAGAGAGCGAAACTTACACAAACGCGTAGGCGAGGCAGAGACATCTCGCTCTCTCTACGATCCTTCGCGAGACACCTGCTCGCGAGCGCGACACGATAACGACTGTCTAACAGCCAATCAAATTCTCATCTTCTCAAATCTGGAATCGTTCACCGAAAGCTACTGCCCTCTCGCTAAGCGAAACACTTACCCGCAAAGATAGCGCGATTATCGACGTTGCACGGGATCTCGCGAGTACGCCGACAGCCGTTTCCCCTTGGTCATCGCGCATAGGAGAGTACCTACGTCGGCGGCACGAGGGGTTCCCGCCCTCGCCCGTAATCTTAAAGCTCCGCTCGTCCTCATACGCGATGCACCACACTTCGGGGCGCCGGTATTGCAGCCGGACCTGCATCAATTGCTCGCGCGTACTCGCTGGCCGCTTTTACCTGACGGGTAGCTCGATACGGTGAGCACTATCCTCCATGTCAGGGTCGAGCGCCACGACCTTTTATCCTCATAACTTCTCCTCTAAACTCCACCTGACGGTCGTATCACAATCGGCTACAAAGCTACGGGAGCGCATATGTCTAACGGGTGACAGAGCGAGGGCAAACGACGCGAGCGGCCTTGGGACGGCGACTTTTCCCTACGTCGGGAAAAAATCACGTCACAACTCCCCACCCCTTAGGGTGGGTTTCGGATAAGCGAATCAAACGAGACCTACAAGGGCGAGATCAGTACGAAGATCCTGAGAACAATAATTTTCACTCGTACGGCACGACACTAATAAAGAGACCTGGGGGAGTTTGAGACTTACCCACGCTCAGCCATACTTCCCCCTTCGTCCTTGTCAGGCGGCGACAGCGGTCCTCGGATCTTCGCGTCTATTGGCGGGTCCATCCGCATCCTCGTGAACCTAGTGTTAGCCCCAAAAGGGCGTAAGAATATCTCTATTGAGAGACTCCCAGTAAATGAACTCCACCAGGACCTGGCCTGGGAGAATCAACGGGAGCACGGGCCGTTAGGCCCGATTTTACGAGAACTTGGCATTTCTGCCGTATTATGCGGGAGCCAGTGGTAGTCAGCGGGGTCACGGGCTGTTAGGCCCGATGTTGCGAGATCTAGGCATTTCTGCCATCTTGTACGGGAGCTATAACGTGAGGACGTTACCGGGAATACGAGACGTTACGAGAGCTAGGTATTCTTACCTTATTTTGCGGGAGCTGTGGCCTGAGGCCAGTTTCAACCGCACATCTCCTGTCAATAAATTAGATTATTATCTTGCCTACCTCCAAAACAATACAGCCTGCCGGTAAAATTCAAATATCATGTACACCTTTTTCTCTTATTATCATTTTATTATTCCATTTATCAAGCTATATTTAAGAAACAACAATTATTCCTGCTTCAGATACTAAATTATGATTCCCAGAATTTTTCTAGATTATTTTTTCCAAACATTCGAATCACCAAACTCAATCTATTTACGTGAACAGTCACGCAACGCAACAAGAAACGTTCCTTACCTTCCCAAACATTCTCCCAATGAACAAACATCCTTTTTATATACACCCTTCCAAGAATAAACCTTTAACTAATAACGATAGTATTTAGTCTTAAATGTAGAGTATACTTTAACTTATAAATATCTAGCCCGACAATCTTTATCTTATTCATATTTCATTTCAATGAAAGCCTTATGCGATATCACCGCTCGAAAAACTAGTTATAAACAAACTCTATACCGCTCTCCGAATTATAAATTGAAACTTCTCTAACTACAAAACTTTTGAGTTGTAATTTTAAAGTCGAATAAAGTATCAGTTTTTGTTAAGTGTACGTGCGTTGTTGGTGTTGCAGTTAATAATTTTTCCCAAGAAACTCATTCTCACGGATCAGCATCGAGAAGTCTGGGAAAACAACCACTAAACGAAACGTCTTCGAAGAGGAATCGACCTCGACGATTAATCCAAAATCGTTGAGTTGGTCTATTGAGCACAAGTAAGTCTCAAGCAGCGAGCTTACATTCAGCCGAATAGCGCAAACCAATTAAAAAATCCCGCGCACATCCAATTATCAACGGAGCTACTCTGTCTCTCTACTTTGGAACGTAACAGCTTTATATACTAATAAAACTGGTGGCAGCGGAAAACTCAAACATCTTCAGCGACGTCGACCAATTGTTAACGTCGTTAACAAATCAGCAACACCACGCCAACACGCTCTATACACTAATAAAACTGTTAAAAAAAAGTCAGAGCAAAATCAACGCAAAAGAAAATCAACAAACTCTCAAATCTGACGATCACAACAGAAATCTTCATCTTCATTCATCCGACGGCACGGGACTCTCCAATTCAACAACACGAGATCTCCACTCGACGACTCAAGTTTCTTCAACCCGGCGGTACGAGTTCATCTACACAACACCAAGGCGATACCCCTCCAAAGCGTCAGCACAACTACAGCCGAAATCCGAGGTGCCTGTAGCAGCCTACACCCGGTTCCAGTAGTAATCTTTAATTAGTCATCACCGAGTAAGTCCTCAAAAATATTAAAATGATTAACAATGCGGGGCCAGCCGCCTATTACCCAGCCGCAATGGAAACCTCGAGAATGATAACATTAGATAACACCCGAACATATATTGAAAAAAGACACTGCGATTTCAAGAAAAGTTTACCAGAATTCGACAGTGCCGATAAAACGTGCGAATTACTAAAGTTCATTGTAAAATGCAAAGCCGTGCGAAAGTACGTTACGTACATCGGAGAAGCGGATGTTGTCGCGGATTTAACAGAAAAATGTGTGGGGAAAGCTCAAGTAGATACCGAGTCAATCAAAACAATCGAAGAATTAATAACTAGAATTGGAGACAAATTTGTCACTTCGAAACACGCAAACGAATGGATTAACGACCTCAAAAAAATAACCCAACAAACAAACGAATCCGTCACAAGTTATTACGATCAATTCCTTCAATTCAAGGCCATGGCCGTAGACGATATTAAACGAAGTAAAGAAAACAAAATTAGGGAACAAGCGCTAAGTTTGTTGGTGGACGTTGCAGCCGACGCCTTCAGAGACGGACTCCACCCCCGTATCTATTGCACTTTACCATTCAAAGAGTACGAGAGCCTTGAACAGATTTACAAAGAGACCAAATAAGTCGAAAAATCGATTAACAGAATCCGCCCTCAGTATGACTTGTTCCAGAAAACGTGACTCACGACCCAGTCGAAAGAATTCAAAAGAAATAATGACAAAACCGCTAAATTCTGTTCCTATTGCAAAAAATCAAATCACACAGTGGAACAATGCTTCAAAAAGAAAAACGATAATCGGCAATTGAACAACAAATTCTGTACCTTCTGCAACAAAAACAATCATAACCGTAAAGAATGCTTCGCGCAAAATCCAGATCTAAAATGAAATCCTAACTCTCAGCTCACCTGTAGATATTGTAAAAAGACCGGACATTTAATTAACGACTGCCGAAACCGAGTATTCAATAACGCGAAAAGAGCCCAAAATCCAGAACAAAATCAGGGAAACTCCGAACCGACCCCTCGAGCAGGCGTAGCGACGGGTCCAGCGACACAAGCACGCCAGGAATAGGAGAGAAAAAAATCGAGACTCGAAAAGCCAGATGTGATCTCGGTCGCACGGGTCGAAACTATTTCTCCGCCTCTATATTACTCAATCTCCTGACACAACCACACCCGACACCTTATACTACGTAGATTCTGGCTCCGAATTGAATTTAATCAAATCAGGAAACGTTAAAAATCCTGACTTTATCGACCAGACTATAATTTACGAACTGCACGGAATCTCTGACATAGACTTACCACGGACTATCAGACAAATTAAATTATAAATCCACAACAAATTAGAAAGCCTTCAAGTAATTTCCAATAATTTTCCGGTCGAATATGACGCGATCATAGGTCAAGAAATGATAAGATCCAATCAAGGAGCGATTGATTGGGAAAGTAGGACGGTACGTCTCAATGGAGTATATATCCCGTTCGCAAATTCAGAATCTTTTCTGCTCAGGGCCCGACAGAAAACGATTATGTTCATAAGAATAAGGAACACGCTCGAGACAAGCTACGTGACCCGCCTACCTCTTCCCGACGGCGTATATGCAGGTGAAGCTCTTGTCAAAAATATGAACGGCAAGGCATGCCTGTACGCTATCAACACCCTGGATAAAGACGTTAAAGTGGACATTCCCGTGATTACTCTATATTCCTTCGATATGAGTAAGGACGAGAATGAACAAAATCCAGAGCGCGACGCGAGAACTCAGACTCAAAATAACGATAACGTGACTCGGACGCGAGAAAATCTTATCGATGACGTAATGAATTTCCTGCGCCTGGACCATCTCAACGTCGAAGAGCGTAATGCGACCCTCGAGCTGATCGAGGAGTGCGTACATCCGTACAACGTGTGCATACATCGCATATCGACGACCGACGATCAACCCATACACACAAGGCAATACTGACACCCTCCTCATCAAAAACCCGAAATAGATAAGCAAATCAACGACTTATTAACACTAGACATAATTCAACCGTCCGTTTCTCCGTATAATTCACTTATCCGGATTGTTCCCAAACGAGAAGACTCTAAGGGAAATAAACGTTGGCGACTCGCGATTGATTTCCGGAAATTAAACGAGAAAATAATTGGCGACGCGTATCCTCTGCCCGTCATAACAGACATTCTCGACCAACTTGGCGCAGCGAAATTTTTTTCCATCTTTGATTTAGCGTCCGAATTTCACCAAATCGGAATGGATCCCGTAGACAAACACAAAACAGCTTCCACGACACCTCACGGTCACTATGAATGCTCTTCGGATTACAAAATGCACCGGCAACTTTCCAATGCCTAATGGATGTCGTGTTAAAAAGTTTACAGGGAAATGAATTATTCGCATATTTGGACGATATAGTAATTTATGCACGGTCGATTGAAGAACATAAAACGAAATTCACAAAACTCGTGGAAAGGCTTAGAAAAGCGAATCTTATATTGCAAACAGATAAATGGGAATTTTTACGAACAGAGGTGAAATATATGAGATACCTTATATCTTCCGACGGACTTAAACCCGATCCGAAAAACATCGAAGCAATAGAATTTTTCCAAACACCGAAAACCCCGAAAGACGTTTGAGAATTCCTTGGATAGGCAGGATATTACCGGCGTTTTATTAAAGATTTCGCAAAATCGGTAAACCTTTGAATGAACTTGCAAGCAAAAATGTAGTTTTCCATTGGTCTAACCAACACCAAACCGCGTTCGAAACCCTCCAGGAAAAACTTTGTTCAGCAGCAATTCTCCAATATCCCGATTTCAAAAAACCTTTTATCGTAACAACTGACGCGTCAAATTACGCGGTCGGAGCAATCCTTTCACAAAGAAAAATCGGAGAAGACCACATAATCTCCGCAGCATCAAGAGTACTCAACAAAGCCGAACAAAATTATTCGACACTAGAAAAATAAATGGTCGCGGTAGTCTTCGATTTAAAAACTTTCAGGCCTTATCTTTACGGCCGCGAATTCACCTTGCTCACCGATCATAGACCCTTAGTTTGGGTAAATTCTATGAATGACCCTACTTCTCGAGTGTTCCGATGGAGAGAGCGATTAAAAGAATTCGAATTCACGATACGGTATAAACCCCGAAAAATAAACACTAACGCCGATGCTCTTCTCGAAATCCAGTCGTGCTCCCCATAAAACTCAAGTGGAGAGTCAAATGAACTCCAAGCGGCGAAGCATACGTAAACCCCGTGCCCTGAGTGGCAAGGACGTTTATGTCATCTGAAAGCGATATACGCCAAATCCTACGGAGACCCAGGAAACGATCTAGGAATTGATCGATTTGAATCCAGAACCTCTCGTGACAAACAATCAAAATCCAAATCCAAAAACTCGGCTTGATCACCCGTGTCATGAAAACGAAAATTCTAACTCTTCTGAAAATTCAGAACCCTTTCCATGTGGAAAGAAAATACACAGAAAATCTTGAGCAGAGAGGAACCAAAAATTCGCAAAATCATCAGACAATCAATTTGGTTCCTCATCATCCTTAGAGGAAAAACAAATTTACATTGAACTACGGGTCATAATTCTCGAGCCCGAATCAAATTCTTACGAAAGCGACGCAGATGACGAACAAATCCCAAAAGATAATGAATCTAAACTGAGCGCGCAACACGTAAATCATTCATTATTACCCCACACTCAAACCCCCACGCGAGTGCAAGGAGAAAACTACTTCCAGCATCATCTTCTAAGGGAAATTCGTGAAAAAAGAAACAGAACCCTAACAAATCTCACCCCCTCACCCGCTAGGCGCTTGCGAAGGAAAACATTCGTGGGGGAAGGTATCGAGAACTGGAAACAAAAAAGCGATAATCCCTCTTAAAACGAAACAGGACACGTTGCCCGACCCCGACGAAATCCTGGTCGACGAACCGGGCATATCACTCGACCACAATACTAGAATCATGAGTGAAAGTCTCACCGAAGAAATGAATATCTCCGAAGGTCCGAAAGAAACAGTGTATGATCTGTCCTCGACGCAGATAAGAAACGAAAATTGATTACAGATCGAAAATAACAATTTATCCAAAAATCCACGACAAACTATTATCACGAAAACAGAACCGGCAGTCAGACGCTCATCCCGAGAAACAAGACGAAAAAAATGCTTGTGCTGTCCGGACGAAATATCTTACGAACGAAAAAAGAGAAACAAAAAACATAAGGACACGAGTCAAACGGGCAAAATTGACAAATTATCGAACCCAGTGTCGAAAAAGTAAAGGGGTAGAGTGACAATTCGAAGATCCCTGTCTCAACCAACGAGCCGACTCTCGACAATCCGGGATCTTGCAGATTACGCTGTACAAACTCCGACGGTAATAATCCGTGACGACCAAACATTCGTTCACACGCCTAACACACCCATTCCATACACACCGACACGCGACGAAATTCCGGCAATAGAAAATGTACAACCACTCGACGTAACTCAGGTTACCGTTGACCCAAATCTTCCGGGTAATATTCCCTGGGGAACACCCACCCTACTCTCTCAAGCACCGGGTGTTCAGAGTTCATCGGACGAGAGCGAAAAGTTCGAAAACACAACAAACGTGATAGAAACGAGAGACAACGTCGAAATGACGTGAAATCACTATATTTGCCTAATCTCAGCTGACGGTACAGTATCAAACGAATTCGGAAAAAGAATGATCGAAATTGGTCTTTTAAATATTCTAACACCTAATCAAAAATATGAAGAAAAATAGTGGTTTTCGGAACCCCGCAAAAGAAAATTTTAGCGCTAGTCGTTCGAGAACATGGCTCCTACCCCTTAATTCAGGAAAATTTCATTCTCGCCATAGAAAATTTGAAAAGGGAAATGTTGGAATCCAATATCAAATCGGCGGCCATCTGGAAAAAACGAAGCGGTCTAAAAAACGCATCAACACCGAAAATAAGGAAGATCCGCCAAGAAATTTTGGAAGGAACAGATATAATCATCCAGATCTGTAGAGACGAAATTTTCACTCCTCCGCAGGAGGACAAATTACGAATAATTCGCGAAAATCACGAATCCCCAATCGCAGGTCATAAGGGCGTGACCAAAACATACAATCAAATCAGACAAAGATATTTCTGGGGAAACATGAAGAAACAAGTTGCAGACTATATCAGGCAATGCGAAAGTTGCGAGAGAAGAAAAATAGTAAGGATAAAAACAAAACAGCCGATGGTCATCACAGATAGCCCTCTCAATGTGTTCGATAAAATTTCGATGGACATCGTTGGACCGATCAACCCACAATCCGAACTTGGTCATAGATTCATTCTCACTATTCAAGATAACTTATCAAAATTCTCACTCGCGATTCCATTATTTCACGCAACAGCTAAGGAAATTGCGAACAGCTAAGGCTTAGTTACTAAATTCATTTGCTTTTTCGGTTGCCCGAAGGCTATCCTGACCGATCAGGGTGCCGCTTTCATCGGTAAGGTAATGAAACACCTCACAATAACTTAAAAAATCGAACAAATCAAAACAGGATCAACAGGAAAAATTGGCACAAATTCTTACGATCAGCCACATTCGCTTACAGTACAAGCGTACATGAAGAGACAAAATACACCCCTTATCAAGGGGTCTATGGAAGAGAAGCCCGACTACCCTCACAACTCTCATATCTCGACGAGTTAATAACATACGACAGTCACGTAGAAACAGTAGCAAAAGAAACGCAAGGAATCCGCGAACAAGCTAGGAAAAACCTAGAACACGCTAAACGAAAATCAAAGGAACATTACGATAAAAGAATAAATCTAATAAAATTCCGGACAGGCGATAAAATATATCTGATAAAAAACCAAAAAGCAGGAAAGTTTGACACAATTATAAAGGACCTTATCTCATTGCCGAAGTGTTCCCAGATAAAAACGACATCGAATTCGAACTCGAAAATGGAAAACGTAAAATTATTCATTGCGATCGCACAAAAATAGCTCACTAATAGGTCGAAATAAATTTCAGGTACCAGGCGAACCTGAAACTTTTCCTCGCACTGGTCTTCTCTCTCTTGCGCATGGGGAGCTCGTTCATCGCGTTCGACTGCGGAGCGCCAGCGACAAACATCACCACCCTCTCCTTACGTGGAATAACTGAGTGTATCGTACCCATAAAACAACCGGAGATCACACACACGCGAATACAACTTTTACAGAGAGTAAAATGCAAACATGCACATGTACTCCAATGTAGAATTGAAATTGAAAGAAATATCAAATATTGTGGCACACATCGGAAGTAAAAAATGGAAACGAAGAATTTATAAAAGCTATCTCCGAAGAGTCCTTCAGGAAAATCCATGAAACAGGAAATCTCAAGCTATTTAATGCAATCTTCAATGATATCAAACCAAATTCAACAAATCCGCGGAATGGGATGTTTACAGGATCCCTCGATAATGACGGGTCATGCTTAGGCGCACTTTATTCAGACCCTTCCGGAACCTGAAGAAACGTTATTGTCATCGGTAAAGTTTCAATTGTAATTTTTGACCACACAGCTAAAGTACACCTCGACCGGAACGAAGTAATTCTATATTCTGGTTTTCGTTGTAAACTCAACCAGGGACAATGCATAGACCCTATCGGTGGTTACACATTCTGAGACCCTATTCCACGAGACCAAAGCAAACCCCACAATTATGAAGTCCTCTATGAAGGAAATACCGATAGAATCGTTAATTCTGCGCCAAACACGCCACACAATGAAATTTCTTCAATAACTTCGTCCGAAATAACCTTTGCACTAAGCGTAAAAAGACAAACACATTTGTGCGGGTACAAACTAATCGAGACAGAACAACCAAAACTCTTCATTATAGACCAAACCCACGGCGAATTGTTTACAAAACTCACATACAAGTAATGAACATGGACATTTTCGCATACGTAAATTCAAAACTAGTTTACACGATTAAACACTTGGCAGACCAGATTACTAACCTTTATAATGACGTCATGAAACAGGAATGTGAATTGAAAAAAAGGGTATTGAAACATACAATATCCTTCGCGGCTTATGCCTCAGCAGAATTCGCATACTCTTATCTGAACGAACCCGGTTACATCGCACACGTTGCAGGCGAAGTAATTCGTCTCACAAAATTCGTCCCCGCAAACGTAAACACCAGGCAAACACGCGAATGCTACCAAGAAATTCCGGTAAAAAGAGGCAACCAATCGCTTTTTATGACCTCTCGGACACATGTCCTCACCATAACAGCTCATGACATTGAATGTAACTCTTTTATATCGCCCATGTATTATTTGGACAATGCGTGGTACCAGGCTCTCCCTCAATTAGCCTCCGCAGCGACCCCAGGTAAAATAGGCCCGAACACTAAAGGAGCATGGAAATTTATAATGCCTGCACATCTTGCAGACAGCAGAATATATGCCAATCTCAACAACCTTCGAACTAGCATAATGTTCGCCGTAGAAAGAACAGCAGTGTTGAACACTTTGGCGAGAGGAGCATCAGGAAGAACCGTAGTTGATCAAGAGATAACAATATCTCATTGGGTAGATGAAAATGCAATCCAACAAGCAATGGAAAAAGCTTGGGGAAAAATCTATTCATTCTTTGACACGGTAGGCACGATTAGCGCTACCTTGCTCAGAGCATGGGTTACCGTCGAAGCCATCAAATTATTAATCGATACAATCGTTCATGGATATGTCCTTCATTCGGTATATGGTTGGAACATGTGGTTAATAGGAAGTATATGGGACTCCGTTACTCATTTACTAGTGCTCTTAGGGAAAAGAAATCAAGAGAATGCAACTCCTACCGTCGAAAATATGGAACAAGGCACCACTAGTGCCAATCCGGCACCTATCAACCTTACATTACCGACAACCACTGACTCGACGAAAACAGACTCCGCATCACCAACCGATCCGACAACAACGACCCCCACAGTACCGACGGCCCAAGCAGCAGCTGGCAGACAAATCCTTATACGGGAAATGTACCCGATACTACGTCGAATCTGAAGATCACGAAATCCTAATACATACTCGGACGCGTTGAGCTCCTCCAAATCTTAGAGCTTTAAAAATCCAAACCCTCAGTTTACCCTTAGTTAGTGAGGTAAATATTCTAGAAAACCCTACAGGGTTGAAAAATGTTATTAGTTAGTTTTACTGTGCGCCTCATTTTTCTTTAAATACTCAAGATAAATAACGAATATCATAATCATGCCTAGAATAATACGGTATACGCTAAGACGACATAATTGTTTTTTTTTCAAAGATTATGTTAACCGACACGCCGCAACCTTTCTCTTTTTTTTCAAAATTGAGCGGGACGCTCAATCTTTTGGGTTCGGAGGTGTTACGTCCCAGCATGGGCGACGTACATCTCCTGTCGATAAATTAGATTATTCTCTTGCCTACCTCCAAAACAATGCATCCTGTCAGTAAAATTCAAATATCATGTACATCTTTTTCTCTTATTATCATTTTATTATTCCAGTTATAAAGCTATATTTAAGAAACAACAATTATTTCCGCTTCAGATACTAAACTATGATTTCCCAGAATTTTTCTAGATTATTTTTTCCAAGCATTCGAATCACCAAACTCAATCTATTTACGTGAACAATCACGCAATGCAACAAGAAACGTTCCTTACCTTCCCAAACATTCTCCCAATGAACAAACATCCTTCTTATATACACCCTTCCAAGAATAAACCTTTAACTAATAACGATAGTATTTACTCTTAAGTGTAGAGTATACTTAAACTTACAAATATCTAGCCCGACAATCTTTTTCTTATTCATATTTCATTTCAATGAACGCCTTTTGCGATATCGCCGCTGGAAAACCTAGTTATAAACAAACTCTGTAACATTCTCCGAATTATAATTTGAAACTGTATTTTCTTTCTCACGAATACCGTCCACAAAGCAATGATCTCACGTCACCAAACCCGTGTGACCAAAATAACCCCCTCCATAGAAAATCGAACAGTCTCGCTAGGAATCAAACCAATCAAATCAACCCAATTTTCGTAACTCCTCCTGAACCGAGGTGAAATGGTTAACCCTTTTAGAGAAGAAAAGTAGAATTTTATCAACCACGAATCAGATAGTACCTCAAAGGAGTAAACTCCCAGTCTCTCTGCGAAACTACTCTAAGTACAAACTTTTGAGTTGTAATTTTAAAGTCGAATAAAGTATCAGTTTTTGTTAAGTGTATGTGCGTTGTTGGTGTTGCAATTAATAATTTTTCCCGAGAAACTCATTCTCACGGATCAACATCGAGAAGTCTGGGAAAACAATCATCAAACGAAACGTCTTCGAAGAGGAATCAACCTCGACGATTAATCCAAAATCGTTGAGTTGGTATATTGAGCACAAGTAAGCCCCAAGCAGCGAGCTCACGTTCAGCCGGATAGCGCAAATCAATTCAAAAATCCCGCGCACATCGAATTATCGATGGAGCTACACTCTCTCGTTCTACCTTGAAAAGAGATTAGGAGTAGATGAGACCGGTGAGAAAGGAATGTGGGACTGTTACACTCCTGCAACCGTTTTACACATGTTCCTTTATATTGTGTGATTCTATATAATTTTGAGTAGTTTTGTTTACAAAAAGAATTTTGTGTTCAGTGTGTGTGATTTTATATAATTTTATTTTTAAATGATCTGTGGTGTTTGTGTTTGTAGTTGTATCTTCTTGTTTTTATATTGGTTGTTGCTGTTGATTTTTCGTGGAGGTTTCCGTAGCGGTTACTACTTTGTCCTGTATGCATAAAGATGGATTATTCTTGATGTTAGTGGGTGGTGTTGTGTATGATGAGAGGGTAGGGTTGTGTGGTTATAAATATAATTAAGTATACATGATTAATAATAAGTATGTGTGGTTAGGTATGTATGGTTATGCATAGGTGGTTAAGTATGTATGATTGAAAATAAAAGTTTTTCCGTATGTGTGTATGATTAGTGGGTGTTGTATTCCTGTGAGTCTGTGGGTTAGTTGTGTTCTTCTGTTTGTTGTAGTCGAAGTCTTTTAAATAACTCCTCTCATATTGCTTGATACATGTCTTTTAGTGTCTCCGTACTCATGTGTGGTATGTCTGTTTGTTGTATTGTCAGTGTCGATACTTCTGATGCCGTTGAGTTCTCGTCAGAGTCATTGTCGTTGTCGGTCTTTTGTAAGTCCCATATTATCGGTTCATGTTTAGGTATTTTTGTGGCTGGGGGTCAATCGTTCCGTCAATTCTCTTATGTTAATTTTATTACGTCAATTCGTTTATGTTAGTGTCGGTTGTGTCTAGTGTGCTTGTTGTTGCGTGTATGATTGCGTGTGTTAATGCAGATTCGTGTGTGTGTCGTTGTTTCGTATTTGTCTCTCTATTGTTTCATTATAAAAGATGAGCACTTAATTATATGTGCTACCAACCGTTTAGGGGGAAAAACGCCGTGACAGAGGGGACAGTGCATGTGTTGTTTATTAGTTTTTGCTGCGACCCTCGCCAGATTTTTCAAACAGTCTTTGATATGTTTGGCCACGTCGGTATTCGGCATGTTCTCCTTGCATATCTGGCATTCCATTTGTGAGTCCATGGTTAGGAGTGGTATTCAATTGCTAGAGGATGTTGAGAATGGTGCTACTTATAATTGATGTGGGTGCAGGTATATGCATGTTGTTAGGTCTGTGAGCGGTTAGTACGCATGAGGCTCGTCCGGGTGGTCATAGTCGTGTATCTTGATTGTTATATTTTCGTCGCGATTCCTTGGGATGGGGTGTTTATTACTTTCGTCATTCGTTGTTGGCTCGATATGGTTTACGTTTTTTCGTGTTTTCCTCTGGTTTCTTATGCAGGAAATTACTTTAAGTATTCCCGAGATTTTCCGAAATAAGGAAAGTTTCCAACAAAACCCTGTTTTTGTGAGAACTGAAATGATGGATATTCCCGAATACTTGAATATTGATTCTACTGTTATTAGTCGACCGCTCATATATTGTAACTTGATGATTTCTTTGGCTTTGGCCCTAACTGTTTGTAATGCTATCTCATTTTTTACTAAATCGTTATTTATTGTGTCTGATTCCAGAGAGTACATAAATTTTTCCGTTTCTAGAATAATTGCAGTGATATTTAGTAGGCGTTTGTTGTTCTGGATTGAATTTTCTATTATTTTTGTCATATTGAGTATTAGGGTGGTAGAGAAATGTGTTTGGGTAGAAGATGTTATGTCGATGGACGGTGTCAGTTGAGTCGTACGGGTTTTTGCTTGGCATGGCCGGCTAGTATTTAAGATGCCAGTATCTTTGATTGTATAAATAGATGATTGATGGTTATCGCAATTAACGTAAAGATTTTCTAATTTGGGTGCTGCAAAGAGCCATGCGATTGTATCTGGAATCCTGAACCAATAGGTCTGACAGAGTATTTTTAGTCGAATGTCGCACATTTCTAAGTTTTTTAATTGAGGGTTTGACAAGAGTTGAGTTTCACATTAGGTATTTTCGTCTACTTGTTGGACTGGGTTAACCTCGTCGCACACGTAATAGGAAATCATGATTTTACAATTTGCCAGAGTTTCGAGATTAAAATGCTTTTTATAGTTTTCTGAAATTGCCGTGTAACTGAAGGCTGGTTTGATGGAAGCAAAGCGTGAATTATTGGTTAACATTGGTTAACGAATGGGGATTGAGATGTGTCGGTATAACTTTGAGGGCGGGTTGTTCCAACCTTCAGTAAAGTATCTGGTAGCTAACAGCCAGGTAAAGCTTACCCTTCAGTTAAATGCGTGAGCGTTGTTCTACTGTTAGTTACCCAGCGATATGTATCGATTCTATCTTCCGGAAATATTGATGACTATGTTCAAGTGTAATCGGTTTTTCAAAAGTATAACGTAATTTTTTCACATATTAGTATACACATAGAATCCGAAAAAAGAGAATATTTTATTTTATTCATTGAAAGCGTATTTTTCTCTGAATAACGGCAAGTACTGTTTTTTTTATAATTCAATAGTCATAATTTCACATACAATGTAAACTAGTAATATAACTACGTGAAGTCGTTAGGTAACGGCCTTTAGTTAAGTACTAATCCAAACTCGTGTGATACGTCTAGTTTTTAAAGTTTCCATACTGGTCGTAAGAGAACCAAGAGACTGTATGGCTGTACACAAATTCATTTGTATTCATACTGAATAAAAAACTTTAATATAAAAAATAAAAAAATACAACCTCGCGGTTAAGGGCTCCGGTTAGTATGCTGAAGGTCTTGGGTTCGAGTACTGCTACCGCTATTTTTTTTCATTCGAAATGTTTGTAAACGTTATTTTTATTTATTTACCTTAATTTATATCCAACATTTTGATATTGCGTTTAAAATTCTTGCCCGCGTGATTGTAATCACCGTTTAAAAAATTTTGTATATGCATTTTTTTCTGCATCTAGTTTGTAAATATTGCTCTCTTTTTTATTGTTTCTGTTAACTTCTATTATTGTTAATATGAGGAAATGAAAAAATTATCGCTCTGCCGATTAACTGAAAATACAAAACACTATATTCTCATTATGTGGGAAAGTGTACGTCATTTATTTTTCATTACAAGATTTTTATTTTACAAAAATTGTATTTACATAGCGTCATGGAAAAACGAAATGTTAGTTGTACAATGGTTGGGAGAGCGTCGCAAAAAAATAGCTTGTATTTGTAGGTGTACATTTTTGGGTGGTAATTATCGTACAGATATGCAAAACATACACGGTACCGCATGTACTGTTAAGGCCGTGTTTGCGGGCTTAATTATTTATATGTTATTTTTTATTATTAATTGTAATGATCGCGCTCGAGTATGTCAGGCCTCGGCGCATGGATCTCTGTCCTATTTTAAGCGGCGTGACGCACCTCACCTTGTAGTTGCAGTCGTCAGGGACTTGCTGATGATGCTGTTGAGCCTGGAGGGCCGGGATGTCAAAGAAATAACGTCCTTGCTGATCTTGGTATCGACTCGCCGGGTGTTAGGCGCTTTATCTTTATTTTGTTCTAGTGATACACTTATGATACACTTATACACGTCGGCTTGTAAGGTGATATATTTCGGGATTTGACAGTTATTCTCGATATATTCCGTCGCGTAATGCCGCTAAGGTAATTGTCGAGTGACGAAATTATATCGAGTGACGTTAAGCGCCGCTAAGGTTTGCTTAATCGTGCAGAGTTCTTAACCGGTGCTTTTGGATTATTCAAGGGCCCCGACACTCACTATCACTCTCGCAAGACTCTAAGTGCGCGAGTAGACTTGCCGCTAAGGAAAGAGTCGGTCTGCCGGAGCCCTCGGTACCCTAAGGCGAAGGTGTTACAGGAGTCTCGTGGGGGTAGTCACGGAATGTTGGTTGTTGGGAAATTGGGTTAATTTCCCAATCGGTAGTCGGGGTTTTCGGAATTTTGTTGGGAAATGCTGATGGTGCAGGTCGTGCGAGGTGGCCGAGTTGTGTCGCGAGTTGAAGCGCCTCCGTGGAATTTGGCGCTTCCTTGAATTCAACTCGCGGGTTGAAACGCCTCTGAGGAATTTGATGATCTGGTGATCTTCAACTTGCTGGTGAAGAGGTCACCAGCGAGTTGAAGCGCCTTTGGAACGGAATTTGGTGACTGGCGAAGATGTGATGTGGGTCGGTCCGTAACAGTACATTCTTGTTTAACAATTTTACAGGAAAACATACTTCATCCACATTATTGAAAATCGGATTATTCCGCACATAGCTTCGATCCATACCATGCATACAATATCATATTTTTAAAAGCCGGTGCACTTAAAATCCAGTGAACAATGACAAAACAGAGCTCAACCGGAACTTTTCCTTTAGTTTCGATTTTATTGCATTGCAATTACCGTTTCGACAAAACGGAGGTCAACTAGAACTTTTCCGAAAAACGAACAATAATTACAAACTAGATTAAGAATAAAAGAAAAAAAATGGATATACCCAATTTTAGAAACGATTCCAATCACGCGGCCAGAATTTTAAACGCAATATAAAAAAGTTATAAGATATAAATTTTAAAAGTTGGATATAATTAAATAAATAAAAATAACGTTTACAAACATTTCGAATGAAAAAAAAACAGCGATAGCAGAATTCGAACCCAAGACCTTCAGCATACTAACCGAAGACCTTAATTTTTTGTTATAACATGTTTATTTCCAGAAAAGTACAATATTTTAATATTATTGGCGGAAATAACCGTATACAAAAAAGAATCACTCTATAAAATATTAGACGCTAGCCGTATGGATAAAGGGACGCATTGTTTTGCACTGTATTGGATAAACTGAGAACACAGTATTTACTGCGAACGAAATCTTCGTTACAAGGCAGGTAGTCTTCCGACGAACACAGTGTGAAAAGGGAAAAGCAGGACGAGCCGGGTCTGTAAAACCCCTCTGAGTTATGACTATCGGATAGTTAGGAATTAGAAGCTACGGATAAAAGAATAAGAAAAAATCTACATATGAACATATTTACATTAACAAACATACAAAAATAACAGTAGGAGTAACAGTTAAAAATAACTATGGCTAAGCGTAGCATGACGGTCAGATGCTCCAAAGCCATGTGTATTTATAAGTCAGCATATTGATGCTGACTTATAAATTCTCTCTCTCTCTCGCCCTCTGTTGATTTTTCAATCGTGCTTTTCTGTCGGTGAGGGCTCTTATAATGGAATTGGGGCCTTTAAGCCAGTAGTATTTATTTGTATGAACTCTGTGGAAGTCATGGGAGTCAACCAATCCATGCTAAATTTAAATCGGTCTCTATGATTCTTGAAATCAGAGTGGGTGAGCGAAATGCGTTTGTCCGCCTAGTTCCTTTTCCAATGGTAGATGATGGGAATGTTTCGAGAGTTTTGTATGCATCTTTTTTTATCAAATAACATGTAGAATGTAGCCGGATAATGCTTGATGTGCTGTTAATCTGAGATCGAACTGAGATAATTTTTCCAGAATTTCGTTAGGTAGGTTGGGTAAGTTGCTAAGGTGGTTTCGTGTGAGATGTATGATAAAGGTGTCGATTCTCGGGATGTTGGCTAACTGGTATATCTTGCTGTTGCTGATGCGTTTGGTAAAATTGAATGTTCTGATCGATGGAGTCTAAGGCATGTGCGGAGACATTTCCTTTCGATTATTCTTAGCGTTTCTATAGCTGTATTATTAATGGTCCACCATATCGGCGCTGCGTAGGTGGTGATCGGGCGAATAAGGAGCATATATATTTTAGTTTTAGGTATCAGGTGTTGGTTGTAGAAAATGTTGCGATTGGCTTTAATTGCTGCTCTAGCCGTCTCTACTTGTATATTCGTGTGCAAATTGCCTCTCATCAGATATTCAAGGTTCATGCCGAGATATTTTATGTTTTTTTTAAGGGTTTTGCTGTTTATCCCCGGTGTTGTTGTATTGATTATTAGTCTACTGGCACCTGTGCGTTTATTTCTGCAGAGGTAATGGTAAGGTTTGTGAAATAATGTGGTCTCGCATTTCAGTGGATTGATTCTCTAGTTCCACGTCGTGTAATAGTTATTTGTTTTTTCAACCAGAGTTTCGAGTTTGTTTTATAAAAAGTAGTTTACCACCGTGTATACCCTCTTCCGGTTTTTACACACCTCTACTTTTTCCTTCCTCTTCCTTCCTCCGACTTGCGACCACGGCTGCAGCCGTTTCGCATTTCCCCTTTCCTCCCTGTATCGCATTTGCCACGGACGGAGGGAAACTGCAGAAAACCTCCGTCGATACAGGTCGGTGCCTACCTAGTCTCCTCCAGTGTCAATGTGAGTAAACTCAAACACGTTCACCAGAGTCTCCTAGGTCGGCACCTCCTCATCTGTGATAATATGAGGACCCCCCACTCATCACAGCGAGGTCTTTTTGGACGTTTGTTTTGGTGGAATCCGAACCGCCAGGATTGCAGAATAAACACATAGAAAAATTTCTTTTCCCATTGGTGTCGGCTGCGGGAATCGAACCCGGGTCCGCTGAGTGCGAACCCAGCGCCCTATCCACTCAGCCACTGCGCTCCTTTGAGTTTGTTTTATATGTCACAGGGTTTTTTATCGGCAACGTAGATAATGAGATCGTCCGCGAAGGCAATTGTATGCGTATTATTGTTGTTATTGAAGTCAAAGAGATTGAGGTCACTGGTGAATATATGTTAAAGAGGATCGGTGCATTTACTGTACCTTGTTGCAGTCCTTCATATTTGTGAAATGTTTTGCTAGAGACCATTGCTCCGTCCCAGATTTAAAAGGTTTTTTCAATTATCATGTCCCATATGGTGTTTATAAGCCATCTAGGGAATTTTTAATTAATTAGTTTATATATTAACTCTTTGATCCAGATAGAATCAAAGGCTTTTTTGAGGTCCAGAAGGGCTGGTCCGACCGAGAGCCCCCGTGTATGTATGCGTGTACGTCTGAGTTGAGCTTATGGTTGGCATGAACCGTGGAGTGCATATATTTAAATCCGAATTGATTGTCGGGTATTATGTTATGGAATGAACAGAAGAAGTTAATTTTTTGGTTGATCACGGATTCATATACTTTGCTTAGGCTTGGTGTGAGACATATGGGCCTGTAGCTGGCTGGTTCTGTTTTGACTTTGTCTTTTTTTTAAATTGGGGCGGTTTTTCCCCTTTCCCAATTTTCGGGAAGTAAGAGTGGTTGAGGGCGTCGTTGGAGATAATTAGAAGCGCTGTTATAATATTTTTTGGTAGGTGTTTTAGTATTACTGGGGGAATGTTGTCCAGCCCGGCCGATGTTTTATTAGGCAGGGAGTTTAATATTTTACTCAGTTGCAGGAATGAGCAAAAGATTTTAGGCTCACCGACAACTGGCTCTGGCTGAGTCGGGGAGGTAGCAGGATTTGTGTCAGAGAAGCGTGTATGGGTGTGTTCACTATTTCTGGATGCTGTGAAGTCCGATATTTCTAATTCTGTCTTCGTCTCTACTAACTGTCTTAATCTGGAGTTGTTATTGAGGTATCGTGGAGAATTGAGGGATTCAAAATATGCGCCGAGAAAATTTAGTTTTTGTTGTTGTGAGCTAAAGATATAGTTATGTTCTTCTTTACGGAGCTCTGTAATCGGGATTCCGCTATTTTTAAATGCATTTGAATTTGGGTCCTCGTACAGAAGTTTTTCAATTTTCGTATATGTTTTTGGTCTAAGGAGCTGGTTGACCTTAGGAAAAAATTGTTCGGTTTTTCGAAAATCAATGTGTTTCATTTGGGAAATCCAAAACTTCTGTGTGGATAGTCTGAACTCGGCCTATAGGGTACCTTTGACCGTTTTAAGTAGCGTTTTGATCGTTCTAGAGATGGGTAATTTGCCTGTCAGGTCATATTCTCTTATGTTGTGAAGCAAAGTAATAAGGGATGTCTTGTATTTTTGTAGTTTTTTAATTTTTGGGGTGAGATATTTATGCACCGATGTACTTGGTGTGTAGGCGGGGACTGTGGCATAGGCACTAATGATGAAAACTTTGCGGCCATTTATTATATTTATAGTAATAATCGTATATTCTAAGATTTCGTTATTGCCCGATGAGGGGTAGTGAACTATTTCGTGAGTCATATTGTTTTTTATGATTATCGCGGTGCCACCCCCTTGTGTCGAATTGGGTCTGTCCGTGCGTATTGTTTTGAAGTTGTGTAATGAGAATTTATATTTAGGGTTTAGTTTAGTTGCTGATACTAAAATAACATCTGGTTTTTCCTTTTTGATGAATTCGGTTAGTTCGTAGCGTTTATGGTTGGCTATTAATGAATTAACATTAATGGCGGTGATATTTAGTGATTGTATTGTGTTAGGGTTTCGACCCTTCGTTATTTTCGTTGTGTTATTTTCGGGGAATACTGTGGCCGTTAAGATATCTATTTTACTGGTGTTGATCGATACTTGCGCCGTAATATGGTTGAGGTGTGTTGCAATAATTGCTGTTATTTCGTTTTTGAGATCCGTTGCCCAGTCCGGCGGTGGAGCACGTGTCGAGTGGGTCCCCGGGATTGGTCTGTTCAAGGGTGGTTCGTTGTGGTTGTGAGACGGTCTTTGTGTTACGTCCGAGCATGGGAGACGCACATCTCCAGTCGATAAATTAGATTATTATCTTGCCTACCTCCGAAACGATGCAGCCTGCTGGTAAAATTCAAATACTATGTATATCTTTTATTCTTATTATCTTATTATTTCATTTATTAAGCCACATTTAAGAAACAACAATTATTCTTGCTTCGATTATGAAACTATGATTTCCCAAAACATTTCTAGATTTTTTTCCAAACATTTGAAAGACCAAGCTCAATCTATTTATGTAAGCAGTCACGCAATGTAATAAGACACGTTCCATATCTTCCCAAACATTCTCCCAAAGAACAAACATCCTTTTTATATACACCCTTCCAAGAATAAACCCTTAACGAAGAGCGATAGTATTTACTCTTAAGTGTAGGGTATACTTTAAGTAACAAATATCCAGCCCGTCAATCTCTTTCTTATTCATATTTTATTTCAATCAACGCCTTGTGCGATATCACCCCTCGAAAACTTAGCTATAAACAAACTCTGAACATTCTTCGAACTATAATTTTGAAACTGTATTTTCTTTTTCAGAAGGAGCGCAGTGGCTAAGTGGATAGGGCGCTGGGTTCGCACTCAGCGGACCCGGGTTCGATTCCCGCAGCCGACACCAATGGGAAAAGAAATTTTTCTATGTGTTTATTCTGAAATCCTGGCGGTTCGGATTCCACCAAAACAAACGTCCAAAAAGACCTCGCTGTGATGAGTGGGGGGTCGGTGCTCGGCTTTGGTGCTCCCGCAAGGCGGTTCTCATCGCGCGGATGATGACGCCTTGGTCGAGCATGGGCCGCCCATATTATCACAGATGAGGAGGTGCCGACCTAGGAGACTCTGGTGAACGTGCTTGAGTTTACTCGCATTGACACTGGAGGAGACTAGGTAGGCATCGACCTGTATCGACGGAGGTTTTCTGCAGTTTCTCTCCGTCCGTGGCAAATGCGATACAGGGAGGGTACGGGAAATGCGAAACGGCTGCAGCCGTGGTCGCAAATAAGAATGTCGGAGGATAGGTAATGAGAGGAAAAGATTGAAAAAGAATATAGGTGTGTAAAAACCCCGAAGGCGAGGGTATGCACAGTAAACTCCCACATTATTATTAGAAGTTAAGTAAATCGGTAGTGAAGTGAAATAAGTGTTTCGTCTAAATCGGGGAAATACAGTGGAATATCTAACCGAAGCTAAGTTAACCTCACTAAGTTTTTCGAAAGCGTCTCACGCAGTGAAGTCCTACACATTAATATTTTTATAATTTTGTAGATTCATCACCGAGGATGAGCTATTCGAAGTGCGTGGTACCGTATTGCGACCATGTCCGGTATAAAGAAGAGGGATGTCAACCTTATTCAAGGTTCCCTAAGGATCTTGAGCGGTAAGTGAAATACTAGTGGTTGGGTATAATATATAGAACGTATTTGACATTGTTTTATTTTTCAGGTGTCGTATTTGGATAAGAGCTGTGGATGTAGAAGATCTGGTATATCTTCCACATCAGAAATTAAATACCATGCGTTTCGTGTGCGCTTGTCATTTTAACGATGCGCAGTTCACAAATGCGACGCAAACGTTATTTGATCCACCAGCGGTTCCACTCCATCGATCTTTTCAATTATTAATATCGTTATATTTTTGTTGCAGATTATCAGGAAGCCAAAGAGGAGTCGGAAGCAGACGATGAGACCGGTTTGTGCCAGTCTCATGAACCATCAACCTCGAAGAAGCGCTATCGTTCATCGGGTGAGTTTTTCAATGTCTTTTGATGTTTGATGTTTGATGTAACACTGAATAATAGTTTTTCTGTTTTGATTATTTATCCAAAATCGATAGTATAATAATCTTTTTCCCTATTTGTTTCAGCAAAAGTTCGACTCCACGGTTTTGGCCCCTGCTGGCGAGACAACCGGGCGACCGCAGAATACGGCCATTCGGACTATGAATTATAAAATGAATTTTAAATAACATATGTAAAATAGTATAGTATAGTATATAATAGTTATATAACAGTTATATGTAAAACAATAATATTTGTTCAATAAAATACTCTTTTTTATTTTTATATATTTTCTAATATATCCAATTCAATCCAATGCATCGTAAAACCTCTCCCGCCCAATTTTAAATGTTGCAGGGCGCCAACACTGCAGAGCGAAATTCGTTGCAGAGTTTCGAGCTACGAAGTTGGTATAGAAAATCTAACGAACAGTACAGCCGAGGAGGCCACACGCGCTGCGAAATAAAACTTTATCTATATATAAGGAACCTTTGTTAAAATATATTAAAAGAGCAATTATACTTTTTGTTATTACATTTCATCCTAAACAATATCTTTGATTTCAACCCACGCCGATCCTCATTCTCGATCCACTGCTCTCTAGTCCAATAGAGAGCTTGCGCCTCAACATTAACAACGCTTTTCTGAAAAAGCTCGGGGCCTGGGTGCAACAAAAATTAGCACCATTCGATTCAGCATCATCGAATTACCCTTATATCAAGTTATCGGGACTGCTGCTGAAAAAGTCTTACTGTTCCTTGTGTTTACTGGCCTATTGTGCCGGTAGTTTGTCACGTAGTGACTGTATGCATTACAACTACATTGAAACACAAATGACAGGGGAAAAACAAAACTGGTAATATACGTCTCCTTGGCATGCACTGCCACACTATTTGTTAGATCTAGACAGAATTATGTACTAAGGAAGCCGTTGTAAGCAGACAATGAACTCGTTAATAGCGTTTTAGCTTGGAGCGTAGTTCGCATGCTACTCACCGAAGACCTTAACCGCTATACTTTCGAGGTTCAAAAGTTCAGACTCGTTTACACGAATTTTGTTTGGTCAATTTCTCAAAACCGATGGCGATCCATGGTGAACGGTGGCAGGGGGTGAACCTTGGGACCGAACCCTACGCTACTCTGAAAGGGCGTCCCGAAGTTGATTGCAACGTTGGGACCCTCCCCTTTCAGAAAAAGAGGGAGTCGTCATGAGGACCCCAGTGTATACATCGCGTTAGAGCCAGCGAGGAGACGCGCTTGCTCGTACGTGATTGGCGAGAGAGGAGGCGGAGCTACGCCATGAAGTCGGTGAGGTACACGTGAACGTGACTGTGTGACCTGACATTGTTGGTAGCGTCGCCAGCGACGCCATGCAGTGGAGTACCAAACTACAGTAGGACACCCCATTTCTCGAGTTAAACGAAGCCCAGGCATACTCCTTCTATACTCGTCTGAATTCGTGGTATGTACGACGAATAAAAGACATCATCTGTACATAGCTCTACTAGCTCTAGGCCAATGGTACATTAATACGTGTCAGTCTTGTAGAAAAATAGTATCCGAAAACATGAGAAATGCACGAAACTTTGTCTTGTGTATAATTGTATTTTTTATAAATGTCAACAGAAACGAGGGAATTGCAAATTTCGGAGAAGATGAAACATGTTACTCGTTCGCCGGTGGTACTGTTTATCCAGCCGGCACAAAACATGCCGAGCATCAATTGCACACAACAAAAGCCGTCAGTAAGTGTCGATGATTTCTGAATGGGGCTGAGCGAACCAACCAAAGTAATTTTCGTGTTAACGAAGGTTATTTATAGTAAACCGATTTCAGGAGTAAGCTTTAAGGGTTGTCAGATTGAAATTTTCTCTCACTCGGAGATTGAACAAAAATCAGTAATTAGGTGGGTGTTGAAATTGTTTAAAGAAAAGGCCACGTTCACCAAATTCACGTTTATTCAATAAAGAAAAAAGCTGTAACGTCATGCATATCTACATATGAAGATTAAAAATTATACTTCTGGTTGTTCCTGCATGCACGTAACATTTCCTTTTGTTCAGGATATATTGCAAACTGAGCATGTCATATTGAAATTTAGTTTGCTGCATAATTCTGCTTCCACCAAACTAACTCTTATTCTATTCCGTTCGTCGGTCCACTGATTTGATGAGAGTGAAAACACTCGCTCAACAAACTCATTACTTATCGGAAATGATAATATTTTGGAAACGATTTTTAATAATTTCGGCAAATCGCAATTTTTGAATATTTTTGCCCACAATCGATCCAACTTATATTCGTCGCCTTTCATCTTCTTCAAAGTTGTTTTTAAAAGAGCAATGTCATCAAATAAAGCATCTTTGTCAATATGTTTCACTTTCGCTGCTTCTTTGGCAGCTTCGTCTGTTTTTGTGGTATGCGAAAACGGACAAAGCTTGCACCACGGACGATTCCCAGAGAAATTAGATCATGACCCGTAGCCCAGAAAAATTTTCAGAAACTCTGAAACTCGGGTCGAAACCCAAAGACCTGACAGTCCTAGCTATTAGGACTTCTTATCCGACTACAGCAAGATGAACTTGTTCTTTTCAGTTGGTAAACAGGCTCCATTCTGGGAAGGCAACGCCGTTATTAATGGAGAGTTTAAGGACATTAAGTTGAGCGATTATATTGGAAAGTATCTTGTATTCTTCTTTTATCCATTGGATTTGTAAGTAGAAACAATCTTTACTCTCTCGATTTATATGACACGGTCTACATTAATATTTTTTTTTTATGCCTATAGTACATTTGTGTGCCCAACCGAAATCTTGGCATTCTCCATTCGAGTTGACGAATTTCAAGAATTGAACACAGAAGTGGTGGCTGCATCCGTCGACTCTCAGTACACACATTTGGCATGGATCAACACAGCCAAAAAAGAAGGTGGCCTGGGAGATATAAAAATTCCTCTGTTGTCCGATCTTACGCACAAAATATCAAAAGACTATGGTGTATATCTTGATGATCAGGGCCACACTCTCCGGTAATAATGGCTTAATCTCATCTAAAAATATCGAATTTAAGTATTTCCATAAAAAGATTATATTGTTTTTCCATTTCCCAAATTGAATTTTATTAATCTTTCTACTAGTCAAAAAATAATTCCGAATAACAGTATCTTCCATTGGTAGTTGAGAAATGTCTCGATCGTCTATATGCATGTGTGTACTGATCATGTAAAATGCAAACTATTATCCTTTCGACGAAATATTAAGCAACTATATTCAAATTTATCGCAAAACCAACATAGCGACATCCGCTTGTTTTACAGAATAATTACTTCGAATCTTGCAGGTTTCATAATATATTGAATTTTTCGAAAAATTGATGCGCTGCCTTGTATATCAGTTAAAAATTTGGTAGCTTCCATGTCGAAATTATTTACTCAAGGTTGTTTAGACAGGTGGGAAGTGCAGGTATACGTATTACGGAGATTAATCAGAATCAACGCAATTGTTCACATTTGATTTGAAAATTTGTTATTTTATGAAATATTCATTTTTTGAAACAAAATAGATGTCAGTCCTCAATTCTGAGTTAGCTTTGAAATATTTGTAGTCATTTGTAGTCAGAATCCCACGATTTGAGTGACTCGTTTGGAATTTACCTGAAACTAGAGGCCCACGTTAAATACTCTAGGTCAAGTCTGGAATTGTTGCAAAATTCGTCGAGTGCTTCAACAAGTCCTTGAATATTATCAGAAATACTGAAGTTTCATACCATTAGAAAAATCTCGAATATTGAGACTGAATTTAAACACAAATCTATTCATCTATACATAAATAGGGCACTAAACGCGTATACAATTTTCTTGACAAATGTTACATTTGAAGACGTCAAAATCAAGCAAATATCAAATTAGCTAGTTGAAAGTGAAGGAGGAAAACATGCGAGTTCAAATTTGCATATTGCTTATTCGTATTTCCGCTCATTACCAAAGATTCTGCTATGAAAAGCTCAAAGGCAAAAAGTGTGCAACAATAGTTTTTCAAAAAACTTTTATTTATACCATACCTAACATTTTTCTTTTTCAACGTCTTACAGCGGACTGTTTATTATCGATGGGAAAGGCATTTTACGGCAAATTACAATGAATGATTTACCTGTTGGGCGGTCTGTAGATGAGACATTGAGATTAATACAAGCATTTCAATATACGGATAAACATGGTGAAGTTTGCCCTGCTGGATGGAAGCCTGGGCAGGATACGGTAAGTGAAAATTTAAGTAAAAAAAAAACATCAAGAGGATCAGTATCATCATCCATTTTCAATAAATGACTGATGTGATTAACGATCAAATGTATAGATCAATTAAATTCATTCAAATAAAAAACCTTGTAATATTGTATTTTCAAAAAAATATGTACAGTTGCTGGAAAGATCAGCGTTCTAGTAGTCTATAGTAAATAGTAGTAGTAAATTTATAATTATTATATATTAATAATGTTCAAGTAGCAGTATGATGTCAAATAAAAGGTATTTTTGCATTATAAATTTGGATAAACGGCAGATGGGGGGGGGGGGGAGTTCATATATGATTGAAGAGTATTACCGCTACGTGTCGCAGAAGTTTGTGATGATCGAACTAATTGTAAGTTACGGGAACAATGTAGGAATATTTGTGGAATGTAGAGACCAAATTTTCTATTTGATCGTACATGTATTGAATAACGTTTGGTTGTTATTTTAATTGCAGATCATCCCTAATCCAGTGGAGAAAAATAAATACTTTGCTAAGAATCGAGTGTAATGATTTTTTCAATACGATATTCCTAAACATTTATGAATATGAACATTGTATACATCATTGTTTCTTCAATGAAAAGTTAAACAAAATATATATATATTTTTTGCATACTTATACCATACCCGACTTTTTCGCTTAGTTCAGTCATGTTTCGCACGTTTAGGACTTGAGATGGTGATCAATTTCACTCTACGTGGTGTTCTGACGGATATTGCTGCTACTGCTGTAATCTCGGTTTTTGTGGGAGTCCTCTTTGTGTTGACCGCAGTATCTGTGTCACTGGTCTCAGTGTATATTAATTCAATATCTTGGCTACTTTCGTTTATCACTTGGTTTATCCGGTCCACTGCAACGATACTTTCCTTATCAATTTCCGCATTTATTGGGTTATCCAACAGAGATGATCGTTGTGTTACATCGACATCCATAGCATCGTTCTCAAGTTCAACAAAAGATTGCTGTTCTTTCATCAAGCTCTCCGTCTTCGATTCCGTTACAGATGTTTCACTCTTATTGTTTGACAGCTCGCGATTCAATGGGAAACCTTGAGCACCTTTGTATACATTGCCCAATTCCCCTTCTTGAAAATGAATAATAGAACAGTAGCCGTCGGTGGACGATACGACCAAGATTCTACCGTCGGAGGACCTTTCAATCATAAAAAATATCGAATTAATCAATAGCGTGCGACATTTAAAGCAGCATTTTGCAACTTGCATTGTTTTTAAATTGAATAGGTTATTGAATTTACCCAATGTTTGTTCAGTAATTACTATTGGGCAAAACGATATCGTATATAATTATGTTTAAACTTTGTGGTTCCAATGGAAGTGCGAAATATATCGGTTCATTGGGTAACGGTCTGTGAAACAAATGAAGTTTTGATAAAAATGAGAAAACTAAAAAACTTGTTCAGCTTCTAACAACATTTTGAAACATACGATAATATTCCAAGACAAATAAACGAAGTATATCTGCTTCAAAGGAACAAGTCTTTCCTGCCTAAAATATGACGAGTACACATGAAAGTCATATTTGAGATAATATACAATTTCCTAACAAAAGACTTCAATAATGCCAATCATAAAAGCTTGAAATATTAGACCAGACTAAGATTTTTAGAAATTGTAGATATTTCTCTGGCGCTCGTATGCGCAACTTAAGGAGATTTACTCATCAGACTAGATTCAACGTGTCGAATTTGAATGAATATTCAGGATTTTATACAAAGGTTGAACGCAGTATGCGTCCAATTTTCAAGAAGATCTGTTATTCACTTTCCTAGAGTCGAATGCACAATTGTTTATTAGATTTAATAACAGTTTTAAGGTGCAACGTTATATTGTCGGACCCGTGCGAAAACACGGTAGGTACATGAATTATTCGGCATGGAGCAACATATATTTACATAACAATTTGTTAACATATATGTGAAGGTGATTGAACGCATTGTCAAGCCAAATGTGCCCGTAATTAGATAAATAGCTGCGTTGTCCTGCTCCAAAGTTCTTCAAAATAGTTGACTTCGTGAAAAACACAGGTGCGTGGCCACCTCGCATGTTAGAAGTGAAACTTCTTTAGCTGCTCATAAGGTCGAGAGGGGGTAATATTAACCTTATAACGCATGACTGGGGTCTAAAAAGACCCCACGCGGATTTTGAACTACGCTTCTGAACTAGCGACCTATATTATTGACTCCTGATCTGAACCATAATTCAATTTGAAGGTCAGTGAGTAGTGTAAGGTCGGCCGTAGCTTTAGTTGATCATTGGCTGTCACGCAGTACACTCCGAAACCGTGTATGGGGTGCATAGAGACCCCAGTTGTGAGTTAAGGGCTAAAACCACTGCAGCGGCATAAAAAAGCCCTTTTTTTACAATTTCTTATGGGCAGAAGAAAAGGTGAGAAATAATACTTGGGGTAGTTATTGACCAAATATGTAAGTATATTTAAAAAAAATTTTGTAGGAAAATATTCCAAAATGACGGCACTGCAGCAATTCTAGTGAGGCTTGTTGGATTTGCGGTACGCACTATAACTGGTCTCAATTTAAATCTGGAAAAAAGAAAAAACATCTATGTAATCTACATGAGTGGAGTTAGTGAAGTACGTAGGAGATTTTAGAAATATTGATTTTTGTGTAATTGGCGAGTGTTTGAATGAAATTATTTAATTTTCACCACAAAAAAGGAAAGTCATTTGTTAATAAAGATTGTTTTAATTAACTAATCGAAAACCTCCTACGTACTTCACTAGCTACACTCATGTACATTACATAGATTTTTTTTCTTTTTTCCGGATTCAAATTCGCAACAGTTATAGTGCGTGCAGCAAATTCATCACATGCCTCGGGAGAAGTGCTGCAGTGACGCCATTTTGTTATACTTTCCTATAAAGATTTTTTGTAATATACTTAAATATATGCTCAATAACTACCCCAATTACTATGTTTCTATCACCTTTCCTTCCGCCCAAAAACAATTGACAAAAAAGGACTTTTAGGCCGCTACAGTGGTGTTACCCTTAACGTTCGACTTTTGTGACGGTAAGATGATTTTATATTTTATATTGAAATCAATATTTTATAATAATGATACGACGCTATAATTTGTGCTCCATATCGGAAAAAGAGAGGATTAAAGCCCCGGATATTCCTTCTGACGATGAAGAAGACCACGAGGAAGCTTGGAGCGGTTCAGAGAACGAGATGGAAGACAGTTTACCGGAGGTTTCAGCGGTTTCGGCGGCACTTGACGCAATGTGCAAAGAGCACCAACTTTCGTTTCGACCCAAATAAATACACTTTTTTAAGTGAATAAAGAGAGTCATTTTTTTCAATATCGCTATTCGCTTCCGGATCGCTACCGATAATTCTGTTACACAGTATCGAAAAGATTTGGAATACTATTGTGATTATGATAACGAAAAGTGGTCAATGTTAATTTCATTATGGCGTACCAGGCTATGTCGGTCAATCTCGTGTAATGAATGTTCGATACAACGGCTACAGGCGAGATCTGCTGAGTATCATAGATGAGAACCGAGCGTTGCGTAGCTACGGCAAAGATCATCCGATACGGCAACGCGAGCATCGAGACAGGCCCATCGTCACGCAACTCGAAATAAATCGGGCAACAACGAACGGCTATCGTTGATTCGTCCAATGATGGTAAGATTGTTATCGGCCTGCGAAAAAATATTTTACATAAAGTATCATTTATTGGCCAATACGTCCACCACATTCGGTAAAATGTTACTTACTCTTTGAAGTTATGCGTTGAGAAAACGATGGTTGCATTCGATATTCTCTCGGTAGATTCCTGAAGCTCGATTATACCGGAAGGCGCAATAATGAGAGATCCGTCGATTGTGAATGTGAGTCGTCTGAAGAACGATTTAAACGTATCGTCGTGAAACAGACGAACGGTTTTCCCTTCCATTGGATGACCAAGGGGTGTCGGTATCTTCGATTTATAAACCCTCTGAACCGTTTTCATTGTATTTACGCTGACCAGCCGACAATGTCTGTTGTTGGACAAGCATTCCTATTAATTGTCAAGCATCTAATCCCGATCGAAAAATAAAATTGTTTTTATAAAAAAATGATAATTGAGCCATGCCCATTCTGCACTTTTGTTCGTGCTTGCGCAAATCCATACTGACACATGGATTTTTAGAAACTTTCCTGTCATTACAAGCCGTGGTTTATTAGGAAAGAAATTCCGAGGGAATAATTATACCAACTTACACCTTGCCTCTGCGAGTTTGCCAAATTCTTTGATACATTCATTTTAGTGTAAAACAGGACGGAAACTTAAACAAATATTCGAAAGTAGGTATATAAAAGTTTTGCAAATTCTCATGATGGTACTGAAAATCCAACTAGCTTGTGCCGATATCTAAAGCTCTTCTCAAGTTAGATGGACATGATTAGTTTTCGAAATAATTAAAAACATCCTCCTTTACCGACACTTTCAAATATAAAATTTCGTTCCGGATGACTGTGGTCAATGGTCTCTTTATAAGAAGAATTTGTAACTGTTTTCTATTCAGTTAGTGTCCATTTCTGAACCACGTACCTATCTGTGCTTAATGTGCAAATGTATTGATTGCAAGGATCCCATGATACACCTTGTACGAATCCTTTATGATCCTGTAGTATGCTTACGCTACGACCCTTAATGACATCCCAAATTATAGCGCTATTATCGACTGATCCTGATACGAGGAAATTGGAGTCAGGCGACCAACTTATATCGTATATATCCTCGAGATGACCCCTAAGGACTTTCCAGGAATTCCATTGCTCCTTGTTCAGATTCTCTTCACCAGGAAGAGGGGGTAAATGAAACTCATCTTTTTGCTTCCACAAGACGATCACGGATTCTGCTTAAACGTGAATCGTTAAAATTTTAGCTAACAATAAGAGAGATATTTTTAATTGACAATGATACGTTTTCCACCATTACTTATTGAAGGTAGACTGGATTTAGATTGGTATTTTTCATTCTTATAAAAAATCAACTTTTCTTTTGAAAAGTCGACTTTGTATCAAATCCATAAAAGAATTAATATGGATTTATATTCTTATTCAGTTTAGTGATATATAAATAAATACTTATATGCTGTACTTGAAATTTGGGAATAAATGTAAAATGGTAATAACTTTATTTGTTTGTTTCCAATATAAAGACTGAAAGCTTTGAATTATTTCTAAATTTCTAAATTATTTCTAAATTATGAATTTTTTTTTAATTTGTCGTAAAAAAAAATCAGAAATCATCCCACGAACATCTCTTCTGTATTCGTCCGAACCACTAAACGATCCTAATTTTCCGGCATCCATCGGTAATTCCCTTTTCGGAATTATATATCTGATTCTTCAAATTTTCTCTGAATACTCTCGCAGTTATGATTTCTGAAAATCATAACTCTTAGAAGATTTATGATTTTCAGAAAATTCTTTTTCAACTCACACTTTTTTTCCAATATCCAAGCATACTTCTGCATGAAAAATCACAACAAATATTATATTAAAGTAATTATCATAAATCTTTCCTCTCATTATCAAGAGACTCTAGCTGCTATAGTTAGTCAACACGAAATTAGTTTCTCGGTAATCAAAATTATAAGCAATTGTATTTAAGGATTGAGACAACTTATTCAACATTGACCGATAGATAAATCATACCTATATATTTTTCTCTAACTCACTCTAGTCGTATGCTTAACAATTTCAGTTACCAACAGTCTAGCATACCATTATAGCATGCCCTAAGAAGAAGGTAGACATCCCTTTATTACTATTCCACGATTTTCATAAAAGCATCTCTCTTGCGTTGATATGATAAACTGTGCATCTTTAGTCTTATATAGAAAAGGAAAGTGCATATCATCGAAACATCAGTGAGTAGGTTGAGGATAGCCATAACATTTTAGATACATTTTCTGAAATCAGACGTATCAGAAAGACATTGGCTTATGTTGGACACCTGTGTACCTAATTGATAACCAAATGCGGATTGCTCGCCGATGTCATTCTTTAATTGGACGTTCTAGAAAACAGAGTTGCAAGGCCATGTAGAAACTTAAGTTACCTTTAAGAGTCAGTGTAACAGACGACGAGCGCTTCGAAAACACCATACGCATTTCCTCTGGCACTGAGCAACCGATAGCGTTAAAATTTTGAGGGTATCTAGAGAATTATGGCAAAAAGTGGCTAAGAGTTTTTTTTTCCAAAATTGTTGCCATCATTCCCTCAAAATTCTAACGCACTCGGTCGCTCAGTCCCACAGAAAGTACGGATCGTGTTTTAGAATCGCCCGTCGCCTGTAACACGGTTTTCAAAATTTTGGAAAAAAAACTCTTAGCCACTTTTTGCTATAATTCTGTTGATACCCCCTCTGTTTCTGTTACCTCTCATACTTATTATTATTATAGTGACTGAATCTATGGGTTATTTGGCTATCAGAAGTAATACACGTTCGACAATGAAAATAGGATTGTTAAGTTCTCAAACATGACATAATAAATTGGGATAAGCTGTATCTGCGATGGTTAAAATGTAAAAAGTCGCCAAGCTCTATTCATCCCTCGAGGTTTGTCTTAGCAACGAGTATTTACAAATCACATTTTTGTGGATATTACTATCTCTCTCGTGTTAAGTATAGCATGCAACATAAGATAGGATTTTAATGTTAAAACTTGTGCATGAACTTGCCATCATCGCCAGTGGCAAGGATTTCACTGGAAGGTGAAAACCTCACCACATTAACCGCTTTTTGATGACGTTCTAGATCCGCCACGCAATTTATAGATGCTACACCACTTGCATTGACAGTCAGATGCCATATCTGTTAAATCAGTCAATATTTATAGATATTACGACAACAGTTTGAAAGCCTTTTTGCTTTTCTGCTTTAGTAACCTCCAAAATATTATTATATTACCAGAACGTGCGAATCGGCACCTCCAGTGGCTAAGCGCCAGAAAATTTCATCCTTGGAATTTTCAGCCCGGTTTGTTTGTATATCGATGCTCAATACCGGTTCACGATTGTGCCATGATATCTCAGGAATTGTACACTTCATAATGTTCGATTTATCGACAATCCAATTAACGCTGTTCTCGCTTAAATGAGAAGAAAACCAACAAGAGTGATAGATACGACAGCCGTGGATAACTGTGTCGACTATATTATGTATAACCTGTCTCTCGGTTACGCTGCCCGCAATATATATGTCAGACCAGTCAGACATCGGTTCCCGCAAAATTTTCGCCGCGAGGGAGCAGGGGGGTGACCAGGGGAGTGACACTCAATGCTAAAGGGTCCCACGTTATTTGACACGACGCTGATTGGTCGAGACGGAGTTCGTTAGATTTTCTATACCAACTTCGTAGCTCGAAACTCTGCCACGAATTTCGCTCTGCAGTGTTGGCGCCCTGCAATATTTAAAATTGGGCGGGAGAGGTTTTACGATGCATTGGATTGAATTGGATATGATAGAAATGTACAAAAATAAAAAAGAGTATTTTATTGAAAAAATATTATTTTTTACACATTTAACTATTATATAACAATTATATACTATACTATACTATTTTACATATGTTATTTAAAGTTCATTTTATAATTTATAGTCCGAATCGCCGTATTCTGCGGTCGCCCGGTTGTCTCGCCAGCAGGTGCCAAAACGATGGAGTCGAACTGTTGTTGAAACAAATAACGAAAACGATTATTATATTATCAATTTTTATCACTTGATTTCCAAGCTGACAAAAGTGTTTTAATATTATTTAACTTATCTTTTTTTCGACGTTCGTCCGTGCCCGTGTAGAGATGGAGTCCGATAAATTTCTCGACGGCCGCATATTTAGAGTCGCCCGGTTGTCTCTACACCCACAGCTCTTATCCAAATACGACACCTGAAAAATAAAACATTGTCAAATACGTTCTGCATATTATACCCAACCACTAGTATTTCACTTGCCGCTCAAGATCCTTAGGGAACCTTGAATAAGGTTAACATCCCTCTTCTTTATACCGGACATGATCGCAATACGGTACCACACACTTCGAATAGCTCATCCTCGGTGATGAATCTACAAAATTATAAAAATATTAATGTGTAGGACTTCACTGCGCGAGACGCTTTCGAAAAACGGAGTGAGGTTAACATAGCTTCGGTTAGATATTCCGCTGTATTTCCCCGATTTAGACGAAACACTTCACTACCGATTTACTTAACTATAGTCTTCTATAAAAGGTTTAAATAATAAAACGAAAATTACACAAGAAAATTAACTTTTTTGTAGAACTGTCAACACACACTTTCTGACATAACATTCGCCACCACCATATTGGATTTGATAGGCTAAGCCGGCTATGCACTGTTACCAACGTTACCGCCTTTTCAGCATTTTCAACGGGTCCGTAAACGGCTGCGTAAAGTTGGCCGACCGACTTTGACTTTTTCAACTTTTTTTTTTACGAATCGTTTGATCGTCGTTTGATACCGTTTGATCGTTAAAAATAATCGTTTGATCGTTAATAGTTTTTTCACAAAATCGAAAAAAAATTGACCGTAAAGTTGGCCGACCGACTTTAACTTTTTTAACTTTTTTTTTACGAATCGTTAGGCCGTCGTTTGGTGACGTTTGATCGTTAAAAAGAATCGTTTGATCGTTAATAGTTTGTTCACAAAATCCAATTTACTTGCGCCAAGTCTGGCCTAGTGACTTTTTACTGGTGAACGTTGGTACATCCAGTTGTTATATTTTTCGACTTTTTCAACTCTTTCCTTTTGCTATCGTTTGATCGTCGTTTGATACTAACGTGTGCTAAGTTTCGTCGTTTGATCGTTAATAGTTTTTTGGGAAAACGCAATTTACTTGCTCCCAGTGTGACCTGAATATGGCTTCTAACCGTTTACCACGAAAATTTCGACTATTGCAATTTTTGTAATTTTGAACTTTTTCAATATTTTCCTTTTGCTATCGTTTGATCGTCGTTTGATACTAACGTGTGCCAAGTTTCGTCGTTTGATCGTTGATAGTTTCTCGGAAAAATGAAATTCAAAATCGAGCGTAAAGATAGCAGACGACTTTTTTGTTTATCAACTTTTTCAACTTTTTTCTTTTGATATCGTTTCATCGTCGTTTGAAACTAGCGTATGCCAAGTTTCGTCGTTTGATCGTTGATAGTGTCTCGGAAAAACGAAATTCAAAATCGAGCGTAAAGATAGCCGACGACTTTTTTGTTTTTCAACGTTTTCAACTTTTTTCTTTTGATATCGTTTGATCGTCGTTTGATACTAACCAATCCCAAGTTTCATCGTTTGATCGTTAATAGTTTGTTCACAAAATCCAAATAACTTTCGCCAAGTCTGGCCTAGTGACTTTTTACTGGTGAAAGTTGGTATATTCAGTTGTTAAATTTTTCGACTTTTTAAACTTTTTCCTTTTGATATCGTTTGATCGTCGTTTGATACTAACCAATCCCAAGTTTCATCGTTTGATCGTTGATAGTTTCTTGGGAAAACGCAATTTACTTTCTCCCAGTGTGACCTGAAGATGGCTTCTAACCGTTTACCACGAAAATTTCGACTATTGCAATTTTTGTATTTTTGAACTTTTTCAATATTTTCTTTTTGCTATCGTTTGATCGTCGTTTGATACTAATGTATGCCAAGTTTCGTCGTTTGATCGTTGATAGTTGCTTGGGAAAACGCTATTTACTTACTCCCAGTGACCTGAAGTTGGAAATTCAAAATCGAGCGTAAAGGTAGCTGGCAATTTCTCGAGGCAGCTACGAATCAGCTGATTCAGTACAACGCACAGCTAGTAATTCTCCGCGTATTCGATGGATTTGGAAGCATACAAAGTTTTTCAGTAATGCAAAAACATTTGATAGAGTAAAAAGAAATAAATTTATTGAATCATTGATTGAGTACATTGATTAATTAAATATGCCAGTGCCTTCCGGATTGTGTGGTCACCAGCAAGACGTCGAGAAAGCAAGTCTTTCGGGATATTAATTGTACAAAGAAAATAAATCCATTACATACACGTTATAAAAGACTTCTTTATCAAAGAAAAAAAACCTGTCTAATACTAAATTTTCAGGGAAGGTAAGTTGAAAATTGAAATACATTAAACAATTTATTTTTTTTTGACTCGTAGTACACCAAATATTATCGCAGATTCGTGGCAACCTGTGGAAAAAACAGAACATTAGTTATATTAATTTAAATTATGAAAGACATATCTATCTAAAGAACACAAAAAGTCAAACGAACCTGCCAGTTTGCCTAAGCTGTAATATGTAGAAAGCTATCGTACGATAATCCTCGACGACGTCAAGCTCCTGCGAAGTCGATATCGCATGACGAGAAAGTTGCCTCTCCTATCCGATACTCCTTGTCGGCCCATCGATTACTATAGATGTTTCTAATCTTCCGATGTACATTTTCGATAACCTGTCGAACAAAAATCGAACATTAGTAGTTAGTTGATCAAATTATGGGAAGTGAAAGCTGTAAGATACATACCTTTTCCACAGCTTGCTCATGATTTGGTGTGTAGAAAATTATGCGCAGGATAATCTTCGACGACGTCAAGCCCGTGCGGAGTCGATATCGCACGATGAGAAAGTCGCCTCGAGAAATGTGTATCTCCTATCCGATAGTCCTTGTTCGCCCATTGATTACTATGGATGTTTCTAATCTTCCGATGTACATTTTCGATAACCTGTCGATAAAAAATAGGACATTAATATTTAGTTGATAAAATTATGGGAAATGAAAGATGTAAGCTATATACCTTTTCCACAGTTTGCTCATGATTTGTGGCACGTGGAAAATTATGCGTAGGATAATCTTGGACGCTGTCAAGCTCGTGCGGAGTCGATACATGCGATGAAAAAACCCTTCAATTATTATATTATATACTGACGCATATATGCCAGTAGATATGATTTCATTACTGTTTTATCTGAATCTGTTTTGACTTGCGATTCTAGACCATCGTATGGTTTTCATTCTCCTTTAGATCGCCGATAATATGAAATCCAGTGCCCCTTAGGTATGCTACAACTCCGAATAGCCTAGGAGCAAGGATATATTGAATGTAATATTAGCTGAGAACCCGAATACTATACAGATAATGATTACGAACCATTCTCTTTTCTGGCAACCCAGAGAATGGCTTATACATAATAGTTAACAATTCGTTTATAAGACCGGAGTGTTGAATTGAACCCGAATACTATACAGACAATGATTACGAACCATTCTCTTTTCTGGCAACCCAGAGAATGGCTTATACATAATAGTTAACAATTCGTTTATAAGACCGGAGTGTTGAATTGAACCCGAATACTATACAGACAATGATTACGAACCATTCTCTTTTCTGGCAACCCAGAGAATGGCTTATACATAATAGTTAACAATTCGTTTATAAGACCGGAGTATTGAATTGTTGTTAATAAAAAATGTTGAAGCAAGTCGGGGATTTGACAACCAAGTTTTCGCGGGGTTCGTATGTGCCCCTACTCTTCACTGAACAATTTATTCCGTGCGATGCGATTCGGTACGTGCTGTCATACGTGTCGTAATATACGTTTATCATTATGCATATTTATGGGGGGTTGCACGCCAAATCGGACACCATTTAGCTTTTTCATCTCCTATTTTGTTAAAGTTTTTTATGTTCTAGTATTGATTGAAAGAGATCTCCATGATGATTTTCAATTTTTTTTATCGAACCGTTTTCATGATATCGATTTTTCAACATTACGTTAATTTTTTTTTAAACGTCCATAACTTTACGAAAAATGGGCCAAATACGACGTTTTTTAAAAATTTTCTTTTTAATCGCACTTTTGATAAAAATAAATATTAAAATAATTAATATAAAATAGATATATCTTATTTCATAAATAACAATGCCGGTGAGCCTGAAAAAAAGATTAATATTTATTTTCAACGCGGATGACTATAATATGGAAATGGAAAAATCGAAAAAATAGATCCCATCGTTATCCTATTATTCACTTAGTCTTACAAGTTACGGTATATATGACAATGTTTTACAAAAAAATTTCAAGAAAATCGATCAGTACGTGTTTTTTTGTAAATGAACAATTTATATTTCAAACTTGAAAATCTTGTAGAAATACGGTTTGAAAATTTGTTTCGATCTTTTTTTTATCAAAAGTGCGATTAAAAAGAACAATTAAAAAAAAGTCCGATTTGGCCCATTTTTCGCCAAGTTATGGACGTTTAAAAAAAATAACGTAATTTTTGAAAAATCGATATGTTGAAAATGGCTCGACAATTTTTGTTTAAAAAACCGTGGAGGCCTCTTTTAACCAACATCCCTTATAGATATTACGTTTTTACTGCTATGTGCGAGCCATTTGCTCAATCCCGAGGTCAGAGAATGATTCATAAACTTTTCAGGCTAGTCGGAGTTGTTGCGTACCAAACAACGTGGCACTGGATTTCGTATTGTCGACGGTTGAATGGACGATGGGAACGATACGATGACCTCGATTCGAAAATCAAAAATAGCTCCGAGGAAACGGAAATTGAACCGCACTTGGTCGTATATGTACGCCAGTATTGAAGAGTTCAATTTTTCGTCAATTTTTCTAAGTAATTTTCGAATTGCGTCGTATTGGTCCAATACAGGGTTGACGTCGCCGACGTTACTCTGCGTACAACAACGTGGAAAACCTGTGAAAAAGATACGTACTCACTATTTCACATACTTTTTCATTATTTTGCTACCAAAATATTACTGCGCTATTTTCGTTCGACAGGTTATCACAAATTTCCACCATTGAAAAATGCATCATCATGGGCTACATCACTACATCATGGGCAAGCTGCGAAAAAGATACGTACTCACTATTTCACATACTTTTTCATTATTTTGCTACCAAAATATTAATGCGCTATTTTCGTTCGACAGGTTATCATAAATCTGCAGTTTTGGAATATGTGTCACCGTGCCTCACTGTTCCACATATTTCTTCATCATTTGTTAACTAAATATTAATGCACTATTTTCGTCCGACAGGTTATCACAAATTTCCACCATTGAAAAATGCATCACTACATTATGGGCAAGCTGCGAAAAAGATACGTACCTCCCTAGTTCACATATATTTGTATGATTTAGCTAACTAAATGTTAATGGTATACTTCTCTTTGACAGGTTGTCGGATTATCGCGGCTTCTCGTGCGATATCGACTGCGCACGGGGTTGGCGTCGTCGACTTTTAGTATGAATCAATTCTTTTCTGGTAACGATGCCGGTGATACTGTCGTCATCGTACAGTTGTTATCGACAATTTTTGGCGGTTCGCATCTCAAGGGAAATGGTGCAGTTGCGGCTATATCTGCCGATTTGGCAGCGCTTCATGCAGCTGCTCTCTCCTCTTGGACCCTCTTACTGGCATTGATGAGCTGTTCGGATATTTGTAATATGTTAGCAAGCAGCAAGACCAGCAATTACATGCGGTTCGTATATCTTGATATCCGAATCGTGTAGAAGACCATAAAAGTTGTTGTTTCGTTTATAAAAATCGTCAGTGGTTTTCGCATTTCGACGCAATTCTGTTTTTTCTCATAATACATAGCATAATATTTCAGTTTTCTGGGACGACTCCGAGGACTTTTGGAAGCTCCCCACCTTGATGTGCGTTTATCAGCAGACGAGGATCTTGCTGTGATTTTTGAGCTAGGTCGTAATTTCGCCGAAGATTATGAGCAAGACTGGGCACTCGAGCTTGTCGACGTACTTAAAGAATTAGCGACGGACTCGAACAAGTACAAGGCTAAGAAAGGTCGCAAACAGCAACGTGCTAGCTTCCGTGATATCTTGTGGTACATCGAGGTAAAACAGCATGGAAATACCGCTAGACAGGGGAGGGCAGTGTTAATAACCATCTATGTATGTGGCTAATACAGGAGGATATCATTCCGGAGACCAACATCAGATTCGGTCAAGAGACTATATTTGGAAGGATGGTGCGCATGTACGCGGTACTATGCATGGTTGTCGGCTTCTCGGACCTGGTATAAATATCCATCTCGCTGAAAACTTGTTTCTTCGCGAAATTTTTCAACTGGGAAACAAGGCTCTCCCTGTGCCATCGTCGCAAAAGGCAAGCAAGCACGAGTGGGTATGTCTTCCTGATTTAATTCTCCAGATAATATTCGTAAAACTTTATTTTTACAGTGTGTATATTCACAAATTTCATTATAGACATATTCTATTATATACTTTTTTATATTAATGTCGAAATATTTGCTGTACATTTAAAAATAGTTCATGGGTGAAGCTCGTCGAAAATTAAACATCATTATTGAATTTCATATTTTTTGACCAGAGAAATAGCATAATTGAATAATATGGAATGTTATACAATCTATCACGAATTTATCATTGACTCTTTTCTCACAATGTTCTATGTCGTGTTATAACGAATCCTAATTGGTACGAGTTTTATAGGAATCAAGGTTCGATTTAATTTCCAGGAACTGATGACCGCAGCCGCGTTCAAAGCACGCACCATACAGCGGAACAAGCATCGTGACAAGCGTTCAGCTGCTATATCCCAGTAATTATTTGCACCCGAATTTGGATCTTCGCCACCACCATCACCATTGGGAATCTTTCGTTCTTCGTTCTGGACATTTATACATATATATATATTACACGTGCCTAAATTATTGTTATATTTTATTTATCGTAACAAGCCATATACACTCGCTTGGAAATGCAATTTCTTGTATAGTTTATGAATTTCTGGACCGTTAATTGTCCTTTCGGAAAGATGCCGAATGCATATGGACACATTCATAAGGTTGAAAATTAAACGTTTGTACATGTATAGCTGATTGTATACTATTCAATTTGACATTCGACGAGAAATGATGACGGACTACTCCGAATATTAAACGATGTACTTGCGATGTACTTGGTACAAATGTTATTACCGTTTGCATCACTTTTTGTTGTCCACGTTATAAATTGTTGAAATTTAATATGACTCGATAATACATTTGTTATATAATGGCAGAAAAAGCCTGCTTTAGGCAAAACTTTTTGATTCTTTCAAATTGCGATATTTATTTTGAGGGTATCAATAAAACACTTGCAAATTTGCAAAATTGCTGTAAAAGGAGGCAAAACTATCGGCGTTATTACGACTTAGTTACGACAGTTACCACAGAATGTATTACACATGTTTAACTTATGTGCATAAATAAAAATATATATAATAACGAATATGGAAGATTGTTATGAAGAAATTTTTGGTTGCCCAAAGTACCGACCTATTTGAATTAGATGTGCAAGTTGACTGCTCGATTCTTGAATTCTTTTTCAGACAGCACGTGCCATCGATAGTCTAATATTCTCGTAACTTCTCTTTCGGTACTTTCGTAGGAACAGCTATTGATTTTCATGCATTGATATTTTTCGTTTTAGGCCTACCTTTCGTCGCACATAGAAGCATCGCAACGACTTTGCCGTTGTGACTATTTGGATTATCATAGCCGTTGATATTTTGTCACGAATCATCTACGATGACAATCCAGTCGCATCGATTGGCACACCAATTATATAGGCAGTAGTATCTCGTTGTGTTGATTAAGACTAATTTTTGTAAAGTCTGCTCACAGTTTGCTCAGAGATAATCTAGCAGCTGAAGCACTTCTCTACTGTCCAGCATGAGATCAATGGATTCAGGACATCTAAATTTCTTCAGACCTTTTGTCAATCTCTTGAGTGCTTCCAGGAGTTTGCCACCTGTACCAAAAAGTCTGGCACGCTCGGGATCATCTCGGTTTGCCATAGTGCATGGAAATGTGAATTTCAGATGACGAATGCACCGGCTCGAATGTCAACAAGCGAAAAATTGTTCCAACTTTATTCAGACGATCGGAGTTCTCAGAGAGCGGAAGTTCTCATGTGATCAAGAACGTACTGCCACTCGCTGTAATAATTGAATTTTCATCTGGTCAACGTGGTGCCTTCGAGCGTGAACCTGTCTTAATCTCGCTGGAGTTTGGATGCTCTGTACCAAGATCTGCATACGAGCGATGCATAATAACACTCATCCACGATTATCCTGCGGGTAATTTTCTACATGCCACGCATCATGAGCAAGCTGTGGAAAAGGTATGTAGCTTACATCTCTCATTTCCTATAATTTTATCAACTAAATATTAATGTCCTATTTTTTATCGACAGGTTATCGAAAATGTACATCGGAAGATTAGAAACATCCATAGTAATCGATGGGCGGACAAGGAGTATCGGATAGGAGAGGCAACTTTCTCGTCGTGCGATATGGACTTCGCACGAGCTTGACGTCGTCGAGGATTATCGTACGATAGCTTTCTACATATTACAGCTTAGGCAAACTGGCAGGTTCGTTTGACTTTTTGTGTTCTTTAGATAGATATGTCTTTCATAATTTAAATTAATATAACTAATGTTCTTTTTTTTCCACAGGTTGCCACGAATCTGCGATAATATTTGGTGTACTACGAGTCAAAAAAAAATAAATTGTTTAATGTATTTCAATTTTCAACTTACCTTCCCTGAAAATTTAGTATTAGACAGGTTTTTTTTCTTTGATAAAGGAGTCTTTTATAACGTGTATGTAATGGATTTATTTTCTTTGTACAATTATTATCCCGAATTATATATCCCGAAAGACTTGCTTTCTCGACGTCTTGCTGGTGACCACACAATCCGGAAGGCACTGGCATATTTAATTAATCAATGTACTCAATCAATGATTCAATAAATTTATTTCTTTTTACTCTATCAAATGTTTTTGCATTACTGAAAAACTTTGTATGCTTCCAAATCCATCGAATACGCGGAGAATTACTAGCTGTGCGTTGTACTGAATCAGCTGATTCGTAGCTGCCTCGAGAAATTGCCAGCTACCTTTACGCTCGATTTTGAATTTCCAACTTCAGGTCACTGGGAGTAAGTAAATAGCGTTTTCCCAAGCAACTATCGACGATCAAACGATGAAACTTGGCACACGTTAGTATCAAACGACGATCAAACGATAGCAAAAAGAAAATATTGAAAAAGTTCAAAAATACAAAAATTGCAATAGTCGAAATTTTCGTGGTAAACGGTTAGAAGCCATCTTCAGGTCACACTGGGAGAAAGTAAATTGCGTTTTCCCAAGAAACTATCAACGATCAAACGATGAAACTTGGGATTGGTTAGTATCAAACGACGATCAAACGATATCAAAAGGAAAAAGTTTAAAAAGTCGAAAAATTTAACAACTGAATATACCAACGTTCACCAGTAAAAAGTCACTAGGCCAGACTTGGCGAAAGTTATTTGGATGTTGTGAACAAACTATTAACGATCAAACGATGAAACTTGGGATTGGTTAGTATCAAACGACGATCAAACGATATCAAAAGAAAAAAGTTGAAAAAGTTGATAAACAAAAAAGTCGTCTGCTATCTTTACGCTCGATTTTGAATTTCATTTTTCCGAGAAACTATCAGCAATCAAACGACGAAACTTGGCACACGTTAGTATCAAACGACGATCAAACGATAGCAAAAGGAAAATATTGAAAAAGTTCAAAATTACAAAAATTGCAATAGTCGAAATTTTCGTGGTAAACGGTTAGAAGCCATATTCAGGTCACACTGGGAGCAAGTAAATTGCGTTTTCCCAAAAAACTATTAACGATCAAACGACGAAACTTAGCACACGTTAGTATCAAACGACGATCAAACGATAGCAAAAGGAAAGAGTTGAAAAAGTCGAAAAATATAACAACTGGATGTACCAACGTTCACCAGTAAAAAGTCACTAGGCCAGACTTGGCGCAAGTAAATTGGATTTTGTGAACAAACTATTAACGATCAAACGATTCTTTTTAACGATCAAACGTCACCAAACGACGGCCTAACGATTCGTAAAAAAAAAGTTAAAAAAGTTAAAGTCGGTCGGCCAACTTTACGGTCAATTTTTTTTCGATTTTGTGAAAAAACTATTAACGATCAAACGATTATTTTTAACGATCAAACGGTATCAAACGACGATCAAACGATTCGTAAAAAAAAAAGTTGAAAAAGTCAAAGTCGGTCGGCCAACTTTATGCAGCCTCCGTAAACGCTTCATATTTCGTTTTCGTATGTTGGTTGAAAAATCTAACGAACTCTTCGCGTGACAAATAAGAAGGAGTGGGGGAGCCGGAGTGTCACCCCCAGGGGGACGGTAACGTTGGTAACAGTGCATAGCCGGCTTAGCCCATCAAATCCAATATGGTGGTGGCGAGTGTTATGTCAGAAAGTGTGTGTTGACAGTTCTACAAAAAAGTTAATTTTCTTGTGTAATTTTCGTTTTATTATTTAAACCTTTTATAGAAGACTATAGTTAAGTAAATCGGTAGTGAAGTGTTTCGTCTAAATCGGGGAAATACAGCGGAATATCTAACCGAAGCTAAGTTAACCTCACTCAGTTTTTCGAAAGCGTCTCGCGCAGTGAAGTCCTACACATTAATATTTTTATAATTTTGTAGATTCATCACCGAGGATGAGCTATTCGAAGTGCGTGGTACCGTATTGCGACCATGTCCGGTATAAAGAAGAGGGATGTCAACCTTATTCAAGGTTTCCTAAGGATCTTGAGCGGTAAGTGAAATACTAGTGGTTGGGTATAATATGCAGAACGTATTTGACAATGTATTATTTTTCAGGTGTATTTGGATAAGAGCTGTGGGTGTAGAGACAACCGGGCGACTCTAAATATGCGGCCGTCGAGAAATTTACCGGACTCCATCTCTACATGGGCACGGACGAACGTCGAAAAAAAGATAAGTTAAACAATATTAAAACACTTTTGTCAGCTTGGAAATCAAGTGATAAAAATTGATAATATAATAATCGTTTTCGTTATTTGTTTCAGCAAAAGTTCGACTCCGCCGTTTTGGCACCTGCTGTCGAGACAACCGGGCGACTGCAGAATACGGCCATTCGGACTATAAATTATAAAATGAATTTTAAATAACATATGTAAAATAGTATAGTATAGTATATAATTGTTATATAATAGTTAAATGTGTAAAAAATAATATTTTTTCAATAAAATACTCTTTTTTATTTTTGTATATTTTCTAATATATCCAATTCAATCCAATGCATCGTAAAACCTCTCCCGCCCAATTTTAAATATTGCAGGGCGCCAACACTGCAGAGCGAAATTCGTTGCAGAGTTTCGAGCTACAAAGTTGGTATAGAAAATCTAACGAACTCCGTCTCGACCAATCAGCGTCGTGTCAAATAACGTGGGGCCCTTTAGCATTGAGTGTCACTCCCCTGCGAGGGAGTGTTACTTTTCCCAAGGTAGAGAAAGAGTGTAGCTCCGTCGATAATTCGATGTGCGCGGGATTTTTGAATTGATTTGCGCTATTCGGCTAAACGTGAGCTCGCTGCCTTGGACTTACTTGTGCTCAATATACTAACTCAACGAATTTGGATTAATCGTCGAGGTTGATTCCTCTTCGAAGACGTTTCGTTTGATGATTATTTTCCCAAACTTCTCGATGTTGATCCGTGAGAGTGAGTTTCTTGGCAAAATTATTAATTGCAACACCAACAACGCAAGTACACTTAACAAAAACTGATACTTTATTTGACTTTAAAATTACAACTCAGAAATTTGTACTTAAAATAATTTTGTAATGAGACTGGGATTTTACTTCCTTGAGATACTATTTGATTCGAGGTTGATGATATTCTGCTTTTCCTCTCCAAAAGGGGTGACCATTTCACCTCGGTTCGGGAGGAGTTACAAAAATTGGGTTGGTTTGATTGGACTGATTCCTAGCGAGATTTTCTATGGAGGGGGTTGTTTTGGTCACACGGGGGTGACGTGAGATCATTGCTTTGTGGACGGCATTTGTGAGAAAGAAAATACAGTTTCAAAATTATAGTTCGAAGAATGTACAGAGTTTGTTTATGACTAGGTTTTCGAGCGGTGATATCGCACAAGGCGTTGATTGAAATGAAATATGAATAAGAAAGAGATTGTCGGGCTGGATATTTGTTACTTAAAGTATACCCTACACTTAAGAGTAAATACTATCGCTCTTTGTTAAGGGTTTATTCTTGGAAGGGTGTATATAAAAAGGATGTTTGTTCTTTGGGAGAATGTTTGGGAAGATATGGAACGTGTCTTATTACATTGCGTGACTGCTTGCATAAATAGATTGAGTTTGGGGTCTTTCAAATGTTTGGAAAATAATCTAGAAATGTTTTGGGAAATCATAGTTTCGTAACCGAAGCAAGACTAATTGTTGTTTCTTAAATGTAGTTTAATAAATGAAATAATAGGATGATAATAAGAATAAAAGATATACATAGTATTTGAATTTTACCGACAGGCTGCATTGTTTCGTCTAAAAGAACGCTTCAGTGTACACTTCTTGAACTAGTGCAGGGAGTCCTGGGGAGCTCACCGAAAAAGAACAAACCTACTGTCAGTGCTGACACTGGTTTGACTGGGAAATGCGCGGTCGGTATTATTAATAGTGCTGGCATGACTTACAAAACCGACCGCGTCTTACAGTACTTTCAGCACGGTAGTGGCGGCCATATTTGTGCGACATAACCTGATTTGTTTGTAACAAACGACCGTCAAACGATAGCAAAAGGAAAAAGTTGAAAAAGTCGAAAAATATAACAACTGGAAGTACCAACGTTCACCAGTAAAAAGTCACCAGGCACCAGGCAAAATTGTTTTTTTGGCTTTTGCAAGGATTTAGTTGACTACCTAACGTTTTAATTAGTATATTCATGACGACCTAACGATTACACATCATTCGACCATCTTGAAAAGATAAATAAAGGGACAACAAATTTTTCGGCTAACTTCACATACATTTTTAATTATTTTTTTTTCGAAAAAACTATTGACTACGTAACGTTTTAATTAGATTACCTAACACTACCTAACGACCACCTAATAATATAAAAAAAGTCAATTAATAACGTGCAAGGTTTCCGGCCAACTTCACGGGGGTTGCGTCGAGTCGTGTGGCCCACTGATACATCGCCGCGCACTCTACAGCGCATAAGTGGAACTACGTTTTCTGTGCCAAAAGTTAACACGGCACCTGTACATCCACGTAAATCTATGTTCTCTGATTCAAGCGTCGATGATCTGCCACTTTGTGGGCTTGGTGGAGAAAAGGAAAGTAAATCAGAATTGAGGGTTATCGGAAAATGTCAAACTATGTGTGATTATTAATTTGCTTTAATGTTATAAAAATGTTGTCGGCCATCGTAAAGGATCATCAAGGAAAACAAGCAGCTAGAAAAGAGAGACAGGGTAAGACACTTCTGACCCTCGGCATTATAATAAGGGGTCAATTTAAAGTGAAGATGAAGATTGACATAACCTCAAAAATTTCCAGGCCATTGTTTTCGGAGACCGCTTGGAACAATGTAAAATAACTAGTATCAGCGTTTGCGTTATCAATAGATACACAAGCCTCCATTATTTATGTTTATAAATTCAATATGCAACTGCAAGGTGTAACAGCAATATAAAATATATCGTTATTGAATTCGTGTACATTCGTAATATTGTTTGTGTATTAATAATAAATGTACGAAAAGTTATATATTTATATTATCATCGTAGTTAATAGGTGCACATTTAGTTTAATGTAAGAATTGATGCATAAATGAATCCCTCTTGGGTTAGTAGTATTCGCCACAGTTTTAACAATGAAATTGACGATTTTTTATTTATCATTAATTATCAGCAACACATACAGCAGTGATTAACTTTTTAAAAGTCCGCACGAAGGTTCTTATGTTTTAAGGTATCCCAATACCTTTTGTCCTGAACACATCTTGCAACCATAAACCTATCTGCAATTAGAAACTTTTTTAAGATAACAGTGAAATTAATAAGGATGGGGGATTTCTGCATTACATAACAGTATACAGTTTTGGACGCTTGCAACTATTCGGTTTCATCACTCGGTGCGAATAGAAATTATCCAATGCGCATTTAGCTCGACATAAAGCAATTGAGAATGTGAACAAATATATGAGAAATGTTTTATTAAAAACTTTCATTTGGCACGAAAAGTGTGAATGTAGAAAGTGGATTGATAATACTAGTCGAGGAAGATTTTTCATAGTACTGTTTTGAATGGATCAGCACATTTTGCTCAATTTATGTAAAAAAATCCGTGGAGTTACTTGGTTCATGCTTTATTCATTTGATATTATTCTAAATGACAATACGTCACCTCAAGTGCAGCAATACATCGCGATGTATGTACTGACACAGAATGCACCATATTTATCACACGTCAGAGATAGTAATCATAATTACCAAATCTTTTATTGGAATTACCTTAGTGGACTTTATATCAACAGAACAAAAACGCAAAGAGGCAGTGCAAGCAGCCAATGAGTTGACACAGGCTCTTGTTGATCATTTAAATGTCGGGTAAATATCGTAATTTGTATCGAAGCTGTAACTCTAGTAAAGCCTGCAGCATAACATTTAGATGAATGACATTTTACAGAGTAGCTCAGGCGTACTTGAATCAGAAGAAACTTGATGCTGAGGCCAAACAACTACAACACAGTGCAACAAATTTTGCAAAGCAGACTCAATCTTGGTTGAATCTTGTTGAATCGTTCTCCAGCGCTTTGAAAGAAATTGGCGATGCTGAGAATTGGGCAAGAAGCATCGAAGGTGACATGAGAACAATTGCAACAGCTCTTGAGTATTCGTACAAAGGTACATTTGTTATAGACAAAAGCTTTGAGCACATTATTCGACAAAAATACAAAATTAATTCGCATACTTTCGAAACTTTTCAGCCACTCAAGAGGCTCAAGGCATTCCTATGACCCAGCATCCCAATTAAAGCCTGCAGATCATGCTTATGCGTGATTATTATAATTATTAAAGGACATAAGAGAATTAATGTTTAATTTAATTGACATTCTAAATGAATTTCTTGCTTCCTGGCCAATCTTTGGTGTTTTAGCGTGTCACGATCCGAGTAACAAGTTAGAAACTTGTTTGCTTGTCTTCTTATCATACAGGGCATGGACCGCATATCGACATCAGATGACTTCGATATGTTTTGTATGAACTAAATAAAAAGAATAATTTTTATAGAAAATTTGTTGTCTTCATTCTTAAATGCCACACTCATAAAATCTATGAAAACGGAGATACTTGGAAAAACCCATTTTACGCACCATTTGTACCCTACTAAAAGTTATGCATACAACCTAAGATCGAAGACTTTTGGCATATCACTCGGAGAATAAAAATGAAATACCATACTAAAATTTAGCTACGTATACATTTTTCTGAAGACAAATCCTAAAGTTACTGAACTACTCTTATTGCACCGCGCATCAATCGATGAGCGCGGGCGCTTAGCGCTCTTTTACAGTTTTGAGCTGTCCTGGGATCCCTATATAATAATGTGAACCGAGCAAATGCGATCACACGAAATCGACAACTTTCGATCTGCTATTTCTCATAGTTAGTGTACAACAGTTATAGTCAAAAGCTCAAAAAGTCGGAAATATCTACAAAAAGGGTGGGCAAGCCAAATTTTTTAGGACAAATAGAGGGTTATTAGAGATCCCTAAATCCGCCGAAATTCAACAAAATTTACTTGTGCTTTGTTCGCCATCTTAAAAAACAGATAGTCATCGATATTTCGGCTCCTATTGATTACGATATTTCGGCACCTACTGACTACGGATTTTCGTTTTTTTGGTTAGTTTTGTACGGAAAAATATTTTCTACGACTTTTGTTTGAAGTTTTTCGACATCCGTGTAAGAAAAAATTACGATAAAAAAAGTGCGACTAATTAATGTTTACAACGGTTTATTGTCAATTATAGCGCCCCCTTTCGATATTGTTAACATTTTGTTTAACGAAACTTGTAGAGGACTCAGTTTCTAACAATTTTTGTATGACTGATTTTCCGATAACTCAAATATTACCAGAGATAGGAAACGTCGAAGTTGTCATTATAGCATTATAAGCCAAATTTGTTAGTTCCGATAGAGGGTCATTAGAGATGCTTAACCCTATACCTCGTAACTTAATTGTTCTACCTTCAAACCAGAGATTAGAGGGGAGATCAGCAACGCTCGATAAAAGTTGAAACCTCGCGAGTTGGTCCGGCGGAGCAACATCTGAGCGGCCAAATATCGAACGGTGGGAACTTTTAGGTCAGTAAAAATGAAGAAAAGTAAGACTTTTTAGCAGCAGTCCCGAAAACTTGATATGAGGGTAATTTGATGACGCTGAATCGAATGGTGTTAATTTGTTTGCACTCAGGCACCGAGCTTTTCCAGAAAAGCGTTGATAAGTGTAAAACGCCGAGTTATCTCAGAAACTGAACATTTGATCGAAAAAAGTTTCAAATAAAAGTTGTCGAGATGTACAAAATACACAAAAAAGGTTGCAGGTCCATCTTCGTATTTGCAAAAATAAGCAATTGGAGAAAAGTTCTACAGCATAATTGTAAGAGTGGGGATAAAGCCCCGCCACGCCGCCGGTCTTTACGCGTGAGTGGGAGTGCGTGCGAGCGTCTGTGTGTACTAATGCACAAACGAAGGGTCTTTAGCTATTCTCGGGCCTCTCGGTCATTAAGAGTCAGTGTAACAGGCGACGAGCGATGCGAAAACGGCATCCTTATTTGTATGAGCACTGAGCAACCGATCAGATTAAAATTTGGCGAGTACATAGAGAATTACGTCACCTTGTACATGAGACTCATTTTTTTTCGAAATTTTGAAAAAAATTTTGCAGATTCAGTTTATCACTAGAGAAATGAGACAATTCTTTATGTTGCACCGATTCTATCGAAATTTTCGGACTCTTAGGCAACGTAGCATTAAAAAACACACATTTTAAACTTTGTTTCATTTAATTTGATGCAAAATTGGCTGCAAAATTAAGGATGGAGTTTTATGGAAAAAAAACACCGAGAATATTATCGGCACAGCGTGAAAATAATGTGACGAAATTCCGTGTGGAGCGCTGACGTATTTGTCTCACGAGATGGGTGCGGGAACTGGCAGAGGAGGAGCCTCTCGAAAAGTTACGACTAATACACCGCATACAGCCACGCCTCCTATGCCACAATATCGAGATCCATTCTATATGTATATCTACTTATACTACGGAGTCCGGCCCCCTCCGAAGCCGACTGGGACACGTGCCTCGTGAAATAACGACGCCAGCCCGCTTTCCACACAAACGTAAATCATATGAACGACAAAATATTGATTGACGAAACTATGATATTTCACGATTATTCTCTAACTAACACCACAATACAGCACAATACGACCAACAATAAGAGCAATGCCATTCAGACCGATTGTTCTGTATAGTAAAATTCAGACATAATACGGTTTATCTTTCTCGCCCTAAGAAGCTGCCTATAGCTCGATCGGGCGAGCCATACACTTCGGCGACAGTATATATATATATATACGTGCGCCGCATTAGAGCTACGTGCACGGCAGAGTCGAACGTGTATGTGAGGCGTCTCTGTGTTCGACGCTCGCGTCTCATCCGTCCGCCGCGCGGGCTATGAGAGTTACCGACGAATTTTCAGTCATTTTTTCATCAAATGATATGAAACAAAGCCCAAAATGTGCGTTTTTCCATTGTGCATGCAATGTTGGCTTCAACACGATAAGAAATATCGTACGAGTATGATAATTTATCGTTTTTTTTTCATTAACAAAATAATTTATTAGAAAAAAAAAACGAGTCTTAGGATCTTTGTACCATAATTCTCTAGGTATCTTCAAAGTTTCAACCCGATCGGTCGCTCGGTGCTCGTCAAAACAAAGACGGCGTTTTCTCGTTGCCGCTGAGTTTTTCGGTGTCAGCGAGCATAGAAGAAGCGAACACTCCACAACGGATAGCGAGTGTCTTACCTACGGTTCCCACTGCACATAAATCGAATGAACGACGGTGGCTCAGTGGGCTAAGGCGTTGTATACTCGTCGAGAATATCGATGGTTCGAATCTATCTTTGCAATTTTTTTTTTCACGTCAACAATTTAATATTTTTTTGCTTAAAAAACGTCAAAATATTGACTGACGAAATTATATTTTTGTTATTACTTTGCCAGCACGGGAATGCAGAATAATCTTCCTAAGACAAACTGCATGTTGATCCTTAGTATATATCAATAATCAAATCATAATCTTATTTGATTATTTTCTACGATTTTGTTCACACGGGCAATATTATTATTTTATTTTATTTTGTACGAAAAGATTTCTTTTTCTGCGAAATATTCTGATTTTTCATTTTCATGTTTGTTAATATTTTTCATTAGCGTAATATTATAGTTGAATTTTATTATGTTCCATAACATTTTTTTGTATAATATTATAATTTTACTTTATCATATATTTGTGGGGTTTGCTCTCGACGATTTGCTACTACTCTTTATGACGTATCCACGACGCGATGTAACACGTCGAGAACAAGGGACTTCAAAAAAGTAAACATTGGACGCTCTCGACTGTCGCCCAATATATATATATATATCGATCGTCGCAGCGGTCGAGAGCCGCGTGACGTCGGACAAGGTTAGTCGCTCAGCTCGCCGGGCACGCGAATGTATTTTGAGGTAACTGCAACGTGTATTATTTTTAATTCGCCGCGAGTTTCAACGTTTTTTCTTTGATTCATTGAGCTGCGTTTGTGTGATTTGTGAGAGGAAAGTGACGTGACTCGAGGTTAGTCGCTCAACGCGTCTGATACGTGGAAAAATATACGAATGGATATCAGTGATGGTGCATAGAAGATACTAGTGAGAGTGTGGTGAGTAAGTGAAAAAGGAGTGAAACGTGACAAGGAGTTGGTATGACAAACAAGAAACACAATATATTTTTTATTCTTTCCGATTTTCATTCATCGTCATTCTGCTTTTATCAACCGTTTTGAGCTCGTCAACTATACCTTACAAGAAAATTAAGAGATAGTTTTTTATACCTAATAAAATACAAAATTTTGAACAGCCTGTATCTGTGATTGTATTTCTCGTACGGAGATTTAAAATAATGCCCGTACGACAAATGCAATGAAAGTTGCACGGGCTCTTACAAAGTATTAATTTATGAGGTATACAAAATTATTGCTTAATTTTTTTGGAAAGTATAATTGAGGAGACGAAAACAATAAGCAGAATGACGGTGAATGAGCATTATTTCATGAGAATAAAAAATAAATTCAGTGAACGGGCCTAATTGAAAATAAAATGATGGGAGAAAAGAAAGCAGATTGCGCGAGTACCGTCTACATGCTCGGTGCCTAGCCCGCGAAAAGCACAGTTGTCGGCGTTCATGTAGACGGAGCAGGAAGGCTGTGGAGAGCGTGAGCGAGCAAGAAAAGGACGGCTGGAGAACGGAAGCGGCGTTGCACTGTTTTTTCGCACTCGGGGTACAAGCGATAGCAGTTTGGATGGAGTTGGGAAACTAGGGTAAGTAACAATTGTCTGGAGCAAGTAAATTTAATTCTGATATTTAACTATAATTTAATTATTTTTTAAATATACATTAATTGTTATGGGAATGCTTTTTGAAAGAAAGAAAGCATCTGAAAAAATTGTCGTTAACTCAACAAAAAGTAATACAACTTTTTACCGTCTTGAAGTTTTATTGTGAACCTCATCATCTTCGTAATTCGGAGCAATTTCCAAATTTTCTATTTTTTCTCAAAAAACGAAATATGTTTGGAAAAGAATCCTAGAAAATTTTCTAAAAAATGAAATGGAAGCTTAGACGTCCCCCTTTATGATGTCGGTGAAAGAAATGCGTTAAACAAATTTACCACAAACGGGGTCCACTCATAAAATAACAAAAAATGGTCGTTGTCTAAACTGGGTGCTAATTGTAAAAAAAATCGTAAATTATTTATAGTGTATATATGTATGCATGCTCGGGTCGAAAAGAGAACACAAGCAGTGGCGTGAACAGATACCAATGTTTCGACCGTATATATATATTGTGATGATGGTCTATCCCCAGCCACCTTTTTTTCTTCTTTCCCACGCGCCTCTCGCATTCCTTTCCTGCCTACGTGACTTCCTACAGCTACCCCCTCGCTATCGCTGGGATATCTCTCCGTCAGAACGCAGCTGTCGTTGTTTTCCGAGAAAGGCCCAAAACCTCCTTTTTCCATTTTTCACGGTCCAGCCACAAAACACTTATCTTTATGGCCTGACCTGCCTCAAACTCGAAACACCCGCAGCCCCCGATTATCTCCCCAGACGTTTCCATTTCCAGAACGTTCTGACTCCCAAATTCTTGCCCCACCACACTACGACTTTCCCACGGATTAATGTTATAAGAACCACAGTCCTCCTAGGCTAGATAGTTAGTAGTTTTCCGATCCTCTGAGCAGCAACGTTACGCTGTCTGTTGAACCGCTGGAAATAAAGTCTTGTGTTTCCCGATTAAGTGTCTACCGCGTTTTTCCTTCTCAACTACCGCGTTCCGTAGCCGAGTCGGCAGCTCCAATAATAACAAATAAGTAAATAAATAACCCGCGACATCACATTGGTGCTAAGTGTGGGGTTTGCCAACTCTAAGTGTCAGGAACTTTGAGACGATCAACAACACTAAGAGGTTGCACAAGACATACATCCAACGCTGGATCATCCGGAAAAATCGGTGAGTAAAAACAACTCATTTACTCACTACCGCGACCCATTACCATCAATCGCGTCCGATTCCGAAAGTGATACAATAGTTACTAACTCGAACTCTATCGCGAATTTCGGTGAAATAAATAACGAAATGGCTCAACAAAACGAACACGTAAATATTAAACTGAGCGAAGAATGTTTGGGACGCGACAGTGAAATGTCAGAGCAAGACATGGAGGAAATAACGCCCAAAGAGGCAATAGACCTCATTAAAGAATTCGACGGAAAAAATAGTGGTGTCGAGGCGTTTATAAGTTCTATCGAGGACACAAGGTCACAAGTCACTCGTCAAGACTACTTCCGCCGCCTTATTATAGCAAAAAGAATTATCGGTGACGCGGCGCGCGAACTACAGGAATACGACGTCACGACATACGACCGACTATATGAGGCCCTGCGAATTCTATTCGGGAACCTACAACCTGTGAGCGTATACCGCGACAAACGTTCTCGAATGTTCCAAGGAAAACTCGAAACCGTATCGAGATTCACGAACCGATTCTTGGAGGTTCAAAACCAAGTCCTCGCCGCACTCGCTAACTCACCCGTAGAGGAACTAAAACGCAAATTCATTATCGAGTACGAGAGAGAACAAGGCCTCGAACAGTACTTGTTAGGACTCCGTAAGGAAATATCTACCGAAGTGCGCGCGCAACTGCCAAGTAACATCCGCTCAGCAATAGCCAAGGCACAGGCCTCGGAAGCTTATGACATCACGAGGGAAATGATGACGAGAAATCTCAATCTCTCCGAAAAAACGTAGCAGCGGTCCCTCGACACAGCATGCCGCCAACCCCTCGACTACCTGCGAACACGTCCACAACCGAACGATCATTAGTGCAGTGCCGCTACTGCAATCGCATGGGTCACATAGAGAGAGACTGCCGGACGAAGAAGCGAGACACAGAAAACCGTGACAATCCCTTCCCACAACAATCGGGTTTTCAAAAGGACAAGCCTTCACCTCGCCCATTGCCGAGAGTGAACCACGTGCCGGAAGAAGGATTGCCCAGAGTCAACGCAATCGCATCAGACAAACGAGTGGTCAGATTATCCATGCGAGGAATCTGCGGACCAGGAAGATTTCTACTAGACACAGGGTCCGCTATTAATTTACTAAAAAAGGGAATGCTAACGAAGGGAGCGCTGGTCAATAAAAACGTTTGCGCTAAATTCATGATGGGCAACGAAGAACACGAATCGTTATTCATCACGCAACACGAATTCGAAGGCCAAAAGCAGATCTTTCATGTGATACCGGACGATTTCCCTCTTCTGGAAGACGGGCTCATCGGTATCCCATTTATGAAGCAATACCAAACCCTCATTGGTATTGGGCCGGAAGAATTCCTTGAGCTAAGTGGGCAGCGATATGCTTTTGACACTAATGAAATAACAATTCCACCTCGATCGGTCTGCTGGATTCAAACATTAACAAATATTAAAAATGGGCCTGCCTACACGGCAGTAGAAAATTCAGAATCGGTAGTACCTTGCGTTTTCGAAGCCAAGGACTACCAAGCCCGAGTGCCCGTAATAAACGACTCGGAAGAACCCAAACGGGTTGCAATAAATTTGCTACGTGGGATAACTCTCGACGAGCTCACCCCTCCACCGTCGGAGGAGCGCCAAGACGCACCGTCGGACGTTGCAAGGATGTACCATATCGAAAGCCAGAACACAGCTGACCGTATACAAAGACTACGGGAAAATGTGCGGTTGGAACACGTGCCACCGGAACAATCGGAGCAGGTATGGGATATCGTCTCCTCTTTCCTCGACGTATTTGCCCTACCTGGAGACCCTCTACCGGGCACAAAGGCGGTCAAACACCGCATAATCACGAGTGACGATCTGCCGATAAATGTTAAACAGTATAGGTACCCACCAGTACACAAAGAAGAAATTGATCGGCAGGTAAACGACATGTTGCAACAAAATCTAATCGAGGCAAGCGATTCGCCGTATAACGCCCCGCTGTGGATCGTGCCCAAGAAATCGGATGCATCGGGAAAAAAGAAGTGGAGGATCGTCATCGACTTTCGTAAACTAAACGAAAAGACTGCCCATGACGCATATCCTCTCCCGTGCATAGATGAAATATTGGACCAACTGGGACGCGCCAAATACTTCTCCGCCTTCGATCTTGCCTCCGGTTTCCATCGCATCGCCATGGACGAACGAGATAAACCAAAAACAGCATTCTCTACACCATCGGGGCACTACCATTATAACAGAATGCCCTTCGGCCTGAAGAATGCACCGGCAACGTTCCAGAGGATGATGAACAACGCCTTGCGAGGTCTCATCGGCAACGCGTGCTTCGTTTACCTCGACGACATCATTATTTACGGCAACACACTCGAGGAACACAATAAAAAAATGATTGAAGTCTTTAAACAACTACGTGCAGCAGATCTGAAACTTCAGCCGGACAAATGCGAATTCCTCCGTCCCGAATTAGAGTTTCTGGGACACGTAATATCGGAAAATGGTGTCCAACCAAACCCCATGAAAATTCAAACCGTGAAAGAATTTCCTCGTCCGAACGATCCCAAAGCAATCAAACGCTTCCTGGGACTCGCCGGATACTACAGGAAATTTATAAAAGATTTTAGTAAAGTGGCTAAGCCGTTAACAGAACTGTTAAAGGTAACATCTACCTGGGAATGGACAGAGAAGCAGGAGCAAGCATTCAACCTACTACGCACGGCACTCACGACGGCTCCGGTGCTGCAATATCCTGAGTTCTGTAAACCATTTGTGTTGACCACTGACGCCAGTAATTTCGCCATTGGCGCCGTGTTATCGCAGGGGACGATCGGTAAAGACCGACCCGTAGCCTACGCATCGAGAACGCTCAACAAAGCGGAGCAGCGGTACTCTACAACGGAAAAGGAGATGCTTGCCATTACCTGGGCAACAAAACATTTTCGTCAATATCTGTACGGAAAACATTTCCAAATCGTGACCGACCATAAGCCACTCATTTGGATACTGAAAGCGACGGACCCTCCTACAAACAGTCGGCTGATGAGACTCAGATTAAAGCTTGAAGAGTACGAGTACGAGCCTATCTACAAAAAAGGTTCGCTCAACACGAACGCCGACGCGCTCTCTCGAATCCATGCCGTGACTACCCGACGACAGAAAGGGATGTCACAAGAGAAAGCCGATGCCATAGAAGACATCGGGAACGATGACTGCGAAGCAGCAGAGGCACCACAGGACGAAACTGTAGAGAGAGAGCCACCACTTTACATGCATTTCGAATTGTGCGAAAACATCCCGGCAAGTACGGAAATAAGCGAGGATATCCCACCGAAAGATACTCCAGCACTAAAGATTACGGACTCACCGAGCGATGAAGCAGATTGTCTGTACATAAATTTCGAGGAAGACGAAATTAACTGGTACAATCGGATCGGCACCGCTCTTATGAAATTGGATAAACCAACGAAAATCTATTTGGGTTGTGAATATTTGTGTGCTCACCCGGGTACGAAATACCGAGTCAAACAGATAATAAATTTCGTTTGGTCATCAAAGAACGAGCGGTTCCCATTGTACCTGTATGACAGAGAAAGGTACGAACCAGGTACCGAGGAAGATCGGTTACGCATCATAAAAGAACACCACGGGACTAAGGCAACAGGACACTTCGGGATAGCGAAGACCCTCGACCGCATCAAGGCTGTTGCTACCTGGCCAAACATGCAAAGGGACATCGAGGACTTCATCCGAACATGCGATACTTGCCAGAGGACTAAGCTAGTTCGCATACGTCCACAAGCAGAAGCGATAATTACCGATACACCGGAGCGACCAAACGATAAAATTGCTTTGGATCTCGTAGGACCTATCCCGGAATCTGACGAAGGACACAAATACATCCTCTCAGTACAGGATCAGCTCACGAAATACATTACTCTCATCCCGTTGAAGACGCAGGATGCCAAAGCAACAATCGACGCGCTCATACAGGACTTCATCTACATTCATGGGGCACCAAAGAAAATTCTCACCGACGGTGGAAGGAATTTTATAAGCCAAACTTTTAAACACATGGAGAAACTTTTCAAGATTTCTCACATGACCACGACGACCTTCCACCCGCAGAGCAACGGAAGCCTTGAAAGAGCTCACGGACCGATCAAGGAACAAATAAAATCTCTTATCCACGATTACCGTGAAGACTGGGACAAGAAATTAAAATTCGTGTCCATGGCATACAACACCGCGAAACAAGAAGGCATTGGGATGACCCCTTTCGAAATGCAGTTCGGACGAAAACCAAACATCCCGAGCAGCATCCCAATTCATCGGACTAACACGACCATCGACGAATACTTCGAAGGACTTCGAGCGGACCACGACCGAATCTTGAAGAAAGGGCGTGACCATCTCATAGCAGCAAAGGAACGCTATAAGTCAACGCAGGATTTCAAGATTCATCGACCTGCACCGATCTTCGATGTGGGTGACGAAGTTCTTGTCGCTCAAGAAAGAGATAAATCCCCACTCGCGCCGAAGTGGGAAGGACCAGCCATTATACTTGACCGAACATCCGAAGTCAACTACGAAATTCTCCTCCGAAACAGAAAGAAACTCATTTATGTAAATAAGCTAAAACCTTATTACAGGAATTAACCGCTCATTTGTCTAGATCATGCCGCTATCTCTGCTCCTCCTGATAACTACAGCCGCAGCTACCGGGACCTTCATACCTTTTCAAGTGGAACCCGTGGCGGGAGCCATCTACCTGGAACATTTGGAGAACGTGGTAATGTTTCACAGGACGTGGACTCCGTGAACTATGTAGACCTCATGGAGATCAACGTTCAACTCGACAAACTTTTATCCATTGCCGAAAAACTGCTCATTCTTTGTAACAATGTGCGAAGCAAGAAGAAATGCTTAGAATTTATAACTATAGAAACTGTGCGACAAAGATTGAATAAAATTGACGAAGCTGAAAAGGTCGGACGGCACAGACGCGCCAAAACACTGCTAGAGAGCGCGCGCGACGGGTTCACATACTTCGGATATGTGTGTATCTGTGTGGTAACATTGCTAGTAGCCTGTAGAATAGGACTATGCGCTTGCTTAGGTAAATTGTTAAGCAAACTTCTTTATTGTACCTTCTCACCTTGTATCAATGTTTATAATAACTGTTTCCATACTAATAACACCGATAATGCCAGTTACGCTGTACAATATCCACGAGAAGAACTACTCGCCTTGGCCGAGATAAGTCACCCTCAAGACACACGCCAAGAACTCGTCAAGAACTTCACCTTCTGTAAGACGTACCAGTAGAAGTAATGTTAGATACGCTAAGGCCTAGAAAATCCATTTAACTCTGTAAGGATTTTCTAAATTAAGGGGGGAGATGTGACGATGGTCTATCCCCAGCCACCTTTTTTTCTTCTTTCCCACGCGCCTCTCGCATTCCTTTCCTGCCTACGTGACTTCCTACAGCTACCCCCTCGCTATCGCTGGGATATCTCTCCGTCAGAACGCAGCTGTCGTTGTTTTCCGAGAAAGGCCCAAAACCTCCTTTTTCCATTTTTCACGGTCCAGCCACAAAACACTTATCTTTATGGCCTGACCTGCCTCAAACTCGAAACACCCACAGCCCCCGATTATCTCCCCAGACGTTTCCATTTCCAGAACGTTCTGACTCCCAAATTCTTGCCCCACCACACTACGACTTTCCCACGGATTAATGTTATAAGAACCACAGTCCTCCTAGGCTAGATAGTTAGTAGTTTTCCGATCCTCTGAGCAGCAACGTTACGCTGTCTGTTGAACCGCTGGAAATAAAGTCTTGTGTTTCCCGATTAAGTGTCTACCGCGTTTTTCCTTCTCAACTACCGCGTTCCGTAGCCGAGTCGGCAGCTCCAATAATAACAAATAAGTAAATAAATAACCCGCGACATCACAATATATATATATGACCGAAGCATTGGGGTCGGTCAGGAGACTACTGGTGTTTTCTTATTCTTTCTTTACATGTTAGGCGCGCCTTCTCTGAGTCTTCCGAGCGTCGGCACTCCCAGATTTTTTCCAATTGCCGGCGTGGACAAACATTATTGTAAGACGAATATATTTCTATCGTTTCATTGATATTTAGCAGTAATAATTATGTGAACAATATGTCGTCGAATAAAATTGTAATCGAAACTGCACTCATTTTTCCGAATAAAAAATCGGCGAAAATATTTTATTCTATCTACAATTTTTCAAACAGCAATTATAAAATCCCTCTTCGAAAATTGTAACAACGTAATAACAAAAAAGTTTTGCATATTTTCTATAATTGAAAAATCGACGGAATTCAATGAAGAATTTATTCTCCAAGTTACCGCCAACCTAATTATTATTGCTAAATAGCAATTCTATATATTGGAATAAATTCATTTTATAATAATTTTGATCCGTGACGACACTCATGTTAGGTAAAATCCTGAGCGCTTCAAGGTTTTATAGGCAGGTCTAACCAGAGGTTCGGATCTCAAACCTCAAATTTTCGGAGCTACAGATTGAAATTTAGAGGGTATACGTAATTTTTAATTCTAAACAAGTTTTTCGTCTTAGTAATTTTCAAGAAAATTGTGCGTTCGCGAGAAAAAAATTAAAAACTAAAAAAAAAAGGGGGGTGGGGGTCGGGAGTGGTTTTTGACCTCTCACGGCTGTAATTTTTCGATTTTCCGAAAAATTTAACTGCACGATGTTAGATAATTTAAGTCCGCGGTAGCACTAGTGTATCTGTAAAAGGGGGGTGGTAAAAATTGTTCAAAGTTTTTTTTTCGGCGTGCGGTTCTTTTGTCAAGTCGCGTTTCATTAAAAAATTCATATAAAATCAAATAACTTGAAAATAATTTTGTTAACACAGCAGTTATCTGTAGAATCGTTTGTTTTATAATTTTCGTGAAACAAAAAAATTCTATGATTATTTATACCCGTTGTATCACAGTTTCAATATTTGAAACGGCTTTTTTTGGGTGTTCCCATGAACGAAAAATGTTTTAGCCTAAATATTTAATAAACCTACTTTATAACGAAAAATAAAGTTCCTTGAAAGTTTCTCGTCACTATCACCGTTTACGCGGTAATAATTATTTTAACACGCGACGCGAGAGACAAAATTTTTAAACCCGCGACGCTGTATAGACAGAGAAAGACGATCGCCTATCTCTCTCTTACTCACAACGCATAGGGAGCCTTCGCTGGCTCAGTGCCGGCGCTCACGGACACACTCGCACACATTTATGCTCGGACTGTGTCGCACGACGAAGCTCGTCGCTATGGCTGGCAACCGCGCGTTCCTCGAGTCCGATGCGACAGAGAGGTACTTACCCAACCACAAGATCAACACACGCATCAGCTGTGACACTTCGGTTGTCTGTTCGCGCGCTGCCGTAAATTTTAATTTTCAGCCGATAAAAATCATCAAACAATAGAAAAATTTCGAAAAATCGTTGTTAATACTTATAGCTTATTCAACTCAAAATTGTATGAATATAATTATTATCGTAACGCGCAAATACATTTTTTTTACCGAAATCTTGTTTTTCTATATGAAATAATGTAGGACATGTAGTTTTTATATGAAGCGTTTCTTTTTTTCTCAGTACTTTTGAGTACCTATCACAGTAGTACGTACAATAGCAGTTGTAGTTCTGCAATGTTTATTGCTCAAGAGACTCTTGACTATTATTTGGAAAATTTGTTGCATTTGATTGTTCCCTAATTCTCTATTTATTGTCTTTTTTTTTACTCCACTCAATCAATATTTCCATTTCTCGGCGTGCCAGAGTAATGACTTTATTATTATCACATTCCAACGTCTCATCGCAAATATAACACAAATTACTTGAAGCCATTATAGGCGTCACGCGAACGCGGTTTGGCGCGTTCGCTTGTTTTATTTTGTATATATTTCTCTCCGCCTCTCAAATCGCGTCCAACTCATTGTCAGTCTAACAATAAGGCCGGACCGGCGAAAACGTATAGTGTGACGCCTTACATTCTCAACAGCGTTGGGTAAGTACATCTTTGTCGCACGCATCATTGATGCCTAATACTTCCCTCTCTGTCGCATCGGACTCGAGGAACGCCGCGCGGTTGGTATAGCGAAGAGCTTCGTCGTGCGACACAGTCGCACGACGCACTCGCACACATAAATGTGTCGAGTGTGTCCGTGAGTGCCGGCCCTGAGCCAGCGAAGGCTCCATATGCGCTGTGAGTAAGAGAGAGATAGGCGATAGGTCTTTCTCTGTCTATACAGCGTCGCGGGTTTAAACATTTTGTCCCTCGCGTCGTGTGTTAAAATAATTATTACCGCGGAAACGGTGATAGCGACGAGAAACTTTCAAGGAACTTTATTTTTCGTTATAAAGTAGGTTTATTAAATATTTAGGCTAAACATTTTTTCGTTCATGGGAACACCCAAAAAAAGCCGTTTCAAATATTGAAACTGTGATACAACGGGTATAAATAATCATAGAATTTTTTTGTTTCACGTAAATTATAAAACAAACGATTCTACAGATAACTGCCGTGTTAAAACAATTAGTTTCAAGTTATTTGATTTTCTATGAATTTTTTAATGAGACGCGGCTTGACTAAAAAACCGCGCGCCGAAATAAAAACTTTGAACAATTTTCACCACCCCCCTTTTACAGATAGATTAGTGCTACCGCGGACTTAAATTATCTAACATCGTGCAGTTAAATTTTTCGGAAAATCGAAAAATTACAGCCGTGGGAGGTCAAAAACCACTCCCGACCCCCCTTTTTTTTAGTTTTTAATTTTTTTCTCGCGAACGCACAAGTTTCTCGAAAATTACTAAGATGAAAAACTTGTTTAGAATTAAAAATTACGTATACCCTCTAAATTTCAATCTGTAGCTCCGAAAATTTGAGGTTTGAGATCCGAACCTCGAGTGAACCTTTGAGAGGGGAGCGATTGAGGGAGAATCCGTGCGCATTGAGCATATCGTGCGCGCGACACGAGCTCTCGGTCCTCTACGCGACCCGAAGGATATAGTAGCTTCCCATAAACTATTTTAAACTAATATTTTATTTTCAGAGTATATTTGCATAATTATTATAAGATTAATTGTAAAATATGTTAATTACTAAACTCGCTCTGTGAAAGAGCGAGATCCCAGCGACGGCTGTCGCTGTTCTGTTTCGTCCGCTAAAACGGACGAAGAGAATTACAGTTTCTAAGAACTGTTGTCAGTTAAGAAAAACTGCCCTGCCAAAGAGCAACACCTCAGCGACGCATGTCGCTGTCCTCCTCCGTTCGCTAAAACGAACGGAGAGAGTATCAGTTTATAAGAACTGATTAACATATAATATGATTGCAAGAAATATATTTTTGTATAATACATATTTCTTTACAGATGACTGGGTGTATATTACCCAGACGCATATATATATGCTGAGTCGAAGCATTGTCATCGGCTCTCGGCACGGCTCGTGTTTACTCTTTGCCACTCTTTGCGGATAGTGGCAGAGGGGGAACACGAGCTGCCACATATCGGGCGCGCGGCACGAGGCCCGGGGCACCCATGCGACCCGAAGGATATGGTGACTTGCCATGAACTAATTTTTACTAATATTTTATTTTCAGAAAATATTGGCGTAATTATTATAAGCCTAATTATAAAATATATTAGTTAATAAACTCGCTATGTTAAAGAGCGAGGGGCCAGCAACGCCTGTCGCTGTGAGTCTGTCCGCACAATGGACAAATATAGTTTTAATTATTAAAAATCATGAATTAACACATATGTTAATTAATAAACTCGCTGTGTTAAAGAGCGAGATGCCTTCTCTTTCGTCCGCTAAAACGGATGAAGAGAATTACAGTTTCGAAAAACTGTTGTCAGTTGATAAAAACTGCCCTGCCAAAGAGCAAGATCACAGTGACGCCTGTCACTGTCCTCCTTCGTTCGCTAAAACGAACGGAGAGAGTTAGTTTATAAGAACTGATTATCATCTATGATTCCATTTTTGTATAATACATATTTCTTGACAGATGCTGGGTGTACATTACACAGACGCATATATATATGCATAGCCGAAGCATTGTGATCGGTTCTCGGCACGGCATCATTTAGTATATATTGAAGAAACTGCGCTGACGTTTTTTTATCATTCAGTGTGTACAGAAGAAGCCTTGCTGACATTTTCTCATCACTCAGGCTGTATCGAAGAAACTTTGCAGTCATTTTTTCATCGTTTAATAAAACTTTTTTGCTAAACACAGAATGATGAAAAAAGTCAGCAAAGTTTCTTCGATACAGACTGAGTGATGAGAAAATGTCAGCGCGACTTCTTCTGTACACACTGCATGACACAAAAACGTCAGAGCAGTTTTTTCAATACATACTGAATGATGAAAAAATGTCAGCGCAGTTTCTTCAATACATACTAAATGATGAAAAAAGGTTAGCGAAGCTTCTGTGATACACACTGAATGATAAAAAAATGTTAGCGAAGCTTCTGTGATACACACTGAATGATAAAAAAATGTCAGCGCAGGTTCTTCAATACATACTAAATAATGAAAAAAACGTCAGCGCAGTTTCTTTAATACATACTGAATGATGAAAAAATGTCAGCGCAGTTTCTTCAATACATACTAAATGATAAAAAAAGGTTAGCGAAGCTTCTGCGATACACACTGAACGATACAAAAATGTCGGCGCAGTTTTTTCAATACATACTAAATGATGAAAAAATGTCAGCGCAGATTCTTCAATATATACTAAATAATGAAAAAAACGTCAGCGCAGTTTCTTCAATACATACTGAATGATGAAAAAATGTCAGCGCAGTTTCTTCAATACATACTAAATGATAAAAAAAGGTTAGTGAAGCTTCTGCGATACACACTGAATGATAAAAAAATGTCAGCGCAGTTTTTTCAATACATACTAAATGATGAAAAAATGTCAGCGCAGATTCTTCAATACATACTAAGTAATGAAAAAAGGTTAGCGAAGCTTCTCCCATATACACTGAATGATAAAAAATATCAGCGCAGTTTCTTCAATAAATGATGAAAAAATGATATTTTTAATTTCTAAAAATAATGAATTAACAAATATGTTAATTAATAAACTCGCTCTGCTAAAGAGCGAGATGTCAGCGACGCCTGTCGCTGTAAGTCTGTCCGCTAAAGTGGACAGAGAAAATTTTAATTGTTGATAAATGTTTATTAACAAATATGTTAAAGATTAATAACCGTTCTGTTAAAGAGCGAGGTGCCAGTGACGCCTGTCGCTGTGAATCTGTCCTCACAATGGACAGAGATATTTTTAATTACTAAAAATAATGAATTAACAAATATGTTAATTAATAAACTCACTCTGCTAAAGAGCGAGATGTCAGCGACGTCTGTCGCTGTAAGTCCGTCCGCTAAATTGGACAGAGAGAATTTTAATTGTTTATAAATGTTTATTAACAAATATGTTAACGATTAATAACCGTTCTGTTAAAGAGCGAGGTGCCAGTGACGCCTGTCGCTGTGAATCTGTCCTCACAATGGACAGAGATATTTTTAATTTCTAAAAATAATGAATTAACAAATATGTTAATTAATAAACTCGGTCTGCTAACGAGCGAGATGTCAGCGACGTCTGACGCTGTAAGTCTGTCCGCTAAAGTGGACAGACAGAATTTTAATTGTTTATAAATTAACAAATATGTTAATTATTAATAACCGCTCTGTTGAAGAGTGAGATGCCAACGACGTTCGTCGTTGTTTATCTCCGTCTGCTAAAATAGACGGACATAATTTTAATTCGTAAGAATTTATAATTATCAAATATGTTAATTAATAAAAACCGCTCTGCTAAAGAGCGAGATGCCAATGACGTTTGTCGTTGCATACTCAGATTTATCATAATTCTGTTATTTATTGCTGTGGTTGCAGCAAAAACAAACTCGAATGTTTGGTACGCTCGGCTATATATTGTAGCGAGAAAGAAATTCTTGCAGCGTACGTGTAACATGCACACTAGTGTATGTTACATGTGCATAGCCGAGCATTAGCATTAGATTTTCGAACGGGGCGGGTCATGGCTGGCCCTGCTACGAGGCCTCGGCCTTCGGTCCGCCTCGTGTACCGGGGCTTCGTAGCAGACGCGCGCCGTGACATCTAGCGGTAGTGCGCAGCGGCTCGTAGCCAAATGCTGCGAGCTCTGCACTACCGCTGGGAAAGGGAACCCGTCGAAATTTTTCTCCGTGTTACACTGACTCTTAATGCGAGTACGAGCGTTCTGTATGGGTATCTATATAAGTCGGTGTATCCGCGCGGCGTTTTTAAATCGAATCTTGATGCCTATAGTACGCCGTGTTTTATTTGTTATAAACAATATTGAACCTTGAATAAAAAAACAATATTCTGTAGGCAAATAGTTAAGCGAGCCGCGCATGAGCGCGAATGGTAATTGACGTAAACAAGTTTTTCAATCGAATAATCAACCATTATAATTGCCCCCTCCCCTTTCACGGGGACAACAAACAGATAGAGGCGGGGAGTACAAACAGATAGAGTACGGAGCTCGGATGGAAAAGTCGAGGCCGTAGAGCCCAAATAATACAACGAACCAAAGTGTAGGGGTAGAGAGGGATTTCACTGAGTAATAAAGTGTTAATAGAAAACTCTGACTATTATTACCAATTTCCTCATTAAATTTGCTACAATTCCATTTTCACAGGAATTATTGTTATTTAGTCGAGAGTAAAAATAATGAATTAATTTTGTGTTTCGACATAAAATTAGTTAATATAAATTGTTTGCCTCACAACAATTTATCTGTATATCAAATTGAATACATATTCTTTTTAAGATGAAATAAAAAATTTAAATATTATTCCTAATAATGGTATATTTTTTAATGGTGTATCAAATTAAATACATATTAAAAAAAAAAGAATTTTCTGTCTACATAAAATTAATTCAAAATATACAGGAAAGGATACTAAAAATGTGGAATTGATTTTTTGTCTAGACATAATTTTAATTCATTTTTATTATGTTATATGAAAACATTAATGCATTTTTATTCAGCTTGTCAAAAAATTACAAGAAAAAAATGAATTCGCCATAAAATAATTGGAATGTAAATTCGATAAATTAAAATTATACTACGACTGCGTGCTATTTCAAAATCAAATTGAAATACCACAATTATAATAATTCTATTAATTGAAATAAATTTTAAATCGCACGGAATTTGTATTATGTCGACACAAAATATTCGTTGTCAATTTTCGTTATGTGCATAATTTTAATATTTAAATTGAAACTAAATACTTCATTTTAATTCCACGAAATTTTGTTCAGAAATTAAAATTACATACATAATTTTAATTCTCATAATACAATACGGGGCATTCAATCATGTACATAATTTCAATGCGAGAATTAAGGTTATTGAAAATATTCTAAATAAAAAAAAAACCTAGTAGTCCTGGGAACAATGTGACTGATTACAAATGGGGCGCTCCGGGTTCGTGTAACGTATTTTTGTCGTCTTTAAGACATATGTGATGTTGTTTGAGCGACGATCTGGTGGGCGGGAGAAGGGTTATCGAAAAATAAATTGAGAGTTCTTAGACGCGAGATTCACCTGTACGGATCTTCGGTTTTATTTTGTCTAAAAGTGACGGCACAGACAAAGAGCGCGATTCGCGCTACGCGACGGTCGGTAGGGCTGATCGTGTATTTTTTAGAATAAGTCCGAGTTTGAGAAGCCGAGTCGAGAATTTACGTTGAGCTGAGCGGATGTCCAAAAAACTGAGCAGGCCGTGGTCGAAAACTGAATATAAGACAAAATGGAAAAACTGTTATCACACTGCTGTACTCTTAGAGCTCTCGTGAGAGAATGGCCGAGGAACCGGTTCCGGTCAGGCACGAGGCGAGCCGGCGAACGTAGAAGAGAGGGTAACCGTCGAGCAAGCATCGATCGACGCTAGCTCCTCTATCGACTGTGAGATCAATCGAGCGGCAATTTTCGAATCCTCCTTTTCGGTCTCGCCGAATCAAGATGTAGATATTTCTACGAAATTTAAATCCTCAATCGAGCGAAAATGCTCGCTCTTTCTCCTTCCCCCGCGTAAACGCTCGCTGTCACTGACACCAGCCTGGACAGGTGCAGACCTTCGGAGGGGGAAGAACTTGGAGAACGATTTGGGATTGGTAAAATATAAATAAATAACAAAATCACAAATAACTGAAATTATCTATTATGTGAACGTGCACAGTTCTATCGAGAAAAAAAAGAACAGAATACGGTACACGAACCTGGAGCGTCCCGTTTCTAATCGGTCACATGGTTCCCAGGACTACTACGTTTTTTTTAAATTTAGAATACTTTCAATGATTTTAATTCTCGAACTAAAATTATCTACATGATTGAATGCCTCGTATTGTAATGTGAGAATTAAAATTATCTATATAATTTTAATTTCTGAGAAAAATTTAGTGGAATTAAAAGGATGTATTTAATTTCAAAGCAAATATTAAAATTATGCACATAACGAAAATTGACAATGAATATTTTGTGTCGACATAATACAAATTCCGTGCGATTTAAAATTTATTTCAATTAATAGAATTATTATAATTGTGGTATTTCAACTTGATTTTGAAATAGCACGCAGTCGTAGTATAATTGTAATTTATCGAATATAAATTCCAATTATTAAAAAATGCATTAATGTTTTCATATAACATAATAAAAATGAATTCAAATTATGTCTAGACAAAAAACCAACTCCACGTTTTTAGTATCCTTTCGTGTATATTTTGAATTAATTTTATGTGTAGACATAAAATTCATGAGGCTGAAGTTGGCCGATGATCTTTCAAAGGACATTTCAGCAGCGCATAATGGCTCTAAAAATGGTTGGATTTGAAAGAAATGCACAGCTCTGTTTTCGCTATAAGGAAATTGTATCGGGGTATTTTTTTGGTGTCCATAGTAAATTTTGAATTTACAGAGGATTTTTTTAATTGAAATGTGATCCAGAATACTAGAAAAATTATCGAAAAAAATACAGAAATTCCGGACTTAAAAACAAGCATTCGGGGTATATAATATAATAATAATAGAGTTTTATTTGCATAACTTTTACAGTTTTTTTTACAAAACCTCCCCCGTTTTTATATTTTCACATTTTCATTCTCTTTCCTCACCCTCCTCCCCTCTTGTTTCCAGCCCACTCTTACACTCCTTTTCCATCTCCCTATAGTACTCACATATTCGTCTATCTAACTTTCCTCTTAGCGCCTTCACCAGCTCTTCTTTTAACAAGCTTTCCTCCTTTCCTGTCATCCAACTTTCAATTCCTCTCCTGCTTTTTTCCGTAACTAATTCTCTTCCTCTCTTACATAATATGTGCTCCATCGTTTCCTCCTCCTCATTACACATTTTGCATCCCCACTCGTTTTCACCTTTTTTCCCGGCTCTTCCCACGTTACCGCACCTTCCTCCGATCAGTACCTCCACGGCTCCTCCACATTCTCAACTAATTCTTTATAAATTTTGTTGTACGACGACCTCTCCAACGCCTCCCTCTCTTTTATCAGTATTTTCCTTCTCTTTCCTTGCCGTTTCCCATCCTTTTGCCATTTTCCCTTGCATCCACATTTTATTCAACACCTTTCTCAGCTCTTCCCGTTGCTCTTCCACCATTCCTTTTAACATTTCTATCACCATTCCGTCCTCTCGTGCTGCCTTTCCATTTTTCATTGTCCTGAGAGCCTCTTTCAGCTCCTTTTTTTCGAACTCTCTGTAAAAGTCTCTCTTCTCTTCGTCTACCTCCTCTGCCCTCCTTTCTCCTACTTGTGATACAGCTTCCTCTATATTTTGGTCAATCCTCTCGATATTCCTTCCTCTGCTCCATTCAACAACTTCCGGAAGTTTCCTTCCACTGCTTTCTCTTTATCTTCTCCCCCCCCCTTTTCTTTTCTTTCTAAATTTATTTATCGCTTCCCACCATTTTGCCATATCCTTTGCTCTTCCCACCTCCTCCCACATTCTGTTCCTCCATTCCTCCTTTGCCTCCCTGTATATTTTCTTTAGTTTTTTACGTTCCTTGGCCATCTCCATTTTTGTCTCTATATTCCTGTGCTTTATGAACACTATTAGCTTTTTCCACACTTCTTTTCTCTGCCTTTTACACTCCTCATTAAACCACCTTGGTAGCTCTCTCCTTTTTCCTTTCTTTCTTTTGCTCCTTAGCCCCACCTTCTCCGACACCTTGATTATTCTTTCTTTCAACTCTTCCCACTTCTCTATTTCTCCTTTCCTCCCCCATTCCTTTCGTAACTCCTCGTGAAAATCTTCCGCTTTATCCTTTTTCCATATTAGCCTCCCTACCTCTTGGTCCTCTTTCTCTTCTCTCTCCTCTCTTTCTTCCATATTTCTGTCTTTTTTCCCTATCCCAAACACTATCGGTAAGTGGTCTGATTCTATTCTTTTTTCAACACTTATCCATTTTACCTCTCCTCCCTCTCCTCTATCCACCACTATCACGTAATCTAATACCGATCCACAGTATTCTTCGTTTCCTCCTACGAACGTTATTTTTCCCTCCCTATCTCCTTTCACCCTTCCATTCATAATCTTCAAACCTAGCTCCTCGCATATTTCCAACAGTCTTCTTCTCTCCGCATTAATTGCCTTGTCCTGCGATCTTCTATACTCGTTTTCTCCTTCTTCCGTATCCCCGTCATTCTTTCCTTGCTCATCCCCTATTCTTGCGTTCACACCCCCACAATTATCACCCTATTCCTCGTTTCCGCTTCCCCCAATATTCTTTCTTTCATTTCCTTTTCTATTTTTCTAACTCCCACATTGTTGTATACCGTTATTATTGCTATCGACTCTTTTTCATTTCTATGTTTATTTATTAGCCCATACCTCCACTCTTCCACTTTCCACTTTGCCCCTTCCTCTTTTCTTATTCCGATCATCTGCCCACCCTTTGCCCTTCCTTTCTTTGCTCCTTTCTCTCTGCTAGCTGCCTTAAAAAACCATTTGAATTTCCCACTTAATTTCTGTTCTATCGCCTTTTCGTTTTTTTGCTCCACCCACGTTTCTTGCAATATCAGCATATCCGCCTCCTCTAGGAACTCCCATGCGTCTGCTATCTTATGCATCCCTGCCACGTTCCACATTATTACCGTATTTTCTCGATTTCTTTTCCTTCCACCATCTTCTTGTTTTCTTCCTTCTCTGCTCCCTACTAATTGTCCTCCTTTCGCATTCCCCTCCTTCTTTTCTCTGTCCATTGCTTTTGTAGCCCATATGCCATCTCTGTCTTGCCCTCCCAGCATTTGTTCGTCCCCTCCCTTTTCTAAACACGTCTCCTGTATCGCTTTAATATCCCTTTCCTGTCGCCCGTCCCACGCTCCACAGAGCCATCTTTCGTTGTCGATGCCTCTGTGGAAACCCCGGTCCTGGATTTCCCACTCGATCCGTCCGTCTTCTGCGGCCTGCTTCCTCCAGTTCACCGCATCTCTCGTTCCAGCTTTTCCATATCCCGTCTATCTGTATCTTGAGATACCCTATCCTCGCCTCTCCTCCTTCTTGCTCCATTATCCTCCTTTGCTCTTGTATCCAATTTTGCACTTCTCTCTCCCTCTCTGTTGTGACCTCCTTTATTTTTGTTTTCTCTGCTCCTGCCGTTCTCCTTCCGATACGCTTCATGACTCGTATTTTATCTTCCATTGACCCCATTTGCACTAGTATCCCGTCCCTGATCTCCCGCCATCTTTGGATTCTTGGCTTCTTCCCGTCCTTTCCCAGACCGATTTTCTATATCCGATACCGGGCCATTTTCGGTCTTTTCCACCTCTTGTATATCATATTATTTTTTCTGTGCTTCCTCCTCCCATTCTTGCTGAGTCAGTCCTCTCTTACTTTCTTTTTGTTTCCTTCTTGTATACTCTTCTCGTCTCTTCTCTGGCCTTCTAGTAACTTCTCTCCATTCCTCTGCATCTGTCCGCATTCCTCCTCTTTGCTCTTGTACTATTCCTTCCCCCTCCCCGTACTGTTCTTCTGGTATCATTTCATTCTGGTTCTCATCCCATTCTATTTCCTGCCTCCTCTTCCGCTCTCCTTCTCCTCTTGTTTGTTCTTGCTGTCTGTTTTCTCTCTGTAATCTTTGTATGCTTTTGCCCAACTCCTCATTTTCTTTTACGATCTCTTCCATCCGATGGTCTTGTTCCTTGAATCTTTGTCTCCACCTTTCCTGTTCCTCTATCATCATCTCCTCTACCTTGCTCTTCTCTATTTTCTCTTCCCGTGCCCTCCTCTTTTCTTGCTGCTCCTGCCTTCTTTCCATTGCCCTTATCGCTTCTCTTACCGTTTCCTTTATCATTATCATCGTTTTCCCCTTCCATTCTTCCTCCCATCTTTGTTTTGCAGTCACTATCATCTCTTCGACTCTTTCTATTATCCCTCTCTCTCTTCTTCCCAACCCGTTGTTATCTTGTTCTTCTGTGTCCTCTTTCCACCCTTCTGCTTCGGTTCTTTCTCCCCCCCCCCTTCTTCCTTTTTCTTCCTGCCCAATGCTCCATCAACGTTCTTACCCCCAGCATTTTTTTTCTCTTGAATCCCAATGCCCCTGCCAGTCTCCCTCTTCTTCTTTTTCCTGTCACTGTCATTGCTCCAGTTGATTCTTTTTCCTCCTCGTCTATCCTTGAGGTCTTCGGAGTTTCACCGTTCTCATCTCTCTCTGCTGCGTACACCACCTCCTTCCCGCTCTCCTCCGCTACTTTCCCATCTCCGTGGTCATTCGTGCGCCCTACCTTATCGTCACTTCTCCTCTGGTTCTGCTCGTCGCCACCACTGTCGCTCCCTATTTCCACGTCACCTCTCTGAAGTTCGCTCACCGCTGCTTTTCCATTCTGCTCGTAGATATCACTCTCCTCTCGTCCATTCCAGCTCCTAGTGTTGCCTTCTATTACCTCCATCCTCGCAGCTATTCTCCTTACGCTAACCACGATTTCTCACTTTTCTCTCGCTCCTTTTTCCGACTTTTCACACCTTCTCTCCACTTTTTCTATTATCTCTACGGATTCCGCCGCCTCTTTTTCCCTCACTCCCCCTGCTCTTTTCCTCACTGTACTCTTTTCACTCTTTCACTTATTACTTTCAACTGCACGCTTAACTCACACGTGTTGTTGCCATCGTCGCCATTTTTGATCTTCCTCATTCGGGGTATAATTTTGTTTTGTTTTCTCACACCGTTGAATGAATAGATGGAAATGAATGAATAAACCTTTAGCATACATTAACTTTGAGATGGAATGTCACAGATAAAAATGTAAAAATTGTATGGATTGGTGCTAAAATTGTCTCAATGGTTTTCTACCATCGACTAGCCTAGACCCCTTCTCCCACCATCAACTACGAGATAATGTAATGTTACTTAAGTCACTGCATCGGAACCGGAGGCAGTGACTCTAGTACCGACCTTCCGACGGTTAACTTAGTTACTCCGTATACAAGCTTGTTGTCTACGGACCGCAACATTGAATCACGTATATTTCAAATAAACGAGTTGAGACTGTTTTGCTACAGTAAAACGACTTTATATTTTGTTCATTACTTGCGATTCTCTCGGACCGTAACATTCTGGTGATGCTGCCAGGATAGTCTCACCATAATCTTTCTATGGAAGGAATTGAAAAAGAACTATCTCTGACGTCGAACCACTGATTCCAAGAGTTGTTACGTCCCAGCATGGGCGCCGCACATCTCCGGTCGATAAATTAGATTACCATCTTGCCTACCTCCGAAACAATACAGCCTGCCGGTAAAATTCAAATATCATGTATATCTTTTATTCTTATTATTTCATTTATTAAGTTACATTTAAGAAAGAACAATTATTCTTGCTTCCGTTACGAAACTATGATTTCCCAGAAACATTCCATATCTTCGCAAACATTCTCCCAATGAACAAACACCTCTCTTATATACATCCTTCCAAGAATAATTAATAACGATAGTATTTACTCTTAAGCGTAGAGTATACTTTAACTTACAAATATCCAGCCCGATAACCTCTTTCTTATTCACATCTCAACTCAACGAACGCATTACGCGATATCACCGCTCGAAAACCTAGCTATAAACAAACTCTGTACATTCTTCGAACTATAATTCGAAACTGTATTTTCTTTCTCACGAATGCCGCCCACAAAGCAATGATCTCACGTCACCCCCGTGTGACCAAAATAACCCCCTCCATAGAAAATCGAACAATCTCATTAAGAATCAGACCAATCAAATGAACCTAATTTTTGTAACTCCTCCCGAACCGAGGTGGAATGGTTAACCCTTTTAGAGAGGAGAATCAGATTGAACCAAACGTCGAAACCAAAAGTATCTCAAGGGAGTAAAATCCCAGTCTCATTACAAATTATTCTAAGTACAAATTTCTGAGTTGTAATTTCAAAAGTCAAATAAAGTATTAGTTTATGTTAAGTATAATTGCGTTGTTGGTGTTGCAATTAATATTTTTCCCAACAAACTCACTCTCACGGATCAACATCGAGAAGTTGGGGAAAGCAATCATCAAGCTAAACGTCTTCGAAGAGGAATCAACCTCGACGATAAACCCAAAATCGTTGAGTTAGTATATTGAGCACAAGTAAGTCCCAGGCAGCGAGTTCACGTTCAACCGAATAGCGCAAACTAATTCAAAAACCGCGCACATCGAATTATCAACGGAGCTACTCTGTCTCTTTACCATTTGGGACGCAACAGAGTCACGAAAACACTTCGAATCAACGTTTCAATTACGTCCATGGAAGAACCATTGAAACTCTGCAAGAAGTATAATTGACATATTGACAGATCAATCCCTGAGCAATTATACGTATCTACGCCGGAACATCAACACCACAAAAATTAAGCGTGCTACACGGTAAGGACAATCCCGCGAGATTGAAACCTTTCGTCAATAAAATACGAAGAAACACGTCGTCAATCTAGACAAGTTTGTAACAACTTGTGTCGATTACGTACGTTTAAAGAAAAGTCCAAATTCTCGGATCGCGAGCAGAAATATTGCGCGAGAGCGCTTACGACACGGCAACCCGTCCGACACACGTCGAGCGAAGCGAGAGCGCCGATTACTTTATCGCACGCCCGAGAGATGGCGAGAGCGCGCCTCACGCTGTGGCTACCGCCTTTACACTAAGGCCGATCCGCATCGCCGAGTTCCGGCAATCCTGACTGCAGCGCCGCCATCGACCAATCAACAGCCACGGTAACGAGCGACAGCCTACGCGCTCTGCGTAGCGACACGAAAGAGCCACGATTTCCGCCTTCTGGCGAAAAGTAGTTCTCTACGACACTTACGTCGATCGACACGTGTAGTAGCCTGTACCGTTAATAAATATATATATATACGTTTGCATTTCCCCCAAAAAGAAAGTCTCGTGAAACTCATTACTTACTGACGAAATAGCCGGACCCTACGCTATCATATATTCTACCGCTACAAAATTGGTGACCCCGACGTGATCGGAAGTTTACAGTGACTTAATTAAAAAGACAGTGCAATGCGCGAACACGTGCCGGAGACCGGCAGCCATTAACGCGAAAAACTGCCTCGTGTTTCATCGTCTCTCGACACGAACAACTTATGGTGTTCGCGAGTTTTAATGAACTTTCTCTTTTTACTACCTGTCACTAATCATTTTAAATAATTCACGTCCTTGCGGTATAAATATATATTTCCGTCGAATATTTTTATATTTCTTTGACTCCGGACGAACCGGCGTCTCTTTGAAGCACGATTCACCATAGAGTACGCATCGATCCGTACCTCGCCTATCCACGTGCAATCTGCGATTTTTCTTGTGCGTGGATTTCGCGAACGCTTCGCCGAGTGTCGTTAGGTAAATATTTCTGCGCAATTTATAAATTTTTGACAAATAAAATGTCTTTCGTAGAGCCCGCCGAGCTGCACATGTCGCGCATAGCGAAACTCCCGCCATTTTGGAGGCACGAGCCAGCAGTCTGGTTTCTCCAAGTGGAGGCTGCGTTTGGCATCGCCAGAATAACGACCGGTGAAACGAATTACCAATATCTTCTTGCTAACCTGGATCCGTCAATATTACCGTTCGTCATGGACATAATTCAAAACCCTCCGGAAATAAATAAATACGAAGCCATCAAGGATAGAGTCCTTTCCTCGTTCGCCGAATCTAGTGAGAGCAAGGTACGGAGACTAATTAAAGGTCAGTTTTTGGGCGATCAGAGACCCTCGCATTTTCTTTAAAATTTGAGAACTTTGGCATCAAATCAATACGAGGACGCATTACTTAAATCGTTGTTTTTGGAACAACTCCCGCAAGAGGTCAGTGCGATACTCTCTGCTTCCAGCGAGAACGACTTAAATAATAGACTTGCTCTCCTAGCAGATAAAGTCATGGATCTTCAACGCCCGACACATGTCAACGCAGTGAGTGTTCTACACCAGACAAATTACACGAAGAATTATTTCGACGCATCGACGCTTTAACAACCAGATTCGACAGAATAATAAAGGAGGCAAAACGACCTACGACGAACAAAAATCGGACCAGGAGCAGATCGAAATCTCCCTGGCCTGCCTGACGCAACAGCAACAATCATGCCAGTGAACGTGACGGAATGTGTTTTTACCACCAACGATTCGGCACAAAAGTTCGAAAATGTCTTCACCTCTGTGCGTGGGTATTACGCAATCCTGAATCGGAAAACGAGTAACGTCGCCGTACATCGAGACGGTAAACGACGACGCCTGGAAACAATATCGTCTCGTTATCCTAGACAAATGATCAGGTTTGTCATTTCCCGACGACACCGGGGCGGATTTGTCAGTGATACCGCTCACACAAGCAATGGGTAAACTTAACGCTTCACCATTTCGTTTGTACACCGCAAATAACTCTGTGATTAAAAAATATGGTGAAAAACCTTTAACACTTAATTTAAAATTACGCCGTAACTTTACTTGGAACTTTATCGTGGCTGACGTGTCCCGCAGCATTATCGGCGCAGATTTCCTTTCGCACCACGGACTTCTCGTTGATGTAAAAAACAAACGGCTAATCGACGCAGAGACGCAAGGAATCTGCTACCCTTCCAACAGACGTCTAAACGGGGTAACTGAACCGGATAGATATCCTATTCCGCATTTACACGATTTCTCGCATCAACTCGGCGATTGTAAAATATTCTCAACAATATATTTGACACGTGCTTATTACCAAATACCGGTTGCACCGGACGATCGACCAAATACGGCGGTAATAACCCCTTTTGGATTATTTGAATTTCGTATGATGACGTTCGGACTATACAACGCAGCGCAGTCTTTTCAAAGATTCATGCACGCGGCCATTCGTGGCCTAGACTTCGTATTTTGTTATATTGATGGTCGCTTCAAAAATATTGACGAACATTCTCAACATTTGAGAATGTTATTTGAGCGCCTCGAAAAATACGGCTTAGCGATCAACATCTCGAAGTGTATATTCGGTAAACAAGTCGTACACTATTTAGGGTACGAAATAAACGAACATGGTACACGCCCGATTCCCGATCGCGTCGCAGCAATATTGGAATACAAAAAGCCGTCTAATATCTCAGAACTCCGACGTTTTCTCGGAATCATCAATTTTTATCGTCGCTTCATCTGCAACGCTGCTCGTCCACAAGCCTTACTGAACGCTTATCTCGCAGGCGCCAAGAAAAAAGACAAGCGACCTGTCAATTGGACACTAGAAACGGAAAAAGCTTTTCATGAGTGCAAAACCCAACTAGCAAACGCGTCTCTCCTTGCACATCCACTCACAAACGCTCCACTTGCACTTCAGATGGACTCGTCTAATGCATCAATGGGTGCTGTTTTAGAGCAATGGTGCAATGGAACCTGGGAACCGCTGGGATTTTACTCAAAGAAATTTACAACTGCTCAAATGAAATATAGCTCGTATGATCGCAAACTACTTGCTATTTTTTCCAGTCTAAAATTTTTCCGATTTATGGTAGAAGGACGTCCTCTTACGATCAAGACCGACCATAAACCCATCGCCTTTGCCTTCAAGGAACGTTGTGAAAAAGCTTCACCACGCCAACTTTGCTAATTAGACTTTATCGGCCAATTCGCAACCGATATCGTACATTTGAGTGGCTCCGACAACGTAGTTGCGGATTTTCTTTCCCGAATTGAAACGATTAACATGTCAACATTGTTTTCAACAGAAGACCTCGCCGAAGCTCAATCAACAGATGAAGAGTTGGGAAATTTGCTCAATTCTAATACATCCTTCGATCTTCGACCTCTTTGAGTAGACAATACCGATAAAATCGTCTTCTGCGACATTTAAAATAACAAAATTCGACCATACATACCTATCGCGCTAAGAAGACGCGTTTTTGACGCCACACACGGACTGCCACATCCCAGTGGCAAGACAACGAAGACTATCATCCAAGAAAAATTCGTATGGCCTCATATGAGGAAAAACATCACCGAATGGGCACGTACCTGTCTGCCTTGTCAACGTAGTAAAGTCTCGCGATATAATCGAAACATACCAAAACACATCACGGTACCAGATGAACGTTTTGGTCATGTCCACGTTGATATCGTTGGACCTCTACCCCCATCAAAGGGTTTTCGATACTGCCTCACGATTATCGACAGATTCACCAGATGGCCTGAAGCCGTCCCTATAGTCGATATGACCGCTGAGACGATCGCAAAAGCCTTTTTTGCAACATGGATCGCCCGCTTCGGTCCACCAAATACCATTACAACGGATCGAGGTTCACAGTTTGAATCGGCTATTTTCAACTCTTTAATAAAACTAATCGGATGCAAAAGGATTCGCACAACAGCCTATCATCCAGCCTCCAACGGCTTGGTGGAACGTTGGCACAGATCTTTAAAATCTGCAGTTATGTGCCACGAAACTACTGAGTGGATCGATACTCTTCCTCTCGTTCTCCTAGGATTGAGAACCAGCTTCAAGGAGGATATAAAAGCTACAGCAGATATATTCTACCGCTACAACGCTGTAGCGGTAGAATATATGATAGCGTAGGGTCCAGCTATTTCGTCGGTAAGTAATGAGTTTCACGAGACTTTATTTTTGGAGGAAATGCAAACGTATATATATATATTTATTAACGGTACAGGCTACTACACGTATCGATCGACGTAAGTGTCGTGGAGAACTACTTTTCGCCAGAAGGCGGAAATTGTGGCTCCCTCGTGTCACTACGCAGAGCGCGTAGGCTCTCGCTCGTTACCGTGGCTGTTGATTGGTCGATGGCGGCGCTGCAGTCGGGATTGCCGGAACTCGGCGATGCGGATCGGCCTTAGTGTAAAGGCGGTACCCACAACGCTGTGGCGACTCTAGTCGGTTCCTAAGTGTAAGTTTCCGAACTACATGGTCACACAACCTATGAAAAAGGAGGGGGTTCGAACGACGACGACGACGACGTGAGATACAACCGCTCTACCTTTGTTCTTACCGCCTCGGACTGTTACTCTTTGGTTAAGGTCTTATTACGTTTTGATAGAATGATAGTGTTGCTGAATAAATAAATAATTCTATAGTGTTTATTTATGAAGATTCGTATTATGTGAGGTCCTGGATCCCTACATAAATTGGTGACCCCGACTTTAGTACAAGAGACTCATCACGCACGTGCACACGCGCTACCGCAGAGTGCAATCAACTTTCGCGATTTTGATTAACCGATGTACAGGGTAATCAAAAACTAAAACAATGGTGCTAACGCAAAGTGACGACGAACAATACGACCAGGCTCAAGGATCGCCGGAACAGGTACGAGATAATCTTAACCTCTTGGCCGGAACCAGCCACGCCGTTGAAACAAGAGAACCGCCCGCGTCCACCATGGAAAAATTAACGATTCCTGCATTTTGGTCACAAAAACCAGAATTATGGTTCCCCACTATTGAGTTAACGTTTCAATATCCCCGGATTACGGCGGATAATACGAAATTTACAACAGTCGTCTGCAAACTCGACGCGGACATGTTAATGCTTGTCGAGGACGTTGTTCTGCGCCCACCACCGATCGGCAAGTATGAGGCGATTAAACAAGCGTTATTAAAAAGATTTTCGGTATCAGAGGAACAGAGATTTTTAACACTCATCTCCGGTCTCCACCTCGGCAGTAAGAAACCTTTGTTTCTACTCGCCGAAATGGAATCGCTAAATAATGGTCAATTGGATCCCCTCGCCGTACGCACATTGTGAATCGACCATTTGCCATGGCAGGTACAACTTGTACTAACCACCGCCGAGGCATTAGACAATACAGCCATAGCACAACTGGCTCACAAGGTATGGGAAATCCATCAAACAACAGGGAACAGCATAACGGCAATAGCCGCCCCGCAAAAACGCGACGACAGCCTCGAAAAACGAATCGACGCATTGACCACGCAAATGGGTCAAATTTTGAAACGTCTAAGTGTGACACGGACAGAGAATCCTGAGTATTGTTACTATCACAATAGGTTCGGGGCAGCGGCAAAGCGGTACAAGGGAGGTACTTGCAAATTTCCCAAACAGGATCAGGGAAACTAACCGCACCACTAGTCATTTCGGCTGTCACTGGTTGTCAACGGGCGTCTCGCCGAGTTTTCCTCGCCGACCAATCGATCGGCAAACTATATCTAATGGACACAGGAGCGGAGGTGTCCGTGGTACCTCCATGCAAGGGCGAATGACGGTCCATGTCAGAACAAAAACTCTTAGCGGCAAACCAGACCATCATCGACACCTTCGGGGAGAAGAGACTCAACCTCCACCTCGGATTCCGAAGGCCCATACGAGCATCGTTCTCCATCGTGGACGTACCGTACGGTATAATCGGTGCCGACATCTTAGACGAGTATCATCTCGTCGTCGACGTCACCCTGGGCTGCGTCATCGACCAGGATACTGGGATTCGCGTCAAAGGAGTCATGGGCAATGCTGCTATCACCGGAATCGCGAGGATCGGCAAGGCATCGGCATACACTGCTATACTGCAAGTTTGTCCAGAAATATTGGACACCGAGACATTGCGAACACCGGCAAAACACGATATAGTCCATCACATTGAGATGACGGGACCTCCGATATTCGAACGGCCACGTCGCCTCAATACTGAGCTATACAAAACGGCCAAGGAGGAATTCCAACGCATGGTGGAACGAGGCAGCTGTCGACCATCGAGCAGTAGTTGGGCCAGTCCATTACACATGGTACCAACAAAATCGGGCGGGTGGCGCCCATGTCGTGACTACGGACGACTCAATTCATGAACGGTACTCGACAGATATCCCGTGGCACACATATTAGACTACGCGTCTATACTACACGGAAAAACGTTTTTTTCCGAAAATCGACCTGGTGCGTGCATACCACCAGATACCTGTGAAGCCGGAGGACGTGCTCAACACTGCCGTTTGTCCACCGTTCGGGCTATATGAATTCCTAGTAATGCCATTCGGGCTCTGCAATGCCGCCCAAACCTTTTAAAGGTTTATACGAAAAGTCTTGGAAGGTTTGGACTCCGCATACGCATATCTGGACGATCTTCTTATTGCCTCAACCGACGGAAAGCAACACACGGAATATCTGCGCGCAGTGTTCTCTCGGCTCCGTAAGTACGGATTAATAATAAACAGTAAAAAATGTGTTTTTGGCGCCGACAGCCGTTTTCTCGGCAGGGTTAACTTCTATCGACGTTACGTGTCGAACGCGGCCACAATACAAGCGCCACTATACGCTCTGTTAAAAGACCGCCGCAATTAAGATCAGCGACCCGTCGAATGGACCGACGAAGCTCTGGCCGCATTAAAAAAATGTAAACAAGACCTTTCCAACGCGGCATTGCTGGCCCATCTGGTACACAAGGCAGAGTTGCAGCTCACAACCGATGCTTCCGGCATCGCGATGGGAGCGGTCCTAGAACAGCGCAAAGGTGAAAATGAATGGAAACCTCTGGGTTTCTTTTCTAGAAAGCTGTCTCCGGCGGAGGTCAAGTATAGCGCCTACAACAGAGAGCTAACGGCGATCTATCTAGCCGTCCGATTTTTTAGGACATGGGTGGAAGGATACAACTTCACCATCCGCACCGACCACAAACCACTGACCCATGCATTCGATCAACGCTCAGACAAGGCGTCGCCACGGCAGATCCGCCAACTAAACTACGTTAGTCAATACTCGACACGGATAACACTGGTAAAAGGTGCCGAAAACATCGTGGCCGACACATTGTCAAGGATTGAAAGCAACGAGACAACGCAGCCGCTACGACTGCCCATTATCATCGAGCTGCCAGCACTCGCCGAGGCACAAACAAACGACGAAGAACTACAACGACTCGTGCACAACAACACGAGTTCGCTGAAACTGCAACGTCTAACGTTTGGAGCTGAACGCCAGGAGATATTTTGCGACGTATCGCAAAATGATATCAGACCTTTCGTTCCTAAAAGCTGTAGGAAGAAAGTGTTTGATACATTACAAAATTTGTCACATCCTGGAGACAAAACAACCGCCAAACTTATCAGGCAGCGTTACGTTTGGATCGGCATGAATCGAGAAGTGATACAGATGACAAGAAATTGTGTACAATGCCAACGTTCGAAAAACGGCCGGCACGTACACACCGAACCGAAGACATTTAACGAGCCTGATCAGCGCTTCGACCACGTCCACGTGGACATTGTGGGACCGATGCCGGTTTCGAGAGGGTACCGCTATTGTCTAACAATGGTCGACCGCTTCTCACGATGGCCCGAAGCAATCCCGATCACGGACATCAACGCCAACACCATCGCCAGGGAATTCTTTACGCACTGGATAGCACGGTTCGGATGTCCGTAGACCATAGCGACAGACTAGGGAGTACAATTCGAGTCAGTACTGTTCATGGCGATGACCCAATTAATCGGCAGCAAGCGAGTACGCACGACAGCCTACCACCCCGCGAGCAACGGCATGGTAGAAAGGTAGCATCGAGCTCTGAAAGCCGCGATTCGCTGCCACGAAACGGAACACTGGACAACCGTCTTACCCGTAGTATTGCTGGGGTTCAGAACCTGCAACAAAGATGACATTGAGGCCTCTACGGCTGAATATATGTACGGCATCACGCTTCGCATACCTGGTGAATTTTTCACCCACGAGGATCCACCGTCGGACCCGAACATCTTCCTCGAGGAATTTTGCATTCATATGCTGAAGCCAACACCACCGTCGCACCACTGTAAAAGAAAGACGTTCTATCACAGCGAGCTATGGGCATACAGCCACGTGTTCCTACGCCAGGACACGCATAAAAAAGGCCTCAATCAACTCTATTCAGGACCACACAACGTCATCGAACGAATAGATGATAAGGTCTGAAGAATCGAAATCAACGGCCAAGCCACCAATGTCAATATCGAACGACTCAAACCCGCACACTTAGCCACGGAGGAGGTCAGGGAAACATCGCCATGGTCAACTCTCAAAAAAACCAACGATCCGGCGCAACCACACCGGACGTACACGGGACCAAAGAAAATAGTCAGATTAGATATTTAAGAAACACATGATATTATTATATAGTTACAATTTTATATCATTCAGTTTGTTATACCTTCGCAACTCGTTCAACCGCTATGTTCATACCACTCCGTTTACTTAGGAGGGGGTATTGTGGCCACTCTAGTCAGTTCCTAAGTGCAAGTTTCCAATGTACATTGTCACTCGACATATACAAAAGGAAGGAGTTCGAACGACGACGACGCACAGTGGTTCAGAGCAGCCGATTCCCTGGCCAAAAGTCGACAAATGAAGGTTGAAAGATCGATGTTTTTTAAATATTTTATTGTAGAGGGGGGTTTGGGCCATTCAGATCGCATAAGCAGAGATCACGATATTGTATACGTGTTTTCCTGTGACAGTGGTAAATTGCCGCTCGTAGGAACACACGCGCGACGCTTCAGTGCCCAGTTATACAATGCTCCAGAAAATCATACATAACTTTACAACGACGCGGCCGATTTCAATTTTCCAAAATGGAAAATGTTTATGAAGGTATGTAGACACATTTTATGTACATACTTCAATGTTCGAAAATGTCTGTCGTTATTTATGAAACGTTATGCTAAAGGTAGTCGTGATTTTCATATTTTTTCGCTTCTTTAAAAATACATTTGTGTCGATACAAAAAATTTTTAACACATTTTAACGCTGGCATTGACAGGTACATGTTTATTGAACTATCTATTGTGACGGGGAAATAATTTTAGTCAACTCTTCCTCGACGTCACCAGTCCGATTTCGTATTCAAATTGTCAAATACCACGTAACCGATCGCAAAATATATCCGAGCGATCAGCTGACAATAATTTGGCAACAGCGGGTCAACAAAGGCCGAGCGATAATTAGACAACATCGCCCGGTTCGTCTATATAAGGAACGAACCATTGCCTTCGACAGCACGTTCTCGTCTGTGAGCCGTTCGCGTAAAACGAATATATCATCTCTCTAACGTCATTGTAAGACGCAGGTTCCGTCTTTGTCTAAGCGGACGCGTATATTGACAAAGAAATTAGTCGGACTTCCCCTACGTATGTAAAGGGGAAGCATCCGTTAACTGAATACGTAGGAAACAAAACTGTGTACGCGCTATACCAGAGTGTAATTTGTCTATAAAATCTTGTATCGTGTAAACCATCGTCAGAGCCGGAGTCTATTCGAATCAGAAAATAAGTAAGTAAAGTGAGGGTTCATATATTTATCTGGCACTCTTTTCTTCTATTCCTTGGTCCTCCAACGTCCTTCCCTGAGCTTTCTCACCTTGAGAACTAATATAAAATAAAATTTGAAAGAATAAAGTAACGTCTAAATATCCGGTTGTCAATTCCCCTCAAATTGACTGGCGCCCAACGAAAATCATATAAATAAAAAATAATTGTCAAGAGCCCTACCAGCCGGCGGACCACGGCCGCGGTAGGTGTGGGAATTTTTCTTTGTAAAAAAGTCCCGTCTCACTATTAATGAAATTTTCAAGCATTAGCTGCTCGAAAGCTGTTTAATAATAACGATTTTAGTGTTACCGTGCACGCTGTCGTTCGCGTTACGCACTGTGACCAATGGCGATACTCTCCGCTCAACATTCTATACCTGAGGTTTGAAAGGTCCCAGGTATGGAGGGTTTTTCGTAGATGTTTTCTATTTCTAAAATATTGTGGAGATAAGTACGGTATATTATTGCAACGGTGTAGCATTGTGAATAAAGATTTTAAATAAAATTCCAACTGTAATGACCATTTTTACGAACATATCGAAATATGTTAACAAATATTATTTCAAACATTGTTCATGAACAATAAACACAATTTGTACAACATAATAATAATGTTTTTTAATCAATTGTTCATGACTGTAGGATTGCTTATAACATTTTTACGTTACGTATAATGTATATACTATATGTATACAATGTATATACAACTTTTTAAATTTTAACAGGACATTCATGTAAAGAAATCATTTGTACACGCAGACAAATATTCTTGGCCCTACATAATGAATGGAGCTCGAAATTTGACAGACAAGTGGATGTTCTGGAAAAATATTTTACCGAATCGGATGTCCTTTCGCAATTTTAATTGGTGAAAGGAAATGTTTAAGGAATCTTCTATTTACAATGAAGATAAAATGGCAGGATAGCCGCAGAATTCTAGAGCGCTTTTACGCCAATCATGAAGAATGGCTTGACCAAGACTATTGCGGTTTGTCGATTTTCCTATTTCTTATATCATTGAAATTTTTCATTTAAACGTTTTTTTCACTGTCGAGCTGACGTTATTACAATTTGTTGTAGAATACGGATTTCAAAAACAGGGACGTACCTACTCCTAATTATGATAAGTCAGGATTGGAAAGCTACAAATTTGGAAGACCCTCATTGGATTTTTCATCACCCTGCGAACGGAGTAAGCGCCGAAAAGTCGATGATCTTCGGAGATCAACAAGTCCAAGAGCATTGGCATTCGCAACGGAAATGAATCTTCGTGCTTCTGGGTCGCACGGTGCAGCAAAGGTGCTCAAGGGTATAACAACCACTTCTCCTACGCGGGCCTCTCGGTATCAGTTAGCATTCGCACAAAGTTCTAGACCAGTACGTCAAGAAATTAGCGCAGATGTTGCTCTGAACTTGATAATAAGCGATAAAATAACGAAAGAAACGTACAATATGGTCCGGGGATTAACCAATGAAAACAGCAACGCGTCGGTTTATCCCAGTTATAAAATATCAGCTGCCAAATATCATTGTTACCCACCAGAGTGTTCAATACGTATAACGGAAACAAGAGCGGAAGTATCATTGCAGGCTTTACTAGACCATACTACAGCTCGATTGGTTCAAGTACAATCTGATGTCATAAAAACACTCGAGAGTTCCTTCACGAATAATATGGAATTAATTTTGAAGTGGGGGTGCGATGGTTCGTCGTCGCAGGAGTATAAGCAAAAATTTGACGAAAGCGACAGCTCTGACGCTCATGTATTTTTTACGTCCGTGGTTCCGTTACAAATGCTAGCTTCAAACGACAAATCTGAGCGGCAACTTGTCGCTTGGAAGAACCCGAAGAATCCAAGGCCTTCTTCACCCCGTTACTGCAGACCGTTAAGATTGTAATTTTTGAAAGAAACCGTGCAGTCAACTGTTGATGAACAAATATTGATAAGTAGATAGCACCTCTCGTCACATTCGCTACAGTACTGTAGCGAATGTGATGGAGGGTACTAACGTTGAAGTAACATATGATTTATCATTTACAATGATAGATGGAAAGGTGAGAAATGCTATTACTGACACTAAATCTGCGCAAATATGTTATTTATATAATTTGACGTCGAAAAATTTCAACAATTGAGAATTGGTTGAACAAACAAAATGTGACAGCTCTAAATTGAATTTTGGAATTTCTTCCTTACACGCGTGGATAAGGTTCATGGAATGCATGCTTCATATTGCATATAAATTAAATGACGGGACGAGTAAATATTAGGCGCGATCAGTCGATGAAAAGAAAGCAGTTAGCGATCGTAAGGAACAAATCCAAAACAAATTGAAAGCTGCTTTAGGTTTAAATATTGATATGCCTAAGCAAGACGTTTTTTTGAGAACGTTGTCTTAACAGCCGAAATTTTGAATTTGGACGAAAAATTCGTAGCAAGTTGCAAAGTTATTTTGCAGACAATGGCGAGCGGTTTCGCTGTACATATCGAAAAGTTCAGGGTTTGTTGCTTAGACGTCGCGAAACGATATATTGAGCTATATTCCTGGTATCCGATGCCAACATCGGTACATATTGTTTTAATTCATGGCTACGCGATAATACCAATGGGTGCCTTACCAATCGGACAACTTTCCGAGGATGCTCAAGAAGATAGGAATAAGGACATTCGTCGGAATCGCGAAAATTTTTCTCGAAAATGTACGCGAGAGAAAACAATGGCTGATGTTTTTCGTCGGCTTCTTGCATCCTCGGACCTACTCATAACAAGTTTTCAAAAATTAAAAATGAAGCATAGTGCACCATTACCCTCTGATGTAATAGAACTTCTACTGGCAACAACAGAAGGTAATGTCGCAAATAGTAGCTTACCGTTAGCAGAAACCGATCCATCTGACCAAGATTATGATTTTTAATTAATGGAATGTAATGTGAAATAAAATAAACATTTACATATTCTACAAAATTGTTCTTCATTTTGGAATTTCAAATGTCATTAATCTAATATCAAATTTATAATCAGCGACCCCGAAAACTCAATGATGCAAGTTTTCGGAGCGATAAAGCGATTATTTTTTCAAAATATCCGCCATTTTTAGCCCGCCATTTTGAATTTAATCATTTTTATATCAAATTCGTAATCAGCGATCCCGAAAACCTATGAATGAAAATTTTGGAATTATTATTCTCACTTTTCGACTTTTGGCCAGAGATTGGCCGTTCTGAACCGCTGTGTGACGACGTGAGATACAACCTCTCTACCTTTCTTCTTACCGCCTCGGACTGTTACCCTTTGGTTAAGATCTTATTACGTTTTGATAGAATGATAGTGTTGCTGAATAAATAAATAATTCTATAGTGTTTATTTATGAAGATTCGTATTATGTGAGGATCTGAATCCCTACAGCGCGGCAACCCACCGTACAGCCACGCACAGCGCTCTCTCACAAGCGAAAGCCTAGGCGCTCGGGCATATAAGAGCGACGTTCATCATAATCGGTACCACTCGGTCACTAGCATGACACACATTAACGTGTGTGTCAGCCATAACTGGAGTTGATACGTCACGGCGAGTGTCAACTCACTCTTTCTGCCCAGTTTGCTAGGCACAACCCATCACAGGACGAGTGCACAAATCACGGAAACATCATCTATCCAAGCGGAACCAACATGGCGACTCATCGCAATTACTCTCGATGACAAACCACTTACCTGACCAACACAGGAAACGCTGATCAGCTAGGACGTAAGAATCCGACGTTGGAACTCACCCAGTCATCACCATCCATCAGCTGCATCTCCCAGTCCACCTCATTGGTGAACTCGAGCTACATAGACTCGCCTCACATACCGAGTTCACCGAGGCTGCCGGACGGAGCCAATATCCGAGAGTGACTGGGAGACAGTTTCAACGGCCAACGTCGGAACTCAGTCCACGATCCCGAGCATCGTGAGTCCCATCAGAACATTGCCGGTAACACCACCAGGGAGCCCACCATACACGGAAGGCTATTCCGACTCGAAGACACCCTTCCATAGAACACAAACACTACCAGCTCTATAACATGGCGAAAAGCTACTCACGTACACAGTAGAGATTACAAATTTTGAATAAATGACGTTTTTGTGTTAAATTAATTGTCTTTCCGCCACATGCTCCACCCTCCATCAGCGCTCTGAGCTGAACACCAAAACTGGCCTCCACGAACTACCTCGAAAAACGAACTGAATACAGTTTCGACGAACGATCCGACTTCTCTACGGAAGAATTCGCGACCACCAGTCCACCTTAGACCACTGCGGAAATGTCGAAAGGATTGGAAGAGACCACCTCGAGGGATGTCATGGACCAACTCATGGCAAAAATGAATGCGATAGCCACAAACATAGGAGCGATGACCGACGTTCTAACAAGAATTCATCAGGACAACGTTAAACGCGATAAGGAAATCGCAGAAATAACGGCATTAAATGGCTTAGTGACCGATGATACCGATTCTGAAAGTAATCCAGACGAACGGAGGCCGCACTCGCACGGCCAACAACGTGTTTACAACCCATGCTGAAGGAATACGCAATGTCGAAACCCTAAGGTCCGATTGCACCGCTTGCACTTAAGCTGTAAGTGAAACTTAAGATGTTAAGTGGCTTGCACCAACCGAAAAGTGACACTTCAATCGCGCTTAAGTTCCACTTTCACAAAGTGGAAGACGGGCATCACTTAGCGACTTTTAAGTCATACGTAACCTACAAATACTTCTTCTTCTTTTTTAATTATTGGCTTTGAATCGACACCGTGGTGCGATGCCCATTTCACCGATAAATAACCTACTGTTGGGCAGGATGAGGTAGGACACCTTCATTAAACAAGTTAACAGCAATGATAATGCTTAACGGACACTTTTATTGAGCAAACTTGCAGTCGTAGAAGAATAAGAAGAGAATTCTTAACACGTCTCTATAAAGGTTATGAAAAAGTTCGATAGTGGCGCTGAGCATGCGGTAGCGTACAAAAACAAAACACGCGCGAAAATCAAACGCAACGCGTGTTGACTAATAGTTTTCCTTGGTATGAACAACACCCCCTCTCACCGCGGGTTGCGCTTCGATTTTGGTCATGCCAAAACCTTCGATGCATTTGTGATGACTGGGTCCGAACAAAGCTTTGGTGAACACGTCTGCGATCATCTCTTCCGTCGGAATATATTTGACGTCGAGCTCCTTTTTATTGTAGACTTCCCTCACGTAATGGTATCTAATGTCGATGTGTTTAGTACGTGAATGATGCATAGGATTTCGCATCCACTTCGACGCGCTTTGGTTATCGCAGTAAACGGTGGTCGGTCCGTCGATCACGAATTCATCTGCGATATCTTTAAAGATTTTTCGCAAGTAAACCGTTTCTTTTGCCGCCTCACACAACGCCATATATTCGGCCTCAGTACTTGACAGCGCAGTAGATTTTTGTTTCCTGGCTTCCCACGTAATTGCAGAGCCTGCTAGTACAAATACAAATCCACTATATGAAACACGGTCGTCTATGTTTCCACCCCAATCTGCGTCGACGAAACCAATTAATGGTTCATTTGTCCCTCGATAAGCTAGACCGTAATTGATCGTGCCTCGTAAATATCGCAGAACGCGTTTTGCAGAAACCCAGTGTTCTTTTCCAGGATTATGATTAAAATGGCTCAAGGCACTGACTGCGTATGCTATGTCAGGGCGAGTCGAAACAGCCAAATACATCAATGATCCAATTAGCGACTGGTACGGAAATGCTTTCATTTCAACGATTTCCTCTTCATCCGTCGGCTGATTTTGTTTTGTCAACTTCACGCTGCCGTCCAATGGAGTCTTTGTGGGTTTTGCTTCACTCATCCCGTATTCAGCCAAAATACTTTCAATGTACAATTTTTGGCACATAGTTGTTGATTTATTTAAGTCATGTTGAGAAAACTCAATGCCCAAACAGTATTTTAGTGGTCCTAAATCTTTCATTTGGAATTTGTGGGCGAGATCTTCTTTTAGATGAACGTACGCTGCTTCGTCATTTGTGCCGATGATGATGTCATCGACGTAAATAACAACTATCAGATGACTGTTTTGTTTTTTCATTTGGTAAAAACATTTTTCCGATTCCAACGGGATCAAACCAAAACTTTTAAGCACCTGGTCTAATTTTATGAACCACTGGCGTCCCGATTGTTTCAACCCCTACAGCGATTTTTTCAGAAGACATACCTGGTTTTCCTTTCCTTTTTCGATAAATCCCTCTGGTTGTTCCATAAAAATTTCTTCGTCAAGATCGCCATTGATATACGCCATTACAACGTCAAGTTAATATAAGGTAAGTTTTAGCTCTGCTGCGAGTGCTGTGAGGATTCGTATAGAACTCTGTCTAGCAACGGGCGCGAACGTCTCCCGAAAATCTACTCCAAGTTTTTGAGTATATCCTTTTGCCACTAAGCGAGCCTTTTTACGTTCCACGCTTCCATCTGCGTTGTATTTTGTCCTCAGAACCCATCGACAACCGATGACATTTTTCTTTTGGGGACGATCAACTAGAATCCAGGCATCGTTACTTTTTAATGCAGTGAACTCAAAATTCATGGCAGCCATCCACTGTTTTGCTTCAGATCCGTTTAAGGCTTTTTCAACCGTTAAGACGTTTGTCTCGTAACAGGCTAGATTTACTTCTTGTATAATCATGTTATACAACTTCCGGGGTCGCCCTCTTTGGCCCTTGACCAGTCTAGGACGTCCAGGCCCCCTCCGAGCGGGAGTAGGTCCTATCGTCGTTTCGGTGTCAACGTTTTCGACGTGATTACGTGGTTCTTCATTTTCTCCCATTTCTTTCACGTTGTCATTTTTGTTATGCGACAGAATTATGTCAAACTCCGCATTATTGTTTTCATCGCTTAAGCTTTCAGAACGCTCTGGTTCTTCGATAAACCTTACGTCCCTGCTTACGATGATTTTCATCGCTGTTTTATCCCAAAGACGATAGGCCTTGGATTCGCTTGCATATCCCACAAATACACATTCTTTTGACCTTGATTGGAATTTTCCCTTTTGTGTTTTGTCTAATGCGAAAGCTTTGCAACCAAAAATCTTAAAATTCGATACATCCGGTTTCTTCCCAAACTTGACCTCATATGGAGTCATTTCATTTAGGCTTTTTGCTGGGCTTCTGTTTCTTATATATGCTGCTGTTGATACAGCTTCAGCCCAGAAACTCAATGCGAGATTTGACTGCAAAAGTAAACACCTGGCAGTTTCCACTAATGTGCGGTTCATTCTTTCCGCTGTACCGTTTTGTTGCGGCGTGTACGCTGTTGTGTATTTTCTTCTAATGCCGGCTTCTTCGAGTCGCTTTGTGAATTCCGGTCCACAATACTCCAAGCCGTTATCAGTCCGTAAAATTTGTATTTTTTGCTCGGTTTGATTTTCTTCCAAAACCTTGAACTTTATGAATGCATCTTTGACTTCATTTTTAGATTTCAGGAACCTTACCTCCACCCACTTGGATTTTTCGTCGATGAATGTGGCAAAGAAAATTGCCCCTCCAATCGATGTTGTTCTCATGGGTCCACAAACGTCTGAGTGGATAAGATGAAGGAGCCCGTAGTTCCTTGAATGCAACGTTTTTTGAAAAGGGGTCGCACTTTGCTTTCCTTGGATGCATATTTCACACGCAGTCATCTTCTTGTTATTTTTTATTTTAATGCCATGAACCATTTCTTTTGAATTAAGCATACCAAGATTCTTCTCGTTGAGATGTCCATAGCGTTTATGCCAGATTTCCATTTCGCTTGCTGCAGCTGTGGATTCTGTGCCTGCCGGTAAGAAATACAGAGCGCCACGTTTATTTGCTTTAATTATAGTTTTCCCACTAGAATTTGAAACCCATACGTGGTCGTCCTTGAATCTGATCTCGTAGCCATTTTCAGTCATTTTGGAAATTGACATGAGATTTGTGCTTAGTTTTGGTACATACAAAACCTTTTCGAGTTTTATTTTTGTCCTTTCGTTTACGTTTGACGCTGTCAAGTGAACTGTGCCGTTTCCGTGTATCTCCGTCGTTTGATTTGCAGCTACTTTTACGTGTCCACTTATCACTGGAGTAAAATCGCAAAATTTTGCCCTTTCGTGACACATGTGTGAAGTTGCGCCGCTGTCGATACACCACTCATCGTCTGATATTTGTTCGGCGTTCATCGCGATGGCTATGGAAGCTTGTTCCGAGAGTCGAGAATTGTCACATTTTTCTTGACGTCCACGTTCGAAAATGCTCGAAACTTGTTCGTTATGTTCCTCTTTACTTTTTGAAATCTCAATAGCACAGAAGGCTTCTTCGGTGTCTACATTAGCTGCGTATTCTTCTGAACCATTTTTTGTCTTTTGGTCCGCTACCTTTTTCCAACATTCCGAAGCTTTGTGCCCTATTTTATAACAATAGTTGCATTTGTAATTTTTGTATTGCTTACTTGTATCGTTTTCCCTTTTTCGTTGCATATTTTTCAAGTTAGGGGGTTTTCTGCGATTTACAGATACTTTTGTAAAGAATGCATCATGTTGTTGACTCGCTTGAGTCGTCTTTTCTTTTCTCGAATTATGTTCTTCTAACAGCTTAATTTTCAAAGCTTCTGGTGTTGGGAGCTCATCCCTCGTTTCAATCGCACAACGGAAATTTTCATAACTGCCTGGTAGACTGTACAATAAAAGTATTGCCAAAAGATCTTCGGCTACTGGAATCTCCATCTCTGCGATCCTGTCAACTGTACTGAAAAAGTTATTTAAGTGTTCCATCATGTTCTCACCTTCACGCATTTTCGCGAACAAAAGTTGTTTCCAAAGGGTCGCTTTACGAGCTGGCCCTTTTGAATGATAAACTTCTTCTAATTTTCTCCAAACTTCAGTTGACGTCGCACAGTGCTTTGCATGACACAATTCGGATGGTGTCATGGATAGAATTATGTCAGCTTTCGCTTTTTGATCTTTCTTCACCCAGTTGTCGATTTCATGTTGGTTCGTAACAACGTTTGTTTTAGGATTTGTAACCTGTTGGGGTTTTCTATTTCGACCATTTACGTAATTCCAGTGGTCGTTTTTGATTAGGATGGCTTCCATTTGTAGTCGCCAGGTATCATAATTTTCCTTATTTAATTTTTCAATATTCGTTGTGTGTGTCGCCATTTTTTGTTTTTGTTTTTTTTTGTTTTTTTTTTAACGTGTATTTCAGTCAGTTTCGCTTCAAGAGAAGAGAGAAAACTTTCTTCGCGTACGAGCGCCGCCCACGTGCCGATTTTTGAGGTTAGCTCTAGCGTTTTCACTTGTACGAATATTTAGGCTAGTCGTCTCGTTAATTTTGTTTTATTATTCAGACAGCGCAGTTTGAAAAAGTTTCTGGGCCCATAACCTGTTGGGCAGGATGAGGTAGGACACCTTCATTAAACAAGTTAACAGCAATGATAATGCTTAACGGACACTTTTATTGAGCAAACTTGCAGTCGCAGAAGAATAAGAAGAGAATTCTTAACACGTCTCTATAAAGGTTATGAAAAAGTTCGATAGTGGCGCTGAGCATGCGGTAGCGTACAAAAACAAAACACGCGCGAAAATCAAACGCAACGCGTGTTGACTAATAGTTTTCCTTGGTATGAACAACACCTACAAATAGTGGAGTTCAAATGTCAGAAGTCATGCAAAATATGGCTAACTTAGAAAATGAACTGCTTGACGACGATGAATTCAATCCCCTCGTGTTAATAGTATATGGAATTCCGCGAAAATTTTTTAAACGGACTAATTATTTTGAAACTCTTGATGAATTATCGTTTTATCGAAGATTCCGTTTAACAAAACGCACGACAGAAAGTGTACTACGACTCATTCGGCATGGTTTGGAATATTAGCATAATAAGATATCGATACTATTGAAAGGAATGCATATTAATGCGTGAATTCTCCATATGAGAGTAACCGACTATTATGTTACAGAAATCAATGGTTCCCTCCTATGATACAATTTCTAATATGCTTGCGTTTTTATGCAACAAACAGTTTCATAATCACTCCGGGCGATTATTCTGGTATTCACATGTTGACTGCTTCTCGTATTATCGTAAAAGTGTTACGAGCTATTGCTGCTCTTTTACCACATTTCATAAAAATTCCTACAACAGAGAGTGAACGTAGATTATCACAAATAAAATTCTATGAAATCGCCTTATTCCCTCGGGTGATATGAGCTATAGATTGCATTCATGTGTGAATTGAATCACCAGGTAAGCTTCAGTATTCTACCCTGATGTGCATCCATATAGTAATGTAATGCCACATTTTCTCTTAGGTGGCGATGATGCTGAAATTTTCAGGAACCGAAAATCGCACTTCTCAATAAATGTGCAAGCTGTTGCCAACGAGAATCGTGAATTTATAAACGTAGTTGCTCGATGGCCAGAATCAGTACATGATGCGACTATATTTAACAATAATACCTTGCGCACTCAATTCGAATTAGGCTTATTTGGCAATGCTATTTTATTAGATATGTTAGAAGACGTATTTATTAATTTTTTATTCTTCGTTGTTGTCGGCCTATCGGTCCGGTGAATAAGATAAAAAGACTGATTTCTTTTTTTGTCGACATTTCGACCCGATCTATCTTGTAAAATCAATGTATACATTTCAACAAAATGACAATAGAACTATTACATATCACACATTACAGCATAATATATTCTGATGAGGCCCCGCACCATGGGTCGAAACGTCGACAAAAACAAAGAATTGTTTTTCTTTTATTCACCCAACCACTAGGCCGACAGCAAGAAACAACAAAATTTAGCATCGACGGTGGGAAAAAACCTAGAAAATTATTGCTCTGATCATTTTCTGAAAATATTTTATTATTTATTTATTTGGGAGTTTTCCTTGCACACCCTTGTCACAAGGGTTTTTACAAGCTTTTGCACTTCAACACATATTTAATTTTCCGCTTCCCCCTTACATTCCCTTCTGCACACTGCTTCTATCTCGGTATAATACCCGCACACCCCCTCCTGTATTTTTCCACCCAGCATGTTTATTATCTCTCCCTTTATCGCCATCCTATCTACCTCTTTCACCCATTTTTCCGCAGCTTTTCTTGCCCTCTCCGTGACCATCCCCCACCCTCTCTTGCACACTATCAAATGCTCCATTGCCTCATTTTTTTCTCTACAGATTCTACACAGCCAATCCTTTTCCCCTCTCTTTCCCGCCCTTCCCACGTTTCCACATCTCATCCTCGCCCACATTTCGCTGTTCCTTCCACTCACTGGTTCCTCCGCCCAGTGTCCTTATAGTATCTCCTCCTTTGTGGAAATAAATTTGTAGTTTTCACTGTATGTTGATTTGCATACCCTCTCCCCTTCCTTTCCTAATATTTCCTTTTTCAACCTTATCATTTCCTCCTTTATCCTTTCCTCTATAATTTTTACATCCTATCTCTCCCACATCATTGATATTACATTCCCTATCCCCATCTCTCTCGCCACCTTCTGCATACCCACTTATCTTCTAAATCATCTATGTACATATCAAACAGTACTGCGCTTAAGGCACACCCGTGCGTCACCCCCTGCATCGTTCTAAATCCCTCTGTTATTTTTCCATTCACCTGTACCTCGGCCCTTGTTTCTTTATATATTTCCTTTATCATCTCTAACATTCTTCCCTCTATCCCTTTCTCTTCTATTTTTCTAATCAATATTTTTCTGCACACTGTCAAACCCCGCCTCAAAGTCTATAAACATTACGTACAATTTTCCTCCGTTCGCCTTTAAACTCTCATTTATTACCGCATTGAATCCAAATATCTAATCTCTCGTACCTCTCTTTTTCCTAAATCCTGCTTGGCATTCATTCAGCTTTTTGTTCCTTTCAGTCCATCTACTTAAGGCAGTAGTCTGCTTTAGACGCTGAAAAAAGCGTTTTTTCAGCAATTGTTTTGAAAGGGAAGGAAATGATTGCGGTAAACGAAATTTTGAGACGATAGTGTATTATATTCAAGCTTTAAAAAACAATTTTTATTATTGAAAACATTTAAATTTTTCAAAGTTGTAACGATTTTTCTGGGGCGCCTGGAGTCTGCACTTGTAAATCGGTGCCGGTGATGGAGGTCGTGCGATGTATCTGAAACAGTCGAACCAATTTTTTTTTTAGTTTTTATAAGTTCCTTTTCTATATGAACTAAAAAAATACCGAAGAAATGATGAAATTCCAAATTTTTTCGAAGTTTGAAAAAAAATTCACTTTAAGTTGCAAAACAAGTAATTTAAATAGTACTTTTGTCCAACTTTTGTAGTTCAAATAGAAGATAATTTAATACTACAACTAGATCACTTTGATTTTTTTCGATCGGACATATATTGTTTTTGGTATCGCCGGCACCGTTTTCTAAAACTTGTGAAAATGAAAACTCGAGAAAACGGGCTTTAAAGTTTTCGGTGAAAACAATATAAGTTTTTGGATACTTACACTAATTAGATGTTAATCAGCTATCCCCGGGCCATACAATAATCCTTCCTCATCTTTACAAAACTCGTTTTGGCGGAGGCTTTCCGATCTTCGAGCTGAACGAGCCTCCTTGCTAGAAAATGATGTGCGCCGGTTCTCCCGCGTTATGCGCTCAGCATCGACGGTGTCAGCAAAATTTTTGCACTGCTGCCCGATGACAATATTGAGGAGCTGTATGGTAGAAAGCACAGCTGAATAACCCTCGTTGAAAATGCCTGTAGTCATATTTGCTGCTATTTCGACGATTTTATAACCGGAATTTACGTGTTTCGGATTTAGGCGCCACACAATCGAATTGAACGATTCGTTCGAATTTTGAGTGTGTCCGCCTAAGCACCGCGCCAATAAATCATCATTTGAAAGATCTTCGTAAATTAGTCGAATGTGCTTCTCTGCATTGTCATTGATTAATCTTGCCGGGTGTTTGAAAGATGCCAGATTAGTCGCCGCTTGATACTTGCGCCATTCGCACCAACTCTCCGCGCCTTCTGGATAATTTTCATGCCGAGGATTTTTGTCGGCGGAACAATAATGGTCGAATGTTGTCATAATAGCTCTCTTCATACCTTCTACTGAGTTCATATTTCGACGAAGTGACGGACCGTAGTAAATCGTCAATTTCTTAATGACACTCTCCGTTAGCCCCTTCTTTCCTCCAAGTTTCTCGGTTTTTCTTTCGGTCGCCAGCGCCGATATAATTACTGTACATAACTCCGAATTTCTCGACGGGTAACTGCGGCTCGTCTGTAAGTCTCCGTCGTCCGATGATACACTGGTAAAACGATTGCCGTGAAATTTTCGCTTTCGCGGTTCCGCAGCACGCTGTCTTTTACATCGATCACCTTTCGGGTAGCTTGACATTTCGATGTGCGCTCGGCAAAATAAAAAATGAAACTGAAAGCTGACACTACAAATAGCAGTGTAGAAGCCGATGCCAAGAGCTATAGTTTACCGTTATATTGTATACCGTTATCCCAACGATTACTTAACACAGACCTTCTAGAAACTCCAAATAATATTTCAAAGGATGGTTCGATCTTTTCAGGTAGATACGAGTATAGTGAAACAATAGAATACATGAAGGGGCGAAGCGCGCGCGCTCGGGTCTGCCCGAGCATTCGCACTTGCTCGACGCTCGGCCACTAAAACTGATCTAACTTCGAAAATATGATGAATTGGCATCTAAAATTTTGAACACATATTCTTGGATAGTTTTGGAATAGATTTAAGACAAAAACGAAAAATCGATTTTTTGAAGCCTGTAAAGCAGACTACTGCCTTAACCTTTCCGTCATCTTCGTTAACAACTTGTATTCTACGTCCAGTAACGAACCCCCCTGTAATTTTCTGCTTTATCCTTATCTCCATCCTTATATATTGGCACTATCCTTGCGATTTCCCATCCCGTCGCCATCCCTCCCTTTACCAAGATCCTATTCAACACCTAGCGGTTTCCCGTCCTCCCCGGCCGCCTTTCCATTTTTCATCTTCCTCAATGCTTCCTCCACCTCCTTTTTTTCAAATTTCTCATAGAATTCTCCTTTTCCTCTTTCTGCTCCCTCCTTTCCCTCTCTTTCTCTTTCTCTTTCTCTTTCTCTTTCCTCCGCTTCCTCTCATTTTTTTCCCCACCTGCATTCCCATTTGCCTTTTCTCCTTTGTTCGACAACCTTTCAAAATGCACCTTCCAGCCCTCGCATGTTATCGTACTCTTTAATATTCTCCTTCCTTTACTTCTGAATCTATTTATCGCTATCCACCACTCTGACATGTCCTTTGCTTTTCCTACCGCCTTACATATATTATACCTCCACTCCTGTTTTGCTTCCTTATATAATCTCCTCAACTTCCTTCTTTCCTCAACCAACTCCTGCTATTCCTTTACCCTTCTTTCCTTTATGAAATTTCCCAGCTTCTCCCATACCGACCTCCTCTGCCTTTTACGCCCTTCGTTAAACCATCTTGGCAGCTTTCTCAATCTCTTTGTTTTTTTTTGCCTTTTTTCCCCATCCCTGCCTTCTCTGCCGCACCTCAAATCCTTTCCCTCACCCCCTCCCATCCTTCCCCGCCCCATTTTTCCTTTCCAATTTCCTCTATGAATGTCTCTGATTTTTCTTCATTCCATATTAACCTTCTGCCCTGTTGCTCACCTTCGTCCTCCTTACCTTCTTCCTTTTCCTTTTCCACTCCCTCAATCCTGCATATTATCGGTAGGTGATCTGACTCTATTCTTTCCACCACCTCCATCCACTTCACTACTTCCTTTTCTCCTCTATCCAATGCCATTATGTAGTCTATTACTGAATCGCAACATTCTTCTCCCCCCCCCGCCCCCTGCAAATATTATTCTTCCCCCCCAATCTCCTCTTGTTCTTCCATTCAACACTTTTAATCCCAAATCCTCGCACAGCCGCATCAATCAGCTTCTCCCCTCCGCATTTATTATTTTATCCTGTGATTTTCTTTTGTCTTCTCCCCCCCCTTCCTTCATTCATCGCCTTCTCCCTTCCAATCCTTGCATTCAAATCTCCTATAATTAGCACTCTGTCCTTCCTACAAGCCTCTTTCATTATTCTGCTTAACAGATCTTTTTCTATTTTTCGCATTCCAATATCGTTATATACCGTTATAATTGCTGTCTTTTTCCTAATTGTTTCATTGCTCACTATCAGCCCAAATTGCCATTCCCTTATTTCCCATCCTTTTTCCAGTCCCAATCTTATCTCCACTGTCTGACCCCCCTTTGCCCTTCCCTTCTTGTCCCGCTTTTCCTTATATGCCGCCTTAAACCTCCACACAAATTGCTCACTCATCTTTTCGCTCGCTTTTCCTTCGTCCTTCTTTTCTACCCACGTCTCCTGTATAATAATCATATCCGCCTCCTCCAATAATTCCCATGCCTCCCTACTTTAAATATTCCTGCTACATTCCATAATATCATTTTGAATTGTCCATTCTCTTTCTCGTTCTCCTCTTGGTCACATTCTTCTTCCAAAGTCCTCGTCCCTGCTTCTCTCTTCTCTCTTCCTTCTTCTTGTTCACTCTCCTCATCCTACCCGCTGTACCCTCTACTCCCTCCAAAAGGGCTGCTTCCCTCTCTCCTCGTCTTGCAGTCGCTCGATGTACCCTCTCCTCTAGTTTCATCACCACCATTTCCCTCCCAACCAGATCTTTTTGTGCCTCACCTCTGCCTGTTTGCAGCATCTTCTTTCATATTTCGCTACATCCTCGAGCCACCTCTGTACCTCTTTTTCTCTTCTTGTATGATCATCACCGATTCATATATCCGTGCCCCTTAGTTTTCTTCTTTTGTTCAGAACTTCTATTTTTTCATTTCTATTCCAGAACTTCAGGATCATGATTCCTCTTCTCACACACTTCGTTGCCATCCGTCTTCTTATATCTGATCTGCACCTTTCCTCTACTTTCTTAAAAACTCCGCCTTTATTATGTCCTTCCCCCTCCGCGAGTGCAATTTTTATATTATTCTCCTCTCTCGACTCTCATTCATTTAAAGCTATCGGCTCTCTTTCCAGAATTTCCCTCTGAAGCTCCTTCTCGTCGACTCCCATTCTGTTCTTGTTTTCATCCATCTCCCCCCTCCATCTCCGTCCTTCTTCAGGCGCTCACCACTCTCCTCTTGCGTCCCTTCGGCCTCTACCCTCTTCTTCGTAATCTCCGCTTTCTTCCTCATACCTCCTTGCCCCTCCGCCACCGTACCTTCCTTGCTTATACCCCGCTGATCTTGTTCCCTCTATTCTTCTGTCTTCTCTCCTGCGCTCTTCCCACTCCGTGCCTTTTTCCCCTTCTCCACCTTTTTCTTTTCCTCCAATCTCCCTACCATCCTGTATATTTTGTCCATGAGCTGCCGTCTCTCCTCTTTCTCCACTCCTTCCGCTCCAGCTCGGCCATTTCTCTCGCCTCCTTCATCTTCTCTCTATAATCCTCTATTTCACTCCGTCTTTTATTGCACTGCTCACATTGTCCACTGTGCTCTGCTTCACATTCTTCTTTTATTCTATTTATCTCCCTCCACCACCGCTCTTTCAGCTCCCTTTCCAACAGCGCCACACTATTCCTCATCGTTCTTCTCATTCTTATCTCTGCTTCCTGCAAATCTTTTCGCCATATATAAACCCTATCGACATTGTCTCCTCCCACCACGCTCTTTTGCCCTCCTACCCCTTCCTCCTCCCTGATCTCTTCGCCATTCTCGTCTGCTTCTTCCTCGCTGCCCTCTCCCTCTTCAATATCCTTTTTCTCTTCTTCATTCGTGCTCTTTTTCATTGGTGGCGACTGTAACACACTACCCCCACTCGGCGATTCGTCTGTCTCTTCCTTGGTCTTCCTCCCTTCCTCCTTCCTTTTGCTCTTCCTTATCAGTTGCCCGTTCCTCCTGCTCTTCTTTACCCGCCGGCTTTCCCACGTAGTGCCTTCTTGCTCCACTTTCTGTTCCCTTTCACCCGTCATGTCCCTTTCTTTCACTATCTCTATGATCACAACTTATCCCGCGTCACCTCCCCTTTCTTTTTCACCCACCACTATCTTTCTTTTTACTTTTTTTCTCCCAATTTCCTCTTTTTAGTTTCACGACTTCACCGGCACGTGCTCTTTCTCCAGATGTCGCAACGCGTCTCCATTTTCTGAAAATAATTTTTTCTAGGTGATAGTCGATACCCATCCAAAACGGACTTATTCACACCACATTTGAACCCCATAACGGAAGCTCAAGTACTGTATAACGAATTCCAAATTAGAAGTAGAGTACTAACATGTTCGGCATGCGGAAACGGAAATTTCCAGTTCGTACTTACGGTGGTCGCTTAAAGTTGGAAACAATGCTGGTAGTGATATTGCGTCAACAGGTGTACTTCACAACATTGCTCGTCCAATGAACGAAGATGAAGAACCTTTACCAGACAAATATGAACATCTGATTAATGCAGATGAAGTGCCAGATTTACCGGACGTTCGGCGTAAAAGACCAAATGCTGGAATTTTAGCAAGAAATGCTCTGATTCAAGATTATTTTGGGGAATTGGCTAGACGGCATGGGTAATCGGATAGTAAATTAATCACGAGAATTGTACATACAAATATTTATTAAATTGTAACAGTTTCATATACACTACCGCTCAAAAGTTTGGATACACCAGTCGATATTTCTTGCCGCACGTAAAGTTGGATAACTCTGCAAAAAAAAGATATTCGAATTTTTTCGATTTTTTTTCGACCCGGTACGGACTTTGGTTCGTGACTGTTTTTAGGCCTTTTTGCGACTATCGCGAATCAGGCGCACAATGTAAGGAATTTTTTTTACTATGAAAGCCTTCAAAGGGAATGCCGAAGCTCCATCTTCCATTTTTTTAAAATTGTTTGTGATTTTTTCCGGAAAGTTATTTCATTTTTCGGTAAAAACGATGATTTTTGAAAAATTTAAAATAACCCAAGAACGATAGGATTTCAGAGAAAATGTTAAGGATACAAAAAGTTGCGTATTTTCATACTGAATTGCCTGAAATTTTTTCAAAATTTTTTTTGAATTTTTTTTTTATTGTTATTTTTGATACTCTCGAGTGAAATTTTTTGTTTTCAGGTCGATAAAATGTTTTAAGGCACTCACCTCATTTAGACAAGTTTTTCGTCGAAAAATCCGCCTTTGGCTTTCACCGTAAAACATGGGGGGGGGGTAGCTCTGTGATACTGTGGGGTTGTTTGTCGGGTCATCGTACCGGAGACTTAATACAAGTCGAAGGAATCATGAGAAAAGAGGAGTATAAACAAATTCTCGTTCGACACCCTCTTCCATCCGGTTTCCGAATCATTGGCCGTGGTTTTATCATGCAGCAGGATAACGATCCGGAGCACAGCTCAAAACTCTGCAGCGGATATCTAGAGACTAAAGAAAAGACCGGGATCATCACAAATATGGTTTGGCCGCCGCAATCACCGGGCCTCAATCCGATCGAGCTTCTGTAGGAAGAACTCGTTCGGAAAATCAGACAATGTTGTCCATCGTCTACGGGAGATCTCTGGGCAAAAATACAAGATGCATGGTCGAGTCTCAACCAAGACCAAATCGATAAGCTAATCGAACGGATGCCACGAGTCGTGGACGCGGTGCTGAAAGCCAAAGGCGGATTTTTCGCCGAAAAACTCGTCTAGATGAGGTAAGTGCCTTAAAACATTTTATCGACCTGAAAAAAAAAATTTCACTCGTGAGTTTCGAAAAAAATAATAACAAAAAAATTGCAAAAAAAATTCTGAAAAAAGTCCAGGCGATTCAGTATGAAAATACGCAACTTTGTGTATTTTTAACATTTTCTCTTAAACTCTATCGTTCGTTTTTAGCCAAAAATGAAATAACTTTCCCGAAAAAAATCGCAAACAATTTTAAAAAAATGGAAGATAGAGCTTCTGCATTCCCTTTAAAGGCTTTCGTAGTAAAAAAGAAAAAATTTCCTTACATTGTGCGTCTGATTCACGATGGTCGAAAAAAGGCCTAAAAATGGTCACGAACCAAAGTCCGTACCAGGTCGAAAAAAAATCGAAAAAATTATTTTTGCAGAGTTATCCAACTTTACGTGCGGCAAGAAATATTGACTGGTGTATCCAAACTTTTGAGCGGTAGTGTACGTACAATAAACTATACTGAAATATATAATAACTCTACGGGGAGATATACACCTAGGAGGCCAAAAAAAAGGTTATTTTTGAGATTTTTTTGTAGGAAAACTATTTAAAATTTCGGATTATAGTTTGAACCAAATGAAAGTATACACATTCAAGAATATGTTTAATTTTTATTATTAAAAAATATCGAATATTTCGAGATATCGCATGTTCTTTGAAGCTCCGTTAAAAAATCTTCATACGCGGTACCCACTGGCGTTTCTTCAAAAATCATCTGAAAAAAACCAAAACAATTATTAAACTAGATACTATAATCTAGTACTTGTCATAGCCGATTTTGAAAATATCGATTTATGACAAAATGGCGAACATTTGAATGATTTTTGGGTAAAAAATTAGTTATTATTTTGTCTATAAAAAAAAACTAAGGAATGAAAAAAAATCCTATAACACGTACTAGAAAATGGTTTTCGAAAAATTTTGGGTACCGATTTGAAAAACGTGGTTTCGAGAAAAACGTGTTTGAAAATTTGGGAATAAATAAATGATAAAATTTGTCAACTTACATAGAATCATCGATATCAGGCCCATAGTGTAGGTCGTCTACGGTCGACGGAATGCTCATGGCTTCTAAATTTTGTTGTCGGCGCCGTATTCGACTTTCTTTTGTCTGTTCCTGTGCTTGCAACTCGGCTTTCGCTATGCGAGTTTCATCTTTTTGCGTAGCGAATAACTGCGCTCCTGACCCAACCGATATTCCTAACACGTTCATAATTTCGAGTAGTGAGGTCACACCATTATTGAACGTGCATGCTGCCAGAAAAAGAGCAATGTTAACAATTTTGGACCCACTGTTCATTGCTTTTGGAGCTATCTTCCAAATTAATTGATTGAAAGTTTTGGGTATATCCGCCAACACAGCGCTCTAACAATTTGTCATTGCTGAGGTCTTCGTAAATTGGTTTTATGGCATCTAATACCATTTGTGGCAATCAGCATAATCGTGACAGAAATTTTTCAGTTGGTTTTTGGCTTTCACTTGTTGCCACTTGCACCACGATCGATCTTCAGTTTTTTGGCACTGGAACTAATATTTGCGTCGCAAAGTTTTTCGGCAGAATATCGATTTTTTGGCGGTACTTTTTTATTGCTGCGATCTTTGTGAACAGATCCGGATCGATGAGATTCTCGAGAACTTTTATTTCTTGTATTCATTTTTTTTCAATATCTATTCGACAACGAAAATTCTGTCTAGCACACAGTTGCACAAACGGTAAAATACTGACAAAACGTGTCTATTTCTGGCAATGAATAAGAGCCATCTGGAATGTTCTTTATACCTGCATACCCTTAAAACACACTGCAATAGAATGCAGTGTGTTTTACATACAACATACACTGCTTTTATCTGATTATTTCTTATCATTTCACGTATATGATGATATCGGACGTCGATGTGCTTGGTTCTCTTGTGGAACTCAGGATTTTTGGCTAACTTTATTGCACTTTGATTATTGGTATTAATTTGAGTTGCTCCCTTGCACCGATGTCCGATATCATCTAACAATCGCCTTAACCATACAGCCTCTTTTGCTGTCGAAGACGTCGCTACGTATTCCGACTCGGTGGTACTTAAGGTTACCGTCTTTTGTCTGCGAGATGACCAAGTTATTGGGCCACTCGCAAGAGTAAACAAATATCCAGTTGTCGACCTACGAGTATCAACGTCTCCCGCATAATCTGCGCTCGAATACCCGAGTACTTCGGGCTCGCTTCCGCCGCTTTGGTATTCGATACTGAAATCTTTGGTTTCTACGAGATAAGCGAATATCTTCTTTACAGCTTTCCAGCGACTTATCCCGTGTTTATTCATATATTGACTCGCATCGTTTACTGCCAGCGCGATATCTAGCCTTGAGACGATTGCTAAAAACATAAGCGACCCGACCGCTTCCCGATATGGTACATTGTTCACGCTTTCACTCTCTTCGACTGAACCCAAGACAACATGGGGGTCTGCCGGCATACTCACACCCTTTGCATCGCTCACGTTAAATCTCTAAGGATTTTTCTCACATACTCGCTTTGGTGTATAAACACTGTTTTAAGCTTTCTATCCCGCTCGATTTGAACGCCCACGAAACAGCTCGAATCACCCAACGTAATCTCAAACTCTTGACGTAATTTTGACGTTACTCGATCGAGGATTTCTCTCGATTCGCACGCGATCAGACCGTCGTCTACAAAAAGTGCTAAATACACTAATATTATCGTATATCCCGGTGTATATACATTTGTCAGCACTTGTTTCGGAGAACTTGTATTTTTTAAGGTACGCATCGAACTTATGGTTCCAGCACCTTGGGGCCTGTTTGAGGCCATACAGCGATTTATTCAACTTGTACACATTCGTATCACTGTTTGGGACATCTAGTCCTTCTCGAACTTCCATGTGGATGTCCTCTGCCAAGCTCCCGTACAAGAAGGCCGTTTTCACGTCTAACTGTACGAGTTCGAGATCTTCTTGTGCTGTCAATGTGAGCAGCAGACGGACAGAATTATACCTCACCACCGGACATAATGTCTCAGTGAAGTCTATTCCTTCTCGCTGTTAGAATCCCCGCGCACACAGGCGAGTCTTGTATTGAAAACCATTTTCCGAACCATCAGGCAGCCTTTTAAAGACCCACTTGCAGTCCATCCGCTTCTTTTTCTCGTTTTTGGGAATAATCGTCCATGTTTTATTCTTTTCGTGGGCCCTCAGCTTGTCCTGGATTGCTTCTCTCCAATTTGTCGCATCTTGCCCGTGATCGCTTCGTTAAAGTTGGCTGGGGGCTCATATTGCGCCAAATGCAGCTCTTCGACTTCTTCGATTTCGTCGGAATCGGAACTATTTTCTCTGTACCTTGCAGGTCTCCTCAGATTTGCTCTCTCGCGTAGATTTCGACGCTCGACGGGTGGTAACTCCGGCCTGGGCCGTCTTTGGGCTCCGGCCCCTTGATTACCGACCGCGGGTACAGCAGGTTCGACTCCTTAGTCGGGCACAACCTGGACGTTACTGACTGCCGGCTCGTCGTTATCGACAACAGGATCAATTTCCTCTCGGCCTTGCAGTTCTTCTCCGTCGCTCCAGTCGTCTGTTGTGTTTGATGCCTCGTGCTTGCCCGCTTCTGCTAATGGGCTCGTCTCGTTGAACACCACGTTCCTTGACACCTTGACGCTTCGCGTGTCTGCGTGATACAACCTATAATTCTTGGAGTACCCCTCGTACCCCACGAGCAACACTTTCTTTGACCTCACGTCAAATTTCTTCGTGAATTCCTTAGGAATATGCACAAAGGCTTCACACCCGAACACTTTGACATGACGCACGTCCGCTTTGGTGCCTGTCCAAAGCTCGAAGGGAGTTTTCCCCCTCTCTTTACCAACGATGACACTCGGTTTTGTAGATACACTGCGGTGTTGACCGCCTCGCCCACAGATACGTCGGCAAGCCTTTGGACTTGAGCATTGTACGCGCGCACTCAACAATGCTTCGGTTATCTCGCTCAGATTTGTCGTTTTGCTCTGGCGTGTACGGAGCACTCGGTTCGAACTGAATTCCTCTTGATTTTAGGTATTCCCGCATTTTGTCGTTGCAATATTCGCGACCATTATCTGATCGAAACGCCCTCAGGGGCTTCGTGAACTTATTAGCGACAAGTCTCTCGTATTCTTTGAATTTTTCAAACACCTCCGACTTGTGTATGATAAAGTATACGTGGCGGTATCCCGACGCGTCGTCAATGAATGTGACGAAAAAATACGTGCCCCCTAGAACGCTTCCGAACTGGCCCGCACACGTCGCTACGCTTAAATACACCCGATTTCGTTTTTATTTCTTTTTCGCCTTTTTGATGCGTTAATCGGTGAGCCTTGTCCAGCTGGTAGGCGTCACAGAAGAAATCCGTGTTATTCGACACTTTGACACCTTCTACGAACTCTTGGCTGACGAGATCGGATAATGCGCGTTTGTTCAAGTGTCCAAGTGTTTCGCGCCAGACCTTGAGGCTCGTCGTAGTCACGTTCACTTCGTCGATATTGCGCACGATTTTCACTCGAAAAAACATCCGGTAGATTTTGATCGACTGCATTACCCCAGTCGCGACTGTCGAATTTTTCTTCACTAGGTGTATAAAGTCACCCACGAATTTCACTTCGTATCCTCGTGACGCGCACTCGCCCACCGAGAAAAGGTTGCGTCGCACGGACGGCATATACAGTACGTTCTCGATTCTCACTTCGCTCCAGTTACCGTTCACTAGCCTGTCGATAAGTATTGTCCCTTCGCCGGTAACGTCGCACTCTGTATTATCACCTAATGTAATGGTAGAGCCTATCCTCGACCGAAACTCGCAAAACCATTCGCGATGAAAAATCATGTGCCTCGAGGACCCACTGTCGCCATACCAGACGTCTCTTTTGTCCAGTCTCAGCCACGATCTCTTGTCGTTTTCAGATGGACCAATGTCTTGGCTCGACTCGTTCCCACTCCTCGCACTTTTTGAACACGTCGCAACGAACGCACAATCACGTGAATCTTTTTCGTAGCGGCCATCTTTGTTCTGTCTTTTCGGGCATTCACGCGCGTAATGTCCCTTTTCACTGCACACGTAGCACTCGACATTTTTCTTTTTCCTGTCGCGGCGAGCTTTCTTTTCCGCGTCGGTTTTCGAATCGTCACTTTTCTTTTGAGCATTCGATTTTCCATTTTTGTTCTCGAATTTGGTCGCTGCGAATGCCGCCGTCTCTCCATTTTCTGCATCCGTTGTACCCTCCTCTCTTGGGGGCCGCTTTTGTAGCTGTTTCACGGTATGCCGCGCTGGATCGACGCTGTCCCATGCTGTGACAAAATTGCTGAATTTTGACGTGAGACCCGCAATCATTTTCGCCATTATTGTTGTATCTGAAACCGTCTCGCCCAGATCTACTAATTGCGATGCCATGTTTTGTATTCTTGCCACGTGCTGGACTGCCGTGTCTGTCGGCGCCATCTTATACTCGTGGAACTTTTGTGTGAGGAGAAGTTTATTTGTCGACGAGTTTTGAGCATGAATTCGTCGTAACTTGTTCCACATTTCTTTTGACGTTGTACAAACCAAAAGTGGCTTTAAATGTTTGTACTCGATGGCTCCCGAGATATAATACATTGCTTTCGCGTCGTCTTTTATCCACGCCTTGAGATCGGCGGCCTGGGCTTCCGCCGGTTTCGTTCGTGTCCCGTCGACAACGTCGTAGATCCCACTTGCGATCAACGACACTTTTATCTGGAATTTCCATCCCTGGAAATTGCCGCCATCGAACTTCGGTGCATTTCCTCTTGACAGATCGTCCGATATCGTCCTCACCGACGCCTTGTATCACTCGCGTTCTCGGAACTTCGACTTTCCGAAAATGGCCGACACCGTTTCTCGCGACACGTGAATCTACGCGACCTTTTCCTCTCTCAAACAGATCTCTCTCTCTCTCTCTCGCTATCGCAGCTGGGCCCATAACCTGTTGAGATAAGTTCAGGAAGTAGCCTGAGTTTGTTTGATCGGAGAACGAAAAAAGGATCTCTGACTCAGGTCACGACAAAGCGAGGACTGCGCAGCGCTTCTCGAACGCCGTCTTCGTGGACACGCATGGAAGAGAGAGAGAGAAGATTCCACGGCGTGGCAGCGCGCGCATGGGAGACTTCCATCACAAGTGCGCTAGTCAAATTCAACATAAATGAATTAGTATCAACAACTTGCACACCATTTTAAATCTATGAAAATTATTTGTGATAGTTGGTGTGTGTCAAAGAAACACCAGCATATCACACTTTTGTTGTGCATATTGATTGGTTTATACTAAAAGACTCTCTGCATACTACCCGTCAAGTGCGTCTATCAAACGCTGTGCTTGTCTTTTTTTAATGTCAATATCCAAGTCGAGCCGTTTCTTTTTCAGGTTAAACTTTATTTTGTCTCTTTTTCTTTTTATTTTTGCAAATTGTGATTCTGCCTGCCATATTATCAGCTGTTCTTGAGCGAGTTTTAGCTTGATAGTCGCAAGTTCGGATTACTCTTCAGCAAAATCGGTGCTACGTAGGCCTATGACTCCTGGACACCGTTGCGAAGATTTTGATGGTGTATTGTTTTCAGATGGTGTCTTTTTTGGGTTTGTGATATTTGATACTGATTTCTGGGTTGTTGGTATTGAATTGTTGGTTGTTTGCTTTTCAGTGGTCTGGGGAGCCAGTTTTTGTTTAAAACCCTCTTCAAGTCAGTTAGGGTATAATGTCTCCAACTGTCCTAGACAGTAGTGAACGAATTGTCTTTGTTAGTGGCAGCAGTACTATTAGGTGCGCTCGGAATTTGCTGTAACAGTATTTTTCGATCATGAATATCGGTATATCGGTACAATTTATTATGAGTAAGACAGTTTTTTACGGGTTCATTTCGCTCCTGTAGCAGCGATTGCATCATAGCAGAATATTCTTCGTTAGTCACATCAGATAACATTTCGACACCAAAATCGTCATTAGCATTATTTACAGGAATGCCAAGAATATCCGAGTCGAATGAATTCTGTAGCCCTATATGATCACACATGTTACATACACAAATATTGAGAGTGTTGTAGCCAAGCAAAAAGTTTCCTGCGGGAAATTATTTCGCTTGGTAACAATGACGTCGCTAACCCAGGGCCATGCGCGTTCGTACTCTGAGGAGTCAACGCTCGGCGTCCGCGCTGTCGAAGCGTTAAGAATGCCACGACGTTCCTGAAATCACGCCGCAACTGTGGTTATGTGCGTGATTTGCAAATTCCATATCCCCACATTCCATGTGCGATATGGAATCGCGTATTAGTTTAGTCTCGATTTGTATTTTATCGAGGGAACTCCGCGGTGTGCTTAAAGTCGCTAAGTAAGGCCCAAAATCGGTCGAAGCCGTTGAAATAAAGCCACTTAGAGGGGTCGGCTCTTGACCCTTCGAGGCAACCCGAAAACTAGTTAAACCGTAGCGCGTAAAGTCGAATAATTATATTTTTCTTATATAAAGTTTTACAATAGCAACTCTTACAATAGCATTGTAAGAGTCGCTATTGTGCGCAAACCGCGCGATACTAGTGTTCCATGAGCTAGCGATTAAGTACAACCTGTTAGGTTAATCCTCGCGAGGAGCGGCTCCATTTGTAAGTTGTCTTTATTTGTCTTATTACCACAATAAACACCACCCTACGATGGTGTTTATTGTCATCAATGAATGTGTCTATGGAAGTTCAGTATCCTCCACCTATCCAAGAAACCCGACTACTCTCGCACATAAAAATATATATATATATCGGTATCTAACGGGCCCGTACGGGACGAGCGGCTATTCACGTCCTTCCGACGGCCGCATGCTACCTAAATTTCTCTTGGACATATTTTCTTTTATTTTACTACCGTGCCTTCAGCACCTCGTTGGTGGCAGCAACAACTAAATAACCTTTGTTGGACGCGGCACTAGCCGGTACGTAACAGAAGAATTAACTATCGGGTTTATGCGGAGCATTTATTACCTCTCAGTCTTCGAATTCATTATAGACAAAACCTTTTCATGGACTGGATCTGTCAGACCTGCCTTCGCACGGCCACCACCCGTTTTATTCATCTCATTTTTCTCTTCGGCAGATTGTTTCTTTACGGTATGTTTTATATTTTCGTAACATTTTTTTAGTGATTGGGCGGATCGAAATGTTGCATTGGGAGACAGTGCATGGAATTGCGAGGCCACTGTATCCCATGCAGCCTCTTTGTCCTTCCATGTGACGGTGTCGGTTTTTTTTATTCGATTAATACTTTTTAACCCAGCGACGATGGTAAACAGATCATATTTTTCCGTTTTCGTGTAATTACTTGATCGAGGTTTTTTATGTTGTGGGGCTTGAAATTCATCCATGATCAAAATCGAACTAAGAAATTCCTAATTACATTTTATACAATTTCCGAGAATAGTCTTTTAGCTATCGAGGTACAAAGTATGAGGTTGTATATGTCTATAAAAAACATTTAAGGCTGTATTTTTCAGCTATGCACTGTTATTACATATTTAAGTTACATATTACATACAATTGTCTATTGTATTTCGCGCCTCTGTCTCAGATCAATCGTAGTACCCCCTTCTCCCACAGATGTCACCACAAGTTTTTACAGCTCATCTAGAGACTTTTTCTCTCCGAGGTTACAGCCGCGCCCGCGTGCTACCCCCGGATCTCATTCTTTTTCCTTGTGCGGGTGAAACCACACGTGTTTCTTTTTCTTTCTCTTACGATTTTATTAAATATGAATCGAAAACGTACGAGGAGTATTTCAACGGATAGCGAGGACAAGGAGAATTGTCTCGACAAAAGAGTCGAGAGAATAGAGAAATTGGTTCTCAGGAAAGAAAGGAGGAAAAAACGGAAGAAAGAGCGTAGTAAGTATTAGTTCAGGTTGTGTTTGTTTCAGACGCCGAGAGGGTGGCGTCGTGAAGGAAAACATCAAGGGCGGTCGCGTGATTAGGCTCTACCCTTTTCACGCAAATTATTACGCGTATCCAAGGACATTCGTGGACAGGGCCGACATAAAATTCGGCGGCCATCCGTGTAAGCTCTAACCTGTACGGGCCAGTTAGACTCGGGCCAACAATTTTCCCTGTCGCTTAAAAAAAGTAATGGTTACCATGCCAATAATAAGAGCCACCCGTATAGGCTCTAACCTATACGTTCGAGTTATACTCAGGCCAGAAAGCATTAACATGTTGTTCGAAAGGCTACCTTATCGGACAGACAGATTTTGAGTTGTCAAAATGAAATAAATTCAGAGTAAATGAATCCTAGTTCAATGAAGATTATTATTTTCTTATCTATTAAGACACCGATACAGCTCGAGAAAATCTCGATATTCTCTCTACTCGCGACATGGCCGCAAAGGACGTCGGAGCATATCATTGTCGCAATCTGAGGACGAGGAACTCAGCAAAGAGAACAATTCTGGACAAAACGAGGAACCGATAATCATTCACGACGATCAGACGGTTCATGCAGCAACATCTGAAATACCCGAGGGGCAGAACGAAATACAATGTGTCAAAGAGAGAGGAGAACCAGATCGTCCTGTACCTTCTTAAGCCCCAGATACTGAGGCGCACGAAGAGGTATTTATTCTGGATCCCAAGATTCTCGAGGTCATAGGGAAACGGTTCCTAGAAGTGCCATACCATCGGAGGCCAGAGCGACCTTAATGAAAAAATATCCACCGCCAAAGAATTGCTGCATTATTGATCCTCCAAAAATAAATCCTGAGGTTCGAGTGTCTCTGGAAGAGACAATAATTAAGAGGGATGAGCATATCGAAGCCAAGCAGGCAAAAATTAAGGGTTATCTGGCAGCGGTGGGAAAGATTTTCTCAACCCTTTTGCAGCGATACAATAGTCATGATAATCTCGATGTTTTCGAGCATCTGAGTGATATCGGGAGGTTGCTAGCGGACTTACAACATGACGAATTGACTATCAGGAAGAGCTTAATAATAGGAAACTTGAGCCCGCCATACAAAGATGTCCTGAATGCGACTACCCTTGACGAATTACTCTTTAGCAAGCAGCTGGAAGATAAACTCAAGGAGGCAAAGGCGCTGGAAATGTGCAAACAATATTTTTAAACAATAGCAAAGCCTCAGAATAGCGGGTCAAAAAACTCGAGATTCCCGCCTCGTCGATCACAGGGAATCCAACGACAGGTTCCGTCGACGTTGGGCGGGAAGAAGCCACAAACAAGGTCTCAGCGTACAATCGTCGAGACAACCAGAGAGACAAGACCGGGAAAACCAACCAGAACTACGACAACAATCGTCGTAGACGGTACTGAACAATGTAGGTTTTATCGCTGGCAGGCTTCGAAATTTCACTGCAAAATGGAAGGAGATAACTTCTGACGGATTTATACTGTCATGCATATAAGGATATAGAATAACATTTGAATCTCGACCGATTCAGGGTAACCTACTAAAAGAACGTAGTTTGAGTTTAAAGGAGCATGCAGATATTTTAAAATTGATCTCGAAGCTTTTAAGTAAGGGCGCTATAAAACGGTGAAGTGACAGCCAAGGTCAATTTTTATCGCAAATTTATTTAGTGCCAACGCAAGATGGTACGAACCGATTTATCATTAACTTCAACCATTTAAAGGAATTTGTTTCGGCGGAGCATTTTAAGCTGGAAGACCACAAGCCTGTTATAAATTTGATGAGCGATAACTGTTTTATGGCCACGATGGATTTGAGAGACGCGTATTACGTAGTGCCAGTGGCGGAATCTGATCGAAAATTCTTGAGATTTCGATATAACGATCAACTTTTCAAATTTATCTGTTTGCCCTTCGGTCTTACGGCAGCTCTTTATGTATTTACTAACATACTTAAACCGGTAATGTCAAACTTGAGGAGTAGAGGACCTGTATCGGTTATCTATCTTGACGATTTATTACTATTCGGCAGATCTTACGATGAATGCCAAGTAAATATTCGCTCTACTTGTTCGTTGTTAGAGGAACTCGGGTTCGTCATCAATGAGAAGAAGTGTCAGTTAATTCCGTCTAGAAATTGCCAATTCCTCGGTTTTCTATTTGATTCTGGAAATAAGATTATTGAGCTTACACAAGATAAAAAAGATCGGATACGAAGAGAAATCGAGAAATATCGAGCAATGAAAGTATGCAAAATTCGTAAGTTTGCCGAGTTTGTTGGGTTAATCGGGTCGGCTTGCCCCGCCGTTAAGTATGGGTTAAGCCACACTAAAATATTTGAGAGGGCTCGATATTTAGCTCTGGAAGATAGAAATGGGTAATTTGACAGCTCAATGACCTTGGGTAATAGATTACAAACGGATTTTGATGATGGAGAAGGGGCATTCTTCACGCACATAAATCTACTAGGCCAACCAAATTTTGTCGAGAGATTTTCACGGATGCTTCACTATCAGGGTGGGGAGTTGCTTGTGGACAGGACAGATCGCATAGGTTTTGGAATAAGGAAGAACGAGGATTCCATATTAATGTTCTGTAACTAACCACGGCATTTTTTGACCTCAAACATTTAGCGAGCAATCTCAGAAATTGCGATATTTTATTATGATTGGACAATACAACAGCCATATCGTGCTTAGACAGGATTGGAGGGGTTCGATTTGTGCGCTTAAGTAATTTAGCCAGACAAATCTGGGACTGGTGCGAGGAGCGCAGCATTTGGATTTTCGCGTCGTTCATTAGCTCCAAAGAAAATGTAGAAGCCAATTTTGAATCTCGTAGATTGGAGCCAGAGACAGAGCTTGAATTATCGCGCACAGCGTTTGACAAAATAGTTCACTCTTTTGGAAAGCCGGAAGTCAATTTATTTGCGAGCCGGGCAAATAAGAAGTTGAGATAAATATATATACTGGCTGCGAGAGCCAAACAGCATAGCAGTGTATACGTTTACGGTACCTTGGAAGAAATTGTATTTTTATGCCTTTCCGCCTTTTATTCTCATTTTACGCGTACTACGGAAAATAAGAGATGCGAATGCACAAGGTATCCTGGTAGTTCCTGAGTGGCCGGCACAGCCGTGGTATCCACTATTTCGCGCTCTTCTTGCTGCATCACCAATATATTTCAAACCCAACATACAATTGTTATCTTGTTCGAACAGGTAACCGCATCCTCTTTGGAGAAAAACTACCCTGGTTGCCGGCCTTTTATCAGGAGATCCTTCGAAATGAGGGGTATCCCAGAAGAAGCAATGGAGATAATTACCGCCCCTCTTCGAGATTCGTCACTCAAACAATACAACAGTTGAGTAGAAAAATGGTGGGATTCTTATATTGAAAGAAATGCCAATTCCTTTCAAACTTCGATAGAGGACGTTATATTATTGCTCTCCAAAGAATATAAGAAGGGGGACTCGCGAGGTTCTTTTAATTGTTTGAGATCCGCGATAGCCTTAATTATGGGACCGGAAATAGGCCAAGATTTCAGAATAAGGCGCCTATTCAAAGGAACATCTTAGTTACGCCCGTCCAAGTCAAAATACGAGCAAACATGGGATCCAAAGATCGTTTTAAACTACATAAGTTCGCTTGGGTCAAACGAGGATATGTCCTTGGAAATGATGTCGTCTTATCGCCTTACTCGCACTCGTGACTGGTCACCGAATGCAAACTTGTTCGTGGATACGAATACAGAATATTAATAAACATGAGACGTCCATACAAATAAAAATCCCGGATAAAATCAAGGCGTCAGTAGCTAATAGAAAATAACCTCGGCTAGTTTTACTCTTTTATGATAACGAAAAAACAGCCTGTGCGGCTGCCACCTTGGAGTCGTACATATCAAAAACTAAGAGTCTGCGTGGTGCAGAAGAAAAATTGTTTATCGCCTTTAAAAAACCTCATAGAGCTGTCTCCACTTAGACCTTAGGGCGATGGATAAAGTGCATGTTGGCTAAAAGCGGGTTAGACACCCAGATTTTTTTAGCGCATAGTACTCGACATGCGTCAACGTCGACGGCAAAAATTAAAGGTATCTCGGTCGACGATATAAGAACGACTGCAGGATGGACTCGTTGTCCTTCGCTCAATTTTATAATTTGCCTATTATTAATGATATGGAAGCATTTGGCCGAGCGATACTAGAGTTAGAGAACACATTGTATTGTATGTACGTTGTCAAAAATAAGACTCAAAATATGTTACCGTAACTAAACATCTATGATTGATCTGAGGAAGAGGCGCGAAATACAATTGAATGATTAAACAAACTTACCAAGTGAAGTTCGATCATAATTGTATGGAGCGCCTCTTCCGAAGATCAGTCCCGCCCCTTTTAATCATTAACAAATTAAAAGACTTCCCAAATCTACACTAGATATATACCCAGATATTTACGGCCACACTTTAAATACATGAGATCCGGTGGTAGCGTGCGGGTGCGGCTGTAACCTCGGAGAGAAAAAGTCTCTAGATGAGCTGTAAAAACTTACGGTGACACCTGTGGAGGAAGGGGGTACTACGATTGATCTTCGGAAGAGGCGATTCATACAATTATGATTGGACTTCACTTGGTAAGTTCGTTTAAGGCCTTAGGCCACCCTGGAATTTTCGAAAAATCGATTTTTTTTTAAATTCCAAATGGTCCCTTAGGACCTTAAAAATGATGTCCCAGAAGATTATGGCCGGGAAAAACCTTTAGGTACTCGGTTTTCGAATTTTAGTACAAGGCCGCCTGGTCCGCATGGTGCTCATGGCAACGCGCTAAAGCTACAAATACTTTGGCTGAGTACAAACATAAGCCAGCTCTTGCAATTGAAGTCTATGAAGCTATCAAACCAATCTATGAAGAACTGACCAGTGAAGATCTTCTAACTCGGTGCATCGGTGGTTACACACAAAACAATATCGAAAGCTTCAATTCCACTGTGTGGGCATTGGCCCCGAAATCCATTTCGAGTGGTAAAACAATCTTGGATGTAGCCACGGATATTGCAGTTTGTGGGTTCAATGACGGGTCTGTTTCAATTTTGCACATAATCAAGGCAATGAACTTGGAAATCGGCCCGAACAGCTACGAAATGTGCCTGGAGATCGACAAACAGCGCATAAAGCTTGCAGAAAGATCGCTGTCCAACCGGGTAAAAGAGGCAAGAATCGCTTCAAGATCAAGCAGAAAAGAAATGCCAGAGTCGGAAGATAATCTGGAAGGCCAATTGTATGGTGCAGGCATCGCAGTTTAAAGGTATTGTAAAATTATTCATGATTGTCTACTACTCAAAACTTTAAACGCGTTTATCTCAATACTGTATTTTTCAAGTTGGCCGGACTCGTAACTCAAGCAATTTTCAACCGATTAACTTGAAATTTTGAAAATATCTTGAAATATACATTGTCTATGGAAGTACGTTTGTTATTAACAATTATCTGACCATTTTTTAGGCAAGTTTTTCACTTTTCACTTTAGAGGGGCGCCATTTGGCCAAAAATCAATATATCGCAAAAATCCTGCGTACTTCTATAGCAGTTACTATATATAATCGAAACATTCATTTGCTCATTATTATTTTAAAAATTACAGGAGCTGTTAGTCCGGCCGTGGACCCCGAAAAAAAGACGTCGTCGCAAAAACGCTGCACAGCCGCCATTTTGTAATAAATCGCTTCAAAAAAATTATTCTAAGCAGTCACTGATATAGATAATTAAATCACGTTTCTGTTATCTCGATTTATTTTGTAGTATTTCTGAAAAAAAAATCGCCAAAAAGCCTATTTTTTCAGCCTCTAGGGTGGCCCAAGGTCTTAACAAAAGTCGAAACCTCGAGAGTTACGTGATATTCGTACTGTGCGGTAAATTTCCGATTCCGTAACCTCTATTTGAAGCTTTTTGCAGGAAAACAAATCTTGACCTCTGACGGGTGCCGATGGTCCACATTCGTAATTTACTATCTAGGCTTGATGCGGTCGGTGAGCGCGGGGGGGGGGCAAACATTTTTTTCGTCCAAAAAGACTTTGCAGGGTCATTTAAAAATCGGAAATTTCTCGCGTAACACGAATTTGATAAAGGGTTTTCGGCGGAAAAAAAATGTTTCCCCATCCCTTGGGCTTTTTATTGCAGCTCCCTCCCTTTGGTTCTGAAAATCGCGATTCCATATCCCATATCCCAAATCCCATATCCCATATCTCATATCCCACATACCATTTATCATATCTCATATGATATTAAGGGATATTAATGAATATTAGAGGATATTAAGGGATATTATCGGACATTAAGGAAACTGACAGGAAATAGGAAACTAAACACTCAAATACTACAAAACTAAGCCATCAAAGCCTACAAATTAACAATAAACATCATGATTCTGTAAGATCTCGCCCGAAGGGATTACTGCGCGAAAATTGACGATTTCGGAATATTTTTTCTTAAGGGGTTACCCCTATTTGCGATTTTGAAAAAATCGATTTTTTATTGCATTTTTTTGAAGTATAAGTATCTGAGAATATGCCCTGAAAATTTCAAGTCGATCCGAACAAAATTGACTGCGATATGAGCGTTGAAAGAGAAGAATCCGTTGTGTAAACGACCGGCTAGTCTGCCGCCTGGCGCGCTCGACCCTGTCTCCGACCTTCAATCCATTGTTCGATGAAAAGGGTCGTATACCTGGCATTCACAACGTTCATATAATATACTGTATGACGACGTAGAAGTTATAAAAAAAGAATGCATCGGACACGTCCAAAAGCGTATAGGATCCCGCCTTCGTAATTTAGTAAAAAAAAACAAAAAGCTTGGTGGTAAAGGACAGCTGACAGGAAAATTTATTGACAAGCTCACTGTGTACTATGGACTTGCTATTCGACGCCATTCTGCTTTTGTTCACGATATACATGAGGCAATATGGGCGACCTTCGATCATTACAGTTCAACCGATGCAAATCCACACCATGAGAGATGTCCAATCGGTGAAGAATCGTGGTGTTCGTATCAACGATCTGAGTAAGGAAACTTTACTCGAAAGATGCGTCGGTGGCTTCAATCAAAATAACAACGAAAGCTTCAACCAACTTATTTGGAAAATCAGCCCTAAAATCGTCTCGAGTGGAGCAATCGTTGTAAATTTAGCAGCTTATATTGCCGTTGGACTATTCAACGAAGGTTCAAAATCATTATTATTTTATTTGAACTCAATCGGAGTGAGCTGTGGACACAACGTGCACGAATACGTTGATAAAATGGATGAAGCACGAATTGCATTGGCAGAGAGACGTGCGGCCGAGAGCACTCGTGAAGGAAGAATGTTACGAAGGCAACACCAAATTTCCGTTTTGCAAGCGGCATCGTCGGCGGAAGAACTTCTGCATGGACCCGGAATAGATGACTCTATGTAAGTTTAGAAAAACAAATATTTTCTTCGTGTAAACTGAAATTGAAACTTCAAACGCGTTTTTCTCAAAATGGCATTTCTGAAGTCGGTAACCAAGATTACTCGAACACTAATGAAACGATCTTCTTGAAATTATGCAGGCTTATTTAATACATAAAAATGTAGTTTTTAATCGTTCGATTTTTTTCGTTAAAATCGAACCATTAACTTTGACTGTCCGCCACTTTGTGAAAAATGAATATTTTCTTAAATCCTTCGATTAAAGACTAGTTTATACTTGTATTTGACTAAATTCATCCGCATTTTTGTTTCAGATGATCCACTTCGCCGCAATGTTGTTCACCGCAAACCGTATGTATAAACACATTATTTCATTGACGGCCATTTGCCACTAAACAATGTAATATTTTTCAATGAAAACTGAAAGTTCTTCAAGGCGTGTTCTTTAAGATGGTATATTGATCGATTAAAAAAGTTTTGTAGTTTTCTTTAAACAAATTCATGAAAAAGGCCTTTTTTTGCGCTACAAGGGGGGGGGGGGGGGGTAACCCTTTAAGTTAACGCGTGTATTACTGTTTTTCACATCAAACCAAACCCAGGTAAAACCATGGTTTTACATGGTTTGGCATAGTTTAACATGGTTTTACATGGTTTGGCGTGGTTTTATATGATTTGGCATGGTTTGGCATGGTTTTACATGATTTCATATGGTTTGGGCACGGTTTGACATAGTTTTACATGGTTTTACATGTCTTTACATGGTTTACATGGTTTGACATGGTTTTACATGGTTTAGCATGGTTCGGCACGGTTTGGCATCGTTTGATATGGTTTGGCATGGATTGGCATGGTTTTACATGGTTTGGCTGGTATGGCATGGTTTTACATAACCATATAAACCCATGTAAAAAATGCATAATATATATAATGTGTGATTAATCTTTTTTTCTTTCCACGATTGGTTCAATTAACTAAAGTGTGTTTCTGTAAGAATATACGTTTTTATTAACAATCGTAACAACCTTAGAAGCTAACTTAATACTAGATAAATATTCTTACCTGTAAGAACATACGAAACGACATTAAAAGTTATTTCGTTCCAATCATTTATACACCTCACATTAATTACTCTGTTTACACTTCAGTGTCTCTTATCGAACTGCCGACTCTCGTCGCTTTGGACCACTGGCGTAACGCAGGCGAAATATCGAATTACTGAGATAATACTATCGTATTATCTTACATATATATCCTAATTCTCTAGGTTCTCGTCGGGAGGGACAGGCATGGTTTTATATGGTTTGACATGATTTTACATAGTTGGGTTTGGTTTGACATGGTTGGGTTTGGTTTGACATGGTTTGACATGGTGTAGTATGGTTTGACATGGTTTTACACGGTTTGACATGGTTTAACATAGTTTGGTATAGTTTGACATGGTTTTACACGGTTTGACTGGTTTGCCATGGTTTTTACGTAACCATATTATAAGCATGTAAACAAAAACTCAACGATAAATATCGTGATCCTCGTCCGTATCGAGGATCTCGTCCGAAGGGACTGGCATGGTTCTACATGGTTTGGCATAGTTTTACGTGGTTTTACATGGTTTGACATTGTTTGTCATCGTTCGGCATGGTTTAACATGGGTTTCCATGGTTTGGCAAGGGTTCGGCATGATTTTACATGGTGTGATATGGTTTGGCATGGTTTGACATTGTTTGGCAGGGTTTGGCATATTTGACATGGTTTTACACGGTTTGACATGGTTTCCCGAGGGAGTTGATGGACTCCTATCGGGCGCGTCCCCAGATGGTGGATAGGGGAACGCCGTGCAGATATGCACGGTACCGGGTTCATTCCGGCGCGGACCAAAACCAGTAGGCGGGAGCTCTTCTCAGTCGTGGAGCGATCACGTGCGGCGGGCCGGTCAGCCAGTCCAGGCTGGTAGACAGCGACCTCGGTCACCGCCGGACACCCCGTAAACCTCACTGAGTGGAACGGGGACCCTGCTTGCAGGGCTGCGAGGAAGAAAACCTCTCTAAAAAAAATAACCCTCTGGATCTGCATGGCTGTTGTTGGTTCTTTTCCACGAACCAAGCATCCAGTTATGCAATCCAACCTCAGGGGCGACGGGTCCGTCAGCCTTGGTTGGCAGACACGGTATGATACAGGCCACCGTTTGGTCCGGACGTCGCGCTGGTGCAGGCGCTCCAGCGCGGCGAATATTCCTCCCCTTAGAGGAGTGAATGGCGACGGGTTCCGCTAAGCCGGGTTGGCCGGATAGCGGGATGTGGCATGTCTAATGCCGCCGTCGTGGGGGCTTGGCTTAATCGCCCGCCCCCATGTCCCCAATTCCAAGGTGTGCAGTGTGCCGAGGGGATGTATAGCTAGAGGGGCTAAAATCTAGTCGCTAACGCTGCCACTGCCGGGTACCTGCCGACCCCCGAGCAGTTAATAGGCTTGCCCGGCTACATGGGCTCTGGCCGGGTTGACGTCTTTTTCCCTATTACTCGTGGGACCAAACATGCAAAGTGCTAACACCCCAACTGAAGTCAGTAAGGTGAGGACGCGTGAGGAGAAGGTGAGGGAAGAGGGAGGAAACACAATGAGCGAGGAGTGCGGGACGTCGAGCGCGACGGAGTTCATCTCCGAGAGCCGCCCCGAGGTTTCGAAATGGCTCAAAAAGCGACCGCGGCCGGTTTCGCGCCCAGAGGAGAACTCAGCCTCCAACGAGAGCTGTGCTGCGCTTGCCAATCGCGGTCAAGGCCGGCCGATTTTTACGGGCCAGTACATTGGCCTGCGGAAGGCGAAAAGAGAATTAGAGGCGGCCAAAAAGGCTGCTGAACTGGCGGAGAGGAGCGCGGCCGATGAAGCCGACGTCGCCGAGCTGACCAAAAGAGTCAGGGCCGGCTGAGCCACCCGACTGTCACTGTCGTGCTCTTCCTTGTCCTCCGCGACAGACCTGGATGTGGAAGACCTTCTGGCCCAGGAGCTCGATAAGAGGCTCCAAGACGCCGTGGCAACCGTCAAACGGGTCGCGAAAGTGTCCAAGGGCCTGAAAGGCACTTTTCAGAAGGCGCTGAAGGAGGCAGCGTCCTCGATTTCTGAGGTGGCTGAGGAGCTCCTGAAGCGCTCCTCCAGCGACGAGACCAGGCGGCTACAGAGGGCGAACGATCGTCTAGTCGCCCAAGTAGATGACCTGCGTAAGGAGCAGGAGGAGCTCCGAGCGGAGCTCCGCCCAAGCACGAGGCAGGCGGAGAGCCGGCCGGTGGCCACGGAATCGCAGACGCCGCAGCAGCCCTCTGAGGAGTCGGAGCTGATCCGGCTCGTCAAGGCCGAGATTGCGAGCCTTTCAGCCCGCTTCTCGGTCATCGAGGGCAAAATACTGCGGCCTCCACTGGCCCATGACCGGTCATGATGCGGCGAAAGCCGCTAAGCCGCGCCAAGCTCCGGCCCCACAAGCGGCAAAGACGGCGCCAGCGCAGCTCTGTACCTCGGCCTCGACCTCCGCGTCGACCTCGGCCTCAGCCCAGAAGGGCAAAAAGGGCAAGGGCAAGAAGAATGGCAAGGCGGCCGACGCCTCGAAGGCTCCCACCGCATCCATGATTCCATCCACTACGGCGGCCGCGGCTGCCTCGACGTCCTCCAAGCCCCGTGAGGGCGATTGGGAGTCCGCTGGGGCCAAAAAGCAAGCGAAGGCCAAGGCCCAGAAGAAGGCTAAAAACAAGGGCCCTCGCGGCCCCAAATCGATGGCTGTCGTCATTACACTGCAGCCGGAGGCGCGGGAGAAGGGCCTTTCCGATGCCACGGTCTTGGCCGAGGCGAAGGCCGATATAAACTTGGCGGATCTTGGAATTTCAGGCATCCGGTGCAGGCAAACTGCCACCGGTGCTCGCATGCTCGAGATCCCGGGCGCCAGTAGCGGGGAAAAGGCGGACGCGCTTGCAGAGAACTTCAGGGCCTCTCTGCAGGCGGAAACAGAAGTGGAGAAAGTCTCCAGGCCCGTCATGACGGTGAACTTTCGCGTCTCGGGTCTGGACGACTCCGTGGCGGCGGACGAGTTGAAGGCCGCCGTCGCAAGGGCGGGCGAGAGTCCCCCGGAACAAGTCCGTCCTGGCGGAATCGAGGCGGCCCGCCGGTATGGCGGTCCGCCATAGTTACCCTCTCCGTTGCGGCCGCTCAGCGGCTCGCAAACGGGCGAAAGCTGTTGGTATGCTGGGTGTCGGCCCAGGTGAAACTCCTCACGCCTCGGGCGAGAAGATGTTTCAAGTGCCTGGAGGAGGGACACCTGGGGGTGCAGTGCATTTAGGACAGTGCGTCGGCAGTGAAAGTCGACGCGATCTGTTACCGGTGTGGCCGGCTCTTGTAACGCCCCGCCTCACTGTCCTAAATGTGCGGCGGTGGGCAGGCCCGCGGACCACCGAGTCGATGCCAAGACCTGCCCCGACGCCCAGGCCAAGGCCAAGGGAAAGAGGAAAGGGAAGAAGGCAAAGAAAGGTGGGCCCGCTCCCCCGGGAGCTTCGGCACCCGCACAGCCGATCCAACCTTCTACGGATGCGGGCACGCGGCTGGAGGGGGCGCGAGACATGGACTGTGATCGGTAATGGATCTGCGCTTCCTCCAGGCCAACATCAACCACTGCCGCCAGGCTCATGATCTCCTACTCCAGAGTATGGCGCAGTAGTTGATAGACGTGGTGGTGGTCGCTGAGCCGTGGTTCGTGCCTGCCAGAGATGACTGGGTGGGCGACGTCCGCGGTTCGGTGGTCCTCGTCTTGCTGGCCGCATCGCACCAATCCCCGTCTTTCAAAGACGTCACCAGGGGGGCGGGGACTCATATCAGCATTGGTCGGGGAGATAGTGATCGTTGGGGTATACATCTCCCCGAATCGAACTCTCGCCGAGTTCGAGGACTTTTTAGTCGAGTCGGGCATAGTCGTCGGTCGAAGTCGTCCTCGCCCGGTGGTCGTCCGCGGGGACTTCAACGCTAAGTCTATGGCGTGGGGTTCTCCGTGGACGGACGCCCGTGGCGAGGTTTTGGTTGACTGGGCAGTTGCGAACGGCCTGGTCGTCCTCAACCAGGGGTCGGTAGACACGTGCGTGCGATAGCGGAGCAGTTCGATAGTGGACCTCACGTTCACCAGCCCCGTACTGGCGCGCCGTGTCCATGGCTGGCGTGTCATGGAGGAGGTGGAAACGCGGCCGGACCAGCGGTACATCCGGTTCGACGTCTCCGCCCAGACCTCTACTGCCCCAGCTCCGCTGGCCCCTGGCGGGGGCGGTCCGCGTTGGGCTCTGAAGAAGCTGGACAGGGAGTTGCTCCATGAAGCCGCAACCGTCCAAGCCTGGGTGACAGCACCGGACCAGGCCTGCCGACATTGACGAGGAGTCTGAGTGGCTCCTGCAGGCGATGACATATATCTGTGACGCGGCGATGCCGAGGCAGCGCCTTATTCCTGCCAAGTGCCAGGTGTACTGGTGGTCTGCGGACCTTGGGCGGATGCGCGCTGCGTGCGTGGCCGCGAGACGCCAGTGCGCCAGGCATCGCAGACGGCGCCGTCGCGCGCAAGATGCCTCGACCAGAGAGGCGGAACTGTACGATACGTACAGGGCGGCGAAGTGGGCCTTTAAGGTGGTCATCATGAAAGCGAAGACGGAGGCCCGTGAACAGCAGCTCGCAACCCTCAGGGATCCATGGGGGCGCCCGTATTGGGCAGTGTGCGACAAATTGTGCGCCTGGGCGCCCCCGCTCACCCAGAGCATGCGACCTTCGTTGCTGAACGCGGTGGTCAGGGCCCTCTTCCCTGCCAGAGCGGAGCACACCCCGCCGCCCATGGTTCCGCCGTATACGGAGCCCGACGCGGAAAACGACGAGGTGCCCGACGTGACCCGGGTGGAATTGAGAGCGGCGGTGCTGAGGCTTCAAGCTAAGAACACCGCCCCAGGGCCCGACGGCATTCCAGGCCGAGCGTGGGTCCTGGCTCTGAAGGCTCTCGCGCCCGACTGAGGGGCCTTCTCAGCGCGTGCTTGGCGCAGGGCCAGTTTCCCAGCCGGTGGAAATCCGGCAAACTGGTCGTGCTGCGCAAGGCCGGGCGCCAGGCGGACTCTCCGTCCGCCTACCGTCCCATCGTGTTGCTGGGCGAGGCGGGTAAGCTTGTCGAGAGAGAGATCGCTGACCGCCCCGTCCGGCACGTCAATTCGGTGGGGCCAGATTTGGCGGACAGCCAGTACGGCTTCCGCCCGCGGGCGCTCAACGGTGGACGCGATCGCGCGCGTGAAGGCCATGTTAGAGGACGCAGTATCCCGGGGCGAGGTCGTGCTGGCGGTGTCCCTCGACATCGCCAATGCCTTCAACACCTTGCCCTGGAGTAGCATCAGTGAGGCGCTCCGATATCACGGGGTGCCGAACCACCTCCGCCGTACGGTCGAGGCCTACCTGTCCGACAGGGCAGTGGTTTACCCGGGTCGCAACAAATGGACTCGGCGAGAGATGTCGTGCGGTGTTCCGCAGGGTTCGGTTCTCGGCCCGCTCCTGTGGAGCATCGGCTACGACTGGGTGTTGCGCGTTGCGCTCCTCCACGGCGCTGTCGTCACGTGTTACGCGGACGACACGCTGGTTACAGAGGGAGGGAGGACGTATCGCGATGCAGCAATCCTGGCGACGGCTGGTGTTGCGCAAGTCGTAGAGAGGATCCGGTGGCTGGGCCTGGGGGTGGTCCTCAACAAGTCCGAGGCCCTGTGTTTCCACGGGCCCCGGCGGGGACCACCTGCGGGCTCACACATCGTGGTGAGCGGGGTCCGCATCGGCGTCGGTTCGACGATGAAATATCTCGGACTCGTCCTCGACAGGCGGTGGGACTTCGGCCCGCACTTCCGGCAGCTGGCCCCCAAACTGAGGGGCGCGGCCGCGGCGCTTTCGCGGCTGCTGTCCAGGTTGGGGGGGCCCGACTCTTCTTGCCGGATGCTGCACGTGGGCTTCGTGCGGTCCATGGCCCTATATGGAGCGCCTGTGTGGGCGGATCTCTTGACGGCCCGCAACTTCGCCGTAATGCACGAGCCGCAGGGAGCGATGGCCGTCAGGGTGATAAGAGGACACCGCACGATCTCGTAGGAGGCGGTAACCCTCTTAGCCGGATCCCCGCCCTGTTATCTCGATGCCAAAATGCTCGGGTCGCTGTATCGGTGGCGCAGCGTGGCTCGAGAGCGGGGCGAGTGGCCACCGCCTCCGCGGATCGTGGAGGCGAAGCGGTCCGAGCTCCGCCAGGTCTTGGTGGCGGAGCGGGGTCCGCGACTTACGCGACCGAGTGCGGGGCACGCCGCAATCACGGCGGTAAGGCCCCATTTGGAGGCGTGGATCTGGGACGGCACGGAGCCCTTAGCTTCCGGACGACGCAGGTGCTTGTCGAACACGGGTGCTTTGGGAAGTACCTGTGTCGCATAGGCCGGGAGCTGACACCGGTGTGCCATCACTGCGATGGCTGTCCGGAGGACACAGCGCGGCATACGCTGGTGCCGTGCGCTCATCGCAGCGATTAGCGGGAACTACCTCTCGCTGTCGGCAGTCGTAGAGGCCATGGTCGGCAGCGAGGACGCTTGGGTCGCCTCCTTCTGCGAGCACGTTATGTCCGCGAAGGAGGCGACCGAGCTGGAGATAGAAGCACTCAGCTCTCTCCTCTCCCGCCGTCGGCGCACCGGCCGTCGCCGCAGGGCGACGACCGATCTGCGACCTCCATAAGTTGGCCGGCGGGCGGCGGGCTGGAGGAGCCCGTCGTCTGCCCTGTGGGCCGGGAGTTGGTGTAGCGTAGGTGTTCCACGCTCGCCACTCGAGGAAGGGGGTGGCCTGAGGGTCGCCCTGGGAGTTGGGACGCGGAACGCGGTGAATGCTCGAGCGAACCCCGCGCCCCCAGCTATAGGCGGGAGACGGAACACCGTGGTGGTTTTAGCCGGTAAGAGTCCGGCACGTCCCCCTGCCGCCCTCAAGGCAGGGGATTGTCCATGAGGATTCCCACCACGATAAAAAAAATGGTTTGCCATGGTTTTACGTAACCACATTAAAACCATGTAAACAAAAACTCAACGATAAATATCGTGATCCTCTAGGATCTCGTCCGCAGGGACTGGTATTACGACCTGCCCGACGCATCGGAGTATGGCCATGCGTGAACACGTGCGTCTTCTCTTTTCGAGTCAGGGCAATTAAGTCCTTTACTCAGGGACGGAAGCCGCGCTTAAATATTACTACAAGATAAGTTTGGAGGGGGTTTCTACTAGAGCGGCACTATCGTTATCGACTTTGTCCGATAGTCAGTTTTGACTATGCGAAAGTTCATACGGGGATATGTTCGACTCACTCTTTCGTTGATTGCTCGATGCAAGGTATCTGTAGGAACTCGATGCTATGGTGTGATAGTTCTTGGAGACTCGGCGAAGAATAAGAAGAGTTCGCTGATACGAGTTCGCTTAACAGATACTTTATTTCTGCAGCAATTCACTGACTCTAAGAATACTTTCACATTATACGATTTTTATATCTCGATGAGTTTACAATCTTTGTACTCGAACGGACGACGAGCGAGAATGCTCCGCAGATTCTGTTGCGCAAGGTGGTTGCGTTGCTGGTCCCCGTTGAAATTGTAACTGATTTGGGTAAGCGATGGCAGCCTTTTTATATCGGTTTCATCCCATTGTTCTTACTGGGTGGGAATATAGAGAAGAAATTAAGGGTTGATCATTTATGGATGTGGTAATCCAAAATCTCGGTTTACGATGAGCCATATTAGGGATGTAGTGTATGATTTACGAGAGGGAAGTCTCGAAATAGAATCGCGTTGGTCACTTGTGATCGTTGTGACCCGAGCTGGGGTGGTGATTTAGTGTTTCCGAAGAGGTAGTCTTAGGGCGCGTGTCGTCCTCGAAGTCGGTGGTTCGGTTTTTAAGGCTTTTTTCTCGCATCCAGTGGCACGTGCACTTCTAAGCGGTGGCTCGGTTTTCAGTGTAGGCGTCGGAAGTCGCGGAGGTCAGCGGTATAGAGACTGTAGGGCAGTAACTTATCTAAGTTATTGCTTAGAGATAAAGCGTATTTTTGTAGTGGAGCTATTTTAAGCGGTAGTGCGGCCTTAGCCTAAAGGTAGCTGGCAACTTCTCCGAGGCAGATACCAGTTAGCTGTTTCAATACAACACACAGCTAGTAGTTCTCCGCGTATGAGATGGATTTGGAAGCATTCGAAGTTTTTTAGTAATGCAAAAGCATTTGATAGAGTAAAAAGAAATCAATTTATTGAATCCCTATATACATTGATTAATTAAATATGCTAGTGCCTTCCAGCTTGTGTAACTTCTATCCGTTTGTCGTTGCCCGCCCATAGATTGGTTTGGATATTTGAAATCCTCCGATGTACATTTTCGATAATCTGTCGAACAAAAATAGAACATTAATATTGCGTTGATAAAATTATGGAAAATGAGAGATGTAAGGTACGTACCTTTTTCGCAGCTTGCTCATAATGTGGTATGTAGAAAATTATTCGCAGGATAATCATGGAAAAACGTGATTATGCATCGCTCGTATACAGATCTTGGTACAGAGCATCCAAACTCCAGCGAGTTCGGGACAGGTTCACCCTCAAAGGCACCACGCTGACCATAGGAAAATTCAATTATTACAGCGGGTTGCAGTACGTTTTCGATCACATGAGAACTTCCGCTCTCTGAGAACTCCGATTGTCTGAATAAAGTTGGGAAAAATTTTGGCTTGTTGACAGTCGAGGCGATGCTTAATTTCTACAATCTCTATGAATTTATGATCATGGTCTCTTGGTACACCGAGAAACAAAGATGTGATAATTTGCCGGTGGCCGGTGGCGGAACTTACATTCGTCATCTGAAATTCACATTTCCATGCAACATGGCAAACCGAGTTGATCCTGAGCGTATCAGACTTTTTGGTTACGGGTGTCAAACTCCTGGAAGGACTCAAGAGATTGACAAAAAGTTTTAAAAAATTTAGATGTCCTGAATTCATTGATCTCATGCTGGACAGTAGAGCGCTTCATCTACTGGATGATCTCTGCGCGAACTGTGGGCAGACTTTACAAAAATTAGTCTTAATCAATACAACGACATACTACTACGCTCTCATGCACATAGGCATATTTCTAAATGTAAAAGTAAGTTTAAGATTTATTATTCCAGAAATTATCTGTGAATGATAAATATTATGTGTTATCTATAAAATGGATGTACAAAATTGGTACGGTGTGCATGCTCTCAATGTTTTTCATATGCAACTACAAATTCTCAGGTCCTCGTCGTCAGTTCGCAAAATATAGATGAGGATGTGCTCGAGCTCCTTGGATACACAGAGCTGAGACACCTGCATTTCTTACAAAATTGGTACAATCCTATGAATGCATCAATGCTGTTGGCAATGATATACAAATGATGTATGAAGGGAGAATCAAAAGTTACACCATCGAGTGTGAAGAAGGAACAAGACAGTATGAGCTTGGTTTTCACAAGAATTATGAGTATCTTTTTTTCCAGATACAATTCATATGAACCTATCGGTGGATCTTTTACGATCTTTCAGCTGAAGATAATTCATTTTTTTAATTTCATCTTAGCTCAATCGACGTCTTAAAATTGGTTAAAAATGCGGAAAAACAACCCTCACGAGGGCACGGTCCGGGATGGTCATCGAGTTACGGGCTCCCACTTCGCGTGCTTATAGTGTGGGTAGGTACTATGTATGTGTGGGAGTTTATTGTGCATACCCTCGCCTTCGGGGTTTTTACACACCTATATTCCTTTTCACTCTTTCTCATTACCGATCCTTCGCCATTCTTATTCTGCGACCACGGCTGCAGCCGTTTCGCATTTCCTATACCCTCCCTGTATCGCATTTGCCACGGACGGAGGGAAACTGCAGAAAACCTCCGCCGATACAGGTCGGTGCCTACCTAATCTCCTCCAGTGTCAATGCGAGTAAACTCAAGCACGTTCACCAGAGTCTCCTAGGTCGGCACCTCCTCATCTGTGATAATATGGGCGGCCTATGCCCGACCAGGTGTCACCATCCGCGCGATGAGAACCGCCTTGCGGGAGCACCAAAGCCGAGCACCGACCCCCCACTCATCACAGCGAGGTCTTTTTTGGACGTTTGTTTTTGGTGGAATCCGAACCGCCAGGATTACAGAATAAACACATAGAAAAATTTCTTTTCCCATTGGTGTCGGCTGCGGGAATCGAACCCGGGTCCGCTGAGTGCGAACCCAGCGCCCTATCCACTCAGCCACTGCGCTCCTGTGGGTAGGTACTAATCAAACCCCAAAATTATAGGTGCCAACTCGGCTACGTTTTCGAGAAATTTCCGGTCAAAGTTGGGAGCCCGCTTTCGTACCGTAGAGTTTGTACATATACACAACGAGGCGAGCATCGTAGCGGTAAGCGAGTAAAACTCCGGTCCCGGAGGTCTCTAGTTCTAGTCCCGTCTATGCTATTTTTTTCATTTTTTTTCAAATTACTGTTGAAATTTATAATTTATGATTAAAAAATTGCAAGATATTAAAAACAAAAAATTACGGGCCTTTATTGATACAAACTTACGAATTAAATGTCAAATTTTTGTTATCAAATCTCTTGCAATTTTTAAAATTTTGTTAAATAAGTTAGCTGTAATTTAATTAAACAAATTTTTCTTGATTATTTGATTTTTTTCAGTTTTTGATATCTCCTTCGATGGGACAGGGAATATTTAAAAAAAATTACCAAGGGATATAGGAATTGAAAATCTGTTTTATTAAGGCCTTAGGCCACCCTAGAGGCTGAAAAAATGGGCTTTTTGGGGATTTTTTTCAGAAATACTACAAAATAAATCGAGATAACAGAAACGTGATTTAATTATCTATATCAGTGACTGCTTAGAATAATTTTTTTGAAGCGATTTATTACAAAATGGCGGCTGTGCAGCGTTTTTGCGACGACGTCTTTTTTTCGGGGTCCACGGCCGGACTAACAGCTCCTGTAATTTTTAAAATAATAATGAGCAAATGAATGTTTCGATTATATATAGTAACTGCTATAGAAGTACGTAGGATTTTTGCGATATATTGATTTTTGGCCAAATGGCGCCCCTCTAAAGTGAAAAGTGAAAAACTTGCCTAAAAAATGGTCAGATAATTGTTAATAACAAACGTACTTCCATAGACAATGTATATTTCAAGATATTTTCAAAATTTCAAGTTAATCGGTTGAAAATTGCTTGAGTTACGAGTCCGGCCAACTTGAAAAATACAGTATTGAGATAAACGCGTTTAAAGTTTTAAGTAGTAGACAATCATGAATAATTTTACAATACCTTTAAACTGCGATGCCTGCACCATACAATTGGCCTTACAGATTATCTTCCGACTCTGGCATTTCTTTTCTGCTTGATCTTGAAGCGATTCTTGCCTCTTTTACCCGGTCGGACAGCGATCTTTCTGCAAGCTTTATGCGCTGTTTGTCGATCTCCAGGCACATTTCGTAGCTGTTCGGGCCGATTTCCAAGTTCATTGCCTTGATTATGTGCAAAATTGAAACAGACCCGTCATTGAACCCACAAACTGCAATATCCGTGGCTACATCCAAGATTGTTTTACCACTCGAAATGGATTTCGGGGCCAATGCCCACACAGTGGAATTAAAGCTTTCATTATTGTTTTGTGTGTAACCACCGATGCACCGAGTTAGAAGATCTTCACTGGTCAGTTCTTCATAGATTGGTTTGATAGCTTCATAGACTTCAATTGCAAGAGCTGGCTTATGTTTGTACTCAGCCAAAGTATTTGTAGCTTTAGCGCGTTGCCATGAGCACCATGAATCCTCTCCAATAGGACATTTGTCGTGCTGCGGTTTATCATCAGTAGATAATTTGTGATCCAGTGTAGCCCATATACTGCTTCTCATGTTCTTAACTGAATCACTGTTTCTACGAATCGCTAATCCATAATAAATAGATAGCTCGTCTATAAGTTTCCCAGTCAATTTGTCTCTTCCACCGAGACCTTTTGTCTTCTTTTTCAAATTACGTAGTCGGGTGTCCATTCGCTTTTGCACGTGATCTATGCACTCTTTCTTGAGTACTGTGAAATCATCATACGGCTTAGCATCTGTAATGCCTTTGAAAGTCTTAGAATCACCGTCACCAATATAGTGAGTATATTTGAGCTGGTGCAAAGTTTCAGAGCGGCGAAACATCTCAACAACTGAATCGACTTCTATTTTTTCTGCCGATCCATCGTGATTCACAGCGCATTCTTTTGCATGATTTTATGCCCACTCCACATATTCTTCGGTATCTTTTTTTAGCCCAATATTCACACGCCTTACAGTATTTTGATTTCACTACACAATCAACGATTTTTCCACAGTTATAGCCAATAAGAGTCGTTATCCCATACAAAGACGTAAATCCACGTTTTCTCCACGAGCCATCGCCTGATACTACAATTCCATTTTCTCCATTTTCAATAGATACGGTTTTCTCTTCTTCCGCAGCTCTCATCATACTGTTCTTGCAAACTAGATTGGTTGCAGAGCTCATTTTTTTGACAACCTTATCGTAGAATGAGTGAAAGGTAGACCGAGGTAATTCCATGAATGCACAGAATTTTCTTATTCCGTGCCAACCAACTCCAAGCAATCGCATGGCAATTATGATTCTACGGTTGATTTCATAGCCTTTCTCAACAAGTGGACAACTCGGTATCTGTCTTTTCACAATTCTCACAGGACACTACTAGTTTGAATCTAAAACCACGCTTACTGCTTTCAGTAAATTTCACTTCCGATTGGCATATCTTACAAACGACAGCGTTCGAAATAGCTGAAAATACTGCGATAAAGTTAATTATACGATATCCAAACGCTGGATTCACTTCAATATCATATAAATCTTCCGATTGCTTTAGTTTTTTTGCCGATGTACTGGCATTCAAGTCGTCTGGTGCTTCTAGCTCATGGCGATTCAATGGTCTTCTTCGAGATAGTCTCTTTCTATTGCAAAACGACGTTTTTATTCCTTTCTTCGCACTGTAGACCACTTTATCACTGATTGTAAAAACTCAATAATTATACAGGGAAAAAGAAATGGAAGTTCACAGAAATATCGAGGAAAACAAGTGTTTGTCGACTAGCGTCCTTCTCAAATGCTTGGCTGTGCCCAACTAACTGAAAGAGACGTTCGACAAGTGTAAACTCGTCTAGACTAGTCAGGAAATAAATATTTTCAATAACATCTGCCGTAAACCTGCTCTAGTCCCCTAACGTACCTTCCCCCTAGCGCTCACAAAAGGAGCTCGCTGCGGACCAGACGGCCTTGTACTAAAATTTGAAAACCGAGTACCTAAAGGTTTTTCCCGGCCATAATCTTCTGGGACATCATTTTTGAGGTCCTAAGGGACCATTTGGAATTTAAAAAAAACGATTTTTCGAAAATTCTAGGGTGGCCTAAGGCCTTAATTGAACATTTCTTCAAGCAATTCTTTTTAAATATTCACTAGTATACTGTGACGGGTGATAATCATTATACAAATAGTCATAACATTTACGTTGTCGACCACACGAACATTGTAGAAACGCTAACTCGTTTTCGTCACAACCGCAGTTTCGTTTCCTCAATTCCGCCGGAAAAGCCACTGCGTTGACGTTGTTGAAAAATGTTTTGATTATTTTCATAATAATTATCACCCGTTACAGTGCACGTGTGAATATTAAAAAAAACATTGCTTGAAGAACTTTTTAATCAATAAAACAGATTTTTAATTCCTATATTCCTTGGTAATTTTTTTAAATATTCCCTGTCCCATCGAAGGAGATATCAAAAAATTGAAAAATTGAAACAAATCACGAAAAATTTGTTTAATTAAATTACGGCTAACTTATTTAACAAAATTTGAAAAATTACAAGAGAATTGAAAAAAAATTACATTTTACGTTTTATTCCACACTCGCTCTTCTAATCGAATTTTGTTTGGGCGATGATAATAAATTTTCCTCAACTCTCCTAATAGATCCTTAGAGTCCAGTGCGATATATTCGGGATTGGAATTAAACCATTCCTTCGCTCTGCCCTTGAGTCGCGTCCCAATAAGAATTTGCGTCGTTGCGTCGCCGAGGCGATATGCTTCTGTCATGTCAGAAACACAACCTGCCTCTTCCATGTCTCAAACCGAGAAACTCCGCTAACATTGTTATATTCACTTTCGTCGTCGTAGATACGGCTACGACCGTGTTGGTCGTTCGCGTCATCTACATTGCCGGCAAGATGGCCGCCGAGCTCTTCGTTCGCACTCTCGGCACGATCCCTGTTGCTGATCGATTATCGATCTGCCCTACGCGTAGAAATTCGATTCCGCGACGCACCAAGTCGAGTTTGCGCTCAACCAATTCTTTCTCGCGCTTATACAATGCAATTTCCCGCTCACGAGCCAACAACGCGCTCGTCTGAGCATCTACATTCTTCTCACTCGGCATCTCGTCTCCACTATAACAGCCTTCGTTAGAAGCACCAAGCTCAACCATCCACTTGCCACTCGGATCGGCCGTTATTAGTCTCTCTATGAGCTCGGCTTTGTTTCCCGATAAGCTGAGCCCATTCTGCTTTAATGCGTCTTTCAGCTGCACAACTGCTAGGTTATACGCGTCACTTTCCACAATATTCATCTTTACCCGATACACATCGACATTACGTCGTCAAAACTCGTCGCCTTTTACACGCGAAGGATCACCACCGATTCCATCTTACCGCCTTTGTTTCCCTTCGACGCACTTCGCCTTAGCGTCTTTGTTCATCGCACTGGCCTGTACACTCGCGAATTCTCTTCACTACGGACGTAAGGGAGTAGAATGGCAAGAGGGGGGGGGGGGCTACATGCGCACAACAGCTGAGAAATCACATGGCGGGCAGGCAACGCTATGAGATCTCTGCGTCGCTCAACGCGTGTACGGACTGCCGCAAGTCTGAACGCGAGGCGCAGCGATCCACTCGCCTCGGCCAGCCATAAACATAATACAAAGTTCCGTGGTGAATGAGGGCTGGACCGCGTTACTCATATTTATCGTTTAAATAACGCGTATCCGTCTTCTTTGACGCGCGTCAAAAAACTAAGTGCCGATGGGAGCCTGGCTCGAGCGGCACACGCGAGAGAGAGAGAGAGAGAGAGAGAGAGATAGGACTCTTATTGTCACGATCGCGACGTTTCGACGACTCGTGGTAGACTAATTGTTTTACAATCTTCGAAATCGCAATCACCTGGTTCCAAATTTTCATTGCCGGCTACTACTGCCATCTTTCACTTGATTCATCTCTTACCGGTATCAGTATCATATCAAGCGGGACGATAACGATAACTTCGAAGCATCTCGATCATCGTGTCCCCGGTCCACCATGGACCGAAGGGCATTACTTCAGCAGCGCAAGGGGTTCCCGCCTCTCGCCTGTAATCTCAAAACCTCCGCCCGTTTTAGCACGCGATGCAACCTGCGTTGGGGCGCCGGCATTTCAGCCGGACTTGCATCAATTTCCCGACACTACTCCACGACCGTTCCCTCCTGACGGATTACTCGTTAAGTTGAGCTCTACTCGCCACTTCAGGATTGAACGTCGCAACCTTCGGCTGACCTCCAACCACATTCGCGTGCCTTTTTGACACTCGAAGCTGCCGAGAACACATATGCTTCATAGAGACGGTTGAGAAAGAGCCTAACTACAGCAGGAACGATATCTTGTGACCGTGATTTGCTGAAACTCAAAAAATTACGCCACAGTGGATACTGCACAAAAAAGGACGAAAGAAGCACGCCAAGCACATAGATCTAAAAAAGATGCGGAGGATGCTGAATCAGCTGCGGAAGGGCACATGTGTGAACCAGGGTCGCTGATTTTTGCGGTAACTTAATTGGTTATTTTATTGACGCTTTTCTCGTCAAATTACGATGAAAAATACACATTCTTGAAGTGAAACTTTTTTAGCATCGGGGTGATTTGAAACTCGATGAAACAAAAAAGCGACACTAAAAAGAGACGAACATGTACGTCTATAGAATTTAGACTGCGAGAGAATGAAATAGAATACAGATATGCAGTGTTTAATTCCTATTATCTTTATCTCCTCTTTGAGCAGTGCTTCGGTAGCCTCCCCACTCTTGTCTACCAAGCGTTGTACATATGTGTGCGTGTGTGTGCCTGCCTATTGCCGAACCGAATCGAGAGAAAAGACGTCGAATAGAGAGTATATTATCTATATTGCACTGCCTAATGCTTGCTTTGGTCCAACTTGGGCCGTCCAAGCGTTCTACGTGTGTATGTTTGTACGTGTCTTAGTACCTGTGTGTGCGCCTGCGTATTACGAAGCCTTAGGAAAAGACGTCATAGCAAGCGTGCTGTATTGTTCACGTGTATCGTTTTTGTATCATTTCAATAAAAGATTTTCCAAGTACGTCGGAAACGAATGCCGAAAAGTGTCGTGACTATCGGCAGAAAAAATAAGATAAAAATTGGCATTGGATACAGCGCTCGCTTTTATTGAGTTCCTCAACACCAAATTAAATTAAAAAATGTGCAGCTGTCGCACTGAATCGAGAACAAGATCAAATGCAGTAATTGACGCTGTATTTAAAAGATATATTGATCAAATCCTGTTATTGCGAGTATGGTGGAAGTAAAGTTGAACTGTTTAAGAAACAATATGTGAAATATTTATTGCAATATGCACGATACACTTGTGGTTTCATATCGGCGTAACGCGTGAACGTTTATAATTTTATTACGGAAGTAATACGATTAAACATGCGTCGGTTCGGTGTGCGAACAAAACTTAGAGACGCGAGCGCCAATCCCGACCGACCAATAGTGAGTAAGGTACGTAATCGTGGCGCGAATTTGAAAGAGTTTCAACAAATCCAAACCAGAGCATTCATTTCATACGTTAGTTACCATAAGCGAGTCCTGGGATTTGTTGAAATTGAAAACGTGGAGTCTGAATAATAAAATGTAAAATAACTTTTAAACGTGATACCAATATTAGATTAAATAAACCCTATAATGATCACACTCCTAACACTGCATTCGTTTCATTGTTTCGCAGTTTAGGTTTCATTTCTACCGTGTGTGAACTGCACACATGTTTCTTTTTTCTTCTGCGGCTCACCATAATTTCCCTAATAATCGAAACAAAATATCGCTATATGATAGAGTGTAGTGACACTATTCACGAATACGCTAAATTTTTTCTTTCAGATGCAACATGACGGTGACACACCTGCAGCAACATACGGGCGTGTCCTGCGGTGGGTTTCTGTGGAAATTTCTGCACCGCCCGTCATTTTTTAATATTTCAAACTAAAATTGGTTTGAGGCATTCTTAAAGCCGTTTTCTTACCTTTTATTAACAAATTTTTATATTTCATTTTATACTTCCGAGTTAAGGAATTTAAAAAAAAAATATATATCCATCTTCCGAGCAGCCAAACGAGCCACACGCCTTTACGCAGGATCACGTAATCACTACCAACCCAAAATATCCTCATAAAGGCCGTATCCAGATACGAATGGCCGAATTGCCCCCGAAGGAATCGTGTTAATTTCACTCGTGTTCGATGATCTTCCGTGCCACTTTCAGTTTTCCCAATTATTAATTGTTAAAGTTCGACTGTTTCAGAGGTAGGGAAAAAAATTAAAAATTCGAAAACAATATTTTTTCTCTAAATCGTACGACTGATTTTCATTACAAAAATATGTGTTGCGCGTACTATTGCAACACATTTAAGAAAAAATGAAAAAAGATTCTCGCTTATATTTACAAGAAAATTTTTTTAAAAGAGTTTTTTTCATTTTTTAAATCGTGTATAGTTCTGGGACATCGGCGAAATTTTATTTATCGAATCTGTGGATATCGTTCCACCATAAGTAATTTTTCGAAATTTATAAAACGTGTAGACGGTAGTAAAAAAAACATATTTTTGTTTAATATATTATAATTATATTTTTCTGTCATCCGCTTCCAGTATCATCACGATCCTGTCTCTAGACAGGGTGTCCTAGCAAGGTCGGGATACCTAAATATCTCGGAAAATATAAGTTTTACGGAAAAGTGTTTCAGACAAAAGTTATATGGCTTAAAAATCTCTATTTACGGATTTTATCAGTTTGACCTCGGGTGTCGTCGCCAAGGTCAGATTAAGGCGACATCAATTTTTTTTTAATGGAACACCCTATTTGTCATTGCATATTCGTATAGCACATCTCGAGAGCTTTTCAAAACACTATAAGAAAACATTTTTTCATGAAGTACTTTTCGAGTTACGAGGCTTCAAAGTTACAGTATCGATGGATCACAGACCGATTCTAGACAAGATCGTATCTGGACATAAAATTTTCCGCCCTTTGCATTTCCAATGTCAAAATTGAGGATTGCCATTTAAAAAAATGGACTTGGCCTTGAAAATGACCTTGAAGGTCAAGGTTAAGGTCGCGGCAGAGGTCGCGGTTGGATAGCTAATGAAATTTCCGATAATTTTTGTATCAACCGTTTTTTTGAGTAGCGCCTACGTTTCAAGTTATTCAACCGGTCCGGGACTTTTTGAAGACCCTGTATATTACTCGCAGCAAGAAAAAGTCCTCAAGTTATTAGTGTTTTGTGACAGACTGTATCTTAGTGAAAAATAGTCGTATCCAGATAAAAAGAAAGTATTTTGAAGATCCAAGATTCTAGTTTTGAGATCTTCTGGCCAAACATTGTTATGAGCTACGGTTATTACGCAATCATAAGAAATAGCGCGAAGCAATTTTTTTCAATTTTTTATATTCTTTGTTTTAGTCCACGGGCTTGGGCAATTTTTTCTAGTTAAACAAATAAATGGACCAGATAGCCTGTTATTTCAGCTTTAATTTACTTTTTTATTTACCTCTTTAGATCAATTTTTCGCTGATATGTCCAACTTTTAATGAAAACAGATCCTTTTGCCTTTGGTCATCGATATCTCAACATTCAATGATCGCACATAAAATTAAAGAGCAACTATGAAAACTTCAAAACATTTCATATAAGATCGTTTCGGAATTTTTAGGAAACACATTTTTTTCCACATCGATTTAAAAAAAGTACAAAAATTAACTTTTTTCGGTGTTTTAGTAAATATACCGCGTATTGACAAATATGGATAGGGAGACTAATTGTAAGACTTTCAAGATTTTGTGCCGCTCAATATTCCCTCAATAGCCCTGTAAATTTTTTAATGGATCCATTGAACCATTTTTCCGGACCCATTGATCAAAGTTTGCAAACGAATTAAAGGAGCAGGAATTTTGTTCCTAAAAACTGTATGATCCTCATAAAAATGGAAATTCCATTTTTTTCGACTTTTCTTACAATTTTGCACTAATTACTTGTTTAATTTGGAGCAAAACAAATAAAAATTAAAAAATCATTTTTTTTTAAATTCCATATTTTTTAATTTTAATTTGGGAAAAAATATAAAAAATCATACTGACTCTTTTTGAGGAGGTTTGCCTGGTCAACCAATTAACAAATAGATGTTGATGAAAAAATCAAAATATATTTATCAGTATCTAAAAAGTCATCTCTTAAAATTTCAAGACCTGAGGATACCTTGTTCGTGAGAAATAAATGAAAACATATTTCCTAAATTAACATGGGCCCTTATGGGTTTTACTGATTTTTCCGCGTCTAAACATTAAATTCACAATCATTGACAAACAGTTTTTGACGACAATTTCAGAATTAATAAAATAACATCTAAGGAACATTTGTAGAGCTTCATAAAATCGATTGAGCATGAGATTCATAATAAACTAATTTGTCTCGAATAATGCTGATTTCTGTGAGGCTAAGCTTGACAGTACTCTGATCATGGCAACGTAGGTTGTCTTCCATTGTCCGATAGCTCGATAATAAAGCGACAACACGAGTGGAAAAATTCTCGTTCTATGGCAGCTGTACGTTTTTAAGCGTACTAAGCTGACTACTCTAGTCACAAAAATTTTTGTTTTGACTTACACGGTACCAGATAAACCTCCTTGAACAATTCGACCCTTCTGTAACATAATTCTCCTCATGAAAACAAAAATTCATTTTTTATTTTTTTTTTAGATGAGGAAATGAGGAAATTTGTCACTGACTTCAAGCAAATTAATTTGATTTGAAACGATTTTTTCTCCGCCGATTATTTTGTGACTTCATTAGAGACAACCAATCTCAATTAAACGTAAATACAATTATTTAATTAATAATAATACAGGAGAATTCCAGTTTAATCACAAGAAAATTAATTTAACGAGTGTTCAAAATGTTGGCCTTGAATCTGGATACATTTTTCAAGACGACTGATAAATGAATTATGGGATCGCAGAAGAATGTCTGCCAGAACGTTATGGCAGGCATTGTAAAAGTAGTGGCTAAGAGAAAAATTGTTTCAAACAAAACTTATTTTGTTTCAAGTCGTTGATTAAGAGTGTGTAATGAAAAATATATGTTTCTATTTGAAAAAAAATAAGCTGACCTTGAAATGACCTTGAAAACATAATGCGAATCGAAAGCGGATGTGACTACTGTATCAGTCCCTCTATGACTGAAACTTTTTATTCGAAACATTTTTTTCTCCGGGATTTACTTGTCCAGATATTCAAGTATTCTGTTTTTCGTGCCACACCCTGTATATAGGCAGCATAGGCCGCAACCCATTATATTCTTGGTACTAGCAATCGTATGCTTAAAATCGCATTACAGTATAAAGTTGTCAATTTTAAGAAATAAAAGGAATTGCCAATTACATTCAAAGTTAACAAAAAGTAAATTGTCAAATGACGATTATCATTAATATCATTGATAAGATGTTCGTGATGTTTCAATTTGACGCCTTCGCTAGCTGATATTGAACCAAAGGTTTAGCATCATTTGCTAAGAATCACCTGGCTCGAGGAATTTTATACACCATGTGATTTTTTAAATGGCTTGTATCGTTGTTTTGAAATATCTTTGACCAAAAAATGCAGTTGACACATGACACCATCTTTGAATAAAGCGGTACCAAGAGAACTCTCACAGAAAAAATAAAAATCAGTTTCCCTGTTCAATAATGCACACATATTGATAATTTTCGTTATTACCTCTGGTACTGCAAAATGAGTCATCATCGTATGATTCATCTTGGTCCTTGCTAGACCAATTGTTGAAGTTCGGCATGAGACCGAATTTCATGCTTAAGTGAAATTTCAGAATAGTCGACTATTCAGATTGGGAGATAATGGATTAAAAAATTGCAACTTTTAACACTGCAGGGTCGGCATTGACCGAAAATTAGGTCATATTCATCGTACCATTTTATTGCGTTTATAGATTTTGAAAAAACTTTATACTTATTTAGCCATTATTTAATGTTTGAAAACAAACAAATAGATAATTAGTATTTTGGAAATTATGTGTCCCACTTACCTGGTACATCGTTTCACCAATATTCTCTGATGCACGATCTGCGATATTTCTTCATTTTAAACTTAAGCATATAATACATTCATCTTCTTATTCTTAGCTACCACAGATAGTCGCTATATTCGTTTCCTTCAGAAGAAATCATGAAATAATAAATATTACGATAGGAACGGGTCTTAGATGTATTTTGACAAGTTTCCATTCAATTACAGATATATTATATCATAGCAAACATCGGTGACTATTTACAATAAATACAGTTGATTAGGTTTTATAAATAAAATATATATCGTATGGTAGAGTTTAGGTTTACAGCAACACGTGACAGTAAACAATTAGATCAGCGGCAAAATAGCATAATCTAGCTAGGTAGTGGTCGTAGCTATAGCATGGCCGAACTGTGCTCTTATTCGGCTCCCATTTATATTTCCACTCATTCCCTCTTCTTTTTTCGTTTTGCTCGATTATTTTTGTTCTTTTTCTCGTAAAATCTCATTAATTATTCGTCCTCCATAGTGCGGAGCTCGTCCTTTTTTTTTTTTTTTACCAAAAACGTCACAATTACGTCGATATCGACAATTGTGTATACATATACCGTATGGACATTGGAATCGTAGCTACCATGTTCAAAACATTTTCGCCTCAAACTCTTAGACATCACGCAAAATCCATTGGGTCATGACTAATAATCCTTGTTATATCCTTGTGCTCCCATGAGAAAAAGTGACCCCCCGTTGAATGATCTCGCAACAATTGGTCGTCATGACAAATTATCCTGCGACGGTGCATTCGCATAATGTGCCAATCAGTTTCTGACCGTCATGTGCATGCTTCGGTTCATACTATTGGCCCATTCAACTAGATCCCCCCTCCGCCAATATTCTTTGGAATATAGCACCGCAAATTACATGCATGTATTTGTATGAAAAATTCGTGTAAAAGTAAATCGAAAGACGAAAATATAGGAATATTGAAATGTTCAAAATATTTGCCGTAAGTATTTGTAAGCTGTGCTGTAATCTGTCGAACCATGAGCAACGCGAATATCTTGAGAACGAATGTTGTCCGGTATACGTAGACCAATTTTGTTCTTGTTTTCATTTATTTCAATTTCAATTTCGTTCGATTTAAAAATAATGCTAAAAATCATACTGCCAGCATTTCCTTCATTGGAGATCAATTGTCACGTAATCATTTATCACGGGATCAATTTTAACACGGTTAAAGTCCGTATTCCTAAATATTCTCGCCCAAACTATCGTCTTTAATCGAAGGATTGCAAATTTCTATGATCGCTACTCTTTCCCTCGATGTCTCTCATTCTTGTTTTCTTTCTTTCTCTTTCTATCTTCCTTGCGCCATCGCTCACTTTCATTCTATGTCATTCTCTCATTCACAAATATACGCAAAAATGAATAAGAAATAAAGTTGGCTTTGCAAGGATATTCTACGCAAGACGAAAAACTTCACGGAAGTTAGAAATAGGTGAACGAATTCTTGTATTGTGTGTATTTCCGTGTGAATGTGTCGTTTATTTTTTTAAAGTTGTTTTTGCGATTTCAAATGTTTTATTTAATGTTTGATATTTTTTACGCGATATTTGTCCGTCATAAATGCGTTATTCGAGACGGAGAGATAGCTCTGGAAAATCGCGCCGATATATACCGTTAATCCCTACCGACCCACTTATTCTCACCTTTCTCAATTTCTTTGATGCGACTACGTGACGGTGATACACATAATATCATCGTGCGTATAATTTGACACCTTTATATTTAAAAATAGTTGACTCCTTGAACGCCTTAGTACACGAGGTCTGCCGTGGCAGTCCATTCTTTGTCTTCTTTTATATTTTTTATTTTTTCAATTAGTTGTGCAGGACTGCCGCCATTTTTTCAGACATCATTGCGTCCCGCTTAGAACAATCAAGGATATCCTTTTCTTACCACCTTTTTAATTTGTTTTCATTCGATCACTCTCTCTCTCTCTTTCTCTCCCTCCTACTTGACACACACACACGCACGCACGTACGCACACACCCACACACTCATATTCTCTCTCTATTTCTCATATTCAGTATATTCGACCCTGATTATTTACGACCTCGAGAACACAGTCTCGACTCGATATACACGCGTGGTCCGAACATTCTTCAGGCAAAAATACACGATGAAGCTTGTCTATAGGTACTCTATATATATTTGGGGTACTTCGGGTCAATTCGGCCAGGGTTTGACCCCCACCCTCTGGGATTTGGTCCCCAATTTTGTATATGGATGTGACACTACTCAAAAACATGCAGTCTTTTTTGTAGTTTTCTTGTGACCATTCAATACAATAATGATTTGTAAAAAAGTGTATACTTCTTGACTTTTAGCAAGCCATTTTTCAAAATGTAAAAACAACGCACGAGAATCATATATCCAATATACACATTTCGAATCCATATTTCGGAGTGGCATTCGCCTCACATAAAAATATAGTTGGGTTAAATGGAATTATGCACCGTCCCGATCCGGGATATGGGTTAAACATTTCTATATTGGACATAAGATTTTTCAAAAACAGTTTTCGTCATTCTGGAGCATCAAAGTTTTATAATGTATCCTGAAATAAGTACGTCATTAAAATTTTTGTAACGATTTGGAAAAAAACCTGTACTAGGTATAATGCATACACAAGCAATATTTTCGAGTGGGCATGGACTTTAGACCCTACCTTTTTCATCATTTCGATCGTTCGAAATCGAAAAAAAAAACTAATAAATATGAAGTGAAGCTGCGACCAACTCTGGAACGTAACTTATGAATTCATAGGTATTGATGCTTTGAAACGAAATATCCCTCTTTGAGAAATGTATGAAGAGTTTGAAAAGCCTGTGCCAGGTATCTCCATGTTTAAACCATATCCCGAGGAGGATCGACATACAATTCTATTTAACCTCCCAATATGTTATGCAGAAAAAGAATTTATAGAGAAATATAAATAGTTCCACTTTCGGGCATGGTTTACAATTGTTTACTTTTCACACAGGATTTTTGTTATTTGGTCTTTCAGATTTTTCCAAAATGTCGTATCAAGTTTTTATAAGTATAGATTTTCTTTATGAAATCATTATCGCATAAAAGCTCGCCAAAAAAATACTGTATATGTATTTGAGTTGCAACAACCATACAAACAATTTGGCACCAAATGTCAGACGGTGCACGTTAGACCATGGTTGAATTGTCCACGAATGTTTCATTTATATATTATATTTATACGTTTATTTTTTTATACACTTAGTAGTAAGTCGTTATCAATTCATACACTATTAATGCCGTTGCGCAAGTATCTATACATAACGGGACGCAGCGCATAGTCAATCGTAGAATTCACCTGACATGACTTCATTGACGACGAATAAAACGTCCTTTGTTTTTTTTCTTTGCTCAACGGGCGAAAAATAATTAAAAACGGCAACATTTCTCGGAGATAGACGAACGAAAATGGGGACGAAATATGGCAGTAACGGACAATATAACGGACGAAGGGAGACGTTTCAAGGATGGATATAAGAATCGACATTAACACAAAGGTCGCTGCTAATATCGTTTAAGTTCCAGTTAATAAACGCGACCGATGAATGAGAGAACAGTACTCGAAGTACTCGTTTACTGCATGGCCGTTGATTTTACTTCATTCCCGTTCCTCTCGTTTCCCTTTGGTTATTACACTTAGTGACTTTGCGAAGAAACATCATTATCTCCGCGTCATATTAATTTATTTCCTCTTTATTTTATTTTTGTCTTTTTTTGTATCGTTTATGTGTTTTTTTTTTATAAACATCGTAATTTTATATTCCAGCAAGCACAAATATGTATGTCTGGTTAGTATATTCAATACGCATATTACGTATATCGATAAATGGATTGACTCGTCGGGTGATGCCCTCGTTGCGCTGCGTGTTGCACGGAAAAGCGCGCGTGACTGCTACTCACACCGGCCGTACACATCGTCAATTTTTTAAAATACAAATCTTATCTCCTTTTGATACTCGTATAGTCAGCATTTAATATCCATTCCGTTCATTTTTTTAAAATATCTAATAATCAATGATTCACCGGACCCAAGGGTATATCGCGGGACGATCGAATCGCTCATTTCTCCTTTCTATTGTGTTCCTTCCATGGTTGCAACACCATCATAAGCAGGGGATACGTTCATGACATTCCTTTTACTTATATTTTTTAATTTTCAGTATTTCCATGAAATCTCCAGGGTATTTTTCTTTCCGCTCCTTTTTCAGTTTGGAGAACTAACGGTTAGTCTACCACGACAAATTATACCGAAATCTCTTGGCCCATTTAACTCTTCTATCCTTCAACTAAATTACTAGGACATGCCTCCAATTTCGTCCCCAATGGTCTGCCAACTATATGCCCGCCCGCCCGCTCTCTCTCTCTCTCTCTCTCTCTCTCTTTATCTGTCTCTCGCTTTCTGAAGTGCTCTGACCTCATGGCCTTAAGAACATCGCAGCGATTTTATCCCGGAGCATAAGCACCCGCCGAATATTAATATAATCGATTCATTTACCATTATCCCTTTAGCGACCCTTCTTACTCTTAAAATCATTCGGCTTTCGCGTTTCGACACGTACACACATGGGAACGTTTATTTTTCTTCTCCCTTTTCCCGATCAATATTGTATCTCACTATCGCGCTTTTTTTCTTGTCACGCAATACTCATATTCACGTTATTAAAATTAATTCTACGGTTATCTATCGCGAATATGTAACACCTCATATATGTGCGACCTCATTCGAGAGCTATGACAGGGCCATTCGTCGCTGAGAGTATTCTAGTAATATATGCTATTTTTTGCGGAATTCCGATAGTACTTCTCTTCATTTTTGTTTGTTTTTATGATAATATGTGATGGTATTCCAATCCCGGATGACATTTTCTTACGGCGGGTACCCAAATTTTCATTTCGCCTTCAACCGTACACAGTAGTTTCGGACTAAGGCGATGTAAAGCTCTCGTTTAGATGGACATCCCAAATTCTGAATGTAGAGTTTTCAGAGCATTATACCGACGATTTTCGAAAAAAGAGAAAAACCTTACTTCAAGGAAAATTGAAACTTGACTCTCACGTGGACTTCTGTTTTCTGAAATTCCAATGATTTTTCGACTGATTCTGATTCACATCACCATAATGGTCACTTAAAGTGGTTCAGTGATCACTAAACACTCACTGTATCGGCTCACTTTTAATAAATGTCCATGAAGAGCTAATTTATTGACTAGTCCCCCCCCCCTTCTTTCTCTTTGCCATTCGATCATATCGCAAAATATTATGACTCAACGGCGAATGGCCAAGGAAAAAAATACGACGATGCACGTCTTTAGTACACTGTCGATTTAATTTTTCTGGACATCTCTTTTCTATGTTTTGTTTACCATGTAACCTTATGACACTTTTCCGACAATCGTCCGCTCGGTTATGCAATCGCTGATAAATGTATTTTTTTTCACACGCACACAGTAATTATTCGTTGACATGTAAAATCATCTACGAAATCCACGACACTCCATTACGCGAGAGTTCAACGGCCATTGTAAGCAATTCTTTTCTTCTTCTATTTCCTTCCGACGACTGGGGTTTTCGCAAAATTCTCTCCCCCATTTCTACCAATCTCATCAATCTGCGCATCCAATCGTCGTATCGATAATCCTGTTATTGGACAAATTGTCAAATCGTACAACTTCACAGCCGTGAGTTTTGTCGTGCGAGTTTCCACATGAGAATCCTCACAGATCCTTAAACACTAAAATCCATATTGTGGCTCTCAATATAATAAACATTAGTGTTGTGTTTTTGGCATCTTTGAAATACACAAATAGACTTTGGTATAAAACTTTTTGATAGTGTTTTTTCGGTGTTACGTGTATACATGTGGCTGTTCATTTACGTGTGCATTAGATAGGAGTGCTTTTGCAGTTTTGCATTCAATTTTATTTGTTTTTTTCTCTCCCTCTTCCTCTGTCTCCTGCTCTCTTTCACTCGCCCTTTCTCGCCCTTGCTCTCTTTCATACTCGTGGCGCAAATATTCCTTCGAACAGGTTGTCTTCTGTTCGCGAAATACTTCAGTTTTTTTTCTCAGCCTCGTTCGAACTCACAGCATTAATAATTATGTTAGCCTTTCTCGTCTACCATCAATTCACACGCGCAAAGGGTTTTGTTTTTATCACGGGGTCGGGGGTCAGGGGGGGGGGGCACTTGGTTAATTGAACAAAGTATCGTCGTGCATAACGTTCTTTCGTTTGGTTTGTTGCAACGATGGTGATCGAGAGTGGGGACAAGGATCGTATGTGAGAGGAGGGGTCGGTTGAAGGAATAGGGACATGACACATGTATCTGGACGGTTCTCTAGCAAATATCATCGAGTTGCCAGAGTTTGCATACCATGTTGGCACCTCTCCGTCTGCGTCTCTTCTTGCTCGATGTTTCAGTGGCAGTTTTCTTTAGAAATCTAATATTGTACGGATCCTCGGCAAGTTCAGGATATATTTGTGCGTCGTGTATGTATTCACCCTCGTAATTGGAAGCATGCCCAATCTTCTGTATCTCATCCTGTTCGGTCACCATCCACTCGACGCTTGTTGGTATATTCGAATTGAGAGCTTCGGCCTCCCTATGCCATGCTTTTCTAACTGCCGATGCTTTTGCGTGATGCAGCAAGCGCTGTTTCTCCTTTTCGGCTGTCGTGCCGTATCGTAGATTGACCACATAACTCGCACCGTGAATTTTCACGTCGACCGCGGTACTGCCACTGCCATTTTCGCTCTCGTGAAATGTCGTGTTGACCTGTCCACTCAAACGTTTCAGCTGATTCTTGTCATCGCCCGATTCCCATGTTTTCTCCTTTACGAAGTAAAATGCATCCTGCTGAGCACTGTGAACGACAAACGTGAATGGCAAGAAGTAGGAACGATTGAAAACCGTTGTAAATACGTCGCGATAAATTGCGTTTGCTGCTGGTACACTCGATACCACTGCGCGGCCGTCGGAAGTACGGGAGACTAGGATACCCTTGCCGAATGGAGGATCCGATGCTGCACCGAGCCGGCTGGGCATCAGCTCGCTTGGATCCATCTTGAGTGCCGATCTTGGCGGTGCTGAGAGCCCTACTGCGTCGCCGGAATGGCGTTGGGCTATATATGCGAGAAAACCTGATTGGACACCGAGATTGTTAATACGCTTCTTTTTGCCGAATATCGAAGCACCCGGTCCCATCGAAGGGGGGACGAGGCTCTCGGGCAATTCACTAGGAAATAGCTGAGGTGCGAGGCTCTTCAGGTCATAACCAAGATGCGAAAGCCAGGATATGTGATCTATAATTTAATAAAAGTTACTATAATTAATAGTGAACGTTGTGTCAACAAAGTTATGGTTCTTATCGATGTATGGATCTGCTATCGAACTATTTTTCAGGGTAAAATCCCGTTTGAATGCCCATTAAAGGTCTTATGCATAGGCTTTGGCATATCGTACATTTTATTATGGACCGTTGAAGGCGTGATTCGGCCCATTAAAATAATCTCGGCAGGGAATTCATAGACCCAGTTTTGAAATCTTTGAATTAAGGTAGAAAGTGTGGCGGCTCAAGTTTATTCGTACAGTCCAGGCGGTAAACAAATTATTTAACAGCAATTCAGGTGCTATTATACAACTAATTTGGATTATTATTTCCTAGCAATAAACTATGTTGAAGCTACTGAACGTAGGTAATTAATAATTTCTGCTGTGGACGCCACTTTATAAAATATATGGGACGTGTTTTTAAGTATTTTCAGAGAGGTTATATTTGTAAAAGGCCACTACCACTTTAGTTGGACAATTAGTATATTCTGGTTTCGATACTCCGATAGAAAATGACAGAAGGCAAATGATTTTGGAAAACGAATGTGACCGCATATATTTTTTGAAGGCCTCCTATCGCTGTCTAACAAACATTTTTAAGAGAAAATTTTGTATGTGTTTGAATGATCCGAGGAATCAGCAGATAACAGAAAAAGGTAAAGGTAAATGTCTTATAGGTCAAACTGCTATATTGAGTGCCAGTAATGCTGATCATTTTCACGGCAAAAGTACGTCAAGTTTTGCAATTTGGCATATTGTTTATTTATATTTTTAACTGGTATGAGATTTTTTTTTTTTTTATGAAAAATGGTCGATTTATTGTCCAGTCTTTTGGGAAGGTCGCAGCGCGAGTTGTTGATTGGTGGAACGCTCTAGCTCTTGTATTCATTTGAAATTAAAACAACAAATTTCTGATTGTTGATTAGTGTTATCGTTTGCCGGTGAACCTTAAAAAATGAGAACAAAAAGTCGTGGATTCAGATACTTTTTTAAAAAACTTCGAAATTTTAACTCCATTTTCCAATTGTTCTGCCTCGAATTTTTTTTTATTTACAATATAAATAGGTTCACTTAGAAAGTAATGGCATAGAAAAAATGTGTGCAAAATTTCAACGTGATTGATAAAAAACTTTTGAGTTATCCGTCCCACCGATTTGAAAAATATAATTTGGAGAAAAACGCATTTAAAGTTACTGCGTGCGAACGCTCAATATAGGAGGGATACGTTTACATGTTGTAACATGAGAAATACTTTGAATAAAGTTTTGTAATTTGACTGACGTGTCCTTAAGATGTTATACTAACATTTTATAAAATAAAAACAAATTATTTTTTGAAAATTCTATATGGATTTCCTGCCTTAAGTTGACTTTAGGCAAGCTCAATTTTCTGTTGAAAGTAGTGTTTTTATGCTTTACTGATTCTATCTTCGGGGAAGTTTCTTCATCATGTCTAAAAAGCGTGAATTGGAAAGAGTTTGACAGAATTTGGACCTTTATAAATCGTCTGGGATTCCCATAAGCCTCGTACGTAGAGTAACCATTTAATATCAGAATTCGGAAAAAAACGAACCAGTTGGCTGACTGTGTTTATCCGTGTGTCGTACGTCAATGGGATCATTGCCGTTGAATCTGTATAGATGAAGATGCGTCGGTGTGGCGACTCTGTCAAGAACATTTTCCCACAATGGTGACATCCACTGGCCAATGAGAGGGTCGTAAACCTTCCCGTTTGGCATATGCACCAACGAAGTTACCTGTTGATATAATAATACACTTAGTAAATGTTCACCATAAGTATGAAGTATGAAAGAAGAAATAATCAGTGAAAGTTGAGTATTTTACCTGATCTAAAAGACCGCCACAAAAGTCAACCGGAAGATAAAGATATGGATTTGAATCGTAGACTATATGGCCGTATGGAGATCTCATGATTTCCCTTATGCCCTCGCCATATTGATTGAATATCATTATTGGTGTCCCGCATTGATCCGTAGCAATGTAATATTTGTGACGATAAAACTGTGCGTATATCAGATGTCCTCGATCGTCGTAAACGAGGGACATCAATTTACCGTCGCGAGGACTGTATATCTGATTAACCTCATGAGGTTTCTTCTGATTATTATAAAAGAATTGAGTCACATTTCCATAATTATCTCTTCTCGTTGCCAAGCGATCAAGATGATCGTAAAAGTAACGAACGTCGAAGCGTCCTTTCTTCGTTGCTCTGACCAACAAACCTTTTGCGTTGTAGTTGAATCGCTCCTCGCGTGCATTTTGCACCACGAGACCACGATTATCGTATTTATAAAGACCCTCACCACATTTGACAATACGATCCATCGAGTTGTATTCCATGGGTATGGTGTTGCCGCGATACGTCAATGACAACATATTACCGTTCCCGTCGTATCTGAAGCTCCATGGTTCTTGTGCCTCGACACCAGTTAATTGACCATCGCAGTCCCACGTGTAATTTTTCACGTTGGTATAAGTATTAACACCGACGTTTCTCGTATCGGTTCTTGTCTGATTAATACGTCCTTGCGAATCGTGCGTGAATTCCATGCGAAATACTTCAAGGCCGTGAATCGTCACAGTTACCTCAGTCTCGAGAAAACGTTTATCCGTTGTTCGTGAAAATATCGCTGTACCGTCGTAGACGAGCGTCCCATTCGGCTGCGGTTTCGCAACTTTGAATTGGCCAATTTGCTCAAGGGCACCAGTTCTCGGACTATAAGCCATCGCATGAGATGGCAGTGTCTGCCCACCAATGCGACCTTGTACGGTGATCAAGCGGTAATTCGAATCATAGTCGAAGGTAAACTTTGCATTGCTCAATCCAGTTTTAGCACCAAAATCTATACGTTCTTCGACCAGCAAACCAGCGGTGTACTGGTAATCCCACTTGTACTCGACGTCTTTCTCGACGTGTATGACTTCTGACGGAAGTCCGCTTTCGGTGTATTTGATTTCGCTCTTACCATCGCCGTGCACGATCTCGGCTAGTTGACCGGAAGTGTGATATCGATAAACGATTCTCGCGCCGTCACCGGGAAAAACGGTTTGCAATAAATTACCACCGTGACTATAGTGCTGAAGATACGATCTCGTACTACCTGGTGGTGTATAAGTCACGCGCAGAAAACCCAACGAGGCTTGACACGAAAATGAATGCTTCGTACCTGATGGCAGTATTATACGCCTTAGGCCACCGTCCTCATCATACTCGAGGGAAAAATGGCGGTCACTCGCAAGTGTTATCTTCGATATGACGTTAAAATCGTTATACGTGTATCGCTTCGTGCCATCTTGACTGTTAGTCACTTCGGCCAACTGACCGCGCATGTCGTAGCCATAAGACTCGTCCGAGACGCCCCATTTCCAGCTTTCGATACGATTGTATTTGTCGTAAGTGATTATGAGATTGTGGCCATGCTCATATGGAAACCAATTTAGAGGCAACCCAGCTGGGTCGAAGGTCACTGTTAAAAGAGGTGTTCGAGTTTTGTCATAGAAGGTTTCACGGCTAAAAGCCTGCTCGAATTCCACCCCAATGATCCTAGTGTCATTGACCCATATCTCACGATTCAAGGTTTGTTGCAAATGACTAACGTCACCAACGAGATTGTACGTAGTTGTCATTGTATTTGTCAACTCGCCAAGTGTTATGACTTGATAACTCCACATCGGTAGCATCTCGGCTTCGACCGGTAGAGCAGCTTCGAGAAGTGGATGCTTCGTCGTGGCTGCACTGACAATCTTTCCTCCACTGGGCAAAAATACCTCGAGACTGCTGTTTGTGAATGCAACAGCTCTCTTGACCTTCGCACCGTCCATAATCGTCAGTGTCTTCGATCTCTCTGTCTTCATCTTAAACTCGACGAATCTTTGCTTATCCCCACGTGACAAAGCTTGAAGCGGTGCCGAAATTTTTACCGATAAGCTTTCGTCGACGGATAATCCCGAATTGAGCTTTATCTTTTCACCGGTCGGTAGTATTACATCCGAGACACGCCCGAGGCTGTCGTAATTGTATATATAGGTTTCACCACCTCCTGAACGACTCGTTAATAGGCCAGTGCTGCTATCGTAATCGAGCGCAATCTCGGACCTCCCACGCTCAGACAATTTAACGAGGAAACCAACACCCGATATCTTCAGTTCCGACTTGTGATCCTGTGTATTCTCGATGGAGCTCACGACATTACTATAATCCCGTAAGAATTGAATCTTGTTACCAGCACTGTCCGTGACTGTCGATAGTTTTCCAAAACTCGTATTTTTGCTATAGAGGAAGGAGTATCGAGTTTTGCCGGAAGTAAGATCTTTCGTAGCCACGTGTTGGCCGTAACGATTGAAAACGTATATCTCGTTTGTGGGCGGAAATGGTATGTGAAATTCGCCGCTCTCATCGAGTGCTGGAAGATAAGGTTGAAGTGCCAAAATATGCAAGCTGCCCTGATCGGCAACGTGAAGAACACCATCGGGAGAGACGGCCAAAGCCGAGATGGCGGTAAATTTAGCACTGGATGATAAGAGGGTCTCGGTACTGCTCGTATCGTCCGTGCACGAACAACCGTCTGGCTCTTTGGTACTTGGCGTCGTGTTATTACACTCGCAAAGGCCCCGCAAACGTTCACGTTGCTGTCCCGCAAAGTGTGACATCTTTCCGGATGAATCGACGATTCTTATGGAATTAACACGATGGGAATCGCTATCGGCAATATAAAGATCACCCGTAGGGCTAAAACTAACAGCTAACACGGAACCTAATACTTCATCCGGTTTCTTGGTGCTGGAGGTATTCGTTGCATTAGTCTTTGTTATTTCAGCTTTATTAGCATTACTGGTACAGTGTAGAGGTGTACCGGCGACAACGCGAACTTTTAGGTCACTCGTTAGCTTCAAAACGAGTCTGTCATCGATGAAATGAAGGGTACCATCAAGGGGGCTCAGGGTCAAACCAGTTGGCCATTGAAGCTGAGCCTGATGCGCCGATATGGCACCGATGCAAGGAGCTGGCGACCAGTGATTGTGATGGCCGTGATGACCTACGAGGGTGTGGATGATGCCACGTGGATCAACGGCACGAATATTCGTACCATCGGCTATGTACATGGTCTTGTCGGCGGCGATTGCAATGCCCTTGGGATGAGCCAGTTTTGCCATTATGGCAGATCCCTCATCGCCGCAGTGGCCCTCGTCACCTGGAATACATCTTTCGCCACTTCCAACGACTGGCTCGATGTTTATACTCGGGTCGGGTACTTGATCCAACGACAGGGCCTTCAGGATTCTATGCTTCTCCGGGTCGCTTATGTACAAATGTCCATCGGCGGGAGATACGCACAGATAATACTGATACGCAACTTGAGTAGCGCTCAATATAAGCACCGTGTAAACATTGCCCTTTGGTGTTATGCGGCGAACTAGATTAAAATCACCGACGTAGATACTGCCGTCGGGTCCACTGGTCAATGCGACAGGTGTCAGTAGCCTCGCGTCTTTGGCAAGACCATCGCAATTTTGGCACACCAAGTTTCTCTGCAAACCCGTCCCCATTACGACTTTGACGGTACGAGGATATTGCTTGAAGTGAAGGGTCGAACCGTCTCCCTTTTGCAATATTCCCTCGTGGAAATTGTAGTGATGATGTATATCGAGCCCCCAACCACCAACGTCCGATATATCAACGTCAAAACCTTGCAAAGTCGCCGTTTGTGTTTCCCATATTATGGGCGGACACGTCGAGTGTTGATAACCGATCGATATGCGTGCTTGAGCAACACCGTAGACTTTTTGTTTATAAACGTTTCGTTTGTTCCACGCGAACGTGTGAGTCAAATTTGGATCGGCCTCGTAGGTCTTTGTATGGAGCGAACCCTCGATCTCCACGTGAACGTGCACGTGGGTCAGCGACTGTGGCATGAAAGAACCAGTAAGTTGCATGCTCACTGTTGACAGATAACCGGCAGCTTGGCTACTTTGATACATGAGATGAAGATTCGAGCCGGGAATCGCGATGCTCTCTTGGACGATCTGAAATATGAATGACCAAGATTGGCCCATAATAGTATTTAATCGCGTTTTAAGACATGTGGCCTCGAAAAATGAACAAATCAATTTTTAAGGAAAGGACATTCGTTAGTTTATTCGGCAATGTGACGAAGAAGTGATACGAGAGTTTGCAAGAACTCTTGTTTCATCGGGATTAGTGAATTGAATACTTGCCTGACTCTCAGCAAATACTAGACTTCTTCCGGGTAAGCCGCCGATTTTTTCAGGCATCCACGTGCTCACGATGATTGGCCTCAGCGTCTCATGATCGTGTTCGAGGCATGGTCCGTTTTCGCCAAATAATCCCATTGATATCCCTGGGAAGCCTATTATATTTTATGCAGTAAATAATAAGAAACTCAAACACTCAACACTGACGGACGAAACAAAGACGGCACAAGTGTAACTGGTGCTAACTGCAGCCAGTACCAAATTTGACTTGATGCTAAATTTGCTCCGTTGCAATGATAATAAATATTTTGAACTTGAAGAGAAAACACGTTGTTCTTTTGTCTTCGTAAATCAGGACGCTAATGAAACTTATACGAAGTTTTTAAATCCTAGGGAGTATAAAATATTAAACGCGAATGCGAAAGGACAATAAAACGTTGATCGTTTCATCGTATCGTGACTTACCGACAGCTGGACTCGGTGGCTGATTTGATTTGTAAAACTCTCCTTCGTCGCTGAGCGTCATTATTACTGGTGGTAGAACGACTATTTGATTCCATGGTACAAAAACGGTTCTTGTGAGAGGCTTGAAAGGACTACGTTGAAATTGCAGTGTCACAGCACCACCGCCATTTACGAGTACGTCGAACCTGATTACATATTATGTATAACCTGATTAGTTTGATACACAAAACTTAGATTTGAGACTTTTTAAATACCTTTAGTCAAGAATGGCCAGTTACTTGTTAATATGAAACGATACTACGTTTCGAAGAATAATAAATTTTTAAAAATTGTGTAAAATATTTGTACAGAGCTTATTGCATTTTTTCGCGCTCGGTTCACAACAAATTATAACGTAATTGCGAAGCAAGTATCTTTATCGTTATGAATCGGTATCCAAAAGTCAATCATTTGGACAAAATAAATGTGCCCTTATGAATTTATAATATTCTGACAGGAGCCTAATCATAGACGTCTACTTCGAAAAAAAGAACCTTTCATCAGCTCACAATTAACAACTGGTGGGATCAATATACTGGTATTTGACAAGAACAAAAAGATTATTAGGGTACACTAAACATTGTTACCTGCTACATTGTGTAGTAATAATGTCGGAATTCAAAATACACATTTGCGTATTAAAAATGGCGGCATGAATATTACCGCTGTATAAAGAAGTCATGTTAATATCATCGAAAATGGGGGATGTACGATTGCATGAGAGCGTCCATTTGGAATCTAACAGAATATAAATAATGATTGACAAAATGGCTGAACTTGGTACAACCTACGTCATGATTCGTATGTATAACTAGTTTAAATTGAGTAACTTTCGTTCCACCCAACGAAAGTATATTTTAGTTTATCGAATTAATTTTTCTTTATGTAACTTTATTCACTCTTTATGTACCCGCGATCTCCAAAATTATTCAATATTAATGTTAAGTGCCAAAGTTCATCTAGAAATGTCTACATGAAGAATAAAGGGAAAACTTTCTATCCATTTTACGAAGGTTAACGAGGAAACCCATTACTACAAGGGGGGTATGTTTCGAAAAGTCACTAATTTCATATAAACGTTTTAAACGTTATTTTAAGCCGTGGCTGATCTTCCGCATGAGCGACCATCGGTGTTGTTCCCAACATCTCTTCCCAAACACTAAGAAAGGCGGTCCGACACTGGCTTGATGGCAGATGATAGTGCGGCCGAGCTCCCAGTCATCGCCGAAGCTGTGCTGGAGATGGCTGCCGAAAGGATCCCCATCAGGAAGGCCCCCGGGCTGGATGGAGTTCCTGGCCTGGCCATAAAGACAGCTGCGCTAAATGCCCCCGATATATTCGAGGATACATTTAGCGCATGTTTTTTGGGAGGGAATCTTCCCGTCACAGTGGAAGGTACAGAGATTGGTACTCCTCCCCAAAGGGAATATACGCCCGGAACAGCCACCCTCGTACCGACCGGTGTGCATGCTGGATATCGCCGGCAAACTTTTCGAGCGGGTGATATGTATCAGGCTAGAAGTAGCCATACAACTGGCCGGAGATCTCTCTGATGACCAGTGCGGCTTACGGAAAGGTCGCTCTACAGTAAACGCCATTGACCGAGTTGGAGCACTAACCAGGAACGCCATCAGTGTCAGCCGGTACACCAGGCGCATGTGTGCCGTTATCGCATTGGATATCAGGAATGCGTTCAACTCGGCCCGATGGGACCAACTCATGGAGGCGCTGGAACACTTTAAAGTGCAGCACTACTTGCGAAGGGTCATCTCGAGCTACCTGACAGACCGAACCTTGCTCTATGACACCGACAATGGGACTCCTACAACATCACGGGAGGGGTGCCTCAGAGCTCGGTTCTGGGACCCCTGCTCTGGAACGTCCTGTACGACGGGCTGCTAAGGCAATCGCTTCCAAACGGAGTGTCAATGGTGGCATTCGCGGACGATGTTGCACTGTTCGTCGTTGCGAACAGTATTGACGGGTTGCAACATCTTGGAGATGACGCAATCGAGGGAGCAGCCGACTGGCTGAGTGATCACGGGCTAAAGCTGGCGGCGGTAAAAACTGAGGCGGTGCTCATCTCCCGCACAAAAAAGAGGATGTACACCACCTTCACGGTCGAAGGCACGAAGACCAATACGGTGGACACCATCAAGTACCTTGGGGTCACTATAGACACGCGGCTGTCTTTCAAAGATCACGTTTTGAACACCGGTTCGAAAGCATCCAAGGTGGCCCGCGCGCTCGCGGGAATTATGCCCAACATTGGGGCCCAAACAACCACGACGATCCCTACTCTTTTTGGTTGTGAGTTCCGTAATTCTTTACGGGGCTCCAATGTGGGCTGAGGCCCTGAGGAGCCACGCGAGCTACGGAACCACTTGCCGACGAGCCTGCTGGGCAGCCGCGCTAATGGTGGCCTGTGCCTACTGCACTCTGTCTGATGTCACTCTCTCTATAGTCACGGGACTTTCCCGTGACCACGAGAAATATGGAAACAACGAAATAGGCGTTGGAATATAGAAATAGGTGAAGGCGTACCAGGCATTGTATCAGAAATGATGCTGGACGTACTGCAGATAAACCTCAAGACACTGTGAGATAGCGCAGAATCTGCTTATGTGGACTGTGCAGGAGAAGAAGCCCGATGTCGTCATAATCTCTGACTAGTACAAGAACCTCAATGGACCTTCCTGCAGGGCGGATGTAACAGGTTCAGCCGCCATCTGGGTCTGTGACAGGCATCCGTTCCAGGAAGTAATGCCAACATTGGAGGCGACCTTTGTCAGGGCAAAGATTAAAGGGGTGCATCTGTACAGCTTCTAGATGCCACCGAGCATGTCTCAAGAGGATTTCGAGGGGGCCTTGCATTGGCTCGTCACTGACGTAAGAGGCAGTCCAGTTGCAATTGCAGGAGACTTCAACGCTTGGGCAGTCGAGTAGGGCAGTAAGGAGACTAAACCAAGAGGTGAAGTACTCTTGGAGGCGTTTTATACGCTCAATCTACACTTGCTCAACGATAGCAAACTACCATCTTTTGTCAGAAAAGAAGCCTCGTCGATGATAGATCTCACCTTCGGCAGTGACGGCCTTGCAAAGGACAATAGCTATTAGTAGGTGAGCAATATCTATACTGACAGCGACCACAGTGCCATTACGTGGAAAACTGCATGCGGGCAACAATGTGAGACCAAGCCATCGAAGGTAAAGAAGTTTATGGGCTGTAAAGCGAGCGCCTTCGACGCGGATGCACTGCGCACTTGCCTAGATGGCGGCCCTGCTCAAGGAATAACAGCCGAAGAAAAGGTACAGCACGTCATGAAAATGGTGGTGAAAGCTTGCGATGCCGCCATGCCTCGGAGAGGGTGTGGAAATCCCCACACACCAGTTCACTGGTGGAACGATGAAATCGGCAAGCTCCGCTCGGAGTGTCACCATATACTGCGGGTCGTGCAGCGAGGTAGGAAGAAGCCAAACCACCCTGAACTAGAAGCAGCGTTCGCCCGCTCCAAACTGACCAAACCTATCAAGCTTAGCAAGCGGAAGGGTTAGGTAGAGCTGCTAGACGAGGTGAATAATGATCTGTGGGGGAAGCTTTGAACTTACCCGACTCTTACCCGACACTTACCCGAGTCATGCCGAACATCGGTGGACCCCAACAAATTGGGAGGAAACTCCTGGTCTCAGTGGTGACGTCCGTCCTTACGTACGGAATCGCCATCTGGTGGGACGTCTAGAAAACCCAAGAACACCGGAGGACGGTCGCGGGAGTGTATCGGCTTAGTGCGCTTAGGGTAACTAGTGCTTTCCGCGCAGTGTCCGAGGATGCTGTGTGTACCATTACGGGCATGATGCCCATTGAAATACTGACCGATGGAAGAAAGACACTGTATGAGAAGCGGAGCAACGTTACCGAAGAACGGAAAGAGCTGAAGAAGGAAGTGAAGCAGGATGGCTTCCCACGGTGGCAGCAGAAGTGGCATGCATCTCAGAAGGGTTGATGGACGCATCGTTTTATACCCCAGGTAGAAAGCTGGGCGAACCGCAAGCATGGAGAAGTTAACTACTACCTGACCCAGATGCTCTCAGATCATGGATGCTTCAGAGCCTACTTGCACAGGTTTAAACACGACGATTCACCAGATTGTCCAGCAGGTTGTGGTGGGCCGGAGAATGCAGAACACGTATTCGTCCGGTGCCCTTTTTTCAGCAATGAAAGAAGGGATCTGGAGATCAAACTCGGGGCTACAGCCGATCCAGATTCTCTCCTCAGCCTGATGATGGCCGATGAAGTCATCTGGAATGCAGTCAATGTGTTTGCAATGACTGTCATGAAAAACTGCGCGGACAGGGGCAGCAGAGGAAAAAAGGCAAAACACCAATGAGAACTCCAACGATGCACCGAGGAACAATAACGGCATTCCTTAGATGATGAAAAAGCCCGTTTAAAAAGGGTTGAGCTCTTCTCTCCGAAGTCATGATGAGAGTCTGTTCCGGGGGGGGGGGGGGGGGGGGGGGGTACCGCAAAGGTCAATGTAGAGTGACGGAGCGGTTTTGGTGGGTATGGCCCCGTCAATTGGCAAAGTCCTACACACGAGCTGATACCAAAACAACTAGTGTTAAGCTTACGGTCTATAAAAGATTCCCTTCCTCCAAAAACCACACACACATACACACGCATACACACGCGCGGGCACACGCACACACACACGCATACAGGGACAGGTTCGATTATATGGTCATAGGGTATGTAACGTTCCGTCTTAAATACGTGCGTGATACGCGACAATCCAGATATATATTATTAGAATGACTACTATTGAAAATGATTATATGTATATGGACATATTATTCGGGATCATTACACTGGGATTATGGTGTCATTATCGATACCCGAGCATGATAATGGCGTACTGCAATATCATTAATAACAATAATAATAAAAGTATTAATAATAGAAATAACAATGGGGCTTCCGAATTTCCACGGGAATAATTTGGACATGCCGACAGGCGGAGAGAATAGAAGTAAAAATAGGTAAAATGCTCTGCAAGTGGAGAAAGGTATGTATGGAATAAAATGGAAGATAGATGAACCGGTGAGAGTAATCGCAGTGATCAAAAATATTGGTTGAATAAATATGGAAACGGCCAGTGGGGGGGGGGGCGGTAGACGTCACGGATACAGAGGCATACGTTGTAACGAAGCGAGTTTTGCACAGTGCAGAATAAAGTTATCATTACAAGTTATGTGATTGCAATAGATAATGTATAAAAGAAATGCAATTAATCATTAAATAATCATAATCGTGCATTAAAAATCGTTCTGCATTAAACCGCGCTTGCTTTAAACATTGTATTCTTCATTTCCATATTTTCGAATGAATAGGTGGTGCTCGGCTATTTAAAAAAATGAAGTTAAGAAGATTACAATAATTGGTCGAGAGCTTCGTTCCGAAAACGAAAATCACACGAATCGTCCATCTCCAACGATAATTTGGCCCCCACCACGGAGCGTATTATATACCAGACTATGTCTCTCTCAAGTATTTCGCTTTCTATACCTATCAAATTATAGCGTCAGCATAAAAATGATAAAAGCAAAGTTATAAAAGAGATGTTTTTCTACTCTCACGACCGTTATTAAATCTATAAATTCGTATAACAGGCCGTTTTGGCATTATCCAAATGCAAACTGATTCATTTTATTTTAATTTATTTTCCCAGATGCAACGTTCGTTCACCGTGTAGCAGTGCATTCGAGAGTTCACATCGCCCTACGAGCATGCTAGTTAGCGCGATAAATGACTCGAAAATCTGATTGCCCAAAATACCCCAGGAAATCTCGTTAATTACGTGATGAATGCAATATTCGACTTTGAAAAGTCGAGTCTTACTACGCGCGTGGTGGCTTCTGCTTGTTCATTTGCGTCGTTATTCCGACACGCGTGAAATTACCGGATCATTTCAATGTACACGCAACGAATCCAAGCGCGAGAAAGAATACGATAAGTGAGCGTAAGTGGCGACATGAGACTCAGTGGCGCGAGTCGTAATCTAGAGTTGTAAAGGCAGGGTGGAATCGAAACAGCGAGATGGTAGATGAAGGGAGGAGATTACAATAGTAGCTAAGGTAAAGAATGAATCGGTAAAAGACAAACGTAGAAGCGAAAAGTCGCGAGGATTACCAGAGTCGAAATTTTTGGACGTCCGAGAGAGCCTTCGAACTCGTGAGTAGAATGGGCAAGGATTGAGAACAAGGTTTTGAAGTATGAAAACTGTACATACTAGAGTTTGGTCAGAAGCTCCAGAAACTTAATAATTTTATTGAAAGGAGAGTGCGACGAGGGGTACAATAAAACCTATACGCCCACGGGGGGGGGGGGCTCCTCTTAAGTATCGGGATCCTGCCGTGGGTGGATCGACTGTGTTATTCGAACTTAGGGTCGAGATTGGGCTTAAGAGGAATAGTAAAGGGTACACTCGAACATATGGAGGGTGGCACCTTGGGCGGTACAAACAAAAACAATTCTTAAGCGTTTGAAGCTAGATCACAATTTTCGACTTAGGGCAGATCATGGAGCATATTTGAGATCATTCGGAGCATTAATTGCCCGTTATAACAGAATTAGGGAACGAACGAGAAAGAATGGAATGGAAAAGAAAGCCAGTGCGTTTAAGGATCACGAGAAAATAGGATTATCATGAGGAAAGAGATGGTAGGAATCAAGATCCATAATTTCGGATGGGTACGAGGGTTGAGGGAAATTTGTAAATTCGCCTGCCCATCGATGTTCTGTTGAGGAATTCTGTACCAAGCACAGCAGCCTAGCGTCCGATGCAAAATCGAAGTAACATTGGAATTGCTATGCTGTTTCAGTTTTACTTTTGACGATATACTCTTGCGCTTGGTACAGAATCCCGCTACTGGTGTTATTATCGATCGATTAGAAAGAAAGGAGTTAGATTATAAGAAGATTAAACTAGTATATCGTAATGATGAGATTTGAGGTTATCGCGAAGAAATGAAAGCTGATGAAGTTCCGGAGGGAAGGATGAGGGAATAAGGAAACAGAGTGGAAATTAAAAAGGGCAGAAACGAAAGGTGTAAGAAACCTTGGAGTACGTTCTGGATCGAAGGGGGTATGGAGCCATGTGAAGGATGGACAGAGCGAATAGGATGAGGTTAGTGTTGAACCAACTGCCTGGGATATTGATAAGGAAATTCGGAGGAAGCTGGAAGAAAATGATAAGGCCGTTTGAACCACTAGCAAAGAGTATGGCAATCTGTGTGATATAAACGGGGTTGATGAATATTGGATCAGGTAGAAAGATACCGATGAAATTTAAGGAGACATCATGTGGTTGAAAGTGATGTTCAAGTACTAAAGACCACGCTGATTCAAATTTAGAAGAAAAAAGATCAGACGGAAATTACGATGAAAAGACGAAGGGCGGAGTTTCGCTAAGAACCGGGAGAAGCATTAGAAATGATCGAGCGGTAAAGAGGAAAAATAGAAAGGATAAGGGAAAGAAGTTGAGAGGAGTGACAAGGATATTATATGTAAATGCAAGAAAGGAAAAAAGTTTCGATTTGAAGTACATGATATAGCATAAGCAACTAAGATAAGGGATTTGATGGTATATCCGGTAAAGCGAATGAATAAGAAGAGAACGAATAAAACAGTGAGGTCCAGAGGCCAGAAATAAAAATCGGAGCAACGAGATACTGAAAAGAGGAGCGTGGGATGCGGCGTCGTATTTTGCAGACGGAAGATGAGGACCGAGGGTGAGTGAGGGGGGAGATATGTAGGACGAGGGATTGGGGGTTGGAGATGAAGGAACTCATGAAAATAAAAAAAGGACGGGAGAGGAGTAGTCAAGGTACGTGAGTGAATCAGAGTGAAGGGAAACCGGAACAATATACAAGGGGTAAGTATCCGTGCAAAAAAGTAAGGTGCGGAATACAACAGTAAGGACATGAAATGCCATGTAAGGAGTAGAGGATAGGACAATTGCCGGTGTTTTATGAATTTTAATGTCTCGTAAAAAGGGGTGTGGAGCATAAGAAAATGTGAAAATGCTACGAGGCTGAGACCACGCAAAGTAAGTAGAAGATGTTCATCCATCTAATAATAATATAACGTATAGACTTATTAGGTCCTCCGAAGAATGATAGTTGTTCATACCAGGGGTACACCTCACGATTTCTTTGATTTATAGTATGGAAGCCATTTTTTTTTACGTTAGTCTTTTTCTGTCTCGGTGCTTGAATTTCTCCTCTCCGACAGCCTGTCCATCATACCCTTCTTCCTTCTATTTTGCCCATCTCCCCACTATTTCGTTTCATTTCGACCCTATTCCCTGTACATGGTGTTTATATTTTCCACCCTTATCCTTCTCCCCTTCTTTCCCGTCCATTTTTTTTCTCTTTGTCTTTCTTTTTTTATTCACGCGTATTCTTCCTTCTTCGTTACTTTTATCTGCACCTACCACGTTTCTTCTACCTTCCTATTGCTTTTCGGGGTCATGTTTTCCGCTTTAGCTGTTATAAATTTAATCTTTCAGCTCTCTAGCCTTTTTCACGTCTTCTTCGTAATTTTTGCAGCCGTTCACCTCTTTTATCGGCACATTCGTTTATAATACCCTTCTTCTCTCTCCCTGGTTCCTCTCTCTCTTCATGTCTCTCCCTCCCCCACCCTCCCTCTCCCTCTCTCGCTCTCACGAGAAGTTGAGACGTATGCAGTGCGCTCCGTCATTGAGTCAATTTTTCATTAGGAAAAAAGGTTGCGATAAAGATAAAAGTTATACAAAAATGATCAGTTTCGTGCGGTGAACAGTTTGAGCTATCAATGAGCCCAATAGTCATCGGGGTTATTGAATTGTCAGCTCTTTTTGATTGCCAATATCGATCTTTGAGGTAGGGGTCAACGACAGTATCGCTCCCACGGCGGCACAATAGTAGCGGACACCAAGTCGATTAGTGAAATTTGATTAGCACGGATAATCGCGAAGTGTGGAATGGTATATTGCCGACGGTAATAATACAAAAATGGACAGCACGCACGATTGAATATGATGAATATAAGGGCTCAGTTTGCAAAAAAGCTACACAAAGTGTAGTCGCCCGATGCAAGGTGTGTCCGAAACTTTTTTACCATCCGGGATGTGTAAGCAAACATAGGGTGTATGATAGAAATAAAGAGTTAGTGCAATGCAAGGGTCCTTTTGAGAACTTCTCATTGTTATTCGAAGAAATCCAGAAGGCTCCCGTAGCAATTGGTAGTAGAGAAAGACTGAGTTCACTAGAATCACTTACGACAAGAGGTTCCGCAAGTGTGGAAGAAAAAATAGATTGGTTAATGAAAACTGTGAAAACACTGAAGGACGAGGTGGCATGTAGGAAAGAAATCAAAGGGATAATTCAAGAAATAGTCCAAGAGCAACTGAAGGGCGTAAGGACAGAAATGGAAGAAATAAAAAACATGATATAAGGAGAAGCTCAAGGTCCAGCAAATGAAGTAGTAAAAACTTACAGTGCGGCAGCCAAAGAAAAGAAAAAAGAGAAAGTTATAATCATCAAACCGAAAGAGCAACAAGAAAGCGAGATCACAAGAAGACGATTAAAGAAAAGGTCGACATAAAGAATATGGCAGAGGGGATAATAAGGCTAAAGAAAGGTAGCAAAGGAACATTCATTTTGGGAGGCGAAACAACGGAAGAAACACAATAGCTGAAGCTCATAGTACAGGAGAAAATGGGCGAGAGCTTTAAAGTTACCGAAACAATCCAGCAAAACCGAAAATCAAAATCGTTAACATGGAAGAGGACGAATTAGAGTTGGCAGATGAAGAACTGATCGAAATAATAAAAAAACAGAACGCAATGGAAGACGAGGAAGGAAGAGAGATGAAAATCGTGAAGAGAATAAACAAGGAAGAGAGACACCAAGGATCAGTAATAATGGTAGTGGATGAAAGGGCTCATCATGAACTAAATAATTGTTGGTGTATTGCGGTACATGTAAAAAGTACCATGTATAAAGCAGCGATCATGGTGGTGTACCGCTCGCCGAGCGCGTCAGATGGTGATTTTACACGTTTTTTTGGAAGACACAGTGGACTTACTGGCAATGAAAAATCAATGTATAGTGATAGGGGACGTTAATATAAACCTGATGACAGACTTGTTTTATGCGAAAAAGATACAAACAGAAATGTCATGTTTAGGTATGAAGCAATACGTCGATAAACCAACGAGAATTACGAAAGATAGTAAGACCTTGATAGATATTGTTTTCGCCAATACTAAGGTACATTGCGAGGTACCCGATAAACCAAAGATAAGTGATCACTCGTGAATAAGCGTTGCACTGAATATAAGTAAAAAGGAGGAAAAGTATAGAAAATTTATCAGTAGAAATTATAGTAAATTTCACAGTGGAGAATTTTTTGAGGCAGTAGAAGCAAGGCTTGAATATAGAGATGTTCTGAAAGTAAATGCAAGGGCGCAGAAATTTGTTGAATATAGTGAGTGCATTAGATACGGTTGCACCTAAGAAAAAATTTTAAATTCCAAAAAGATGGGAAGAGAAAAAGTGGTACTCGGAGGAAATAAGAATATCTGTCAATAAAAGAGAGGACGCATATACCACAGCGCTATATACGAATACAGAACAAAACTGGCTACAACTTAAAATTGAAAGAAATACGGTCGTTAAAATAATAAGGAAAAGGAAGGAGGAATATTATGAAGCGATGATAGACAAAAATAGAAACGATTCGAAAAAGATGTAGACAACCCTAAAAGAAGTAATAAGAGGAGAAACTACGGGGCAAAGGAAATACATAATGTAGATTTTGCAATATTAGATAACACACAAGAAGGTCGGTTAGCAGATAAATTTAATTTATATTATATAAAGAGCATTAATGATATAATTAAGTCTATAAAAGGGGATAGCAATAGCAGAAAAACTATTTATGCTATAGATAGCAAGGGAACGATAGAAAACTTTAAATTGCTAGATGTACGAAAAGTTTAACGAATTATTATGAACTTGCCACGCAAGAAAGGAACGGATGAGGGAATAAGTAGTGACTTACTGAAAGCCAGCGTTCAAGTTATGAAGGGACAACTAGTAAGACTAATCAATGATTCATTACCTGGGGTTCCCCGCCCCCGGTAAAGAGGCGCGGGGAAGAGGGGTGAGACCAACCGGGCGCGTCCTCAGGTGGCGGATAGAAAGACGTCTAGGGAGTGAAACGATCTCTAGACCGACGGGGAAACGGGGCGCCACACGGTAACCGGGACCTTGGACGGGGGTCCGCGTAATTCTCTGGTCAACGGGTGCTATAAGGGAGCCGGCCGGCGAAAAACTGCTCAAGGCGACCAAAGGCCCCGTCGCGGACCACTCCCCAAGCTAAGGTGGAAGCTATCGTGCCGAGGGCTGGACGGTACTTAGGTTAAAGTGCCTTGCACGATGCCTATGGGGAACCGGGCGACACCCCATAGTAATTAGCCTTACCCCCACAATCAGGCTCCGTGGGGGTGGACGTCTATTTCTGAACACTCGTGGGAACAAAATAAATAGAATTTATGAACCTAACAAACAACAACAAACAACAACGAAGAATACGGGGGTGCTTACATTACGTCATTCGGGACGAAACAGGGCGGTAAGCGGGTCGAGCGCAGGGAGCGGAGTAAGTTCCGCGATCTCCGCCTACGACGCTGAAACCAGTACGAGCACACAGACTGGCCAGACGAAGGAAGCCACAATAACGGACGCCACAATACTACGACAGAACGAACCGGAGCTGACAAAGCTACTGAAGCTCATTCAGAGGACAGCGACGAAAATGGCCAAGGCAGCGGCCATACAGAAAAACATGAAATGACCGTGAAAATAGGAATTCAAATGATCCTTGAGGCCGCCGACGTCGCGCTGAGCACGTGAACCAAGATGGCCACGAAAAGACAAACCACCGTGGACCTGTCGGAGACAGACACGGCGGAGACAGAGACGGAGACGGAACAAGTGAGACCGACGAAACGAAAGCGGCAGGCAACGAAAACCCATCCAGAGCCCGTACAGAAACGACCACCACCACAGAAACGGACGGAGGTGGCCGGGACCTGGCAGACAGTAAAACACAAAAAAGCGCAGGTCAGCCCCCAAACACAGGGGGACGAGAGGGACGGCCGAGCTGGTCAAATCCGGGAAGGACACCACGTACTCCGACATCCTACGCAAAATACAGACGACAGTGGACCCGACGAAAAGCCACGTCCAGGTGACAAATATGCGGAAGACGAAAGACAGATTGTGTCTTCTCAAAATACAGACAAACACGGATGGACGGGAGGACTTCCGAGGCGCGCTCCAAGACGCAGTCGGAGACGCGGGCAGTGTCAGAGCCGTGATACCCAGGGTACAACTGGAGATCATGGACCTGGACTGCGTCACAACCGCACAAGACGTCACACAGGCGTTGAGGTGAGAAACGGGACGAGACAGAGACTTTGGCGCCCATATATTCGGTCCGAACCGGGTCGAGCAATATATAGTGGTCTGCGACCTCGAACCGCAGGAAGCCAGGGCGTTGTTGGACCGGGGTCGGATCGCGATACGATGGGTGCGATGCCGCGTCCGACAACGACTGACAGTGACCAAATGTCACAAGTCCCTGGGATACGGACACACTAAAGCCAACTGTGGGAACAAGGACCGGACAAAGAGCTGCAGAAAATGCGGCCAGGCGGGGCACTAAGCGACGGACTGTAAGAACAAACCGGCCTGTCCCATGTGCACCGAGGCGGAACATAGGGACGTAACACACCTCGCGAGAAGCGGGAGGTGCACGGTTTCCGGGTCACGCTGGAGCTGTGCAGGAAGCAGGCCGGGAGACGGAAAGAATAATACAGGGAAACCTGAACCGAAGCAGAACAGCGGACTGTTACTGCCACAAATAGCCGATGAATACGGCGCAGACATACTGATCCTGTGCAAACCGTACAGGAGAAGGCCGACGCCGACGTGGATTACGAACATAACAGAGACAGCGGCTATCTGGGTGAGGGGCGCGGCCCAATCCCGGATGACCGACGGTGACGCTGGTGAAGACTACATCTGGGCCAAGGTTGGCGCTGTCACTTACGTCAATCTCTACTTGACCCCGAACTGCACCCCGAAAGACTGGCAGACGAGACGGCCAAACTGACGATGAGGCTGTGCAATAGCATAATGCCGAAACAGGAACACAGACGTAACCAACGTGCACAACAGTGGTGGACGGATGAGATAGCCGAACTGCGGAAGACCTGCCTCAAAAACCAACGACGTGCCACGAGGGCCGGTGGGAGATCTGAAAGGGAAATCCTTCAGGCCGCATACCAGACAAAACGGAAAAAGTCGACAAACGCCATACGGGACAGCAAAGCGCGATGCTGGAGGAAACTCTGCGAGGAGGTGGACCAGGACCATTGGGGAACCGGTTACAAAACTGTGACCGGCAAACTAGGGGCCTGGGTCCCACCAGAACTCAAATACGCTGCAACTGTGGGACGCATCGTGGACGGATTATTTTCGACGCATCCCATCCGTACGGACGCACCGGACGAAGACGGGACTACGGAAGCCTCCATCTTCACCGCGGCGGAGCTCACACGAGCGGCCAACACGATGAAGACTGGTAAGACGCCAGGGCCGGATGGAGTACCCGTCGAGGTTGTCCGACTGATGGCTAGCCGGACATATATCTCGACCTGTACAACACGTGCCTAACGACAGGGATATTCAGCGACCGATGGAAGACAGCGAGGGTGGTCCTTATCCCTTAGGGTAAGGGCGACCCCAGCACACCGTCGGCATACCGGCCGCTGAGCTTACTGGACACGACAGGAAAACTATACGAACACCTACTCAGCACCAAGACTGACAGACGCAATGCAGACGGGAGGATGCCTTTCATACGAGCAGTTCAGCTTCAGAAGGGGCCGATCGACTATCGGGGCCATCCAGCGGGTGGAAGACTCCTTCCGGGACACAGACAGACACTGTCACGCAGCACGGCCCACCGTACTACTGGCGACACTAGACGTTAGAAATGCTTTCAACTCGGACGGGTGGGTGAACATACTGGAGGCGCTGAAAAGCATCTTCTGAGTTTCACCATACCTGATCCAAGTTGTGGAGGATTACCTGCGCAAGAGACGGATAATATACGAGAAGACTGAACGACAAAAAACGAGACAAATTACTACGGAGGTCGCCCAAGGATCCATACTGGGACCAGACCTCTGGAACGCGTTATACGATAGCCTGCTCAGACTGGAGCTCCCGCTCGGGGTTCGCCTCGTTGCTTACGCTGACGACGTGGTAGCAGTGTTCGTCGAGCGGTCTCCAGAACCGGCGCAGTACAAACTGAACCAGATAATGAGAAGGGTCGGACGATGGATGTCAAAGCACGGACTGCAATTAGCAACGGAAAAGACTGAACTGGTGTTTCTTACACGGAAATGCATAGACACAAGACTACCGATGAAAGTGAAAACAGACGAGATCGGGGTCAGAAAGGAAGTCAAGTACCTGGGGGTGACGGTGGATACAAAGATGATCTTCTGGCCTCGTATACGAAAGACAGCCCAAAAGAAGGCCGAAAGGGTAGCATCTTTAAGCCGCCTGCTGGCAAATACGAACGCACCGAGACCGGGAAAACGGAGACTTTTACTGTCAATGACCCAATCGATCCTTCTCTATGGCGCGGAGATCTGCGCGGACTCCCTAAAGACGAGAAAATACTGCCACGCAATGGCGACAGTACAAAGACGGGGGGCTTTGAGGATCGCCTGCTCCTACTGGACTGTCTCAGCAGAGGCAGTGCTGGTGGTGGCGGGCGTAATCCCCATTGATCTTCTTGACGTCGAGTGCAAGAGGATCTGCGACAGAGCAGAGGGCAAGATACGACAGGACGCTGCAAAGACGGAAAGGGACAGGACCATGCAAACGTGGCAACAACGATGGACAGACGGGACAACGGGCAACTGGACGAGACGGCTGATAAAAGACCTGAGACCGTAGACCGAACGGGATTTCGGGGACGTGAACGTTTACGTCACCCAACTACTGACGGGATACGGCTACTTCAGACGGTACCTTTACAAAAATGGACAAAGTGCAGACGCCCGGTTGCATCTACTGCGGACACGAACGAGACGACGCGGATCATATGCTCCTTGAATGCATCTACTGAACAGAACAACGACAGACACTGGAGGCGACCTCGGGAATCGACATCACCCCCGATAACATCGTGGGGGTGATGCTCCGGGGAAAGGAGCAGTGACAGCAGGTTACCACATACACAAAGACGATACTTCAACGAAAAAACGCAGACGGCTGCCTGGCATGACGGACCCGACGCGACAAACAAAAGAAATACGGATATAAACACCGCACAGAACGACGAGACGAAAGCGGACCCCCGGCTAGACGCAAAATCTTCGTTATAGTACCTAGACGGGGGGGGGGGCATAGGAGGTGGCGGTTTAGCCTGTAGTCTGGCGGGAGAGCCCACGGAAGTGGACTGTCCGGCCACGGGACCAGCATCACCACTAGTCCGCATGACTGGTGGTATCCATAAATGGATTCCGCACCTCCTCGGATAAAAACAAATCAATGATTCCTTCAGTAACGGCATATGTCCTGAGGGATGGAAAACATCCACAATTCCGAAGACAGCAAACCCCAAGAAAGCTAGTGAATATAGACGGATAAATATATCGCCAATCTACGAAAAAGTATTAGAACTAGTAGTAAAAGAACAAATAGAATTGTAATTATAAAGCAATAATATAATTACAGAGCACCAATCGGGGTTTAGGAAAAATCATTCTTGTGAGACGGCAATACAAACTGTTATTGATAATAAATGAAGGGAGCGGTAATAGAAGTCATATTGCTGGATTTGAAGCGAGCATTTGAGACGGTAATAGAAAAATTATACCAGTATGGAATGAAAGGAACGGTGCTTAACTGGTTAAAATCATATTTAAATAACAGAATACAAAAAGTTAAATTCAATGACGAATGGTCCAAATATATGACAACAGAGTACGGTGTCCCACGGGGATCTGTACTGGGACCTCTATTGTTTACATTATATATAAATGACATAGTTCAAATTTGTCCAGAGGCATGTACCATTAAAATGTTCGCAAATGACACAATTATATACGTAAAAGGGGGTAGTAGTGCGGAAGTGGAAACTAAACTGAATAAAATGTTCTCTATTGTTAAAAATTGGAGAAACATAAATAAATTAAGAATGAACGCTGCCAAAACAAAATATATGACGATTAGAAGTGTAGGAAAAGAACTAAAGAAAAGTACAATATTAAAAGGGTTAGATAGCATAGAAATCGAACGCGTAGAAGAAATGAAATATCTTGGAATTATTATCGATAGTAAACTACGATTCGAAGACCACTGCAACGTATAGTATATGTTAAAGAAAATAGGGAAAAAATAAGTTTTTGAAATAGAATAGGGAACGAAATATCAGGTTACACAAGATGCACGATTTATAAATTAATCGTAGCGCCTCACTTCGAATATTGTGCGACGCTGCTAATAGGTATGGGTGAGACACATCTAACGAAATTGCAGATAATGCAAAACCGTGCCATGCAAGTCATATTGCAATATAACAGGTACACTAAGGTGGAAAGAATGTTAGAAGCGCTGCAATTCATGTCCGTACGACAAAGATTAATCAAAGTTATAAAGGGAATGTTGCCGTCGCAACTAAATAATAAATTAGTAGTAATAGGTGGATCAACGAGGCAAGCGCAAAATATTGTAATGCTATTTAGGAAAACAAGAAGTGCGCAAAAAAGTTTATTTTACGAAGGTGTAAAAATGTACAATGCGATACCAACGGAGTTAAAGCAATGTAATAGATTTGTAATGTTTAAGCAAAAAGTAAAAGAATTTATTGTAACAGCGGTCCCTAGTATGTAAGATTATTAATGTATAAAAAATAGCCGAGAAGGCTAATAAAGATCATTCAATCTGTCTCTCTCTCTGTCTCTCTCTCTCACACTGTCTCTCGATGTCGGTCTCTCTCTCTCTCTCTCTCTATCTGTTTCTCGCAATCTCTCTCTCTATGTCCTTCGCTCTCTCGGGGTCACATTATGTCCTGGACCTACGTTGGAATAGCCAGGTCTCCTTGACAGCCACTCGGGTAAACTGCGCTATCTAGCGTTTGAGATTTCGTGGAGACCGATTGCCGAAACGAAATAAGCATCTGCTGGTCAATGCCTTAGTAACGCGATATTTCGACTATGATCTAGTCATGATGAATGGCTGCCCTCGATACCTCGACACCAAGCTTCAGCGCCTCATGCACCGTGCGACAAGGTCTGTGTTCAACCTTAAGAGAGATGCACACATCGGGCCCTATCGTCATAAACTCAACTGGATCTCTATACGTCAGCGCAGAAGATACTTCCTAGGCTTATTGGTGCGTCGGACATTGACCTCCTGCTTACATCGGTATTTGCACGAGCCCGTGCACGAGCTTCTCATTTCTCCGAGTCGTTCGTCGCGGATAGCAGTGACTAGTTCTGTCGCGCACCAATGCAGAACTGAAGCGATGAAATTCTCATTCTTGATCGCTGGTCAATATTACATACAAAGCTAAGAGCGATAAATTCCACCGAAACATTCAAGACCAAATACTATCACTTGCTTTGCGACGACAAGAGCTGAATTTATTTATGGCTCTCTCTCTCTCATGGCACGTTTTTTTTCTCCTCCTTGTTTTTTCATCGCTGTTTCCTTTGTTTAGTGGCCTGTTACGTGCCTCTCATGTTTGCGCACTCGCTATCCTCATTCTGCTCTTGTCGCTGACCGTTTGATAATACTAACGAATTCAGAGGCTCCGAACTCGTTGCCGATGCATTGTTTACGCTCTTACCACCGTTGCCACTCCTACTTCTTATTTAACCGGTCACTTTCCCCAGGACGGTTATGAATACGCCGGAAAAGAAAACTTTGGCTCCGTTCACCACTATTTCCTCGCCGTTTCGCCTGACAATTCCAGAAATAATTATTTACGACCACACCGGTTCCTTCAACCACCGGTTTGTTAAATTCAGGTTTCAAAAGTCCTCTCGCTTCGCAGCTTGGGCTATCTACTTCGTTAAAGTACTGCCTTTCGACTCCAGTACTCTTTGCGCAGACGACTCGGGTTCCCTCGACTGCCGACGACTTTTCTCGATCTTCCTTTTTATCCTTTGCGTTTCCTATGTCCTATAATCCCATGGTGCTTCACTCACTCTCGATTTAGAGAACGAGTGTCTTCTGTCGACCATGGTCCTTGAACCTTCGACGGCCTTCAGCTTGTTCACAGACATTTTCTTTTTCATTTGTAGTACTTGTAGTCTTGTTCCTTTCTTCATCTCTGTCACCAATTTAATATTTTTTGCTGTAACTGGCAGTGTCATTCGTTCTTGGACGCTTTTTGAAATCATGCGCGCACATTCTTCGAAATACTGTGAATCTCCCCTAGTCGAAATGTGTAGTACTCTTCTCAATGCTCCAGAGTCTACGTATTTTCGTTGTGGCGCTCGAGTGGCGACTCTCCGCCCAATAGCAGCATGGCTTATGTTTCGAATCCAGTGTCATTGAGAATCCTTTTAAGCCTGCACTCGATCGAAAATCTGCATAACTTCCCTTCGAAATTTATGTTCGACCCAGATATTACAACGTACCTAATTGGAGACGTGCATACACTAATAGTACGTTCGGTCATACTTCGACTCCGACCTCGCGACGTATTCGTATATAATCAAGGCAACTAACATAAAAAGTATCGAACCTGAAACAAATAACTTATACGTGGATAAATATGAATATTATTTTGTAACTGTGTATCACAGCATATTGTACGCAGTATAGTAGTGAGATCTAAGATATAATTTGTAAATAATTCGCGGGTATTTCATCGCACACTGGAGTACCCCTACAGGAGCGGTCTGGAAGGTGTTGAGCAACCGCGAGCAGAAAATCTCGGACAATAGTGTAGATGTTAGTATGCTGTTCGTACTCTCCTTTAAACGAGAATTCAAAGTTTATTGACGTTTTGAAGCTTCAGCGGGGTGTCCACATGTACAATTATTATATAATCCTCACCACTTCGCTCGATTGGGCCTACGGTCGAGACGAGTCTCGACCGTCCGAACGTTTCCCCCTTTCTACATTCCATTTTTTTCTCGTATTCTTCTTGTCTGTTATGCCTTGTTGCTCAACCTTCTTTCGTATATCGCGATTTTTTCACTGAAACCTTATTTCATACGTCCTTTTCCCATCCCTATTATTATTGTTTGCAATGCTATTTGGTTTACTCCTTCATTCTACTCGAATATTTATGGCTTTTCGGGACTTCACTCTTCGCTTATTCCCCTACTTTCTAGGATCACTATTCTAGACAACTTTCGTTCCTGTCATCTTGTTCTGATACCAATTTTAGCGATAGATCCCTCGGTACCGTAGCTGAGGCGGTCATTGAAGATGACATTTTGAGCAGCCGCTACTAATGGATGTCCACTTACAATTAGTCGCGAGCTGGCTAGTGCATCGATTCTCTTATCGGAGAGTCATTCTTCCGAAATCCCGTGATTTCCTGCAAAGTCTTCAGAATAATATAAAGTAGTGAATCTAATTAAGGTTTGGATGCGTTACAGAGTCAGGACGATTTTACGAACGGGGAAAGAGAAGTAAGCGAAAAAGGGACAGGCTCATAAGAACCACGCACATTACGCAGTTGGATAATACTAATTATAAGAACAATAATCATCATAACAGTAATAATAACAATAGCAAAGATAAGAGTCGCAACAATAAGAACAACTGGTAACTTGGGGAACAGTACCTAGATCTCGCGTGTGGGCTCAGTTTCGATTCCAGGAATGGATTCCAAGAATCGGAATGTCCACATTAGATTTGAAATCAGGGATCTCAAGAATTACGACCGTTATTACTCTTCGATCGTTTACGATTACGAAATATTTATTTTGAATTCCAAACCACCCTATGCGATCGCCGATGTGTACCACATCTTATTAATAATTGATTTATTTTCGTTTCTTAGTCAGCGGTAAAGACTGTATCTTTTGTTATCTCGGAATTTGGCTTGAAAACCCTACAAATATCAATGTTCATACCAATCGGAATCGCTATATGATCGCCATTATCTTGAATCATTCTGCAGTTTGACGTTCTTTCGCATGTTTTCGTTTTTAGCCAAAGTATTTTAAAGCCTGAAAAGTTAAATCAATATCGGTTCACGCGCAAAACCGCACCAGGACATTCCCAGCTAAAATGCAAATCGAAAACAACTTCATTTAGTCTGTTATTAAATCGGAGGACCAGTACAGTTATTGGCCATTCTCCTGTGATGGGCAGTTTCCTTGAGAAATTGCTCTGATGGGAACGAGTTAGCGGTAGGTATATGTGTTGGCCGGTCTTATGGTCAATCACTGCATGGCTCATCATAACATATGAAAAAAGGTGTTTTACTCACCAGCCGCCGGCCCTCGTGAGGGTGAATCCAAAGCGAGAATCCCTGTCCACCGAAACGCGTAATCCTACTATTCCCAGTCCTTGTTCCGTTACTACTTGTCCTCGCATCACCGCTACACGACTGTTATAAATCAGATATGTAACGAGCGAGTATTGTCGGATACGCAAATTAAATTTACTGGTCTTTTTGTGGAAGAGTTGCGGGAAAGGAGTAATCATCGTAAAGCGCCTACTGTATGGACAACCCCGATTCACGGGACGTTCAATAACAAATAAAAGAATTGATAGGGTCATGAAAGAATCTCTCTCAAGCCTCGGTGATACTGATTAAAGACACGCAACGGTTTCTCGGATCTCCCAATAATCCAATTTTTTTTTCTTGAAGGATATTTTGAGCGGACAATTATTTTCAGACACGGGCACGATTTAAATAAAAAAAAACATCCAAAACAATTTCTCTAGATGTTATTTATTTATTTTATGAAATAATGCTCATTTCTAAATGATAATATTTTCAAATAAATAGTTTGTGGTTTTAGAATAAGATATGAAGTACTACAAATCATTAAATCCAAATGCAATGGTCATCGAATGTAGAGAAAGTTAACTCACCTGTTATCGAAAACAAGCGTAATTTTTAATACCCTATCATATCGTCATTTATCATTATCTCCAATTAGTTTGTGTCATTTCATCCGGATTCCAAATTTTGTTTTCGTTTTCTATTTGAATTTAAAGACAGGTTGGATCCATAAACAAGATGCTGCGATAAACAAGAACAAAAAAAAATGGTCACTGGAAGGTTCGAGGCGTCCAATACGTCGTTTTCGCCAAACCGTGAAATTCACGTCGAATAAACATTTTCCACAGTCGACGCTGCCGTGCGGTTCGATATATTCTCGATTGGTTACCATTACAATATTAATGGCTCGGACGTTGTACGGCTTCTCGTTCTCGCGATATTTTTGGTTCCCAGGGATAGGTATATGTATCCGGGACCTACACTGTTTAATCATTTACAGATAAAGCCAATGATGACATTTTTACGCGAGATACACAAACGAACGGCAAACTGATTTTATAATCGAGAACAATATAGTTATTTTGCGTCAGCAGCAGATTCGAGATATCATGACGCACGTTTCTCGAGTCACCGTACACCAAACAGCCGACGTCGCGAGAATATACCTACCCAACATGAAAGCAATCTGAGAACAGTGATCAAGAAATAAAGAAAATGTGGAAGATATGTATTATCATGAGGACAGGTTACTGTTTGACTCATGCATGTGCCATACATATTATTTGATATGTGTATATAGACGATATATGGATTTGGTAAAATTTTGGGAATTGGTATTTTTCTTTTTGCGCTGAATGAGACGTGTGAGTGTGTGAAACTTGGTCATTATCAAAGCTTCTGAACATTGTATGCCGTCAAATAAATCATGAAGATCAAGGCAAGAGAGTTGTTAATAGAAAAAAAGTGGACCGGGGGTACTGTATAATTTGTTATATATGCATATGGTATATAGACGTGCACAATATTTGGCGGTTAATATACATATACCCTACATGACGTGCGGATATTGCGTTAGTTGAACGCGTATTTGATAACAAGCTATACAAGGATTATGCATCGATTTGTTTCAGAGAATACCGAAACATCTCCGCTGTGCTCCCTCGGATTGCATGAAAACGTTATTTTGTATGTTGTACATGTTATAAAGGGTGCCTGGAAATTTCGGGGGATTTTTTTGTCGTCAATTTTTTAACGTATACAATATAGATTTATAGATTTTTCTCAGGTGCCAATAAAATCGACGAATCTATCAGTATTTGGTATTCATATGAACAATTAAATATACTTTTCTCATAAACAGTATCAGCTTTCTCATATGAATTTTATATTTTTTTATTTTAACTCCATCGGAACCGTGCGAAGGAATAAAACAAACCAAACGAACGGATTTTTTTCGCAAAAAATTATATCTTTACGTAATATATATAAAAGTCAAATCAATTATATCCATGTACTATTTATTTTCTAACTCACTGTTCTTGTCGCTCAATCCACATTAAAGAAGCTCCGAGCTTTCGTACGATTACTATCTCTGACATAGAACGTAAATTCTATGTCATTTCGAATGAAACTGGATTGAAATTAGTTGAGTGAATCTCGGGTTATAAGCGGATGGGCGGTTAGAAAGGCAGACGATTACATAAATTTATCTTTGGTTCAAACTCCGATATATGTTTACATAACTTTACTCTGCCAATAGTAAAAATTAAGTTGCGATTGCTGTATGACAGAAGTATATTTTTCTACCATACCAACCAAGAACAGTCGCCAATCACGAAAACTCCTATATTAGCCTGAGTGCACGTTATACACGCACGCTTTCCAGCATTCCGAAAAAGACTTTATTTGTGAATTACAACGTTTCAGAGGAAATTGTAGATAGATATAAGTATATTATTATCTCCTCTGGTTAAAGACTTAATAAAAAATTGTGTCTATGGGTCTATTAAAAGTGTCGCGCAACTTTTCGAATCGTTTACTTTCTTTATGTACAATGAGATACGAATATAGCAAAGGAATAATAAATTTCGTGCCATATGGCTCGATGGTTAACATAGAACCAGAACCAGTGGGTTCAGAATATATAAATGATGAGAGTTTGTATTGTCGTTGGATCGCGCAATGTCCCGATGAACAACCTGAACAAAAGTAATGGACGGGGCGATTAATAAAAAAAAGAGAACTAGACAGAATATTCACTAAAACAATGCTTCTACATGTGCTATATGGCATCGACTGCCAGAGTAAGCTGTTTTTTAGATAACATTAATTAGACTGTTACTGAAAAAATAGCGACGCATTAATGCTTAAGCAGTTAGAGCTACTTGTAACCGCCGAAAAAACGCTTCTTTTGAGATTTTGTTTGAACACTGGTTTTATTATTTTTTGATAAATCTTTTTCCATGTACATAATATATATGTTAATAACACAGAATAAATTTTTCATGCCAAAACAATAATAAATAGGCGACGTACAAGACAGCTGCGAGGGGTCGAAATAAAAAAGGGGGTTTGCGGTGATCACTGCCGCTCATCACTGGGTAATCCGAAATCAAAAAAATTAACGGGGATCATTAGTAAATCTTATTATGCGGTCGTTGAACGAAGGGTTAATAACAATTTTGATTTTTGACAAGATAGCGGATGTTTAAAGGTAATTTTTTGTCGACCGCAATTCCCCCCATATATTCGGCTATGAAATCAAAACTATTTACCGCAGATAAGAATCCTTCGTTTAAGGACTAGACAATTATGTATAGAATAAGTGACACAAATTTCAAACCGATCAGTCAATCCGTTCTGGAGATGCAGTGATCACCGAGTTTGAAAACGTATTTGCGAGAAAAACGCTTTTAGAGTTTGCGTCGAGCGTGCATCTACCACTTATATATGAATATATGCAACGTTGAGCGCAGCCACGTCGAGTGGGTAAACGTTTGTCAGGTAGGCTAGGTAGTTGGTAGCTGCACGCTCGACGCAAACTTTAAACGCGTTTCTCTGGAAATCACTTTTTCAATGTCGGTGATCACTGTAACTCCAGAACGGCTTGGCCGATCGATTTACAATTTGTATCACTTGTTCTATACATAATTGTCTGGCCCTTGTACGAAGGATGTTTATTTGCGGTAAATAGTTTTTTACTCTATAGCTGAATATATGGGTGAAATTGTGGTAAAAAATGGCCTTTGTACATTCGCAATTTTGTCAAAAATCGAATTTTGTATCAACCCTTTGTTCAAAGTTCACATAATAGGGTTTACTAATGATCCTCATTAATTTTCTTGATTTCGGATGATCCAGTGATGAGCGGCAGTGATCACCGCAAACCCCCTTTTCGATTTCGTCCACCTCGCAGATTGGCTTGTATCTCGCCTATTTATTATTATTTTGTCCTGAGAATTTTATTCTATGTTCTTAAAATATGTATTATTTAAATGGAAAAAGATTTATCGAAAAATAATCAAACTACTGTTGAAAAAAACAGTCCCAGACATAGTTGTGAAGTGAATTAAAAATTCATTTCTCAACTTTGTAACGATTCAAGGAATATATTGCGAATCGTACGTAGCATTTTTTCTGATTAATATGGTGAGTTCTCACGCTTATACATGCATGTAGACATCCCTTATAACGTAACAGAAAAATCGGTACTAAAAGTTTACAAAAGAATAACAAAAAACTTGGCTGAATTGAGTTTAGTACAGTATAAGTTTATGAAACGTTAGCGGAGCCATTGTAAGATCACAATTAATGTTCGGGTAGGGGTTTCATAAATGGTCACCACTAACAATAAGTTAAATAAAACGTAATATTACATGTACTTGACGAGGTATGCTTTGTTAATTTATTTCACAACTTTTAGTGGGGAATGGACGTGTAGGGAAATATATTTGTCTTAGATTAAAGTTCCTTCGAGTTCTCAAACAGGTTTAGCCACGTTTTACGAAGCGGTCGTTTTTATTTAAATTTAATGCAGTCGAATGAACGTGTCTGGAATATACTTGATTACCATGGCACGTAACATACAATATTTGAGCTACATTTAGCAAATGATAATATGTACCTTCTGAAATAGGTTTCGTATGAAGGAAAAGGTTGACCAAAAATTTATCAAACAATTTGTTTTCGAGTAATCTATAATACATAAATCTTTAATTTTTGTATTATTATCCACACTCAATGTTCTTCTTACATTGAATTCGGTTGATTTTTTTTAGATGTTTCCCTAATTGCACAGTACTCTATAATTACATCGCGATAAAAAATTAAAAAATAACACCCGATTATGACAGTTGAACTTCGAATGTAGCGTTTAGTATCGCTGGTGACCGGGAGTATAGCCGATTGTCCAAAACTACAGTGCTCTTAAAACAAGTTTAAACGTGATGTGAAAAGTTTTGCAAGTCATGAGGGGAAAGTTATTATCGAAAAAATTGCACGTGGATACATCAATCATTATTCAGGGTTTACAAGTGATGACTTATATAAATGGAAATAGGTACTTGATAAGATATACGAAGTGGGCGATATAGCCTATATGCTATCTACTTTGTACTACAAGATTTTGCTAATTTTTTCGAAAATCATAGATGACATCGAAATCTGGCCGCGCCTATGCTTTTCTTACGAGGAGACTACAGCAGAGGCCAACCGACTTTAGCGATGGGACTTCGTAGGGTTGTAGGGAGGACTGAAACTAAGAAAACCCTAAAGGGCTAGGTGTAGATACGCACCCGTTCTTGAGATATCCGGTTCGAAAGTTTTGCCGCCGTACATAAGCTTTGACGTGTAAGATCCAAATATGGAAGCGCCTGGCCGAGCGGTTAGCGCTCCGGCCTACCGTCCGTGCGTCCCGAGTTCGAGTCCCGGGATGAATGATTTAAAAAAATTGTTTTCCTAATTTACTCCGAGCGAGCATACGAATCGACATTTTTTACACGTATGCTAATTTTGTATCGCATTAAAAATGGATGTTATTATTAATTACATTTAATTAATTGGATGTAAAATAGATTATTGATTGAAATACTCGCGCTGTGATTATTGCATGTACTGCATGATACCGTGCTTTATTTATTATTTATAAATAAAACATATTCTTATGCCGGTACGCGGATACAATGTTGAGGGTCATAGGCATTATAAAAACAATTAAAACATTTTAATTCTCGACAATCTAACGGACCAGCAGCAGCAGAAAAAATTGTATGTCCCTTTCCTCGATGATCTATCCCCCCCCCCCCCCCCCTATCCTATACCTACTTTTTTGCAATCCGTTCTACCGTGATTTGGATATATTCCTTCTCTTATATTTCGCTAAATAATTAGCATACGTGTAAAAAATGTTGATTCGTATGCTCATTCGGAGTAAATTAGGAAAAAAAAGAAAAAAATTTGCTCTTCCGGCGACTCGAACACGGGACGCACGGACGGTAGGCCGGAGCGCTAACCGCTCGGCCAGGCGCTTCCATATTTGGATCTTAGACGTCACAGCTTATGTGCGACGGCAAAACTTTCGAACCGGATATCCCAAGAACGGGTGCGTATCTACACCTAGCCCTTTAGGGGTTTCTTAGTTTCAGTCCCCCCTACAACCCTACGAAGTCCCATTGCTAAACTCGGTTGGCCTCTGCTGTAGTCTCCTCGTTAGTTGGCCTGGAATACTTCGCGTCCATTTTGTGTGCTCTGTCAATATTTAACTTTTTTTATAAATCACCTTCGAGAATAATCTTATTTCGGTAAAAACGAGTCTTCCTCCAGGCAATATATTCCAAGAATGAAAAGTTATTCTCCAATACTTCTTCGGTATCGATGGAAATGAGTCGTTGCACAATCAATATGAGTTTTCGAGACAACAGAAGCATGTAAAATGAAGATGGGGTTTACCTCAACTAGGGATCCTTCTTTCATTAACCAGACTGTGTACACCACTAACTAAAAAATTGAATGCCTTTGAACAGCGGGCGCTTCGAATGGGTGACGTGGCGTCGTCATGCATGGATGGGTTATTTTTACTGACTGCGGACCTCGGCCAGCGCTGCGAAACGTTCAATAAATGATAACGTTTCAACTACACGAAGAGACGAATGTCATAGAAATCACCAAGCAATATGATAAAAATTGTCGGCAAATATGGTGCTGATTGTCGAACGTATGAAAACGTTCACCACGGGATAAAGAAATTGATATGCATCGCTATGAAAAAAAATCCGTTTGACAGGTAAAAAATGAGCATGTAATAAAACGTTCCGCCGTTATCGGCGATGGTATCCGTGCGCTAAATACGTCGATAATTTGTACCATATTGCCAGATTATTTTTATCATACTTTTTTTTTGCCGTACAAAAAGAGTTATGAAATTCGTTTCAAGTAGCGCAGTTTATGATTTGTACTTTCAACGATGGTAACTAAATGAATACCATAAAAATATTATGCCATCCGTGCCATTAGTTTTTGAATGACAAAAGTCGTGTGTGAATAGTATTTCCATGCAAGCAATTTTAATATCCGATTTGAAAGGTCTTTGTTCAAATAAGACAATAAATGTGAATATTTTGAACAAGACGAAGCATTCTTGCGCGTTGTATTATTTGGTGAAATAAATGTTGAATGTAATATTCGTACTAAAGTTAATTTGATTTAAACGATATTTGCCCATGACGTTGATATTTTCTTTGCGAATACTTGACCGTAATTCTTTACACGGGTTTTCATTCGGGCATCCACGGAATGGAAGGAAATCTGCGTTCAGATACGGAAATAAAAATGATAATTCTCATAGGGCGCATTATAGAGTAAATTTGTTTCCGCAAGTCTCACAAGTCATCCCGAGTTTATTGAAAACGGTAAATGATTGAGTATATTCATAACTGTATGCGAGACAATATGCACGAGGCATTAATTGTATATTGTGGTAGCGGAATACGTCATTATTCTCTAAACAATAACTGAATACGGCAATATTCGACACAGCCTAAACTGATGTGAGTGAGTGACGGGCAATTGTACACCGTGTCGTCGGCTGTTGGCCGGTCAATAGCACACCGGCATCGAAACATGCGAATCCATATTCATCATGCACGAATGTGGAGGATAGTTTACAGGAAATCGTGAATATATTCCCCCTATGGTTTGCCTGAACAGTAATTACAACACCATAGCGCAGATCTCCTATTGGAAAAACAGAACAGACTCACCAAGTGTTCGTATAGTATGAACATTGGAATATTTTATAACTGCAATTGCTTAATACCCAACGAGAAAATTGGCAGCGTGCCCTAATTAAGGAGGTTTATCTGGTACCGAGTAAGTCAAAAGAAAAATTGTTACGAATAACGTAGTCAGCTTAGTATGCTTGACAGCGCCGCGATCACATAACCCGTACAGCTGTTATACGAGGATCTTATCACTTGTGTTGTCGCTTTATCTTTCATAATCTTTCATAATCATGGATCTTGTTTATAGGATTCATATGTTCTCGTTTGTTAAAATCGGAATATATGTGAATAATTTACAGTATTTTCGAATACCTTCCAAAGATTAACAAGATAAAGATGATTGTCTGAAAGTCTATTAGTTTCTATTTGTGTGTTTTCTGGAGTTCATACTCTGTACTCTTCCAAAGATTAAAAAAAGGTAATTTTAAGATTTCAGATGTAAGATTAAAGGTTTCATATTCTACAGTTTATGTCATTTATATAATGTGATACTATTGAATGTAATTAAAAAAATAATGTTATTATTCAATTTTCCATATGTGTTATTAGTCTCTCAATTTCGTCACGATGTTTTTCTCAATCACATTCAGTCATTAGATTAACGATTCTGAGTCACTTCTGCATAATTTGTATTATGTGAATAGTGTGTGCATTGCGTTGTTCGGAAAGCATAGTTTTTCATTTCAAAAAGCGAGCGGTTGCGACGTTGTCAGGAGCAGAGTACCCACTGTCAAGCTTATTGTTAACCTCACATAAATCAGCATTATTTGAGACAAATTAATTTATTATCAATGTCATGAGTACTCAATCGATTTTATGAAGCTCTACAAATGTTCCTTAGATATTTTTTTATTAATTCTGCAATTTTCGTCAAAAACTGTTTGGCAATGATTGTGAATTTAATGTTTATAGACGGAAAACTCAGTGAAACCCTTAAAGGCCCATGTTAATTTAGAAATTATGTTTTTATTTATTTCTCACGAACAAGGTATCCTCGGGTCTTGAAATTTGAAGAGATGATTTTTTAGATACTGATATTGATGAAAAAATCATAATATAATTATGATTTTTTCATCAATATCTGTTTGTTAATTGGTTGACCAGATATACCTCCTTAATAAGCACTTCCCACTCTGTAACGCGGGTTTATTTTTTCGTTTCTCAACTGTCCGATTGGTCATATTCCATTTAAGTATTCGACAGAAGTAAAACTTCAAATTGAAAAACAAAATGGTGCGAAAAAGGCTAACACTCTTTTTTTTGTAATTATATCTAATCCCCCCTAAGTGGCCGAATGGAGAGCTCAAGTGGCAATTCAGGACTGAGACATTCAAAAATGAAGAAGATATGCCGACGTTATTTTACCGACCTTGAATTGATCGTCTGACACTACAAAATGGAAATTAATTAAAAATGTTGTAACGAAAAGATTGAAAAGTCGTTTGAAATGGTTGTTTGGTGACGGTGACCGAGTAAATGCTATGAAAATGTAATAGAATACTTGCCATTATTTTTCATAAAAATATAAGTCATGTGGGAACAGCATTTAACTGAAATTTGATCTATTATTAATATTTGAGTGAAAACCAGTTTTCCATGTAACATAGCTTCGAACAAATGAAAATTATAAATTACGAATGAACAATCACCATTTACCGCATTACTGATAAATTGCATTTACTGTATCGTTTGATCAAATGAATCCCGATTTGAATATTAATCCTCCAGTTAATTATATTCAAACGCTTTTCATACAAGACATCACCGCTCTTGAACCGAAGGACCGAACCATTTTATACACTGCCATTCCGTCGAAATTTTGTTACTTCTTTCCCATTTTACAGCTCCAAACGATAAGTGTACGGTTAATGTCGTGTATCATCAATGGCGAGTGACAAAGGGAGAGCGCGATTTGGATGCATGTGGAGTTGAGACGAATCCGGTTGTCTCACCGCCTGTATACAGTCGGCCTAACAGTTGACGTTGTGTACAATTATGTCGGATTCTGTTAGCACTCACGTCGGGTTCAGTTAATGATGTGCAGTCTTTCTGTGTACAGTGAATACTTGTTTCGCCACGTCACGTTGGAGCTGGATACAGTTATGTCATGTTTCATTGAAGTGATATAACCTTTTCACCATATGAATTTCAAGCGTACACTACCGCTCAAAAGTTCGGATACACCAGTCGATATTTCTTGCCGCACGTAAAGTTGGATAACTCTGCAATAAAAAGATATTCGAATTTACAAAGCGGCGTTTTAAAGAGGATAGATCAGGCTTCAGTTTGCTTTTTTTAAATATGTTTTTCGATTTTTTTTCGACCCGGTACGGACTTTGGTTCGTGACCGATTTTAGGCCTTTTTTCGACCATCGCGAATCAGACGCACAATGTAAGGAAATGTTTTTTTTTACTATGGAACCCTTCAAAGGGAATGCAGAAGCTCCATCTTCCATTTTTTTTAAACATTGTTCGCGATTTTTTTCCGGAAAGTTATTTCATTTTTGGCTAAAAACGATAATTTTTGAAAAATTCAAAATAACCTAAGAACGATACGGTTTAAGAGAAAATGTTAAGGATACAAAAAGTTGCATATTTTCATACTGAATCGCCTGAAATTATTTCAGAATTTCTTTTGAACATTTTTTTTTTAGTATTTTTTTCGATACTCACGAGTCAAAATTTTGTTTCAGGTCGATAAAATGTTTTAAGGCCTCACCTCATCTAGACGAGTTTTTCGTCGGAAAATCCGCCTTTGGCTTTCAGCACCGCATCCACGACTCGTGGCATCCGTTCGATTAGCTTATCGATTTGGTCTTGGTTGAGACTCGACCATGCATCTGGTAATTTTGCCCAGAGACCCCTCGTAGACGATGGACAACATTGTCTGATTTTCCGATCGAGTTCTTCCCACAGAAGCTCAATCGGATTGAGGTCCGGTGATTGCGGCGGCCAAACCATATTTGTGATGATCCCGGTCTTTTCTTTAGTCTCTAGATATCCGCTGCAGAGTTTGAGCTGTGCTCCGGATCGTTGTCCTGCTGCATGATAAAACCACGCCCAATGATTCGGAGACCGGATGGAAGAGCGTGTCGAACGAGAATTTGTTTATACTCCTCTTTTCTCATGACTCCTTCGACTTTTATTAAGTCTCCGGTACCATGAACCGAAAAACAACCCCACACCATCACAGAGCCACCCCCATGTTTTACGGTGGGTACGAAACATTGAGGTGCCATTGTCTGCAATCAGACAATGTTGTCCATCGTCTACGGGGGATCTCTGGGCAAAATTACAAGATGCATGGTCGAGTCTCAACCAAGACCACATCGATAAGCTAATCGAACGGATGCCACGAGTCGTGGACGCAGAGCTGAAAGCCAAAGGCGGATTTTTCGACGAAAAACTCGTCTAGATGAGGTGAGTGCCTTGAAACATTTTATCGACCTGAACAAAAAAATTTGACTCGTGAGTATCGAAAACAATTCTAAAAAAATAAAAAATTTCAAAAAAAAATCTGAACAAATTTCAGGCGATGCAGTATGAAAATACGCAACTTTTTGTATCCTTAACATTTTCTTTTAAACCGTATCGTTCTTGGGTTATTTTGAATTTTTCTAAAATCATCGTTTTTAGCCAAAAATGAAATAACTTTCCGAAAAAAAAATCGCAAACAATTTTTAAAAAATGCAAAATGGAGCTTCTGCATTCCCTTTGAAGGCTTTCATAGCAAAACAAATTCCTTAATTGTGCGCCTGATTCGCGATGGCCGAAAAAAGGCCTAAAGACGGTCACGAATCAAAGTCCGTACCGGGTCGAAAAAAAATCGAAAAAAATATTTAAAAAAAGCAAACTGAAGCCTGATCTATCCTCTTTAAAACGCCGTTTTGGAAATTCGAATGTCTTTCTTTTTTTTTTGCAAAGTTATCCAACTTTATATGCGGCAAGAAATATCGACTGGTGTATCCAAACTTTTGAGCGGTAGTGTATGTAGCTACGAATTCGTTCTCACTTACAATCACAGCGTGCGCAGCCTGTAGAGTTGCTGTTGTATGCGTATCTAAACCTAGACCGTCTTTTATACCTCGTATAAAAAGAAAATATCCGCGGGTTCCATTGCGCGGGAGCCCATTGAAAGTATTACATCAGAATACTTTCTGTAGAAAGTATTCTCATGATATATTTACAAGTCTTATAAGATATGTTCTATGTAAATTCACACAATGCCAAGTAGTTCAACACCTTTTCATTAAATTAACTGACAGTAAATGTTTCCGAAACTGTAAATCGTCAACTGGGCTATACGAAACGACTTTCCTATTGTTTAGTTGAAACCGCCAACCGTCTAAAATTAACTGAATTAAAGCAAACATTTCTTTTTCATATTCATAGAAAAAGTATACATAAGAAATGCCACAAGCACGCTTTGATAGAACAATGGATGCATATTCTACATATATTATAAACACCGAATGTTTATTCTGCACCGTCTAATCTTATGTTGCCTATGGCGTGAGACGGTCACTATGGATACCCGTGAGAATCAAACATATCCACGAGCCTTAATTTGAGGAACTCAGATAAGAGTTATCTCAACCGCTGCCTCACCATCGCTTTCCAATAATATAATTGAGCATCGACGACTCACAAGGCGACTTCCAAGTCAGATTCGTTAACTGTAACCCGTGCAGAGAGGTCACATCTCTGGAGCTCAGTGTAATTAGTTGCTACGCTAGTTATACTTCGCGCTTTACAAACGGAATAATAGTCTCAAGACTTGTTAAAAACTCGGTACAATAAAATTATAAACCGGGGAACTATTTTTCGCATCCGTTTGATGCGAATAATATTATTACGTGCTAACACTCGCGATCATCTCCTTAGTGTTAACCCGAAGACACCTTATTGCATCTAAGCAAGCTCTGATCCTTTGCCTGTTTAAATCGTATTCATCAAGGTTCGTCCTCGTTCGTAAAATACATCAACAGTTTGATGCGATGGAAGTCCGAAGAAGAGAGACGCTTCTCATCTACAAATGATCGATATTTCCATAAAACACAATATTCGCCTCACTCCTCATATCGATCATTCTGATACTGACTACGAAGGAAGACTGCACAGTTAATAAAAACACCGTTAGGCAACAGACCTATTGATACGCGTAAGACTATTTTGACACGTAATCCAGCCCTGGAAAGGCTTCACCAAAAAACTTAACCTGGCGATTCGAAAACCATGGGGCCTTTATGAGACGAGTTACCTGTGATGTGTACGTTGCACAAGAGCAGCGTTAATAACAAACGCCAGTTGGATTCGCTACACTCGATAAATATGTAAGCTCTGCCACTTACTTGCGTCCTATTAATACTGTCGTTATTGTTTAGACATTCGAGCATGGTAATATTTATAGATGGTTTTCTATTACGGTAAAACAAACGATTCTTTCTTCTGTATTGCGAATAATGAATATTAGTTTAAAATCATTTAAATCTCGTTAGCGCTACACTTACAACTAATTAAACCCATCGGTGCTCTTCACGGCTGCGAACGGCTTTGTTTCCTCCGAAACGAGATTAGTATCGAATCCACTGATTCAGTTGTATTATAAGACTCATTCTTATCAAAATAGGATTTCGATCCATAGGCTTACTGTAGGAGTTGATTGAATATTACTCCTGCCCAGAAAGTGTACCTGAGGTATTTGCGAGGCTAACTTGATACCCCAGCCTCAAACTCTTCAAAGACTACCGGTGATTTGTTATGCCACGAACCTTGAATTGTTTGAAAGCTTTTCTGATTAATCCAGTTTTTCTATGAAATGAGAATAGTTAACACATATATTTTGCAAGAAGTTGTGAAAATAATTAGCAAGGTCACCACGAATGGCGTATAAAACCTTGAGCCTTGTACATTTGCAAAAGACCATTTGTCTCTCATCACAAAGGGTTTTTAAATTACTACAATCATTAAAGGCACCCATTGCCGAGTACACATAACATTTCATTTTTCATTAAGCTTGGTACACATTTATTTTACACATACACCGGAATATTATGAGCCGCGATGTAAAATGTTTTAGTCGAGCAATATGTATGTAAATAAATTCAAGTGGAAATAAACAAATTTCGAACAATGTATTTATCGAGTTAGCATGCACAATCTCGACACGATATAATGTATAATTGATCGGCACTTTGTCATGTACTTGTAAAGTATTACGTTTAACACTTTCGTATCTCAATTCGATACTTTGTTATAATGTGAATTCGTTGACCAAGAAGTTGTTACTTCGTAGCCAATATCTCGGTATATACGTAAAATATATTGTCACGAACTTTGATAGAATATAAATAGAGAAATATGAATTCCGAAGATTATTTCTCACCAAGCTGAATAAAACATTAAATATTGTGTGTACTTGACACATTGGGCTTTCAATGATTGTCATTTATTTGAATTTTTTGTGAGAATAGAGAATTGCCTTTCCGTCAATGTAGTTATCTTAAGGCTTCACATATCGATCTTATATTTTTTTCCGGGGGTTACCTTTACGCAGAGAGAGAGCTAAAGTATAACAATCATTAACTTGAAATCATACAAATATATAGTTAATTTTAATTACTATACATGAAGTCTCATAATTCCCACTCTGTGTTTTTCAGGCATGTACCTATTGTCACTGATAAAATAAAACGGCAAAAAAATCTTTGCGTGCAAACACAGAAGCAGGAAAAGATTTAATTTCGAACCGTTTTTCTAATACGGACCTAAAATCGAGAAATAGCATGTCTATTTGAAAGCTTATATTCCATATATAAAAAACCACACACATAGTTTTCGAATTTGTTTGCAAATACTGATAGATGTTGATATTTGAAGCGTTAAAGGAAGACCGCTAAAACTGTGATGTACGCCTGTGGAAAATTCTCTGCACTTTTTATTTGTTTTCATCAGATTACTTTAAACACGTGTTCTAACATCGAAAAATGCAATCAGAGGACGAGAGGCGGTAAGTACTTCAGTCTTCTGGAAATCCACTAATTATATTACGGTGGTTCGCAAAAACACTTTTTTTTAACATTATTTACTTGTTCATCGAGATATTTGCACCTTATCACAAAGCGTCTGAGGTAAAAATTACCATGTATGATTTTGTGGAGCATGAAATAATTCATGTTATTTTTCTAGAATCCTGGTTTTTGTTCGTATTATAATCAAATACGTAATTCTTTATTCATTTTATTTTTATTTTTAATGGTAAGTAAGAACGCGAAATACATTTTGAAGAGAGTACATGACTATTTATCAACTGCTGCAAGAGCAATTTGCAAAAATGAATCCAGACTTTCATTCCTGAAACTGTATGTGAATTTTTATTTAGAGTAACAAAATTGGGTATAGAGTTGAAGCAAACAGATAAATGAATAATTTTTCTAGCACCCCGTGTTTCTCGAGAATTTTTGGACCGTATGCCACGTTCTTGCGGTTCTCGAATTGCGGTATTAATTAATGGTTATATAAATGTATACGTTTTTCTCGTGAAATCGTAATTGTAAGCATTTTCCTTTCCATTTCGCCAAATTTTCTTTGTTTTTTTGCTTCATTTGCTACAGACTGGTTTTTTGGTAATTTGAATTTTGATGAGACAGCGATAACAAGAAATTCTGAAGCTCCTGAGCTCGCAAAAGTTAGTTTTGTATGGTAAGAGCAGAAGAATGTCGATGAACAAGTCGAGAAATAAAATATTCTTCTCCAACCGCCATAATATATAAAATATACGATTTACGTAATATACATAATCATATATATTCAAAATTTGTATACGAAAAATTTCTCAGTTCCTAAGGAACTGCAAATATAAAGAGAATATATACAGTGTAATTCTTGGAGGACCATGTATTTTCTTGAGAGAAATTCTCATGAGAAATCCTTGCTATTAAATACGCAAGGTTACAATTTTTTTTATATTTTTTTTTAACTCGCTGGCCAACGTCGTTTGATGCAAGATTTTGCTGTTCTTGTAACCCGCCGGGATCGGACATGCCAGGAAGCTAGTCCTCCAAGTACCAGCACGGCAGGTTGCAGGCACTGTTATCAACTACTGAATAAATTATAATGATACGTAAACAAACCATAATAATTTATTTGGTGAAAAACAACAGTTCGATCGAGTATATATGTATAAGCGTATATACGTAATATAATAATACTCTCAGGAAACATATGGAGATTGTTTGTTAAAGATTAAAAAAAAACCTTTATGATGTAACGCAAGATCAACTAAAGAACGAACCGTGTCTCTCTCGAGGTACCGTATTATTGGTTATCGTTTTTTTTCCGTTGGAATGAAAAAGGATTCGTATCCCTTATGAGACTCTTCACTGTTGTTTTAATTGATGATTAGGAATGAAAGTAGACGTTAGAGCTCTAGGTCGCTTTAGCAAACTATCGGTGCTCATTACTTGTTCTCTACATATACACTGCCGGCGGAAAGTTTCCGGACAAAAGGTCAAAAGAGTGCCGGAACGGTTTTTTATGCTATTTCGCCAGTAGTTGGTCTATGCCAATTGAACCAACGCCATTTTAAAGAGGAAGGATTTACCTTCATTTTGGCTGTTTTAAAAGTTTTTTACGATTTTTTGTGCAATTAGAATCTAGTTTTCAAAACGAAATGTTTTTGTAGTTTTTTTGTTCTTTTATGAGTGGACCCTGTTTGCAGTAAAATTTGTTTACGCGTTTCTTTCACCTCTTTAAAATGGCGTTGGTTAAATTGGCCTAGGCCAACTACCGGCGAAATAGCATAAAAAACCGTTCCGGCACTCTTTTCAACTTTTGTCCGGAAAGTTTCCGCCGGCAGTGTATATTGTGCCGCTAATTTGCATATTGATACATATACGTACAATACATACAATTTGCATATGATATATATATGTAAACATACATACAAATATATATATATATATTTAGTTTCCCTCGCGTCTCCCTCTTCTAGCTATCGCCGCTATTTCGACCAATTTCCGAAGATTTTTTATTTTTTTATTTCATTGCCCTCCGCGATATTCCTGAGACACAGTTTCATTCTCTCTCCCTCTCTCTCTCTCTCTCTCTCTCTCTTCCATTTCTTTTATTAAATTTGATTAATTTTTAATGGGCAACCGAATACCAAATTCTCAGACAAGGGCTTGTTCCTACATTCTCGTACTTCAAGCGAAGTAGACTGACAAGACGTTGGTTGGTCGGATTTAGAAGGTGCGGGTGTTTTCTTTGATTATTCTTTCATTAGATTTTGTTTGTAGTAATTGCGAAAATTTTGGGATAATCGGGATAGACAGACACAAGGTTTTGACTTTTTTGGGGATAGGGAGTGAGGTTGTTGTTATTGTTGTTGGTCGGTCGGATTATGAAGGTTCTTTTTGGCAGATTGTTAGACGGTTCAACAGACGTAGACAAGGGACGAGGAGAGAGGTGACTTTGGGTCTGCAGCATCCTTTTCTTTCGTAAATATCGTGATATCTTCCATTTTTGTCTTCTTTTTTCCTCGAACCCTCAGTCTCGTTTAACAATGGACAGAAAAACGGCGCGCGCGCGTGCGCGCGCGCGCGTGTGTGTGTGCTGTGTGTGTGCGTGCTTATGAGTGCGCGCGTATATGTGTGTGTGTGTGTGCGTGTGTGCATGTGTATGTATTTTCTTTTTTTTTGCTATTGGAGTATAAAGATAAAAATAAAAATAAAATGCGTATAACCTGCCTCGTGCGTGTAAAAAAGTGTGTTATAAGAGATGAGATTTTGATCAATGAAGTCAGCGGTGTATCATAATGCTAGGACGTTTACTATAGACAGGTTCGACAAGGGCACACACAGTACAAGCCTGGCAACACAAACATAAGACCAAAAGGTTTTTCACTTCGTCTTTTGTATTCGTCATTTTTTTCCTTTTCTCGTAATTTTTTTCGCATTATATTCTTTTATAAAGTTCATAACAGGACGCACTAATTGTAAGTTGGGAACAAGAAGACAAGACATAACAGAAAAATACAAAAATTTGAAAACGTACATACACCAACAATCTGACGACATATTACAGATAGACACAGAGACAACTCGTACAGAATTTAAGTTTCTTTTTTGTTTTGTACTGTAACGTACGCGATATTTGATCCCCGGAACTCGGGCCACGTATCCTGTACAGTGGTGACGCTAATTGTAAGTACGGCAGACGCAGCGTGATTTTTTAAATAAAACGTTCCCATGGACCCCGACGCTCTTACTCTCTAATTGTAAAAATAAAGCTTTCGAGTCGAGTGCGAAGAACATTTTTTCGCATGAATTCTGAGATGAACGAGATAACAAAAAAAGATGACGTCCTCGACTGAAATATCAACGTGGTCGGAGCTCAAGATCACATTAAGATGAATTGAAATAGCGAAAATAAAGTGTATGATTATGATGACACTCGAGAATGAAGAGGGACAAGCAGAGAATATGTATAATTAAATTGAGCAGCGCAGCAAGTATTTGTTTCAAGGAAGATCAATTTATTGCACCGCAGAATTGAGGAGCTTTGAAAAAACATATCTATCTGTATATATATGTGTATATATATATACACATATATATATCAATTGATAAAGCATAAAGAACGGAAAGTCATCGATAGGGAATCGATTAGATGACGTACTGCCGAAGGAGCCAACAGTGATTTCTTTCGTGAAATTTTTTTTTTGCAACGACCGAAACACGTACTCGAAACTAAATAAATAAAATGCAGGCAAAGAGAGTATACGGAGCCATTACGAAAACATGTACAGATGGATTTTGGTTAACGAGCGACGAGATGCATTATATGATTCTTTTTTCGAACAAAGTTTTTTTTTTGTTAGCGAGAGCTTAACTGCAACTTACCACTGTGTAAAGGAACTCCAGAACGCACTACGTGTGGGAAAAACCAACGAGAAGAAAGGGCGTTACCACGGTCACAGAAACCGCTCAATTTGGCGGGCAAAAACACAATGCTCGTACGCAACATTGCACGCGAATTGTGAAATGAAAGTAATAATAATAAAACAATTGCGCGTAGGATCTGCTTGAATTGTTATTTGTTATTCTTATTCTTTAATTATTATTTTAAAGAACGAGTGTTATTAAGCAATGATTTGGTACGAGTATTATCGAAGTAGCGGTATCGACAGTTATCGCCTCCCGACTTACAATATACACGTGAATTGATAGAAATCATAAATAAACGGAACCGGTGTCATAATTACATTTACTGCGACCTAACAAACAAAACAATCTCCTCTTTGGCTTTTGTTTCTGTCTTTTTTTTGTCCGTTTTCCATTGACAAAGCCGATATCCGTAAGATATAACGACGATCTCACATTTCACGTTGCAATGTTTCATACGACATTACAGAAACAATATAGACGTAGACACACAAATTAAGCGTACCTATCGTCATACGCACCCACACGCGCACATACACACGCACGCGCGCGCACACACGAACGCCGTACCACGTTTCATTTTCTCACATGAAAAACTCGATTTACTCCCAGATTCATACAACATAGAATGGTACATCATGACAAACACAAGTTGAGAACTATGCAACATACATCTAATAATATTACACGCCGATTTATTTATGCATATATGCACTGAACATAAAAATGAAAAGAAATCTGACGATTAGACGGATCGGTGAATGACGAATATGGGAACGGTACGAAATCGTTCATTCATCATGACACATTTATTTCGTATTCCTTGTATTTTCGTGAGTACTTGTTTCCTTTAACTTTGGGAAGATGATTATTCTCCAAATGTAAAATTGTTACACGACGAATGGCGCCGACAGTTACGATAGCGAGTAGGAAATGATAACATAATAACTGATAACACGATATGACATTAACATTGCAATGTATTAGTCTTGTGTTGAAGCGAAACGACGAAATGATACATACAAGAGCGAATGTAATATTTTACCAATTTTCCGTTGGAGGAATCGATTTCCGATAGAGTCCTGCCATCACCCGAAGTTCATTCGATGATTCAAATTCGTGCGGTAGTGAAATATTGGAGAACGGATTTCGCGCGAATATGTACGTATTTTTGTGATGTTACAATGATTTAATGAGAACGACGATCAGGATATCGCATTATCGTCAGAGATCAAGATTTTTATGAAAGAAGCAAGGGCGATGTGGTTTGTTAATTGTCAGAAAAATCCGTAAAAAATAGAGTAATATTATTGCTTCTGTTTGCAGTCTTTTGGATCTGAACCTTTGAACGATAATGTTCTTCAGTTATTGATTTATTTTTTCAATGCTGTATTGACAATTAGAAAAAAAAGCAAAAGTACACTTAATGTGAATCTGAAAACTGAGTTTTGTGTGAAATTTGGCTTTTCTGAAATTTTGACGTAACTTCGAAAACGCTTGGAACCAGTTTTTGTTGTTGACTGATAATGAGAATCCATTGTGTGCCGGACGATATTATACAGCAACGTAAGTATGTACCATACAATACAACGGAATAAAATTGTGTTAGCTCAAAATATCAACCGGCTGGTACAAAATATGAAAATGCATTCAGTTACTCTCCGAATAATATATTATTATCGTTTAATGTTGATTTCGTTCTAAGTAAGGGAAATTCTTCTTTTCCTTCGTTGATTCACTTCTCAGTTCAATAGGTATCAACGTTCAAATTCGATATAATGGACCCACCGAGCCTTATCAAATCAATTATCGATCGTAATTTTGTTCAATTATCCATTAATATTTTTCATTTAATTGATAAATATATTCAAGCTAATGGTGCTTTATGTTGTACATATTAGACTGATTAAAAAAAAATTCTTCTCTCATCACTTATCTTTTAAAATTTACTTTTTAGAAATGTAATATAAAATTTAAGGATTTGGAAAGGGTTATAAGCGCTTTTCGATTTATCATTTGGTTCACACGCAAATCAATTCAGATTGGATATGTGATAGAGCGATAAATGTATTTAAGTATAAAACTTTTTCTGGAGATGGCACGGTTTTCCCGATTTTATTAGGGTAGTTTTTGACCAAGGAAGTGCTCATAGATCTAAGTCCACGATCGATAGTTTCCAAGTTGTAAACTGTTAATCAAAATTAATTTAATAAGAATCTAGAACAAATTATTTCAACGCCGGAAAAACACGTTGGTTATTGTTGAAAGAAGGAAAAAGTAACATGTATATTAAATCCCTTTGCGATCCGATAGATAAATAAAAGATACCGAAGGAATTTTTCAAAAAGTTGTGATTTTTAATGATTTATAACTAGAAAATTATTCATCCTAGCAATAAATCTATGAGTCTTCTTTCTCTTAAAAATTATCCAAATAATAGGAAAAGATGCACACGACCTATTAAAAATCGTATATTCAATATTGAAACGGCTTTTATGGCGTTAAACATTTTTTACAATTAGCATTATTTCAGAAAAAAAGTATAGTGTGAAGGAATTCACGACAAAAAGAAATCCGAACATAGCATATATATGTGTATAACGAGAGAAGAATTTTGTTTCCTGAAATGATCAGCTCTCTATTTTGAATTATTTAATACTCCAAAATACATACACACACATATATTCCGCCATTACTCATCGCGTCATTTAGGACCAAATTTGTCATATGTCCACTATTTAAAAATTGTATATATTATAAAGATATGGGACTTGCCAAATTATTGACCATTCACTCTACGGTTTTTCGAGAAACTCAAGATTCTCTAAAGAACGAACTATTTTAATGTATAACGAGGTTTACGTTATTTCGTCGACTGTCGGCTTTCTAACTTTCATCGGTAACTTAATAAAAATAATTGTTCAACTGCTCCACGTAAAAAAGTCAACACCTACCGAAAAAGTAGTACTTTTTGTCGAAGAAATTGGTTTTACCCTTTAGAATCTTATCGCGTTGTAAGAATAGTTGTATTTAAAGTTTCTCAAAGTAAAATTCCTTGTGTTCTTTCCTCCTATGAAAATCAGTATCGGTCTCACTTTGTCTAGGTAGCTTAGGAATGTTATTCTTATGGTTTGCTTTTTGAAATTACATCTTTTTTTTTGAAAAAGTAAGAAAGTCCTATATTACTGATGATTGCGACCGATAATTTCCGTAACATGATTATCCAAGACACAAATTTATGGAAATTTTTAACATGGTTACGATGATTCGTAGATATTCCACCTTTCTATCTATTCTATCATTGATCAATGGGTGTGTTTGACAAAAGTATAAGGGATAACTGGACGCTCGTGTCCGGCTCTATAAAATCCGGTGTGTATCCAAAAATATACCGATTTTATATTTGATAAAAGATCAATGTCAATAGGAAATGAGGTCTGTGGAGTTAAAACTCCTTGAAAATGAAAATATCACGTTTTTGGTAAATTTTCGTCATTTTAGGGCAACTGAAGTTTTCTCCGTGGAGAGAGCGTAGTTGAATATTTGTTTTTAAGTTACTGGTGGCCTGTTAGAATATTACAAGTTTTGAGATACACAGAGACATAAAGACTAAGGGATAATAAAGAGTTAATAACTTTGGGTTATTTTCCCTTCATAACTAATCCAAAGTGCACGGCCAATTCATATGGATCATTCCATTTTATTTCGATACACTAAATGAACGGTGTTCCATCATTACTGAGCTTACTGTTTCCTCTAGCATACAAATAAACATTACACTATTGCACCTCGTGTAATAAGGCGCAAATCTTTTTATTCCCAAATCTTGCTCACTTTTTTATATCGCTATTAATTCTTTTTACCACATTATTACTTTCATCGGTAAATTTGTTTTTTTATATATGGTATAGTATAATTGAATGGTTGATCTTAAATTATTCTTGCGAATGAAACAGCTAAAGTTTATTGGAGTTGCCTTTATAATGTTAAATATAAATAAAAACTGTCCGATCCTGAGTTTCTCAAACACCGATGGAGTTGAAAGGCTTGAATTTTGGAAATAACTAATTTTCACGATATATAATACGGTACGCAGGCATGACACACAATCAAAAGTTTTGTGGTAATTAGCTCGATGGTGAAAGATGAGGTAGGGCGGCATATGAGACTATTTTGTATGATATACCCGTGCCTATACGCGCTTACATGTTCTTCCGTCGCGTTGCGTCGCTGGTCCATTTCGTCGTGCTTACCCACAATCGCGGGGCTCGATATCGGAAATTCGATAAATGTTACTCGCTCTCGCATATCGTTTCGTACATTATTAAAAACATCATTAAAATAATCTTTATATTTCTTCCTTGCTCCGTATCGTATATGCACCGATACGTATTCGACACACCAGAGAAAATCAATTCGGTGAATCGTGAAAAAAAGTAAAGTGAAATTGAGTTCGTACATTTCAATCTTGTGTTTACCATGATATAAGTTAGCACTCGTTCAGATCATCCAGTCAAATTGAGATTTTTTCGTAATTTGCATTGAACAAGACGACAAGATTCTATTTTCTTCTGTTTGCTTACTCGTATTTTTATATATTCAAAGTTTATTGAAAATATTTATGAGCATGCCCATCCGTATACTTGATTAATATCCTATAAGACCGGAAAGATATCTCGATTTGGCCGGTAGTATCGATCGATTCACCGTGATCCCTTACAAATATCCTCGACAATAATTACGATCTCGATCGCGTACCTGTTGGATGAATTTTTCTTTCTTTCCAGTCCAGGTTATCAAAATTGTCTCTGATGCAAATATTCGTTCTTCGCCTCAGTTATTACAAAAGGATTCAAAAAGAAAATCTTACATCAAATCGAATAATTAAGGCAATAATGTGAATACTAAAGTTGAGATTGTGACGATGAGAATACGACGAACAAAAAATAAAAACAAAAAACGAAAGAACCAAATACCGAGCTAACGAATAATGTACTGGACGAAAGCACATTTCCAGAGCCTCGTTGTGGATGATGAGACTGGATTATTGTCGGCGTTTATATATGCATACACATACATATAATATATCTCGGTTTCTATTCTCTTTCTCTCTCAATCATTCTCCCATTCTCTCTTCCTCTATCTCACTCGCTCTCTCTGTCTCTCTCTCTCTCTCTCTCTCTCTCTCTCTCTCTCTCTCTCTCTCTCTCTCTCTCTCTCTCTCTTTCTCTCTCTCTTCTCCACTTTGTTTTATATCACTGAAGAAATTGAGCCACTTGGAGGCTGCCCTCAGCTATTGGGTGAGTGATGGTCTGTGGTAGTGGTTAGGGTATACACATAAGGGTCAAACACTAGACAAATTACACGAATCCCCCGAACGCAATGATGCAAAAAGTGAAAGCCATGTTTTTTTCTCCAAATTATGATTTTCACCTTCATCTTGAGATAATTCACCTCGCAGAGCAGTGCCGAACGAACAGTATTTCCAGGGTCTTGCCTGTCTCTCGCTTTCGCTCTCTCTCTTTCTCTCTTTCTCTCTCTCTCTCTCTCTCTCTCTCTCTCTCTCTCTCTCTCGCTCCCTCTTTCTCCCCTCAACTGCGCTTTTTTTTCTTCGCCCATAACTGCGTCGTAATTTGCAAGCTATCGTCAATGTCCTTAAGGATATGCACTGACGTATTTTACTCACCCATGTAAATTTCGTTGAAGTTAAGAAAAGAAAAGTTCAAAACTGTTGCAAGAATTTCTGTGGCGATGCTGTCAAGTATTAATCCTCCAATAATTTCAACCGAAAAGCCTTTCTCGATCTCGAGGAATAGAAGAGAGAAAAAAAGGAAAACGAAATGAAAATCGGGTTTCATCCTTCGTGTATTGCCACAGAATGTTTTTTACCGAATATTTATAATATCATTGAAAATCTGATTAGCAATTTCATTCGCACTGTGTAGCATCGATAGTGCGTATGCATCCGACAATCGGACGATTCTATGGTCTCTCTCACTCCCTTTCTTTAACATTTTCATTATTGTCGGACAATTATCCTTCCCCCACTTTCTTTTCTTTTGGGTAACGGTTTCTTTTTTTTGTAGCAACATAACGAAATGTAACGAAAGAATTGGATTTACATGATACATAATAATAATAATAATAATAATAATAATACTAACAACTGATTGTTTGAAAATAAAACAGAAACATGTGGAAAGAGGGCGACGAGACGGAAATAGTCCTTCGGTCGGCAGCGCGTTACCGAGGCGATCGTCGATGCACTTGACATTCGGGGGAGGAAGAAAGGCCGGGTAAAACACTGGGAATAGGAAATTTATGTAACATATATATTTATATATATATATATATTATATATATATATATATATATATATATCTGTTTGATGTTGAGTCAAGAGGGGTTGGTAGGGAGTTTTGGTAATGGTCGTCACCCACGGAAGGGTGGTGTTTGTCACCCGACGTACTTCGAGACTGTTCGACGATTCGACAACGATGCATTCAACTATTATATATACACAAATATAGACGGCGCGAGGTATATCAGAAGATGTGTGCGTTAAATAAAAGTCAGCTAACCGGATGTTATTACCACTCGAACCTTGTTTGAGGAGTGTTTTCTACGAATGCTTCCGCTACTAGTCATGCGGTCCATACAGAGAGTACACAATTCCACACAATTCCGATTATCAAAGGTCTCCCACCGCGTATCGTGTCGACTCGCTATTTTCCAACTTAATCCCCGTTGAATTGCAAACCCGCCCACTGCCTCACCCATAGTAGAAATAACATTTGGGTTTATGACTTTGCGTGCGTACACGAGTAGGTGGAGCTAATGTTTCCGACTCGTGGGCGAAACTAGATTCACTTTTATGCTTTCCATTTCGTTATTCGATTTTTTCGATGTGCACATAACCGTCCTTTTACCCCGTAACAATTTCTTTCTCTAGAAATCACTTTCTCTTTCGCGACAAATATAAATCTTGCAGCCTGAGATCTGACGTTTCAGCAAGGTTCGGATCTTTTTGTTTACTAGTATCGAAAATTCTCGACTAAAAAAGAGTACATTCGAATATATCTCGAGATACTTTACGACATCGTCCAATCGACGAAATAATTCATACGATTTATTTAGATTTTCCTCGATTTGTATTTCACACGTCGATTGCCTTTTACTATTTTTATATTTTTGGCGAGAAAATAAATCTTAAATTTATGTTATGTACACCTGACTTATATTATATATAAGTATTGAAGAAATAATAATTATTTCAATCGTATAAATCTTTGCCGCATTATCAGTTACGTAAAACACGTTACATGGCACGATCTTTTCTTATTTCAGTAGAGAAAGAATGTTGGATAACGTTGCGAGAAATATTCGAAATTAGATTAAAAATTATCGAGTTACTTTCATTTCATTGCCCGACATACTCGTCTATTCGTTGTTCACGTTGCTGCACGAAACGTAGTTTACCCTTCGCGATGGCCGCCAAAAAAATATTCTTCGTTCTTATTGCGAAATGAAAAAAGGTTAATTCTGTATTATGAATCGCTTCGAATCGTCGAAGTCTCCCGAGAAACGTCTTTAGACACTCGTCAGGCTGAATCTCGCAATTATTTGTGTGAGCTCGTACTCGTAGTTTTTGACTTTCAAGTACTCCAAAAGCACCTGAGACACGACCTTGTCATTCGTTTTCTTTTTCGTTAATTAATCCTGTCTAATATTTCCTTTTTTTTAAACTTAATATCTTGTTCATTTTTTTTGAAGTCATATATATTTTTTCGTATATGCAGAATTTATTATCATTATCCTTTCATAGATTAATGCTCAGCTTACCTTTCACTGTACTCGTCGGTGTGGGCATAGCTCTGGACGCTTTTCTCCTCGATGAGAAACTTGACTCTTTGAAAGAACGAGGCTGTTACGCTGGGTGGTTGTTTTCGAAGCAGAACTTCGACAGGATCGCTGCTAACGAGACACATGAGATGCTCGACACATGCCGAGTGTGCGCAACATTCGCTGTCCGAACAATCGAGCATTCCGTCTATGGAATGAAGAAGACGTTTAAAAATGACAAACTCTCGTACAACTTTTGTTTATGTTTGAATCATCTTATTCAAATTTGTTTTCAATGACGATATTAGCGCATGAATATATATTTAAACAAGAAAAACAAATCATAATAATTCTCTTATACGCGCTCTAGGGATAAAACATTGAAGTATAACTCGTTAAAGCACTTAAAAACTCACCCCGATCGTTGTCGATCTCGTCATCACATTCCATCTCGAGCCCGATACTGCAATCGCTGCCTGCCCAACCAGTCGAACATTCGCAGTTGTACTCACCTTCCTGCAGGGTGCAAAGTCCATGTCTGCTGCATCCGTTCTCGCAACCCGCTTTTATAAGATGATCCAGAAAAATTATCAATTACAATAATCGAAATTGACAAATTCTTTTTAACATCAATCAAAAGGTCTAAATATCCGACATATGATTTTGAGTTTATTACAATGTATTTCGAAATCAAATATCTTAATCGGCACAAGATCACTGACGTTATTGTCAATAATATATTCTAAAATATCGACTTGAAATTTTTTTTCCGAGTCTTTCTTACGAGACATACGGGTCTAATAAACCGAATATACGAATTTGTACATTCTCTAACAAAAACCCAATTTCACAGAATATTTTAAATAGTTGGTAAACGGCTTACGTGACGTTGTATAAAAAATGGACGATAGTTCATGGCATAAAATTCAATAAATATTATAAACTTACGCAGCGTGCAGTGTCTACCGTTCCAGCCTTGGCTACAAACACAAGTGCCATTTTTGCACTGCCCGTGCTCGGCGCAACGTAGATCACAGGGTTTCTGATCACACTGTGTACCCGTCCAGCCATCGTGACACCTGGTTATAAATACATCGCCAGTCATTACCAAGTATCCATAATCTAGAGAATCAAATTTATCAATCGACCGCACGAGAGTTGCTTTATAAATTTAAATCGGAATTATGAATTTTCATTATTTCTAAACTTTATAAAATGACATACGTTTTATCGCCTCACAATCTTTGTAATCCACAGGCCTTCAGTGTTTTTTTTTGTATTTAACAATAGAATTATAACGTTCTTTTTGAGATGCAAAACAAGTTGTAACGACGGATCGCATTTACTAAGTTTGTGATTAGTTAGAAAAGTAATGCCTCACTCTGATTTACCTTGTAGAGGTTATTGCAACAAATACACAGATACTTAAATTAAATACTTTTGCAAATTTGCACTCACAGTCACTCACACTTGAGTGTCTGCTCACATACTCTTTTGAATTAAAAAACTTATGAAACTAAAATCAGCGGAGCTTCAAATAAAGTGGAAAGAATATATAGTAATTGAACTAAAATAAATGTAAATGAGGGAATAGTTTACTGACTTGCAGCGTCCCTGTTCGCACGATCCGTGAGGTCCACATTTGAGATCGCAACTCGGCTGTGAACAATCGACTCCGGTCCAATGTTCCTCGCAGATACAGGAGGCCATTTCCAAGTCATACGACCCGTGATCAGAGCAACCAGGGAGACATTTGTAAACCCTTTGATCAACCTGACCACATCTTTCGCCTTGCCAGCCAGCTTTGCAATAACATTTACCATTGACGCATGCACCATGACCACCGCAGTTTGGATCGTGACAATTAGCTGAAAAAAAACGTGCAAACAGTGGTTTTTTTCGTACATGACGTACCGTTTCCTTTCACTTTTCCCGTCGCATAAAAAGTTGTTGAAACGACTTGGTAAAGTATTGTTACACTAATTGTAAGTCAAGTGGTTCTTTTTTTTTATCTATTTTTATGTATGTTGGTCAATCGAAGAAATTCTTAAGATGCAGTATTAGAGACTGATTGTGAGTGTTTGTCGAATGCAAGAAGGACAGTTTCGCGCCGCCGTAAGGTGCATCGCGCATGAGGACGAGCGGAGATTTTTAAGATTACGGGCAAGGGTGGGAACCTCTCGTGCCGCCGACATAAGGGCTCTCCTATGTGCGATGGCCATGGGGAACCGATTTTCGGCGTGCTCGCTAGATCCCGTGCAACGTCGATAATCGCGATATCTTTGAAGTTAAGAATTTCGCTGAGCGAGAGAGCAGTAGCTATTGACTATAGATTTCAGGTATGATCCTGTGCAAATTTTGATTGGCTAAGAGTTAGTCGTTATCGGGTCGCGCATGAGGCTAGAGTCTCGCCAAGGCTCGTAGAGAGAGCGACGCGTTTCTCGTTTACGCGCAGTGCGCAAGTTTCACTCTCTCTCTACGAGCGCGCTCCCGTGTCGTTGGGTGATCTCTCTCTAGAGTGAGAGGTCCGAGTTCGCGTACGCGCCATGGGGAGTTCCGTGTAATCCCGGCTCCCTATGGATATTATTATTTCAGTGTGTTCTCGTAATATAAAAATCAACGCATCGATTTCGGACGTTGGCGTTTTGATCTCGTGATTTTTTTTTTTTTATGAACGCCTGTTCGGATTCAGGTGTTTCCGAAAGTGAATTTTCTTTGTCAGTGTCGAGTGAACCGGCGACGCGAAAATTCAAGTTCTCGTTTTCCGTCGCAAGTCTTTGTCTCTCGGAGAAATAATGATTTTGCCATCCCGGGGTGACTTACCCCGACCCTCTCTACCATAAACTGCAACCTGAGCGGCCGAGCGTTTGCGGTTCTGCCGAGCTTGCGGATGTACCCAGGTTAACCGGATCGTCATTTCCGGAGAAACAAAAAGTGACGCTGACCACGACGGTGAGTTGGAGATCGGTATAATAAGGTAAGTTGTTCCCGTCTCCCTTATCACGACCCTCCCGTACCCCGATCTGCTAAGATAAAGGAGTCGGGCTGCCCCGGCCCTCGGGTTGTGCCGGTTGTCGATACCGGCGAAATAAAAATCGATTGGCACTTTGCCGGCATCATTGGGGGTGCAAACGCGAGAGAGGCAGCCGAAGGTGACGATGGCGGAAGGATTCCGGAAATTCGTCACAGGACATAGACAAGTGGATAAATTCCAAACCTACTCGCACAGGGCGGGTAGGTATTTTGGCGCGTCGTAAATCACGTGATTTTTCGAATCTTCCAATCTCTCACTACTTTATTTCGGGTCTATTCACTATACGTCATGTTCGCTTTAGTGGCTAAATCCATGAATCGTGGAGGCAGGTAAAGACTGAAAAACGAATGATGGTCTTCATGATGCATTCTTCTACTCGTTCCGTACCTTGATGTAGGTACCTGAGTTGCAAATTCGGTACCGATACTATATTGTTTCCTATCGGTAATTATTGAAATTTCCGATTTCCCACAACGGGCAGCATAATATCGAAAATAACGGTATGATAAAAACACTAAATAAGTATACCAAAATTAAGGTGACCGAGCTACCATGCTTTCGGATAAGCTGCCCATGGATCTCCTATGAATAGCGCACAGAGATAAATGTGTAAGTGTACTGATGAATTGCACAGTACACGTAGGACGAACATCTATTCTAAGCCTTTACGACCTCGAAAATGCTACGAAAAGAGCTACTTCGCTAGACTGGGAATCTTCTAACTAGCAGAAAAAATAATTACCCGAAGTACTGTGAAACGGAACAGAATAGCTATTTCTTATCATTGGTATCGGCGTCATGAGATTGTGCAGAAAAAGTGCTGGTTGCGGCATAGAGAACCCCGATGACAACTCAAGGTTCGCATATATTCTTTCTAAACTTGTATGGAAATCTCACACGATTTCAAGTTATTAGCCTGTGGAACTCACGTCCTACCGATTGTTTTCGACATTCTCAATATATCTCTGCTAACTTTAAATATTCCTGTACATCGGAAATACGTACACATTATTACGGTGACACAAATCGCTTTTTAAACTTGTGTTAATTTCGGCGACATATCTTCACCGCCTAGGCTGGCCCGCTTTAAGAGCCTGCAATTATATAATCGGTAAGTCGTTTGTCATATTCTAAGGTTTACAAAAATGTCTGGATACATACTAATCTCGGCTTTCTGGGAATGCATCACACAAATACAACGCGTGGGATCGGATCACGTGCGCAAACGCAATCCGAGCTAGCATCGACGAAAGCAAAGCGCATATCTAATCATCGCATTCATATATTTCAATAAACCATCTGCTCGAGTTAATTAGTATCTGACTCTAAATAACAATAAGTTGCAGGGAATAGGCTACTTCTTTCAAAAATTAAAAAGGCATTATCGCCTCGTTAGAATTTATTCCAAGAAAATCGTACAGATCATCATTTATACATTGCTTTCGACCAACGTTCACATAATGGACAGATTAGACCAATTCAATTTTGACAAACCCTCGACATCACAATGGGATAAATCCTCGTTCCATTACAAATGTTCACTGATCAAATTATATGTATGTTGAAGATATGTCCCGAGCTGCATGTTACAAACGATTTTATCGAGCTTCCTAGATACGAGCTACTTGGGTACAACCGTGTTGACCGAAGTGGAAGAGGCCATGGCGCCTATATACGCTCGGACCGTAAAGTACACATTTTGAGTACACTGGGTGGTATATAATGGGGGAGCTCACGACGGATCGTTTTCGACATTCCTAGTCATGGCAATGCAATGGTAATCCTAGCTGACGTCCATTGTACAACAAATAGCCTCTCTCTGTTAGTCTCTTATGGACAAATAATATCGTTCGATCAGAATTGACGGCAGAGGCAGAAGAGAATATAATTAATCCGATCATATAATCCCTTGCAAGTTCTGCGTCCATCTGCACGTTTCAGTATAAGACTTCTCCATAAAATTTGTTAACAAGCGTAATTGTCGTACATAGTTATAATTTAATTTTGCAAAGCTCCACCAAAAACGAAAATACGAATTGATATTTCCATTCATATTATACAAGAAGTGGTTACTTACGTTCATCACAGAACTGGCCCTTCCAGCCGGGTACACAGATACATGACCCTCGCACACACTGTCCATGCTGATTGCAATCCGGAATTTGACAGTCTCCGAGTGGTATGTCACACTCGGCACCTTTCCAACCATCCTCGCAATGACAAAGACCACCTCCGTACTGCCCATGAGAAGAGCATAAAACAGGACACACACTTTTGCTGCAATCCGGGCCCTAAAAAAAAGTAGATGAAAGATAACAAGGTCGTAACAAATATAGAAAGTTGCTAAAGTAAACCAGTTATTAATATTTATTCATGATCCTACAGTGCGTAATTAATAAGATTTTTTCGATTACACCCGAAAATTGCACAATATTCAATTAACATAGTCATCGAATTGACTAATCTAATCTAATCCCATATACGAATTTTTTCAAATGATCTTTGAAGGTGTGGCCTGTTCAAATCACTATAGTATTCAGATTTAAGTCTACCGTATTATCATTTCATTTGCCCACAGGCTCGTAGCTCATATAACGCTCCTCGCAAACACTCAACGTGATCAACAAGGATTAATTGTAAGATACCATATGTTTAGTTGAGTTAAACTTTAATAAAACTACTATGAGCCCTTTTTATATCCTCTATTAAATACAATATAAAGAGAGCAACCACAGTCTTGTGCTCCCTTGGCTAGTCGTCGCCATCATGATTTTTTCAAAGATCTGAACGCCTCTTGCGTCCACTTACACATACCATTTCCCCTTCCTACTGCCCAACACTATCGTGTCCAACTACCTCGCAACAAAGTGAGTTGAATGGCGTTTACAATATATCTCTGTCTCAACCGTTTTTTCCAGTTGGACCAGCTAGAATTAAGTCTGGTTAGGGTTAGGTCGGACCGTAATGCCGTGTCCGCACGTTTGGCAAACCTCAACAAGCCGTCGCGAATTCAAACGTGGATAGAGTATTTGGTTTGGGTGTTTGGCGTAGGTTTGCAAGCGCTTGTAGCCGATCCGATCGAGTGTCGGTTTTCTGTCACAAATCAAAAGGAATTTGCCGCAAGCGCTTGCGACGCGTTCACACATTTGTGCGCACTCAGTCGTTTGTAGAGATTTGGAGTTTGGGGCAAGTGCCAAGCGTGGGGACGCGGCATAAAGTACACACCCAAACTAGAGAGAATTTGAGCTGATCCGACTGGAAAAAAGGGAAGCAGACTCTCCATAAACTTAATCAGAGAAGATAGTCGTAGCTGCCAAATCGTCGGGTGCAGCGTCTGTTACGTTCGATATTGACATCTCAAGGAATATGTAAGGCCCACCTCATGAACCCTTTGATGCGAAGGTAAAGCTAAATATACTGAAATTTCGGCGAGTGCCCGAAAGGAGCCGCTGGAGATAGACCGACTACTTGTCAGGCGCCACGCGTTTCTCAGGACGGTAGTCTACGTTTTGAGTTGAGATGGCTATTCAGAGAATACTAGCCTGAATTATGACGGTTATCATATATCCTATGCCTAGAAGGTTGGACCTGCAGTATTCATCTACAAGTGAAGTTCAAACCACCTCAGGAATACAGAAAATCTCACTCGACAAATTCATTGCGGCCAGCAGAATTCAAACAAGTGTTAAGTGTTCGGAGTTTCTATCACTACATCGAGGACCGATTCTTGAATTATCGTATATAGTAGATAGATATGAATTGTGTTCTTGGATAATTGTGGAATTATCGAGCTTGATTATTCCAAATTAGAGGGTCGGAATTCTTTGCGTTATGAAACTCGCAAGGTTTTATCGACGGAGTTGGCCGTAGATCAGCTTAGGAAATTCGTCAGGAAAATATCTCTGTAACGTTTCGATCTGTGCGTTGGTAGTAACTTACGTACCAGTAGTTTAAAAGCATCAGTTACTTTGCTCTGTGAGGGGAAACGGTTAAAACGCCATGATGGGATCGAAGTGTGACGTAATCCGATTATACAATTTCTGAGTGTTCCTCAATTGCGAATTTATGACTTTCTTCCGTAGAAGGTTTATCTATCATGCAAGCCCAAGCACGGCTTGTTTTCTTTGATAATTTAAGTGATTTATAAGATTATTCTCTTAAAACAATATCTCACATTCCCTTAGAATAAATATTATCGATTATCGTTCGCATATTATCCGATTGGATATTTGATTTCCCCAGGTATATGCTTCAAATTAATTGATTTGTCACCGATTAGCTCACCTGGTAGCCATCTATGCAGTCGCATTTGCCGAGATAACAGGAGCCCCGTCCACTACAGTCGTTTGGACACGTAGTTGAAACACCCTCAGCTTCAGTCACAATGAGCGTAACTTTGTACGACTGTAGCTCATCATTGTAGACAGATAAGAACCAGCGACCGGTGTCAAGATACTGCAGAAGGCTTACATTCACCAGCATCGGTTCGGATATCGTCCTCTTAACAAGAGTGTGTTGATAACCAACCGACTGATGTTGAAGATCCAACTTTGTTCGTGATTGTGTATTCGTGCCATCTACGTTTACGTAATCGTCAGCTTTATTCTCGCCCCTGTCATTGTCATTAAGTTCGAAGCGACTACTGGAATCCTTCATAAAACTGACCACACCCAGGTCCACTTGTCTCTTCAATCGATGATCGACACGACCGCCCTTGACGAACTTTACAAAGTCGTATTGGGTCACACTCGGTGCTACGTTGCGTCTGCCGTATACGGCAAAGTTTGCCCCCCACGGTAACGTCAAATTCAGCCGTATGAAAGCTGGTTGTTTGTTACGAAACTCCGAGTTCCAGAAGTGATAAGGGGGTATTACCGCGGAATGGGCAACATTGTAAGCTTGAAGTTCGAGAACGGCGGGCCATTGTTGAGCCGACTGTTGTATTTGTGGATCGCTTTGCTGTTCGCCGACGTTGACAGACGCGCTCGAATGCTCGGCCGTGCTCGTTGGTAATGATTCTACAAACATTTTTTGACAGACGAAATTTGGTTATACGTTTTTTAGACGAAGTTGGTCATATCGTATATGTATAATCATATTCGATAATCATATTGTATAATCTTCATACAAGATGGTTACTGCGATCAGATCAACTCGTACGATTACGTTTGAGGAATTATTGGCAGCATTTTTCAAATCCAAAGGGATAGTATTAATGATAGTGTATCTATAGTAGTTCTACACCTGTCTGATTTAAAAATAGTTTAATAGTAATAATGCAGAATTTTACATGCTTTTAGGGATAATAGAATACAGCCAAGGATTTCACTTACTTCAAAAATAATTTATATAATATGGCAGAATAACTTCAGGCTTCATTACTTCGGACATCAATTGATAACGGCTTTGCCAGTAAAAGATTACATTGTCATTTCGTTTTGCGCGACGTTCTTCATTTCGACAAAATTATCTTAATTTTGGTTTATTGAACTAACCTTCTGTTGGTAATTGGGTAGATATCGGATCGTGTATGTGTGTGTTTTCGTGGGTCACTGCCTTTACGTCTTGGTCCAGAATGCAGTTGGTGCTGTCGATCGGCCTCATCGAACTTACGGCTGGAAATAATTCACGAAAAAACATATGAGATGACTTTAAACCAACTTTGGTAATCTTTTGACAGGTTATTGAATGAGCCAACCAATGTATAGATAGTGTGAATCGCACAGTGGATAAATGGTAGATAGATGATAGAATGTAGTCTAATATTTATGAAATTAGAAATAATTTCTAGAAAAGTGTGGCAGTGATGATTATAACGGAAAAGAAGCTTTTAATCCGCCAAGGGACATGCACTGTCGGCAGGGCCGTCCTAAGATATTCGGCGCACGTGGGCTACTAAAAATAATGCGCCCTTTTTCGTAAGAAAATACACGAGCCGATTAGTGGGGGTGGGGTGACCGGCAAAGTTGTACAGCTGTGTCAGAAGTAGGAAAAGTCAATTTATTATCATTATACTAAACAAAAACATAAAATTCATACTAATAAACATATGAATAAACTATATGAACAAAAACAAATTTTATAACATACAAAAAAAAGGTACCATAACTTATATATTTATTTTCCTAGCTTTTTCTTTTGCAAATTGTTTAATGATGTCACGCGTATTTAAGTTATTAAATAAGTCACTTTCTACGGATAAAATACTTAAATCATTTAACTTGTTCTGTCCCAAAGAACATCGAAAATAATTTTTTATCGTTTTCAGTGCTGAAAAGTTTTTTCTTTGCGTATTCGTTTATACTCATCGCATCCGGACAAATGTATACCTTTAGATTTGTATAGATCGAATGATTCTGCATTTCGTTTCGACTGTATACATTTGGTTAGAGAGGCGTATAATCCAATAACGCTTTCAATTGTAGTATCATCTTCCTGAAATTATTTATTAGTTTTATCTATAATTTCTAATATTTCGTTCCAAAATGCTAGCATGATACTAGTTTCCAGAGAGTTGAACTCATTTAACAATCTCTCAGCTTCAACTTTCGTTGCAGGCTTTTGAAAATTATCTTCGGAAATTTTATTCAAAGCACCTTTAAAATTTTCGTAACCGGAAACCACTGCCTACACTGAATAATCAGCTCTTGCTGACCAACAAGTGTCGCTTAATTTTTTGGGAACTTTGTTTTTGGCTGCTAGCGTATCTTTCAAAACTTCCCATCTTGATGTTGACGCGGCAAAGAAATTGTACAGATTTTGTCAAAATAAAAATAATTGTATTGCTTGTACGCAGCATTCGCCCGCGGACTCTCTAATTAACTTTAAAGAATGTCCTGCACAGGGCACATAAGTGGCAAGATTGTTTTTAGATTTAATGCGTGCTTGGATGCCGCTATATATACCCGACATATTAGAGACATTATCATAAGATTGTCCTCTACAATCTTCCAAATTAACATCTAAATCAGACAATAGCTTTAAAATACATTCTTCCATTTATGTGCTCTTATGGCCAATATTTTCTAAAAATTTTAAAACCCTTTCAACGGGTGTTCCATTATTATTGACATATCTAACGACAATAGTTAATTGATCCATATGGGAAATATCGGGCGCCGAATCTACTATAATAGAGTAATACTTTGCTTCTTTCAATTCCGAAATAATAAAATTTTGCTAAAAGTTCTATGCATCCTAAATAATTTCCATTGTGTTCATCACCAATAATTTGTTTCTCTCCTCAAAAAGCCAAACACCTTGGGCTTAAAATTTTAATTACTTCAACAATCCGTTCTAAAATGTTTTCCGAGTAATTAGTATTTTTTTCCATTGATATAATTCAATAATTTACGTTGAAACCTGTACTAAATGATTTGGTTGTACTACCAAATAGTTTGCAAGGGATGCAATAAACTTTTCCTGACGAATTTGAATATATAAGCCAGTCTCTTTTGTGTTATTTTCCGTTTAGTAAATGTCTATAAAATATCGCTTTCGTAGCATACCTGCTCTGTTATTTGTAGACCACTGTCGATGCAGTGAAGTCAAGTATATTTTGATTATCTACATCTACGTTAGATATGCTCTTGATTATATCTATAGTTTTTCTTCACTTAATCGTCCCCATAATGCAGGAACATTATAATTAACACTCAACATGTTATTAGCCTCGTGTTCATCTAAATATTTTCTTTCCTGATCATCTGGCCGTAGGTGTTGCGGATTTTGTTGGATAAATAAAGTTTCATGAATATGAACAATAATAATATTCACAGTTTAAAAAACCACTTGGGTCTGCGAAAATCTTACGTAGATACTATTTCAGTATGTTACCGTATAATAGAACTGGCATAGTACCAATATGCCATTTGCGCACCACTCGGATAACTTCAGACCAAAAAGAAAAGTAATTCTCACTCGCAACTAACTTTATGCTGTGTGACGGTGCTGCGTGCGCAGTTCGTAACATCAAGAAAATATACTCCCATCAGAACTGCCTAACGCGCCGGAAGAAGTATACCTTAAAAAAAAGAGAGATAATACAAAAAGATTGTATTATCTCTGCTGAATTCAATACCAATGAATACCAAATGACGGATGACATTGTTTCAGATAATCCTGATATTGATTTAAAATTATAAATCAATAAAATCGTTAAAAATTATTTTTGATTAAATCATGTTGTTCATAATCATGTTCCTCAGCTAAACCCATATTTATCCGATAATGATAAAATGAATTCCTTAACTTGATGTACTCAACGGTCAGTCTTACAATTAGCGTCTTCGCGTCATATCTGCCAATTGGCCCTTCTCGTTGCTCGTTCCGTCTTTCGTTGCGGGCGACTTTTGAACATCCGTTTTATTTTTTCACGGTCATATAGTTATTTTTTTAAATACACTAAAGTGAATTAAACTCGGTGTTGCCATTGGAAAAAAATATCGGTTTTTGATATCTTTTCGATACTAGAAACTGTATATATCGTCTGAAAATACCGAAATATCGAACGAAAAATATCGATATTTTTTCGCCATGTGTAGTCTCATTATCAGTTACGTATCATTCTTGGCCATATTCGCACGCTGCAATATATTTTCTTAAAAATATTAGAAATAAGAGAAAAGAAATCTTTATGAAATATCTACAAAAAGAAAATTTCCATTAAGTTTCCATTAAATTTCATTAAGTAATTTGTTTCCAACTAGAAAGTTCCGTTACATGTACCAGTATGCTTCGAAAGATATCATACGACTGAAGATTATTAATTTATTGTTAATTTTTGTAAAAACGCTAATTATGTGAGGTACGAATTTATTTAGAAATCGGACTTAAATGTTATTGATTTACTATTTATTTCACGATAATAAACGTTTCGTGGTATATCTGGGCGTTTCTCCACTAATTGGAAAATCGCTGTCCTAGGCAAATTTTATATAATAGATCTTATTATTAATGAGTTCTATGTATTAATAACGGCAATATATTAGCTATTCTTGGCTCGCCATAGTTCATATAGTAATATAATATTGCAATATTCAATTAAATGCATTTCAAAGACTCAATTCACAGTCCCCTGTCATGTCCCATTTCCACAATTACAAGTCTTATGACAAATATTCATACTCAGTATCATTATTGCCTGAGTAAAAAAAATATAAATAATACTAGAATACAGTAAGCAACTTTGTAAAACACAATCATATTTTTAAAATAACAATTTAATTAAAAAAACAGTAATCAAATGTCGTCCTCAATTTTTTTGAACAGTCCCCTGTCACAATTTGAAAATGATGCTAAATTCACACAATTCATTGGCGCGGTCATTTCTATCGCGAAACAAAATACAATTAGCGTGAAATTCGTTCGGTTACGTAGAAAAGCGGGCTAACGCAATTTTGTGCATTATTACCGATGCGTTTGTAAGTGAACGACGTGTCTGAGCCGCTAGTTGGAACAGTCCCCTGGTAAGTATTTTTAAAATTATTTTAAGTGATAAAATTATAATAATTATTTCAAATAGTTACTTAATGAGTATATTATCACGTCTGCCTCTTCAATTTGAATAGATTTGAATAGATTTTATGCTAGGAAACTTTCTATGTAAAAATAACAGTCCCCTGGGCACACAGTCCGCTGTCATTTTATAACATAGGGGACTGTTCTATGCCACAGGGGACTGTTTTTTTAGGTACCATTGCCATGACCATTGCCATGACCATTGCCATGACCATTGCCATTCAAAATATTATCTTTCTTGTAGGTAATATTCCACAATGCCACCGAAAAAGAAGCCACGCAAAACGAGAGAGGAAATATCAAAACAAAAACGCATAGCTGAACATTTGAGATACGAACGGCTTCAAAATGACCCTAAAAAAAGAGAAGAAATGAAAGAAAAAGACCGTCGGAAATATCAGATGAAGAAAGAAAAAGGCTTTCCATTGGCTGTACCGGTATTCGAAAAATAAGTTAATAACTTCTTAAAATGCCATCTTTAGACTGATTTCATTGTAAGCTGCTTGCCATAAATAATATAATTATAATGGGTTCCGATTAAAAGTTAAATATTTTAATGTCCAGTCAAAATGTTAATTTTTATAGTTACGACTTCGATCAGAAAGACTGAAGACTAAGAAGTTGATTTTAATAACTTCAATATATAAATGTTCTATAGAATTAAGAAAATACGTTATAATATGTTTAATTTGTTTAAAAATTGTTAATTTGTTCGTAAATAATACATATTGCAGAAGTTATAATAAATAAAAACAGGGACTGCATATATATTAAACGGAAATATGTTTTTTCTTTCATATAAACAGTCCTCTGGATTATATAGTATAACAGTCCCTTGTCGTGATTTTTCATAAAATTGTCCATAACTCACAAATTAAGAGGATAATGTGGGGGCTTTTTGTAAATACATAGTTTATTTATTAATGGCTTTCATTAGATTTAGATATTTTCTTGATATTTAACAAAAATATGCTTGGGACAATGTTGTATGGGCCAGTTTCCAAATAGTAGAGAATCACCCATCTACCACAATTATCAACCTTAAATGTTTGTTGTTTAATTCGATATATCCTGTAATCATTTGTTTGTTTTTAATTTCTTGTTTCTACTTTTGTAATTGATTAAATTAAATTTCTTACAGAATTAAACCAGTTGTACCTTATACATGTATTTGCATTCCGTAAGTCGTGAGCGATTGGTACAACTTAAGGGAGTTCTATCGCGAAGGGGCGTATTTTGTAGGGGCACCCGGGGGGGGGGGGGGGGGGGCAAACAAAAAGTGGAAAAACATTAGTATTCTATCCATAACATATATGTATATGTTCATTTACTCATTAAAAGGATTTTATCATTTGACTTTGTTTATTATAAGATTTGTCTACTTTGGGAAACTTGGTTCGTGATACGGACCTGCTGGAAACTTGACAGCATTGACTCTCGCAAATTCTTATCGCGACACTTTAAAGTATTTTTTTCATCAGAAAGCTGGGCATGGTGCCCTTAATTTAAGTAATTTTTGCGTAATTTTTATCAGCGATCAAAAAAGAGGTTTTGTTTTATTAGAATCTGCAGTCTTTAAGAATATAAAAAATTGAAATAACCGTATCGTAGTGCCACTTTGGTTTATATTTACGTGTTAAAAGCACATTTTCAAATTAATTGTTCTCATGAATAACATCGGCGACCCCCTCGATTTTTTTAAAAATAAATCGGGCATCATTTTATTTATTGAAATCCTGAATTCCAAATTGTTCTGCAGTAACCTAGGTGGAGAACTACCTTAAGGCCTTAGGCCACCCTAGAATTTTCGAAAAATCGATTTTTTTTAAATTCCAAATGGTCCCTTAGGACCTCAAAAATGATGTCCCAGAAGATTATGGCCGGGAAAAACCTTTATGTACTCGGTTTTCGAGTTTTAGTACAAGGCCGTCTGGTCCGCAGCGAGCTCCATTTGTGAGTACTCAGCTCCTTTGGTTGAGTACAAACACAAGCCAGCTCTTGCAATTGAAGTCTATGAAGCTATCAAACCAATCTAACCACCAACCAAAGATCTTCTAACTCGGTGCATCGGTGGTTACACACAAAACAATAATGAAAGCTTCAATTTCACTGTGTGGGCATTGGCCCCGAAATCCATTTCGAGTGGTAAAACAATCTTGGATGTCGCCACGGATATTGCAGTTTGTGTGTTCAATGACGGGTTTGTTTCAATTTTGCACATAATCAAGGCAATGAACTTGGAAATCGGCCCGAACAGCTACGAAATGTACCTGGAGAGCGACAAACAGCGCATAAAGCTTGCAGAAAGATCGCTGTCCGACCGGGTAAAAGAGGCAAGAATCGCTTCAAGATCAAGCAGAAAAGAAATGCAAGAGCAGGAAGATAATCTGGAAGGCCAATTGTATGGTGCAGGCATCGCAGATTAAAGGTATTGTAAAATTCTTCATGATTTTCTACTACTCAAAACTTTAAACGCGTTTACCTCAATACTGTATTTTTCAAGTTGGCCGGACTCGTAACTCAAGCAATTTTCAACCGATTAACTTGAAATTTTGAAAATATCTTGAAATATACATTGTCTATGGAAGTACGTAGGATTTTTTTTTATATTGCGTAGTTCATTTGTTATTGACAACTATCTGACAATTTTTAGGCAAGTTTTTCACTTTTCACTTTAGAAGGGCGCCATTTGGCCAAAAATCAATATATCGCAAAAATCCTACGTACTTCTATAGCAGTTACTATATATAATCGAAAAATTCATTTGCTCATTATTATTTTAAAAATTACAGGAGCTGTTAGTCCGGCCGTGGACCCCGAAAAAAGACGGTGTCGCAAAAACGCTGCACAGCCGCCATTTTGTAATAAATCGCTTCAAAAAAATTATTGTAAGCAGTCACTGATATAGATAATAAAATCACGTTTCTGTTATCTCGATTTATTTTGTAGTATTTCTGAAAAAAAATCCCCAAAAAGCCTATTTTTTTCAGCCTCTAGGGTGGCCTGAGGCCTTAAGAGTCAGTGTAACAGGCGACAAGCGATGCGAAAACGGCATCCTTATTTGTAGGAGCACTGAGCAACCGATCAGATTAACATTTGGCAAGTACATAGAGAATTATGTCACCTTGTACATGAGACTCATTTTTTTCCGAAATTTTGAAAACAATTTTGCAGATTCAGTTTATCACTAGAGAAATGAGACAATTCTTTATGTTGCACCGACTCTATCGAAATTTTCGGACTCTTAGACAACGTAGCATTAAAAACACACACATTTTAAACTTTGTTTCATTTAATTTGATGCAAAATTGGCTGCAAAATTAAGGATGGGGTTTTATGGAAAAAAACACCGAGAATATTATCGGCACAGCATGAAAATAGTGTGACGAAATTCCGTGTGGAGCGTTGACGTATTTGTCTCACGAGATGGGTGCGGGTACTGGCAGAGGAGGACACTCTCGAAAAGTTACGCCTAATACACCGCACACAGCCACGCCTCCTATGCCAGAATATCGAGATCCCATTCCCACTATATGTATATCTACTTATACTACGGAGTCCGGCCCCCTCCGAAGCCGACTGGGACACGTGCCCCGTGAAATAACGACGCCAGCCCGCTTTCCACACAAACGTAAATCATGAAATCATATGAACGACAAAACATTGACTGACGAAACTATGATATTTCACGATTCTTCTCTAACTAACACCACAATACAGCACAATACGACCAACAATAAGAGTTTATCTTTCTCGCCCTAAGAAGCTGCCTATAGCTCGATCGGGCGAGCCATATACTTTCGGCGACAGTATATATATATATATATACGTGCGCCGCATTAGAGCTACGTGCACGGCAGAGTCGAACGTGTATGTGAGGCGGCTCTGTGTTCGACGCTCGCGTCTCATCCGTCCGCCGCGCGGGCTATGGGAATTACCAACGCCAGCCTTGCGATGCATAAAACAGGAATCGAGAATTTTCAGTCATTTTTCCATCAAATGATATGAAACAAAGCCCAAAATGTGCATTTTTCCATTGTGCATGCAATGTTGGCTTCAACACGATGAGAAATATCGTACGAGTATGACAATTTATCGTTTTTTTTCACTAACGAAATAATTTATTTTTTCGAAAAAAAAAAAACGAGTCTTAGCACATTTGTACCATAATTCTCTAGGTATCCTCAAAGTTTCAACCCGATCGGTCGCTCGGTGCTCGTCAAAACAAAGACGGTGTTTTCTCGTTGCCGCTGAGTTTTTCGGTGTCAGCGAGCATAGAAGAAGCGAACACTCCACAACGCATAGCGAGTGCCTTACCTACGTTTCCCAATGGATCTAATTCGAATGAACGCCGGTGGCTTAGTGGGCTAAGGCGTTGCATACTCGTCGTGTACTACGTGGAGAATGGTGGTTCGAATCTACCTTTGCAATTTTTTTTTTCACGTCAAGAATTTAATAAATTTTTGCTTCAAAAACGGCAAAATATTGACTGACGAAAGTATATTTTTGTTATTACTTTGCCAGCACGGGAATGCAGAATAATGTTCTTAAGACAAACTGCGTGTTGATCCTTAGTATATATCAATAATCAAATCATAATCTTATTTGATTATTTTCTACGATTTTTTTCATACGGGCAATATTATTATTTTATTTTATTTTGTACGAAAAGATTTGTTTTTCTGCGAAATATTCTGATTTTTAATTTTTATGTTTATTAATATTTTTCATTAGCGTAATATTATAGTTGAACTTTATTATGTTCCATAACATTTTTTTGTATAATATTATAATTTTACTTTATCATATATTTGTGGGGTTTGCTCTCGACGATTTGCTACTACTCTTTGTGACGTATCCACGACGCGATGTAACACGTCGAGAACAAGGGACTTCAAAAAGTAAACATTGGACGCTCTCGACTGTCGCCCAATATACATATATATATATATCGATTGTCGCAGCGCTCGAGAGCCGCGTGACGTCGGACAACGTTAGTCGCTCAGCTCGCCGGGCACGCGAATGTATTTTGAGGTAACTGCAACGTATATAATTTTTAATTCGCCGCGAGTTTCAACGTTTTTTCTTTGATTCATTGAGCCGCGTTTGTGTGATTATTGAAACAGGAGATTTGTGAGAGGAAAGGGACGTGACTCGAGGTTAGTCGCTCAAGGCGTCTGATACGTGGAAAAATATACGAATGGATATCAGTGATGGTGCATAGAGGATATCAGTGATGGTGCATAGAGGATACTAGTGAGAGTGTGGTGAGTAAGTGAAAAAGGAGTGAAACGTGACAAGGAGTTCGTATGACAAACAAGAAACTCAAGTACACAATTTATTGTTTATTCTTTCCGATTTTCATTCATCGTCATTCTGCTTTTATCAATCTTTTTGAGCTCGTCAACTATACCTTACAAGAAAATTAAGAGATAGTTTTTTTATAGCTCATAAAATACAAAATTTTGAACAGCCTGTATCTGTGATTGTATTTCTCGTACGGAGATTTAAAATAATGCCCGTACGACAAATGCAATGAAAGTTACACGGGCTCTTACAAAGTATTAATCTATGAGGTATACAAAATTATTGCTTAATTTTTTTGCAAAGTATAATTGAGGAGACGAAAACAGTAAGCAGAATGACGGTGAATGAGCATTATTTCATGACAATAAAAAATAAGTTCAGTGAACGGGCCTAATTGAAAATAAAATGATGGGAGAAAAGGAAGCAGATCGGGCGAGTACCGTCTACATGCTCGGTGCCTAGCCCGCGAAAAGCACAGTTGTCGGCGTTCATGTAGACGGAGCAGGAAGGCTGTGGAGAGCGCGAGCGAGCAAGAAAAGGACGGCTGGAGAACGGAAGCGGCGCTGCACTGTTTTTTCGCACTCGGGGTACAAGCGATAGCAGTTTGGATGGAGTTGGGAAACTAGGGTAAGTAACAATTGTCTGGAGCAACTAAAGTTAATTTTGATATTTAACTATAATTTAATTATTTTTGAAATATACATTAATTGTTACGGGAATGCTTTTTGAAAGAATGAAAACATCTGAAAAAATTCTCGTTAACTCAACAAAAAGTAATACAACTTTTTACCGTCTTGAAGTTTTATTGTAAACCTCATCATCTTCGTAATTCGGAGCAATTTCCAAATTATCTATTTTTTCTCAAAAAACGGAATATGTTTGGAAAAAAATCCTAGAAAATTTTCTAAAAAATGAAATTGAAGCTTAGACGTGCCTCTTTATGATGTCGGTGAACGAAATGCGTTAAACAAAATTTACCACAAACGGGGTCCACTCATAAAAGAACAAAAAATTGTCGTTGTCTAAACTGGGTGCTAATTGTAAAAAAATCGTAAATATTTTTTGAAAAAGCCAAAATGAAGGTAGGTCCCTCCTCTTTAAAATGGCATTGGTTAAATTGGCGTATGCCAACTACCGGCGAAATGGCATACAATACCGTTCCGGCACTCTTTTCAACTTTTGTTCGGAATCTTTTCGCCGGTAGTGTATATAGGTATGCCTGCTCGGGTCGAAAAAAGAACACAAGCAGTGGTGTGAACAGATACCAATGTTTCCACCGTATATATATATATATATATGACCGAAGCATTGGGGTCGGTCAGGAGACTACTGGTGTTTTCTTATTCTTTCTTTACATGTTAGGCGCGCCTTCTCTGAGTCTTCCGAACGTCGGCACTCCCAGATTTTTTCCAATTATTTCTATCGTTTCATTGATATTTAGCAGTAATTTTTTCGGGGCTACAGATTGAAATTTAGAGGGTATACGTAATTTTTAATTCTCAACGAGTTTTTCGTCTTAGTAATTTTCGAGAAAATTGTGCGTTCGCGAGAAAAAAATTAAAAACTAAACAAAAGGGGTCGTCGGGAGTGGTTTTTGACCTCCCACGGCTGTAATTTTTCGATTTTCCGAAAAATTCAATTGCACGATGTTAGATAATTTAATTTCGCACAAAAAAGTCCGTGGTAGCACTAGTCTATCTGTAAAAGGGGGGTGGTAGAAATTGTTCAAAGTTTTTTTTTCGGCGCGCGGTTTTTTTTCAAGTCGCGTCTCATTAAAAATTTCATAAAACATAAAATAACTTGAAAATAATTTTGTTAACACGGCAGTTATCTGTAGAATCGTTTGTTTTATAATTTTCGTGAAACAAACAAATTCTATCATTATTTATACCCGTTATATCACAGTTTCAATATTTGAAACGGCTTTTTTTGGGTGTTCCCATGAACGAAAAATTGTTTAGCCTAAATATTTAATAAACCTACTTTATAACGAAAAATAAAGTTCCTTGAAAGTTACTCGTCACTATCACCGTTTACGTGGTAATAATTATTTTAACATGCGACGCGAGAGACAAAATTTTTAAACCCCGCGACGCTGTATAGACAGAGAAAGACTATCGCCCATCTCTCTCTTACTCACAGCGCATAGGTATGGAGCCTTCTCTGGTTCAGTGCCGGCGCTCACGGACACACTCGCACACATTTATGCTCTGACTGTGTCGCACGACGAAGCTCGTCGCTATGGTTGGCAACCGCGCGGCGTTCCTCGAGTCCGATGCGACAGAGAGGTACTTACCCAACGACAAGATCAACACACGCATCAGCTGTGACACTTCGATTGTCTGTTCGCGCGCTGCCGTAAATTTTAATTGTCAGCCGATAAAAATCATCAAACAGTAGACAAATTTCGAAAAATCGATGTTAATACTTATAGCTTGTTCAACTCAAAATTTTATGAATATAATTATTATCGTAACGCGCAAATACATTTTTTTTTATTGAAATCTTTTTTTTCTATATGAAATAATGTACATGTAGTTTTTATATGAAGCGTTTTTTTTTCTCAGTACTTTTGCGTACCTATCACAGCAGTACGTACAATAGCAGTTGTAGTTCTGCAATGTTTATTGCTCAAGAGACTCTTGACCATTATTTGGAAAATTTGTTGCATTTGATTGTTCGACAATTCTCCATTTATTGTCTTTTTTTTACTCCACTCAATCAATATTTCCATTTCTCGGCGTGCCGGAGTAATGTCTTTATTATTATCACATTCCGTCTCATCGCAAATATAACACAAATTACTTGAAGCCATTATAGGCGTATCTCTGCCTGAGACGCGATCGCGATCGGACGTGTTTACAACGAGGCTTATCTAGTGTATCGTCGCGAGTAATTGTGCTACTTCTACCTGTGTGTATAGAGTATAATCTTATATAGTTTTCTGTATGTGAACATCCCAAAGTGAAGCTATTACCTTCTACCCCCGAACAGCATGCCAGAATGCAATGGCGGCAGCGGGGACCCTGAAAAAATGGTCCAGGACCATGACCCTGACTGCCATGACCCTGCCTGCCATGACCCTGCTTGCCAAGACTCGCGCCACAATTTTCCAAGCCTATCGAGCCTGGATTTTCGTAGTCCACAACCATTACCCGGGTTAAGCAATTCTCAAAATGAGCGCAGTATACGTGTAGTTCTATCGCGTAATTCTAATACGAACAGTGCGGGCAACGAATCGCCGACATGGCAAGTAATTTCCAGGAAACGCCGTCGCTACTCAAACGGAACGGAGAGAGCGTGCGAGACAGCAAATCTAGAAAGAGACAACATTCCATGCGACAATAGATTTACGTCCCTAGCAAATATCGATAATCAGGCAAGTGATACACACAGCACAAGCCAAAACATCCACACCGGGGCCGCGGAAAAGGAAAGAGTCCCTAAGCCGCCGCCCATATTTATACCCGACGTCAAATCGATCACCGAGCTAGAGAAATGTTTCGAATCTGTTGTCAACAAAAACGACTACAAGTATAAGACCACCAACACGAACGGACAAATAAAAGTAATGGCTAACGACATAGAAGCGTTCCGAAGAATCGTACGCGTCCTTGATAAAGAAAATGCGTCGTACCACACATACCAGTTAAAACAGCAACGCGCATTCAGGGTTGTATTTAGATCTCTGCACCCTTCCACCCCCCCCCCCCCCTGAAGAGATAAAAATGGCCCTAGAATCACTAGGACATCAGGTGCGCAACGTATCGAACATAAGACACGGGAAAAGCAAGGAACCACTACCACTCTTTTTTGTTGATCTAGAACCCATGCCAAATAATAAAGAAATCTATAAAGTCGATCTCCTGCTGAATGCAAAAATCGTAGTTGAACCGCCAAAGAAGAACTCAGGACTAGTTCAATGCACTAGATGCCAACGCTACGGTCATACCAAAACATACTGTCGGCGACAGTTCCGATGCGTCAAATGCGGTGGAGACCACAATACAACATCCTGCCAAAAACCCAGAGAAACGCCAGCTAAATGCGTGCACTGTCAAGGTGACCACCCGACGAACTACAAAGGCTGTCAGATCTACCAGGACATCCGAGAAAAGAGGAACTCCACAGTACAACTTCCACACTGGCACAGGTCAAGACGCGAAAATGAAGCCAGGGATGTACGCCCCACTCCAAATCAACTCATCCAACGAACCAGAGCACCAACAAACAACCTGAGCTATGCACAGGCGGCCGGAGCGAGCCCAAACCAACAACCCAACTCAACCAACGACAACAAAGACGTGATAAATGTCCTAGAAAAATCATTCACTGAACTGAGAGCAGCCATAACCCAACAAAACGAACTACTAAATACGATGTTAAAACTACTGACGACGGTATTGACAAAGTTCGCGAACAAATAATTCACGTCCTTCCGAATTGCACTATGGAATGCCAACGGCCCAGCCCAGCACCGCCAGGAATTGGCCGTATTTCTAAACGACAAAAAAATAGACATCCTTCTGGTGGCTGAAACACACTTTACAGACAAGAGCCATATCAAAATCTACGGATACAAACTCTACACCACCGAACACCCAGACGGAACAGCCCATGGAGGAACGGCGATTCTCGTAAAAACATCCATTAAACACCACCTCTTACTGCCTTCCACTAAAGACTACCTGCAGGCAACTAGTGTTACCGTCGAAGACGAGAAGCTAGGACCCATTGTAGTATCCGCAGTCTACTGTCCACCAAGACATTGTATTAAAAAGGACAAATTCACAGAGTTCCTCCAAAGCCTGGGCCCTCGCTTCCTGGCCGGCGGAGACTACAACGCCAAATATCCCTTATGGGGATCCAGACTGACAACGACTAGAGGCAAAGAGTTACTCAAAGCGTCGACAGCACTGAACTGTAACCATCTCTCAACAGGAAAACCCACGTACTGGCCAACTGACCGAAACAAAATTCCAGACGTACTCGACTTTTTCGTGACCAAGGGGATACCCAAACCTTTTACACACACTGAAACCAGCCTAGGTCTCTCATCTGACCATACCCCAGTAATAGTAACACTGAGTAGCGGAATTATCAACAACAACAAACGACCAACACTACACAACAAAACCACAAACTGGCCAGAGTTCCGGGACTCAGTCGACAAAGACATCAAACTAACAGTACCTCTAAAAACCGAGTACGACATAGACGAGGCAACCGAACAATTCACCCAACTAGTCCAAGAGGCAGCATGGAAAGCCACCCCAGTTACAACAACGAACCCCACGACCGAAATATATCCAAACGACATAAAACAAAAAATTGCCGAAAAAAGAAGAGCCAGGAGACAGTGGCAGCTGAGCAGAAACCCAACTGATAAACGACGACTAAACAGGCTATCTCAACAACTAAAAAGACTAATCAACGATTACAACAACAAGAACGTGGAACAATACCTAGTCAACCTATCAAATACGCCTGCTACGGATTACTCACTGTGGAAAGCGACCAAGCGAATCAACCACGCACAAAATCACATACCACCCATCAGGAAAGCCAATGGAGATTGGGCCCAAAGTGATGCGGAAAAAGCCAGAACTTTTGCAGAACATCTCGCACAGGTATTCACCCCATTCCCTACTCAACAACATGATGGAGATGTACACGACTTTCTTGAAAGCCCTCTACCCCTAGACCGACAAATCAGGCACGTTTCTCCTGCGGAAGTAGCCGACATAATACGCAAAGAGGTTAGTGCAAAGAAAGCTCCTGGCTATGACCTGATCACAGGAACCATCCTCAAGAGGCTACCTAAAAAGGGCATAGTATTCTTGACTAACCTATTTAACGCTGTGATTCGTACATCGTACATACCGAGCCAGTGGAAAGTCGCACAAATCACGATGATCCAGAAACCTGGCAAACCACCAAACGAAATAAAGTCGTATCGACCCATAAGCCTACTGCCGATCATATCCAAGGTATTTGAAAAATTGCTCCTGAAAAAGATACAAGTATTGGTCTGCGAGAGTGACATCATTCCGGAACATCAGTTCGGATTTAGATCCAAACACTCAACGATAGAGCAGGTCAACCGGATCTTCAACGCCATATCCAACACGCTCGAGAGAAAAGAATACTGCTCTGCAGCCTTCCTCGACATAGAGCAGGCATTCGACAAAGTCTGGCATCCAGGTGTGCTGTACAGAATAAAAAAACACCTACCGCAGTACTACTTGCTGTTAAAATCGTACTTAAGCAACCGACGATTCCAAGTACGGAATGGAGATGAGTTATCACCCCTCTTTCCGATACAAGCAGGGGTTCCCCAGGGAAGCGTGTTGGGACCAGTCCTCTACACCATTTTTACAGCCGACTTACCCGTAGCCCATAACACCTTGGTCGCTGCATATGCCGATGACACAGCCGTCCTGGCAACCCACAAGGACCCGGAGATAGCCTCAAGAACCCTGCAAAACGGGCTCAAAAAGGTCGAAAAATGGTTAAAAAAAATGGCGAATCAAGGCAAGTAGCGGCAAATCGGTTCATATAACCTTCACAATGAAAAGAGGGGACTGCCCAACGGTAACGCTAAATAACCAGCCTCTCCCAAAAGTTGAGGAAGTAAAATACCTTGGTATGACCCTGGACCGCAGATTGAACTGGGCGAGTCACATAAAAAACAAGAGGAAACAACTAGACCTACGACTCAAAAAAATGTATTGGCTCGTAGGAAGATCTAAATTATCCCTACACAACAAAGTGCTCGTGTATAAAACGATCCTGGCGCCAATCTGGACCTACGGTATTCAGCTCTGGGGTACGGCCAGTAACTCGAACATCGAGATCCTTCAAAGATTCCAATCTAAAACGTTGAGAACTCTAGCGAACGCTCCATGGTATATCACCAATGCCACACTGCATAGAGACTTAGGAGTCGACACGGTCAAGGACACAGCACAAAAGCTGTGCAACAAATACGAGACACGACTCGAAACCCACCCAAACGCGCTCGCATCCGGTCTACTCGATAGAGGATGCATCGTAAGGAGACTGAAAAAATACAAACCGGTGGATCTGCAGGAGCGATTCCGCACAAATTAACAAATTAACAACAACGTAACAACACAGATAAAAATAGAGCAGCGTACATCATAGGATGCACCCTCTACATAAATACCAACCACAAAAGACACTCCAACTAATAAATGTTGCAACTGCAACAGCTGATAGTTTTACGACGACAGCGAAAGGAAAACAAAAATTATAGGCGTCACGCGAAAGCGGTTTGGCGCGTTCGCTTGTTTTATTTTATATATATTTCTCTCCGCCTCTCAAATCGCGTCCAACTCATTGTCAGTCTAACAATAAGGCCGGACCGGCGAAAACGTATAGTGTGACGCCTTACATTCTCAACAGCGTTGGGTAAGTACATCTTTGTCGCACACATCATTGATGCCTAGTACTTCTCTCTCTGTCGCATCGGACTCGAGGAACGCCGCACGGTTGCCATAGCGAAGAGCTTCGTCGTGCGACACAGTCAGAGCATAAATGTGTGCGAGTGTGTCCGTGAGCGCCGACACTGAACCAGAGAAGGCTCCATACCTATGCGCTATGAGTAAGAGAGAGATAGGCGATAGTCTTTCTCTGTCTATACAGCGTCGCGGGGTTTACAAATTTTGTCTCTCGCGTCGCATGTTAAAATAATTATTACCACGTAAACGGTGATAGTGACGAGTAACTTTCAAGGAACTTTATTTTTCGTTATAAAGTAGGTTTATTAAATATTTAGGCTAAACATTTTTTCGTTCATGGAAACACCCAAAAAAAGCCGTTTCAAATATTGAAACTGTGATACAACGGGTATAAATAATCATAGAATTTTTTTGTTTCACGACAATTATAAAACAAACGATTCTACAGATAACTGCCGCGTTAAAAACATTATTTTCAAGTTATTTGATTTTCTATGAATTTTTTAATGAGACGCGACTCGACAAAAAAACCGCGCTTGAGAGGGGAGCGGTTGAGGGAGAATCCGTGCGTGTTGAGCAGATCGTGCGCGTGGCACGAGCTCTCGGTCCTCTACACGACCCGAAGGATATAGTAGTTTCCCATAAACTATTTTAAACTAATATTTTATTTTCAGAGTATATTTGCAAATTATTATAAGTTTAATTGTAAAATATGTTAATTACTAAACTCGCTGTGTTAAAGAGCGAGATGCCAGCGACGTCAGTCGCTGTTCTCTTTCGTCCGCTAAAACGGATGACGAGAGAATCAGTTTATAAGAACTGATTATCATATAATATGATTGCAAGAAATACATTTTTGTATAATACGTATTTCTTTACAGATGACTGGGTGTCTATTACCCAGACGCATATATATATGCTGAGCCGAAGCAATGTCATCGGCTCTCGGCACGGCTCGTGTTTACTCTTTGCCACTCTTTGCGGATAGCGGCAGAGGGGGAACACGAGCTGCCGCATATCGTGCGCGCGGCACGAGGCCCGGGCCATTCACGGGACCCGAATGATATGGCAACATGCCATAAACTAATTTGTACAAATATCTTTTTTTCAGAATATATTTGCAAATTATTATAACTTTAATTGTAAAATATGTTAATTACTAAACTCGCTGTGTTAAAGAGCGAGATGCCAGCGACGTTAGTCGCTGTTCTCTTTCGTCCGCTAAAACGGATGAAGAGAATAACAGTTTCGAAAAACTGTTGTCAGTTGATAAAAACTGCCCTGCCAAAGAGCAAGATCACAGTGACGCCTGTCACTGTCCTCCTTCGTTCGCTAAAACGAACGGAGAGAGTATTAGTTTATAAGAACTGATTATCATCTAATATGATTTCATTTTTGTATAATACATATTTCTTGACAGATGCTCGGTGTATATTACCCAGACGCATATATATATATACATAGCCGAAGCATTGTGATCGGTTCTCGGCACGGCATCATTTAGTATGTATTGAAGACACTGCGCTGACGTTTTTTTATAATTCAGTGTGTACAGAAGAAGCCTTGCTGACATTTTCTCATCACTCAGTCTGTATCGAAGAAACTTTGCAGTCATTTTTTCATCGTTTAATAAAACTTTTTTGCTAAACACAGAATGATGAAAAAAGTCAGCAAAGTTTCTTCGATACAGACTGAGTGTTGAGAAAATGTCTGCACGACTTCGTCTATACACACTGAATGATAAAAAAACGTCAGCGCAGTTTCTTTAATACATACTGAATGATGAAAAAACGTCAGTGCAGTTTCTTCAATACATACTGAATGATGAAAAAACGTCAGCGCAGTTTCTTCAATACATACTGAATGATGAAAAAATGTCAGCGCAGTTTCTTCAATACATACTAAGTAATGAAAAAAGGTTAGCGCAGTTTCTTCAATACATACGAAAATGATGAAAAAATGTTAGCAAAGCTTCTCCGATATACACTGAATGATAAAAAATATCAGCGCAGTTTCTTTAATACATACTCAATGATGAAAAAATCTCAGCGCAGTTTCTTCAATACCTACTAAATGATGAAAAAATGATATTTTTAATTTTTTAAAATAATGAATTAACCAATATGTTAATTAATAAACTCGGTCTGCTAACGAGCGAGATGTCAGCGACGTCCGACGCTGTAAGTCTGTCCGCTGAAGTGGACAGAGAGAATTTGAATTGTTTATAAATGTTTATTAACAAATATGTTAATTATTAATAACCGCTTTGTTGAAGAGTGAGATGCCAACGACGTTCGTCGTTGTTTATCTCCGTCTGCTAAAATAGACGGACATAATTTTAATTCGTAAGAATTTATAATTAACAAATACGAGTATGCAACGACGTTTGTCGTTGCAAACTCAGAATTATTATAATTCTGTTATTTATTGCTGTGGTTGCAGCAAAAACAAACTTGAATGTTTGGTACGCTCGGCTATATATTGTAGCGAGAAAGAAATTCTTGCAGCGTACATGTAACATGCACACTAGTGTATGTTACATGTACATAGCCGAGCATTAGTATTAGATTTTCAAACGGGGCGGGTCATGGCTGGCCCTGCTACGAGGCCTCGGCCTTCGGTCCGCCTCGTGTACCGGGGCTTCGTAGCAGACGCGCGCCGTGACATCTAGCGGTATTGCGCAGCGGCTCGTAGCCAAATGCTGCGAGCTCTTCACTACCGCTGGGAAAGGGAACCCGTCGAAATTTTTCTCCGTGTTACACTGACTCTTAAGGCCTTAGGCCACCCCAGAGGCTGAAAAAATAGGCTTTTTGGGGATTTTTTTTCATAAATACTACAAAATAAATCGAGATAACAGAAACGTGATTTTATTATCTATATCAGTGACTGCTTACAATAATTTTTTTGAAGCGATTTGTTACAAAATGGCGGCTGTGCAGCGTTTTTGCGACGACGTCTTTTTTTTCGGGGTCCACGGCCGGACTAACAGCTCCTGTAATTTTTAAAATAATAATGAGCAAATGAATTTTTCGATTATATATAGTAACTGCTATAGAAGTACGTAGGATTTTTGCGATATATTGATTTTTGGCCAAATGGCGCCCTTCTAAAGTGAAAAGTGAAAAACTTGCCTAAAAAATTGTCAGATAATTGTTAATAACAAATGAACTACGCAATATAAAAAAAAATCCTACGTACTTCCATAGACAATGTATATTTCAAGATATTTTCAAAATTTCAAGTTAATCGGTTGAAAATTGCTTGAGGTACGAGTCCGGCCAACTTGAAAAATACAGTATTGAGATAAACGCGTTTAAAGTTTTGAGTAGTAGAAAATCATGAATAATTTTACAATACCTTTAATCTGCGATGCCTGCACCATACAATTGGCCTTCCAGATTATCTTCCTGCTCTTGCATTTCTTTTCTGCTTGATCTTGAAGCGATTCTTGCCTCTTTTACCCGGTCGGACAGCGATCTTTCTGCAAGCTTTATGCGCTGTTTGTCGATCTCCAGGCACATTTCGTAGCTGTTCGGGCGGATTTCCAAGTTCATTGCCTTGATTATGTGCAAAATTGAAACAAACCCGTCATTGAACACACAAACTGCAATATCCGTGGCGACATCCAAGATTGTTTTACCACTCGAAATGGATTTCGGGGCCAATGCCCACACAGTGGAATTGAAGCTTTCATTATTGTTTTGTGTGTAACCACCGATGCACCGAGTTAGAAGATCTTTACTGGTCAGTTCTTCATAGATTGGTTTGATAGCTTCATAGGCTTCAATTGCAAGAGCTGGCTTATGTTTGTACTCAGCCAAAGTATTTGTAGCTTTAGCGCGTTGCCATGAGCACCATGAATCCTCTCCAATAGGACATTTGTCGTGCTGCGGTTTATCATCAGTAGATAATTTGTGATCCAGTGTAGCCCATATACTGCTTCTCATGTTCTTAACTGAATCACTGTTTCTACGAATCGCTAATCCATAATAAATAGATAGCTCGTTTATAAGTTTCCCAGTCAATTTGCCCCTTCCACCGAGACCTTTTGTCTTCTTTTTCAAATTACGTAGTCGGGTGCCCATTCGCTTTTGCACGTGATCTATGCACTCTTTCTTGAGTACTGTGAAATCCTCATACGGCTTAGCATCTGTAATGCCTTTGAAAGTCTTACAATCACCGTCACCAATATAGTGAGTATATTTGAGCTGGTGCAAAGTTTCAGAGCGGCGAAACATCTCAACAACTGAATCGATTTCCATTTTTCCTGCCGATCCATCGTGATTCACAGCGCATTCTTCTGCATGATTTTATGCCCACTCCACATATTCTTCGGTATCTTTTTTTTAGCCCAATATTCACACACCTTACAGTATTTTGATTTCACTACACAATCAACGATTTTTCCACAGTTATAGCCAATAAGAGTCGTTATCCCATACAAAGACGTAAATCCATGTTTTCTCCACGAGCCATCGCCTGATACTACAATTCCATTTTCTCCATTTTCAATAGATACGGTTTTCTCTTCTTCCGCAGCTCTCATCATACTGTTCTTGCAAACTAGATTGGTTGCAGAGCTCATTTTTTTGACAACCTTATCGTAGAATGAGTGAACGGTAGACCGAGGTAATTCTACGGTTGATTTCATAGCCTTTCTCAACAAGTGGACAACTCGGTATCTGTCTTTTCACAATTCTCACAGGACACTACTAGTTTGAATCCCAAACCACGCTTACTGCTTTCAGTAAATTTCACTTCCGATTGGCATATCTTACAAACGACAGCGTTCGAAATAGCTGAAAATGCTGCGATAAAGTTAATTATACGATATCCAAACGCTGGATTCACTTCAATATCATATAAATCTTCCGATTGCTTTAGTTTTTTGCCGATGTACTGGCATTCAAGTCGTCTGGTGCTTCTAGCTCATGGCGATTCAATGGTCTTCTTCGAGATATTTTTGGTCTCTTTCTATTGCAAAACGACGTTTTTATTCCTTTCTTCGCACTGTACACCACTTTATCACTCATTGTAAAAACTCAATAATTATACAGGGACAAAGAAGTGGAAGTTCACAGAAATATCGAGGAAAACAAGTGTTTGTCGACTAGCGTCCTTCTCAAATGCTTGGCTGTGCCCAACTAACTGAAAGAGACGTTCGACAAGTCTAAACTCGTCTAGACTAGTCAGGAAATAAATATTTTCAATAACATCTGCCGTATACCTGCTCTAGTCCCCTAACGTACCTCCCCCCTAGCGCTCACAAAAGGAGCTCGCTGCGGACCAGACGGCCTTGTACTAAAATTCGAAAACCGAGTACCTAAAGGTTTTTCCCGGCCATAATCTTCTGCGACATCATTTTTGAGGTCCTAAGGGACCATTTGGAATTTAAAAAAAAATCGATTTTGCGAAAATTCGAGGGTGACCTAAGGCCTTAAGAGCGTTTTGCCAAATCGTGGAATGGATCGAAGGTTAGGCGATTTTGTTTACGATTCAGGCGTGCGCTGTTGGAACTTAAATCATAGGGCAAGGGATTTAGGAAATATATTGTGATGTTGCACAAGTTTTACCCTCCCTCGCTGCACCAGCTCGCCCCAAAGGCAGCCGTTCCACCAATCTAAAACATAAAATTATAAGTAAGTATTATTATTCCCTTTCCTTATATTATCTTTGTAAATAGTGCAAACACTTACACGACGCCCCGAAGATAATCACCGCCACGAAGAGCCACAGCGCCCCCAGGATAACCCCATCGCCACACCATAACTAACAAATAAAAGGAACATCAAGAATCATCCAAGAAAAAAAATAAGAAGAACACTCACCATCCACCGGAGAAAAATCCATCGAGGAAACCCGAAATGAAAATCACCGACCGCACACACAGCAACGAAATATATAAAATTACCACCACTCGCAAAATATTTTAGCCGCACTCTCCGAATAAAACACCGGCACATGTCATCGCCACCTCGAATCAGCTGTCCCCGAGCCATCAATCGGCGAAGGTGACGTAACGACCGAGGAGATGGCAGCAGCGGCCGGCGAACATCGATAGCCTTCCCACCCGTCCTACTTACCCGACACCTCACCCTACGATATCGATCAATTTCCCGTTACGCCTTGTTCCCGATAGAGTCTCCCCCCAGCATTGTCCCCAGAAATATCGACCCGAGTGTCCCTTCACCTATCGACCCGTGACCCAGGCGGAAAATAATCAATCAAGGATCTGCCGTGTCTCGTGCAATCAGAGGCACGGGAGAAAAATTTTCGAACACGGAAAATCAGAAGCTTCCGGCACGACACGTGCCGGCACTTTGCGACGAGCTACGTTAGAGAAAGGAGCTTAGAGCAGTGATAAAGAGTTAGAGCATAAAGATTAGCGAAAAGTATTAGAGTGTGAGTGAGGAAGATAGAGAGAGAGAGAGTGTGGTGTGAGTGGAAAAAAGGAGAGTCCAGAGAAGTGAAACCAAAATTACAACGACCCGGCAAATTCCCACGGTACACGACTCGAGAGAATTTTGGAATACGACGACCAGAAAATTCGAGGAGAAATCAACGAACGTAAATGTTTGCATTATTGGAAATTTTGGCACAAATTATTTTATCACCCCTTTTTTGAGAATTGTATTCGAGTTCCCCCCCCCCCTTTTTTTCTTGTTCCCGGTTTAGATATCCCCTAAACCATTTATTATCTCTGTGAATTTTCACGGAGACATAGTACTAATTTTCGTTATTGCGTGGAGCGGCTGTGTAGATTTAAGGAAACTTACGAAGTTAGAGTACGAGATTCTTAGACGGCCTTCGACCGTCCTCGTTACCCATTGTTCGCGATTCTCGGTGTTTACGTTTTTTTTGTATAGTGCCCCGAATTATCTCGTCCAAGTTCCCGAGCTTGACGAAATATTATTTCGTCTATTTAATATTCAGCCAGTGGTAATTATTAAGAGGCCATAGAGTCGTAGGACCCCCACCCTGAGCTACCCCAATATTCCCTTCTCCTCTAGTCTCCCAATATTAATTGTCAGTACCCCAAAAATGTGATAAACTTTCTTTTTGTTATTTTTTTTTATTTAAAAATAGCTGGCGCCCATTCCTATAAATATTTCTTTATATACATTTTTTTGTGTGTAATATTGCCCCCGAGATCGTCCGCCGATAAAATTTAAGTCATTTGTGTTGCGTAGTAAATTTAAGAACCTCTTTCAGTATTAGTTATATTTGCCAAATACGGCACAATAAAATAATTGTTACTATATTTTTTGTGTGTCTACCATATTACTTTAATTTGTTTACATTCTACCACCCTTCCCCCAGTTATTCATCCCCCAACGGCGTGACAATATATACATATGTTAATGTTTATCCTTTTGTATATATCTTATATTATATAAGGTGTTTCGTGCAACGTCCGCTGGTCAATGTTCTTCCCGTTTGCTTTCCAACGAACGCTGACTGTACCAACTAATCCCGTTGGTTCAAAAACACTTCACCCGTCAGGGTTGTAAGATCTGACGCTACTAGTAAGGCACGCGATTAGTGTGATACGATCACCCGACAAATTTATCCGCGAATGATCCGATGTTGGGAGGATTATAAAGAATATTCCACACTGTTGATAAGCTAGAATAACGATTTAATAACAATGAGTGAATTGAACTTGAACATTGAAGATAAGTGAGTGATATATATTACGGATGTGCTACTGTACAAAAATGTCGACAGAGATCGCGAGAAAAAAATACTGTCCGCCGTGTTGACGATGTTGAGACACTGGTTGTCCAGTCTTAATTCTTAGTTTTTAATACGTTTGGTATTTTTCCTATTGGTTGATGAAAGATACAAATTCGCCAATAAGAATAAAACACGCCCCGTACTGACAAGGACAGAGTCGGAAAATCCGACGACTCGGCACCGCCCCACCCTTGTCATAAACGCTCGGAAAAACGTGTACGCTGTTATTTTATTTAATCGGTATGACCAAGTAAAAATCACGTACAAGAATTAGCGACGGAAAAAACTTAACGGTATGCCCTGTGATTCGAAAAATCCCCAACCCATAATAAAGGACGGAGTGCCCCGACCCTTTCGTCTGGCTGCCAAATGTTTTATTCCTGGCCAAGACAATTGGGCATGAGAGGCCTCGCGATCGTTTGGGTCCGGACGGAGACCTTTCTTTTTATTATATATTGATACAACAGAAAGTTTGAAATATTTCTTAAACTCGTCCTCCGTACGAGACATAAGGTCTCTGTTAACAATAGCGGTGCCTGGCAAGCGTTGCAATGCCGTTTTTGTATTCGTATTTATTTTACAGCGAATGCCAATAAAAACAAAATTTTCTTTTCACAGAGAGAAAAATTTGCCCACTATGAATCTACCGGCATTAAATTCAGAATAAATCAAAGATTAAAAAACAAAAAGAAAATAAAAAATAGCGGTCTCCAAAAAATTGATGGGTTTCTCTGAAAAAATGAAAAATTTCATAAAATATGATTTTGAATATTGTTTTGTATTGTTTTAAAGCGCGTTTACAAACGATAGATTGAAAAAAATGTTTCGATTAAGTAATTTTTGAAAATGTTAAGAGCGATTTTTTCAAAAACCATAACTTTTTCTCGGTTGGGTAAAAAAATTTGAAAACAAAAATGTTTTTAGTGAGGTAGTATGACATAAAAATTTCAGCAAAATTAAAAGGCGTCGGGTTCCAAAGTGGTTGATTTAACGTGGAATGCCTCATATAATATCTGTCGATCGAATCGTTAAAATCAATGAGTGTGTTTCATTACGCTTTCCATTTTGGTGGCATAATTCATTTGAAAGCAAATGGCAAATCTCTATATATAAAAATAAAAAATGTTTGTTTGTTTGTCCTGTATGCGTTCCTATACCATTCATCCGATTGCGATGAAAATTTGGCGAGTGTAGTGCGCACGCCCGCAAAGATTACTGAATTAATAGAATAATTTTCAATAAAAAAATAAACGCATACGGAACACAAAAATAAACATTTATGTATAGTTTGACAATTGCTGGAAAATAAACAAACAAACAGACCAACATTCTTTCATTTATATATATCTAGATAGTTACCTTAATTTGTATATATCTTTTTCCTTAAATTACTCTGTAAAATAATCAATAATCACTAGGTGTCACTAGGATAATTATTTACAGGAGCTCCTGAGTATACATTTTTTTATGGTATTTAATCGGGCGCTCAGTCCGGTATAAAAATTAGTTTTCAGAAATTTTACAACAAAATTTCTTTCCGTATTTTTCATAAAACGTACGTTTAAAAACGATAGCTTTGAAAAACATAAACTGGAATTTAGCCGATTATTCGCGGAATTATGAGCATTTAAAACAATCATTTTTCAAAAACCGTCATTTTCCGAAATTTTGTATCTCGTGTATGGCTTGATAAAAAACATTGAAAAAATCATCGAGCCTAGTCTCAACTAGTATTAGATGAAAACAAATTTTAAAAAATCGGCGATGCAAAAGCTAAGTGTTGTCCGATTTGGCGAGGAATGCCGCATATATAAGATGGTGAAATGTAGAGTTTTTCCTATAAACCAGTGGGCTTGAGATAAGGAATCTGAGTGAAACAAGAATTAGAGACGAATATATTATAACGATGAGCGATATAAAGACTTTTATTATGAAGAATAGGAATACAATGAAAAATATTATTGACTGACTGAGACTTCGTGTTATACTAGGAATCCTTTGCGCGACTAGGGCGCTCCCTCGATATCGAACCCCATTATCCCAACTACGCACGCAGGCGCGGGAGATACGTGTGCGAGAACTCATTCGCTCAACAGGAACCAAAATATTGTGCTGGCATTACTCGTGGAACGCGTTACGTTGATGCAGTCAAGAGACGAAAGTCGTTTATACACAGCGTAATGTGGAGACTTATGCACTTTGACAACTCTGGAAATAGGAAAGATCCACATACTAAATCACGCATATGAACGTTCGAGGATCCAGGACGTACACAGTTCTTTACTTCTTTTAATATTTTTTGTATTTGAGGTCTCGGAAAACCGCAGCCGAGTAAAATCAAACAGTAGTCGCTTAAAAATATGAAAACGCTTATATTTGATCAATCTGATTTCCCATGCGCGATCAAACTATCACTAACTGCATCTATGTCTCGCGCTTACAATTAGTCTACACTATGTGCAGGTCATAGGGCACGTGCCTCTGCACACGCATGGGAATACCCGACCTTTTAGCGGGGAAGATAATAAAAGTTTCAAGTCAAGAGCATTAAGTACAACAACATAATATTGGATTTTTATTGTTATGATGCACAATGCCTAGAAATTATAAGCACTAAACAAAATAAGTAGATCACATCTATGCCCAAATTTTTAAAACACATCAGTTTTTTGAAACACTTGGTTGCATGTGAATCCACATTTTGCGTAGAAGAGAGTAGTCCCGCGATTATTTTATCTCAATCCAACGATTAAGGCAATAAACTACGAATGAAAGTTTAAATACCAAATTGTTCACATCCAATCATTGTAGAGTAAGTCGACGAAACCGTTCGATAGCTCTTTGATAAGGCAATTCAACAATCATATAAATAAATTGCGCCACTTACATCATGAAACTAATGAAATTGAATCGGGATTTAACAAACGTATTTTATGAACACAATTAGGTTGAATATTGTTGAGTCTTGTAGAACTATTACTTAACTAAACTAGTAGGACTAATAAGACTTCACAAAGTCCCTCAGCAAGCGATCCAACTATCCTCATTTTCCATTAACCACTCCCTTCGACGGATAATACAAAGAATCAACGTTTCTCGGTCAACGTTCATCTCGAATTTTCGTTATTATCTCGAACGTGACGGTATAATTTATTCGACGAAGTCTCATGTATAACAAATGGGAGCACGACTATGAAGTGCAAAACCTCATGTATCCTCGTACACGTCGAACGCTCAAGACTTCGCTAAATGTATCCACCTGGCTAACCGTGGATTTCATCTCGAGAGCTTCCTTAGAAGATTGGCCATCTTAGACGGCTTGGCCACTAATGTCATTCGCGATGATGTGATAGAACCGTCAATTTCTCGACAAGACAGGATAGATAATTATACGTAAAATGTTATAAGACGATAATATATTAACGTATTGCCCTATTGGGTTGCCTTGGAACAGATAGTGAAGAGAGTGATCCCGTGTTTCAAAAAGCATTGTTGATGGGTCCGCAATAGAGTCTTGAATGGTGACACATTGCAGAACTTTTTCAATTTTCTATATCATTTCGTAAATTACTTTTTTGTCTCCACGCGGAAGTTCGACACATATCGAGTAAAGCTTCCTACAGTTTGATGGATATAGTGGGATCATCGCTGGTGAAAGTTATTGCACTCGTCTCCAACATCGGTATCAAGTTTGAACATGTTATTGCTAATTTTTGTACACACTGAGAACTCATGTTGCAAGGTTATGCGAATCGGTGAACGCTTTGATCGGCTTGTTTCAGCTACGATACATTTTATTGTTCATACTCAATACGATAATAATATCGCGATCGACGAAGCAAAACAAGTAATAATCGACTATAACGCGCGAAACTGTACTGTATGCGCGAGAGACTGTGAATACATCACTATCCATGTAGACTTGGCCATTAGGTGTCTTTTAGTAGTAAAGAGATGACCCGCTCATATCCCCTGCCCTGCTTCCCAAACGTTATATATATGTATTCGTAACATTATATCGTAGCTGTAGAAAGAGGCAGTGTATAGGTGTATGAATGGCGGAGACATCCTGTTGAGTTAACCACTCGTAGACAAATTTTTTTTTTTTTTCGTTTTCCACCAATGACATGTCTCTCCATAGTTATGACGTGCCGGATGTAAATCATACTAGTACACTTTTTCATACGCCATCATCTTATTATGCTCTTATTCTGTGTGACATATTTGCAGTTTTTATTCAATTGGTACTTTCACTTGATTGCTGTCGTCGCCTCGTGTGTTTGGCAGTGGATCTAAAAATATCTACTCTTTTGGTTACTTTCAAGGTCTACTATTGTTGCATTACTGTTTTAACGTCACGGCCTCTAAATTTATGTTCGTTCGTTGCCAATTATTTACCTAGTATATTTGCAGTTTGGATAATTCCTCCAAAAACACTATGTATGCTATACAAAGACTTAGAGCATCTATATTTATGTTAAGCACTGTATTTATGTTAACAGGTTAAGCGCCACGCCAGTACCTACAGACCGGCTCGAGACTTTTCGTTTATGCCTCGCCGGTCCGTACATGCTGCGACCAGTCTGTACGTCGCGTGATACTTTTAACGTGTTAAGGAGGTTTGTCTGGTACCGAGTAAGTTAACGGAAAAAGTTTTCTGAGTAGCGTAGTCAGCTTAGTACGCTTGCCAACGCCGCGATCATATATCCCGTACAGCAGGCCGTACGATATTTGTCCATGGCTTTGATATTTTGTTTGTTATTGAAGCTTTTATTTTTAATAATCGCTAGGCTGGTTTTGTGAGGAAAGGATTGGACGCACAGCGATAATAGATTTCGTATTTATTTTAACACAGTTCAAATAATAATTTCTTACAGCATGTGCGCAGCACTGTGATCGACGATGAAAGAAAAAGCAAGGGCGAGAGACGCCGGTAGAGCGACGCTTCGCGAATCGCCGATATCAAAAAAAAATCCGAAGAATACCGACGAGCCCGGAGGCTCTATATCATGAGTTCGACTCTATTAGTCGCGTGGCGCTCTCCCACTCCTCGATTTCTCGAGTCTCTAACGCGATAAACCTTCTGCTCCAATATTTGTGAATACTTGACCGTGGATGCTTTACACGGGTTTTCATTCGGGCATCCAAGGAATGGAAGAATGGAAATCTGCGTTCCGATATTGAAATATAAATGATAATTCTTATTGGGCGCGTTATAGAGTAAATTTGTTTCAGCAAGTCTCACAAGTCATCCCGAGCTTATTGAAAACGGTAAATGATTCTTGAGTATATTCATAACTGTATTCGAGACAATATGCACGAGGCATTAATTGTATATTGTGGTAGCGGAATACGTCATGATTCTCTAAACAATAACTGAATACGGCAATATTCGACACAGCCTAAACTGATGTGAGTGAGTGTCGGGCAATTGTACACCGTGTCGCCGGCTGTTGGCCGGTCAATATCACACCGACATCGAAAAATTCGAATCCATATCAATCATGCACGAATGTGGAGGATAGTTTCCAGGAAATTGTGAACATATTGCCACTATGGTTCGCCTGAACAGTAATTACAACACCATAGCGCAGATCCCCTATCGGAAAAATAGAACAGACTCCCCAAGTGTTCGGTGTAGTATGAACATTGGAATTTTTTATAATTGCAATTGCTTTAATACCCAACGAGAAAGTTGGCAGCGTGCCTTAATTAAGGAGGTTTATCTGGTACCGAGTAAGTCAAAAGAAAAATTGTTATGACTAATGTAGTCAGCTTAGTACGCTTGAAAACGCCGCGATCACATAACCCGTACAGCTGTTATAGAACGAGGATTTCGTCACTTGTGTTGTCGCTTTATCTTTCATAATCGTTCATAATCATGGATCTTGTTTATTGAATTCATATGTTCTCGTTTGTTAAAATCGGAATTTATGTGAATAATATACAATATTTTCGAATACTCTTCCAAAGATTAACAAGATGGTTATCTGAAAGTCTATTAGTTTATATTTGTGGTTTCTGGAGTCTCGTACTCTGTACTCTTTCAACGATTAAAAAAGGTAATTTTAAGATTTCAGATGTAAGATTAAAGGTTAATTTATATAATGGGATACTATTGAATGTAATTAACAAAATTTATATGTTATTATTCAATTTTCCATATGCGTTATCAGTCTCTCAATTTCGCCACTGCGTTTTTCATAATCACATTCAGTCATTAGATTAACGATTCCGAGTCACTTCTGTATAATTTGTATTACGTGAGTAGTCTATGCATTGCGTTGTTCAGAAAGCATAGCTTGTCATTTCAAAAAGCGCGCGGTTGCGACGTTCTTATGATCAGAGTACTGTCAAGCTTATCGTTAACCTCACAGAAATCAGCATTATTCGAGACAAATTAATTTATTATGAATGTCATGAGTACTTAATCGATTTTATGAAGCTCTACAAATGTTCCTTAGATATATTTTTTTTTATTATTTCTGCAATGTTCGTCAAAAACTGTTTGTCAATGATTGTAAATTTAATGTTTATAGGCGGAAAAACCAGTGAATTATTTTGTTATTTATTTCTCACGAACAAGGTATCCTTAGGTCTTGAAATTTAAAGAGATGACTTTTTAGATACTAATAACTATATTCTCATTTTTTCATCAATATCTGTTTGTTAATTTGTTGACCAGATAAACCTCCTTAAGTGCTCATAAAAGGTTCTCTGATGAATACAAAATCATTCATAAGATATAGAGCATCGAGTGCATGTAGGAGTTAAGTTTTAGTTTTAATTACACTAGGTGAGAATTTGTGATAAACATATACGTGTATCAAGATACTTATCGGAAATCTCTTCCTTGAGAAAATGCATTTTTGTAAAATTCATACTTGCAAAGCACTTGTTATGTTTGATATTATTCAATAACAGTAACGGCGATTAACGTTTTTTCTCTAACAGGAAATCATTTTTTCGGTAAAAAAATGAGTTGCATTTATACAAAAATTGACCGATGCATTGACTTAATTTATTTTAGCATTACTTAGAAGGTATGCTGACGTTTCTTATTTTTAATGAGTGATGATTTATTATTCAACCTTTCTAAGCCTCAAGGGTCTGTGTTACTCTTTCGATTTTGAGGGTATGGGCCATTAATGTCAGTTGTACTTGCTATGCAATAATTTCGAATGTTGATTGTTCTAAAATATCACTATAAAGAAAACCACTACAAAACATTTCTGGTTCTGTACAACAAAAAACTTACATTAGTATCATCGATATTCTTATCGTCGTCGAATTCGTTTCATTGTCAACCCCAATAAAAACAGAAGACATACATATATGGATTCAAACGATATTTATTAATAATAAACAATATCTCTTTTCCTCATATTATTATTATTATTAGTAGTAGTATTAGTTTTCTGCACTGCGATTACAGGGTCTTCCAAGATAGTCAGACATAATAGGTGCCAACAACGAAACTACAGACTTCAGTCTTTCTGAAACATAACTCTTCTTCTCTTGCCAGTTAAGTTTCTGGCATTCTCTAATGACGACTCCACTATTAGCGCTCCACTGTCTGTAGCATGCTGATGCTAGATAATTTATGTAGCATATTTTTATACTTCTCGAAGCAGGCTGTGTATAAAATTGAAACACAAATTTGCCATTTGCAAGATGTTCAAAGCATACTCATCGATGCACTTAACTTATTTATCATGAACTAGACGCGATAATGTAACTGCTCATATTGACTGGAACGACAATATGCATGCATTAGAGCAGTCTGGAAACATTTTTGCATGCTACCGAACGATATCTGGGGTAGATTACTTCAAGTCCAGTAGTAGATAAGCATGTGGTTGTCACGGCGCATCGTGGTATGTCTCGGTAAGAAATTTTGTTTTTTATGAATCTACCTGTTTGGCGAGATGGTGGACTCATGTTTAATCACGGGAATTCTCAAAATTGAACAGTCATTTGCATTTAACCAATTGCAATTTCATTTCCTTTATAAAAAATATTATACGTGAGAAATATAACATTTATACATAGTTAAACAAAATTTACTATTGTACTGTTACAAGAATTATGTACCAAATGATCCTTATATTATTGTTTTCGGAAATAACTATGGTATTGGGCTCCTTACAGAGCAGATATTTACGATCGAGAGTATCGTCGTACTAAAAGATAATACGGTTGAATGTAATGTTACTCATTGCCGGCAAAATGCGTCAACATTTTTTCATAGAAACAGTTTTACCGTAACCTATCAGTTTAGAAATTGCCACCGTCCACAAATGTTTTTAACATATTTAAATTGCCTCTACTTTTAAAGATTTTTAAAAACTTTCAAGAAGGCAAAATCTATCAAAGAAAATTATACACAGCAGCAGCAGTAGCGTGCTCGAGCGCACGTGATTTAACCCCTCCCCCTTAGGCATACTCTGAAACGCCTCGGGGAATATAGTAACCTACCTAAAGAATCTTTGAGGCACGGCATCGCGTCACACTCGAACAGCCTCTGATGTAAGAATCAGGGGTTGTTCGACTATGGCGATTCATCATCCGAAAACAACCCCTGAGGTATACCTAAGCAGACCCGACGATGTGGCAACTCGACAAACCCTCCAATTTTACATAGTGGCGATATGTATAAGAACTGAACAGGCAATCGGTATCAAGGGCATGTTCTTCTTCCTCTTATCCTTTTTTTCCTTCTTTTTCACTTTGGGCCGCCATGCCAAGTGTCAGCTATTTCTCTATACAGGGTCCTCGCGAATTATCTGGACGCAGAAAATACCTAGGTAGTTGGTATCAGTACACGTGAAATGGTTTTTTTAATTGCCCTGCTTAATGAAAGTTGGCCGAGATATTACTTCGCAAAGGTTGAAAATTTGAACAATGCCATCGAGCCCCTTGTGGTTGAGTCGTACAATTCTTTTTTTACCATGTCGAATCATCGTTCGATTATTAATTTTAGCTATTTTGTCAATATATTTAAGGAAAAAAAACGAAAAAAATTGTGCAACAAAGTCTTAAGCGGAGCTCGAACGCGCAATGCCGGCATTTATCGATAATGCGTTCAATGGCATTTTTAGTTTATAGTTCAAACTTTCAAACTTTATGAATTAATATCTCGGCTAATTTTTTTTATCGCAGGACAATGTAAAAAAAATCGTTTTGATTGTACTGACGCCAACTATATATGAACTGTAAACGTGTACAAGAAGTCGGTGTTCGCCGGGTTGCCATATCCCAGAGGCTGCTTCGGTATAACCGGTTGTAATACTGCAGTTGTAATACCCCATGGGTTGTGTATGCGTCCGATGGGTTGCGATACTTTAGGCAAGAAGCTTGAACATATGCGAACGCCACAAAGTGGTGCAATCATGGAGGAGATTAAGTTTTGGATGGGCTAAGGACACAGTAGAGTTAGTCGCGAAGGCGTTACTGTGACGTTGGGCCTGCAATCTTAGGGAACTTCCGTAATAAAAGGATTTCTCTACTACCACCACCACCACCACCACTACCACCGTTGTGTACCAAAGTGAAGGAGGCGATGATACGGATGTCCCAGTCAAGGTAAACAAGTATAAAACACTGCGTTGTTTCGATTCCATTTTTGTATGATAGTTTCCGCCAGACTTGTCTCGGATAAGGGTTTTCCGGTTTCATTACGAATGGGAGAGATTGTGCATGTTCTAAAAAACTAGTTTCGAACATTTATTAAATAGAACGTAATTACATCAGCCTAAAAGTCTTCATAATGCGATCATGTCTATCAAGTGAAGCATAGAAGAGAAAAACTAGGCCCCTCGCATTGAAACAGAAGGCAGAAAATAACAGAATTCTCAAACTCGACAGTAATAACGAATCACCAAAACGGAAGTTAAATAATATGACGAGTTCTTTCATGGGTTAGACACTTACGAGGATTTAGTTGAAATAGCGAACGACCATCCTCTTGCAACGAAGCAAGGAATTCTTATCGACATGTAAGCCGTCAAGCTGTTCATAGAGTTATAAAAAGTCATCACTAACAATAAGTTGCCGGTCGAGCACATAGATGGCACTACTGTTAACAGACCTATATTATTTCTGGCTTTGAGTGAGGTGTGTGGAGCGTGAAGGGAAAACACCGGGCTTCACGGTTTTTAACAGTGAAGAGAGTTTAACACACTTTTTCTTCGAAACTATTCCGGAATTGAGTGATACCGAAGCTTTTTTCTGTGCTTTGTGAGTAGTTTTTTGTGATTATTCCAATACTGACATTGAGCACAATAAGAAGACCAATGAGAACAGCAGCTCCATATAATGAGGTAAAATCACGTTTTCGCCATGTCCCATCCCCTGAAACGGTCAGTTTTGTGATATCAGCACTCGGATTTTATTTTGTTATTTCCTCTTGTTCTTCTTTCACAGCTTGTTTCAGAACCAATTCAACAATACTTGAAGCAGCAGAATGAATGTTTTCCATTATAATATCATGCGTCGTTTGGCGAAGCGGAGGCGGTAAATCCATGAGTCCACAAAATTTCATCGCTCCACGCAAACCAATTCCCAATAAACGCATGACAACAAAAAATCGTGTATTTATTTCGTAAGCCGTGTTGATGTACGGACACGAAGGAATGAAAGTCGGATTGCACGATGAACATGACACTACAATTTTAAAACCAAGTCCTCGAGTGCTTTCTATAGAGAATCGAATATCACTATCACATTTTTTATATTTCCCACACTCCGATAAAGCAGAAAACACCGTAAGAAAATTCAGAATGCGATATCCGATGGTTGGATCTTCTGATGCGGATGTCTCACGATCGATCTTCAGTTTTTTGGCACTGGAACTAATATTCGCGTCGCAAAGTTTTTCGGCAGAATATCGATTTTTTGGCGGTACTTTTTTGTTGCTGCGATCTTTGCGTAAAGATCCGGATCGATGAGATTCATGAGAACTTTTATTTCTGGTATTCATTTTTTTTTTAATATCTATTCGACAACGAAAATTCCGTGTAGCGCACAGTTGTACTAACGGCAAAATACTGACAAAACGTGTCTATTCTGACAATGAATAAGAGCCATCTGGAATGTTCTTTACACCTGCATACCCTAAAAACACACTACAATAGAATGACGAAACAAGTTAATACGCTTTGTCCGAAGGGTTGCTTACCGCTACCTGACTGTCGGGTCAGCACCGACCCGTTCACGTTTTCGGCTGTAATTCACTTATGTATCAAAATATTACCTTGCCGTTTTCACCAGATATTCTTAAGACTTCGAACTTAAAGAAAATGCAAAAAAAAATAATGATTTTTTACAAACGTCTAGGTGTATATCTCCCGTTAAAAAAGATATAGATTACAGACTAATCAGCCATATAGAAAACAATAATGGTGCTATAGAATATGTAGGAATAATAATGAGAACTGGGATAGGAGATACATTAATCATGTCTTGTCATAGACCGTTGACTAAACATGTCAATGCGAGGGCTTGGCAAAGTTTTTTCAGCTCGTTCTCTCGGTGTAATAGATTCTTGGTTATAGGAAATTTCAATGCCCATATTGCGTTTCGGGGGAGCAAGTCCATGTGCGCTGTAGGAAGAGTTATATGGAAATCTATAGAAGAGGAAGATATTGTTCTCTTAAATAATAATACACCAACATTCATCTCGCGCCCATTTGAAACCGAATCATGTTTACATTTGTCGATGGTCAACGAAGAACTGGCACTCCTATGTAATTGGCAGGTATTCGAGGATGGATGGGCAGCGATCACTTCCCCATTGAGATCGGGCTTGCTGTAGCTCCGAGTCTGGTTGAACTCCCGGTGGCGAGACCCGGGGTATATCCGGTTAATAAAATAGCATGGAATATATTTGCCAATGAGTTAGAGAGCGCGGTAGAAGAACAAAGTGAAAAGTCAAACGCAGATAATCCGTCAATTACTGAATGGTATTCATACTTCGTCAAGCTGATTTATGAGAGTGTTTGCTGTGTCATCCCAGAAAATAAGCCAATTTTTACGAATGGGAAAAAAATAAACGTGTAAAGGGAACGATGAGTTCGTGGTGGAACCAGGTCTGTGATATGGCGAAACGGGCCAGGATAGACGCATTAAATCAATTTAAACGTCCCGGCTCGAGGAAAGATTTCACAAAATAAAAAAAAAATAAGGCAAAGCAAAATATACACTTAGGAGGGCTAAAAAAGAAAATTTTGTTGCTTTTTGCGAGGGGCTCGATAAATTCACGAATCCTACATATGTATATGGCAAAAAATTAAGTGCTTCAAGAATAGGTGGGCGAATAAAACTCCACGACAAACAGATAGTGAACAACAAATTTAAAAAATTGAGAACAAGCTTATGCTCGCTGTGGACGAAAGCAACAGAACCAGTTTTCACGTGTGAACACCCAGTAGCAGCCCTAGATAATCTTACTCGTTAGATGAATTGGAAAAGGCAATCGGTTGGTGAGACCTCGTTCCCCAACCGGGTTCGATGGAATTGATTACAATCTAATACAGCATTTTCAAATTCGAACGAAAAATCATTTATTAGCTCTATACAATGACATTCTACAGACTCATACCTTCCTGAATGATTGGAGGAATTACTTAAGCTTTTTCATACCCAAAGTCCAAGCTGAAAATTTCGACCTATATCGTTGGTTCCGTGTTTGACTAAAATCCTGAACAAAATTATCAACACCTGGCTAAGCCCGTGGATAGAAAAAGAACAGTTATTGGCTCACTCGCAGTGTGGTTTCAGAAAACAAAAATCTTGTATGGACAGTTTAGCCATCCTTCACCCAATAGTAAATAATGAGTTTATCCATAAGACCCAGGTAGTTAGCGCCTTTTTGGACGTGAAGGGTGCTTATGACAATGTATTAGCAGATATTCTTATAACCAGGCTGAAAACTCTAAATTTTCCAGAGAATCTCTTACATTTTATTTACAATTTAACATCCGAAAGAACGCTTCATCTCAGATGGGGTGACTTTCTCAGCGCCTGTAAGACATTCAAGGGACTGCCTCAGGGCAGTGCTTTGAGTCCTCTATTATATAGTCTATATATGATTGAATTAGGGAGAGCAATCAACGATCATTGCGAAATATTACAGTCCACTGACGATATTGCGGTAGTTTCGAACGTAAACCGAGTCCGAGTAGGGTTTTCCACGGTTGAGACGTCTATTGAAAAAATCAGACTTTCCCTCACTGACAGTGGCCTGGAGTGAGAAACAAACAAGTGTAAGTTGGTCCTTTTTCCAAGGAAATTTTCCAATGGTGAACGCGTTCCATATAGCTATTAACGAAATCAGAATCAATCCCGCGAGGGAAGTTATATTTTTATGAGTCCCCTTGCAATATAATTGGAAGTGGAGTCCAGACATTACTAATGTGGTTCAGACATGCCAAAACGCCTTTAAAATAATTAGGTGCTTGCGTCATACTTGGTGGGGAGTAGACCCCTCAGTCCTAATGAAAATATATGAAGCTTTAATTAGATCACGGATCGAGTACGCAGGATTCATTGTAGACACCAAAGAATAAAAATTGCTCACTAAATTTGATCGATTACAATATATGACCATCAGAATCACCACTACAATATATGACCATCAGTTATAGAAACTCCCCACCAATAAATATTTTGCTTGCTAAATCCCGAGAACTCCAACTGTTAGCACGGAAAAAGTATTGTGTAAAAGGGATATAGCAAAAATTGTGCCTAACCAAATGCACCCGCTGATTGGCACATTACAGAATATGACTGCGCGATTTGAGAAACTATTACTCATTACGAACATAGAGAAAACCATTTTGTTAGAAGGATTCGAAAGAATAGAAACTTTCGCACATGTCATAGCTGCTTTTGAGACACCCTATTTTTGTACAACAGAATTCCAATCAACGATGTTTCGTCCGCAGATTTCCTACCATGAAGGACTGGTAATACAAAGATTGGTGGCTCCACAAATAGAGTTTCTATCACTTTTTCGCAAAAAATTAGACAATCTGGAGATGTTCTTCACGGATGGTTCTAAAATGGGCGGTGAGAACTTTGTTGGGTATGCTATTTACAGAATTAAAAATAAGGAACTCATGAAAAGAAAGGTGACTTCTGATTTGTCAATTTTGACTGCAGAAGCAATTGCTATATTGGAAGCATTACAGATCATAAGTAAATTAAAACTAAAAGAAGCGTCCAACTTTGCTGACTCTGGCAGTATGTTGATGACATATGAGTCTCTTTTCGTAGACAGAGAAACGTCACATTTAATTCTCCAAATCAAAGAACTAGCGTGGAAACTAAAACAAAAAGGAAAAAAACGTTAGTTTTGTTTTGGATTCCTGCGCACGTGGGAGTAGCGTTTAATGAAACAATCGATAAAGCCGCCAAATCTGCAATAAAGGAGGGTCGGGACTCCCAACAATTGGCCCGTGTTCTGGTTTATATTGCAAATTTAAATTAGAATTAAAGTGAGAGCACAATGCAATGTACCGGGAAACTAGTTAATTGAAAGGCTGTATATACTTCAAGAAATATTTCGAATACGATTCTACACCCTGGTACAAAAGGTGGAAATTATTGAAGAGAAAGGTTATAGTATCTTTATATAGATTAAAGTGCACTCATAATTCACTCAACTACGGTCTGAATAGAATTAATATAGTTCAAAGTGATTTCTGAGTTAGCGGGGAATACCAGGACACCCCTCACCACATATTCTGGCAATGTGATGTATACACCGAAGTTCGAAAACAACTGAACTCTGATTTAGTGAAAGCGAAAGTATATCCACCTTATACTACTGTACTGGCTCAAAAGTCTGGTAGAGTTAGTGCGGCGATAGTTAAATTTATTAGTAGTCTAGATCTAAGAATTTGAAACATGTGCAAATTTATATTTTGTAATAAATCACAAACATTTACATGAGCAATTTTAAGTAAGAGAATCATGTAAAAAATTACCTCGTGTGAACTGCGATATTATATTATAAACTGATGTATCATTAGTCGGTATAGGCATGCCTGCACCAGCAGGGCAGCATGGGCAAACAGATGGTGCACAACGCCCTTAATCTTATATATAAAAATGGAAGAATGTTTGTTCGTTTGTTTGTTTGTTTGTCCTGCATACGTTCATATACTATTCGTCCGATTGCGATACAAATTTGGTGAGTTGTAGTCCGCACTCCCGCGAAGATTACTGAATTAGTAGAATAATTTTATTTACAAAAATAAACCCGTACGGGGCAAACCCAAATCCATATTTATGTATATCTACATATAGAAATTAATCTGACGGCTGTCAAAGTATGCCTCGACAATGACAGGCGAAATAAGACACAATCATTTGTTTTAACGACTCAATCGACTCGGTATTATATATATATTTAAAACAAATGAGTGTCTTATTTCGCTTTTTGTTTTGGTAAAATAATTCATTTGACAGCGAATGTCTAAGTAATCGCATACGGGACAAAACAAAAATAACATTTATGTATATATAGAGATTAATTTGACAGGTGTCAATTGAAGTATGCCATCAAAATGTAAAACGAAATAAAAGACACTGATTTGTTTTAAATATATATGTAGATATATATATTTGAAAGCGTCATATTTTATTGAAATGATAACAGTACCAACTTATAACTAAGAAATGGAGCTATCGCTCATATAAAAATAGAATTTTTAAATGCTACCGTTAAAAAATTTCTCATTTTCATTTCTTTGGCAAAAATACGATAAAAAAAATATTGTAGTGGCTATTGCATCATCTGGAATCGCAGCAACTATTTTGGATAGTCGCAGAACGGCGAATTCAGCTGGAAAATTGCCGTTGAATATGCAAATCACTGACAATGAGACACCAACATGCAATATAACAAAAAATTCAGGAATAGGAAAAATCTCATGCAAACTCATTATATGGAACAAATATACTATGGCGCGCAAAAAAGCATTGGAAGCGCTTCATCGTACACTAAAAGATTTAAGAGGAAATGAGCAGATCTTCGGCGGAGCACTAACTTTATTGTCTGCTGATTTTAGACAAACTCTACCACTTCAACATGAACTGATGAAATTAATGCCTGAAATCTCTATGGCGACACTTTCATAAATTGACTTTGAAAACCAATATGCGTATACAACTACAACATGATACATCGGCTGAACATTTCGAGAAACGGAAATTGGAAATGCGAATATAACAATTGATGTATCCACACAATGTATCACGTTGTCAACAAACTTCTGTACATTCGCAGTAATAACACACGAATTGCTTAACAACGTTTTCCTAATATTTAACATAATTACAAAAATGATAAGTGGTTAAGTGCCCGTGCTATATTAGCAGCAAAAATATACGATGTCAATTATAGCAATTTCATGATTCAAAAAAAATACAAGGCGAAGTTTAAACGTAGAAGTCGATTGATACTTTAATGAATCAAGAAGTTGTTAATTATCCAATTCAATTCTGAAATTCACTTGATTTGCCAGGTACACCGCCACACGTTTACATATTGAAAATTAGTATGTCCATCATTCTTGTTAGAATATGTCTTTAATCGATGATTCTAACCCCATGCACGAGGAGAATAAAGATAACGTGGGAATGCACAGAAAAAAGAACCGGTCTGGCTGTATACGATATTTTTAATTAAATCAGGTAAGCGCATAACAGTGTTATATATAATGTAAATGAATAACAAAGAATATTTTTCTTCTCGAAATCTCGATATAATATTTGTTTAAGAGCAATGTGTTAAGTCGTCGAATGGCGAACAGAGAGTGAAACGTCTCTCCTCTCGTGAGACGTTACCCGTGTTGGGAACGCAGCCGTCGAGCTTCTTGAAGGTTCCGCGTGCGGCAATTGGCTGTGTCGTTTGTCGTTGAGCGTTTAGGGCAGACCCGCAACGAACTAACCAAACAATTCTTCTACGGAACATCAATCCACCACAACTTTGCAAAGATACCAGGATTTCCGTGAAAATATGATGAGCAATATCATCAAGGCTACAATTATAAATGACAATTTTAAAGGAGCATATGTGCTATTGCCATGTATCCCAATGATACCAACAGCGATGGCATTCAAATTGAAACATCTGCAGTTTCCAGTGCGACTCGCATTTGCAATGACCATCAACAAAGCACAGGGACAATCGCTACAAGTATGTAGATTAAATTTGAAAAATCCATGCTTCATACATGGACAGCTATATGTGGCCTGCACACACGTAGGAAAATCTTCGAATTTATTCGTGTACGCACTAGACGGAAAAACAAAAGATATTGTGCATTCAAAAGTTCTTCAATAAACATAATTTAAAAAAAATGTCTTCCATTGGCATTGACTGTAAAATAAATTATGACATAAAAACGACATTGCAACGTAGACCGGGTACCGCTAGTAAAGGAACACAAATTATTTCTGGATAGTACTAACCTTCAAACGACACGTGTTAAAATTTCATGACAACCCGAAGTTTAGTCGGAAGTTAACAGTGGTTTTAGTGAAACAACAATGGATAAAAAAGAATTTCGTGTGTTGATCAAATATTGTTTCTTGATGTGAAAAAATACTGTTGAAGCCAAACAGTGGCTTGATAAGCGTTATGGGGACTCTGCACCAGGGAAATCAACTATTATTGACTGGTATCCTAAATTTAAACGCGGTCGTACAAACACCGATGATGCTGAACGCTCTGGTCGCCCAAAAGTGGCAGTTGTTCCGGAAGACATAAAAAAAGTCCACAAAATCGTTATGACCAATAATAAACTGAAGTTGCGTGAAATACCTGACCCCTTAAAGATATCAGAAGGGAGTCTTTTTACAATTTTACACAAACATTTGAGCATGCGTAAGATGCTTTCAAAGTGGGTGCCGCGTTTGCTCACACCGGACCAAAACAACAACGCGTCGACTATTCAGAGCCCTGTTTGGAGCTCTTCAAGCGAGATAAAAAGGACTTCTTGCGTCGGTATGCGACAATGGATGAAACACGGATCCATTGCTACACAACTGAATCAAAAAGCAGCCGGTGAAAGTCATTCAAAGCGACCAAAAATTCAAAAGTCAGCTGGCAATGTTATAGCATACGTATTTTGGGACGCGCATGGTATTTTGTTCATCGACTATAATCACAAATGTAAAACTGTGAATAGAGAATATTACATGGGATTATTGGATCGATTGAGTGTAGAAATTAAGAAAAATCGGCCTCACATGCGAAAGAAAAAAGTGGTGTTTCATCAAGACAATGCGCCGTGGCACAGGTCGATGAAAACGATGGTCAAATTCAATTAATTGCGCTTCAAATTGCTTATCCACCCTCCTTATTCTCCAGATCTGCCTCCCAGCGACTACTGGCTTCTTGCAGACCTCAAAACGATGCTCCAGGTAAAGAAATTTGGCTCAAACGAAGAAGTGATTGCCAAACTGAGGCCTATTTTTCGAGTAAAGACAACTCGTTCTACAAAAAAGGCATCGAAAGGTTAGAGGAGCGTTGGAATGAATGTATCACTCTTGGAAGAGAATATGTTGAAGAATAAAGTCGAACTTCTAAAAAAAAAGCTATTCTCTTAGTTAGACCGGAAACTTATTGAGTGATGTGTTATATTGGTCCAAGCTTTAAAAAGAATTTTCCAGAGAAAATAATGGCTGGTTTATCATTCTTCATCAATCGTGACTCGACGTTTGTCTCGAGAAACTCAAACATGACGCGTTCCGTATCGAGTCAGGCTGGATTCCGGTTTGGCCGAGTTCCGGAAAGATTGCGAACTCGAATCAACAACGCGATGATGCCATGGCCAGTGAGCAAGTTATGGATTATAGTGATAACGTGCCAGTACCAACAACGTCTTATCGAAATTTTGAGACAAAGAATTTGTTAGAGCTAATTTTCCGCCGTACATAACTAATCAGGATTGTTGGAAGGTTTGTGGCTCCAAACTTTTCTCCTCAATATCATATACAGGGCGAGATAATGATAATTGCCACCTGGATTATCTCAAAAACTAAATCGGAACTAAAGCGGATATGACTGCTGATGCAGCAGTCATATCCGCTTTCCATTCGCATTAGGTTTCAAGATCATTTCAAGGTCAACTTATTTTTTTTTTCAAATAGAAACATATATTTTTCATTGCCGATTCTTAATCTACAACTTAAAATAAATAACTTTTATTTGAAACGTTTTTTTCTCCTCCGATTGTTTTGTGACTTCATTACTGACAAAACAATCTCAATTAAACGTAAAGACAATTATATTATTAATAATGATACAGGAGAATTGCAGCTTAATTACAAGAAAATTGTAATTAACAACAAATATGCAATTAAGCTGCCATTATCGTGTAATATTATTAAAAAAATAATTATCTTTAATTTTAATTGAGATTGTTTTTCGCTAATAAGGTCACAAAATAAACCGCGGAGAAAAAAACGGTTCAAATAATAGTTATTTATTTTTAGTGCCTCACCCTGCAGATTAGTAATGAAAACTGAGAAGAATCCGTGATACTTCGTATACGTTCAATATAGAATCTGAACAATAAAATTGATTTGTCAAACACATGGAGAGATTTATATCCATAACTAGCGGTACCCGCCCTGCGTTCCAATGACGTTTTTATGTCATTGCAATATAATATAATTTTTGTAATTATTTGAAATATTAGGAAAAACGTTGTTAATCAATTCGTGTGTTGTTGCTGTGTTTGTACAGAAGCTTGTTGACAACGTGTTACGTTGTATGGATACATCAATTGTCATTTTCGCATTTCCAATATCCAGCAATTTTTTTTTCGAAATGTTCAGCCGATGTATCATGTTGTAGTTGTATACGTATATTGATTTTCAAAGTCAATTTATGAACGTGTCGCCAAAGAAATGATGATTTCAGGCATTAATTTCATCAGTACATGTTAAAGTGGTAGAGTTTGTCTAAAATCAGCAGACAATAAAATTAGTGCTCGGCCGAAGATCTGCTCATTTCCTTTTAAATCTTTTAGTGTACGACGAGGCGCTTCCAATGCTTTTTTGCGCGCCATAGTACATTCGTCCCATATAATGCGTTTACATGAGTTTTTTCCCATTCCTGAATTTTTTGTTATATTGCATGTTGACGTCTCATTGTCAGTGATTTGCATAATGAACGGCAATTTTAGAGCTGAATGCGCCGTTCTGCGACTATCCAAAAGAGTTGCTGCGATTCCAGATGATGCGATAGCCAGTACAATATCGTTTCTTGATCGTATTGTTGCCAAAGTAATTGAAATGAGAATTGAAATGAGGTATAGGAACTGAGTTCCTATACCATTCATCCGACTGAGATGAAAATTTGGTGAGTTGCAGTGCACATGCTCGCGAAGGTTTCTGCATTACCAGAATAACCTTATGGGAGTCCGAGAGACTTGAACCGCTTTTTATCTAAAACCGCATAATTTCTTAACGGTAGTGTTTGAAAATTCGATCTTTATATGAGCGATAGCTCCATTTCTTAGTCATAAGTTGGTACCGTTATTATTTCAATAAAATCAAAACTTAAAAAAATATGGCGCTTTTAATTCGATTATCATTTTGGTGGTATACTTCATTTGATAGCTGTAAAATTAATCTCTATTTTTAATAAATAGTTAAAAGTTAATTTTGTTTTGTCCTGTATGTGATTAATTTAACATTTGCTGTCAAATAAAATATTTCACCAATACAAAAAGCGAAATAAAAGACACGCATTTGTTTTAAATATATATGAGGCCACGGGAAATCGGTCATCAAACTGTCGACCCCTCTTCGACTTTGACAACAATGTTTTACCTCATAGTACTTAATAGAAAGAGCAAGTCATGAAATTTTTAGATTTTGTTTTGAGTTATAAATTTTTTAAAATTCCGAAAAAAAAATTCAAATGCAAATAACTCAAGAACAAAATATTTTTAGTAATGTTATAAATGCATCAAACTAAGCGTCCCGAACTGCTTTTTGAGAAAAGAATATCAAAACAGTTATTTACAAATTTCTCTATGTTTTTTTTTGGAAAAATTAAAAAAAAAACATCAAGCATGACGTTACCGATATTTTTTCAATTTTTTTCCCGAATTCCTCTTGCGATTTCGAAAAAATCTAGACTAGTTTCATAGTAGAATCTCTTGCGATTTCGCAAAAATCTAGACTAGTTTCATAGTAGAATCTCTTGCGATTTCGTAAAAATCTAGACTAGTTTCATAGTAGAATCTCTTGCGATTTCGAAAAAATCCGGACTAGTTTCATAGTAGAATCTCGATATTTACTATTCTTTTCAATATTTTTAAAATTATGGGAATATCGAAATTTCAATGAAAGTCAATTAATATAGTAACAGATTGAGATAGAAACCATTTATTCTTGACAATAATAATTTTATTCATGTTTTTATTCAATTATTGGTTGAAGATTTTGAATGATTCAAATTTTTCTGAAGATGAATAAATTTTGACGAGATTTTTATTATTCATACTTAATCGTTATATCATACTCGACCATGCATATCCACCTTCTTCTATTTGCTTTATCATGAATGCATAATTCCTGTGCATAACCTGTGCATATCCATATGAAAATTGACGTGTTTGAAAATGTGGCTTGCCAGCGGCAGCCGCTTCGCCCTTTTGGGCATCATGTACTGGGCGCCCTCACTTATTCACGAGTTCGAATGAGCATCGAAACCCAACAATTTACCAAATATCATGGTCAAGTTTTTACCTCAAGAGGATTACGAAGCTGGGAAGTACGTTTGGAATCACGCTTCAAAAAAACCAAAAGGATACCAGAAACACAACAAATACATTGCATAATCCCCGGAAATAATGAAGATCTCAATGTAAACAAATTTTCATCTTCCGACAATTTTGAATCTCTCAAAATCTTAAAACCATAAATTCGCGGATAACATTATTATTCTCAAGAATAAATGGTGTCTATCTCATTCTCTTACTATATTGGTCGACTTTAATTGAAATTTAGATTTTCGCAAAATTTTCAAAATATTGAAAAAAAATAGTAAATGTCGACATTCCCCGATGAAACGCCTAGACTTTTTAGAAATCGCAAGAGGAATTCGGAAAAATTGAAAAAAATCGTTAACGTCATACTTTTTGATTTTATAAAAAAAAAAAACATCGAGAAATTTGTAAATAATTGTTTCGTTATTCTTTTCTCAAAAAGTAGTTCAGGACGCATAATTTGACGCACTTATAACATTACTAAAAGTGTCTTGTTCTAGAATTATTTGCATTTGATTTTTTTTTTGGAATTTTCAAAAATTCACAACCCAAAAAAAAATGGCGGAAAAAATCTAAAAATTTCACAACTTGCTCTTTTCATTAAGTACTACATTGAGAAAAAATTTTGATCAAAATCGAAGAGGGGTTTGCAGTCTGATGGCCAATCTCCCGTGGAATACCTCATATATAAATATACAGGGTGGGGCATCGAAAGTGACCAGGGCGTTTCACATGGAAACGAAGCGAGATATCGAAAATTGTTTCAGACAAACATTGTAGGTTATCGAGGGAGGAAAAATATGGCGTAAATGAATTCTCCCCTGACTGGAAGCATTAAGGTTATTTGGTGGTCAACCTTGCTTTTTCAAATAGGATGGTAAATTTGTTTTGCCGGAAATCGAAAGAGTGTTCAATTTCGGGTATAAAAGTACTAAAGTAATGATTTTGGATCAAGATCTACCCGCATTGCTTGAAGATGTGCCCATTGGAGACCGATTGAGTATGTGGTATCAACACGATGGTTGTCTAGCCCATTACGCGCTAACAGCTCGAGAAATATTGGATCGAGATTATCCCGGTCGCTGGAGAGGAAGTAGAGGATCGGTCAACTGGCCTGCGTGATCTCCGGATTTTACTCCGTTAGATTTTTTTTTATGGGGATACGTTAAAGACAACGTGTATCAGGAGGTGCCGACTACACCTGAAAATATGAGGGAAAGAATAATTGCTGCATGCGCGAGTGTACGTGACGAAATGTTTCTTAAACTTCAGCGTACTTTCGTGAACCGCTTTCAAAAGTGTATCGATGTCAATGACCATCATTTCGAACACTTGCTGGATTACAATTGTAAGTACACTCTAAATAATGTACTCATAACCTAACAATTTTAGGACATTTGTGTAGTAGTACTTTTATACCCGAAATTCAACACACTTTTTCGAGTTCCGGCAAAAAAAGTTTACCATGCTATTTGAAAACGCAAAGTTGACCACCAAATAACCTTAACACTTGTATTCAGGGGACAATTCATTTACGTCATCTTTTGTCCCCTTCGATATCCTACAACGTTTGTCTGAAACAATTTTCGATATCTCGCTTCATTTTCATATGAAACGCCCTGGTCACTTTGGATATCCCACCCTATATAATACCGAGTCGACCGAGTCGGTAAAACAAATGATTGTGTTTTATTTCGCTTGTCATGTTCATGGCATACCTTGACAGCTGTCAGATCAATCTCTATATATGGATATACATAAATGTTAATTTTGTTTTGCCCCGTAAGGGTTTATTTTTGTAAATAAAATTATTCTACTAATTCAGTAATCTTCGCGGGAGTGCGGACTACAGCTCACCAAATTTGTATCGCTATCGGACGAATAGTATAGAAACGTCAGATGCAGGACAAGCAAACAAACAAATATTCTTCCATTTTTATATACAGGGCGAGTGGTATAAGGTATAGCAGAATTTATTCTGAGGTAGATGGGACCATTACAATCAAAAGTTGCAAATATACATTAGGGATATTTTCAATAGTTTACGAGCTATACATTTTTAAAGTTGGTCTAATCAGAGCGCGCCGAGAAGCCTTGGAGCCACCCGCTGTCCGCCCTAGCCGTAGAGATAACGCAATGTATCAATCATTGGCTGCCCGTGCTCGCCGCCCCGCTCCCTCGTCACCCCGCGCCAAGACTTTCGTCTCTATGGTCAACAAACTCGTGAATTAGTACAGAATATCTAAACTCAAAAATGGCGGAGAAAAGGCACAAGGAAATTTTGTTGGTTTATTGGTTTGGTCGTATCATAAATAAATTACTAAAAATCTGTCGCAATCAATAATGTATTAAAAGAAGAATCATGCTGGACGTACGTCCACGGCCAAATAATTACAACGGAATCTTATTATGAGAGAAATAATAAAGCCATTACAACGAATTTTTTTTAATTTTATTTTGTGTTTTTTTAGTATTAACCAGCAGTATCAATGTACCATATTTATAACAGTTCAACATTATTTGCGGAATGTGAAATTTTTTAATTCATACTGCAAAGTGCGTAGAGCAAAATAAAAAACCTAGTTTTAATATCTTTATTAATTTCTTTGTAATAAAATCTTAAAGAATTAAAGAAAGAATTAAAAAAAATTGTAATGATTAAATATTCTCCTATAGAAAATACATAAAGTATAGTGGAACACTATGTTTGTAGCGGCTAAGTATTTCACGTTCTCGTAATTCTCTAAAATCTGATAAATACGATGTACTACTTCGCGATCCATTCGCGTTTTCGTTCTGAAAACTTTGTTCCCAATAAAATTGCGACCTTTCCGTAAAGGCTGCAACTTCATTATTGCTACATATTTCTCATAATGAAAATTTGAATCGAGGTTTATAGCTTTGTGACACAACACTTATTATTAGATGCCACGAAATTATTTCATGGTAAGAAAACGCTATCGTTTGTGAATACGATTCACTACTTCTACGAAATAATTTCGTAGCATCTAATAATAAGTGTTGTGTCACGAAGCTATAAATCTAGATTCAAATTTTCATTATGAGAAATATGTAGCAATAATCAACTTGCAGCTTTTACGGAAAGATCGCAATTTTATTGGTCACAAATTTTTCAGAACGAAAACGCGAATGGATCGCGAAGTAGTACATCGTATTTATCAAATTTTAGAGAATTACGAGAACGTGAAATACTTAGCCGCTACAAACATAGTTTTCCACCACACTTTATGTATTTTCTATAGGAGAGTATTTAATCATTACAATTTTTTTAAATTCTTTCTTTAATTCTTTAAGATTTTATTACAAAGAAATTAATAAAGATATTAAAACCAGGGTTTTGATTTTGTTCTATGCACTTTGCAGTGTGAATTAAACAATTTCACATTCCGCAAATAATGTTGAACTGTTATAAATATGGTACATTGATATTGCTGGTTAATACTAAAAAACACACAAAATAAAATTTTTAAAAATTCGTTTTAATGGCTTTATTATTTCTCTCGTAATAAGATTCCGTTGTGATTATTTGGCCGTGGACGTACGCCCGGCATGGTTCTTCTTTTAATACATTATTGATTGCGACAGATTTTTAGTAATTTATTTATGATACGACCAAACCAATAAACCAACAAAATTTCCTTTTTTTTTCTCCGCCATTTTTAAGTTTAGATATCCTGTACTAATTCACGAGTTTGTTGACCATAGAGACGAAAGTCTTGACGCGGGGTGACGGGGGTGCGGGGTGGCGAGCGCGAGCAGCCAATGATTGATACATTGCACTGTCTCTACGGCTAGGGCGGAGAGCGGGCGGCTCCAACGCTTCTCGGCGCGCTCTGATTAGCCCATCTTTAAAAATTTATATCTCGTAAACTATTGAAAATATCCCTAATGTATATTTGCAACTTTTGTTTGTAATGGTCCCATTTATCTCAGAATAAATTCTGATATACTTTATCCGATTCGCCCTGTATAAGCGGATACTGCCTGAGGTGCACAAGGAATCGAAGTTAAAATTCGGTTTAGGAATATACTAAATGATATAAACATTATACATGACGTATGGAACTGACAACAATGATATTTTGGGGCTTTAAATATCACTATCCGAACGTCAGGTACAGTTATACTTTCTGCACTACTTTCAATTAAATGAAGCAGAAAGTATATAATTATGGTACTATATCTATCACAACTTCGAATAGATTTTACACTGTAACGATTTTACCTTGAAACCCGGAGACTAGAGGTTATCTGGAGTGTTTTAACGTAATAATGGACCGCTAAATTTCAGCGGATGAAGTTTAACGAACATGTGAACAGATTAAATTTCGAAACTTGTCATGCACTGATGGGTTGTCTCAGACTATGCAACCTTTAATACCACTTATTCTTATGCTAGTAAGTGAAAGCTCTCGGATAAATACATAAATTCAGCTATTGTAAGGGTGAAAGGACAATAATTTAGAAAAAAATATTATTTTTTTCGTATGTTGAGTTTCGTGGAAGATTGTTTCAGCGGGATAATATGATTTCCTTTAAATATAAAACTTCTGTTTAAAAATCAACAGCCTGGATTGATGTGCAAGTTCATGCTTATTCCGTTATGCATCAACTACGCATTGAACTCTCAATTAAGCGTCAAGTCATCATTTTATTTTTTAACCAAATCTGCAGCTGTATGTGAGGAGACCATTTATATCGTGCACGACTCGATTCTTGTGTAAAAACCAGCCCATTAAAATGGTACTGGAAAGTTTGTTACATTCCACTTACCAGCAAGATAGGCGACAATTGCGGTTAGCGCAACAGCCAATAGAATTAGAGCGACGGAGAAGCACTTCCATGAGCATCGGTGCTGGCATCGTTTATCAATGTGAAAACGTGACGGTGAGTATGGAGAGTAGTGCGGCACAACGGTAGCTCTCAAAGGAAACCCGGGCATCACTAGGGGTTGACCCTGAACACTGGTGAGTCCGGTGCCACCGCTGGGGGTTCCCATTGCATTGCCTAGTGACCCAACTGTTACCTGCTGCTGCGGAGGTGGTAGCCTGCAAGCATCGAAGGTGAAAGCAAATAATTAATAAGAGTATTGGTATTTCACATTAGATATGTAACACATAATAAACTATAATCTCGATATAGCAAAACAGTGGTAGAACCGGCTCGGCGCCGCACTTGCATGGATCGGAGGGATACATTAACTCTGTCCAACTAATCGAGTAGCTACTGGTACCGCCACAGGTTTAGTACTTCTTCTACCATACACCAAACCGACCAATATTCCCCTCCAAACGAGAACGACAACTGAAATTAATGGTCTTTCAATTGCGATCCTTATGATATGATAATGGATACAAAAATGAGAACTGGGATAAGATATTATAACTCAATAAGGTCGATGACAGCCATTCGTTATCTCTAAGTTTGAGGCCGTAGATCCTTTTTAGTATCGTGTGCCAACAAAATCTTTTAATTAAACTGTCCAACAGTTTAGCACTGTTTCATGCCAAAACACCACGACAAAATTAATTTAGACCGCAATTAAAAGTAATCCAATTAGGGATACTCTGAATTTATGCTGTCTTTGATTGATTGACTGTGCTAAGTCGCAAGTGACTAGAAGAAAACGTGCTGCCATATACGGGGGTCGTTTGAGAAGTTCGTGCGTAAATAAAAAGTACTTAAGGTTTTGGGATAAACCTTTTTTATTTTTCAACATCGTCTCCTTTTAGGCTTATACACTTCATCCAGCGCGGCTCTAGTTTGTTGATAGCTTCCGAATGCCCTTTCAGAATTGTCCAAGTCTGAAAAATAGCCATTGGTTTGTGCAATCACCTCCTCGTTTAAATAAAATCTTTTTCCGCCAGCCATTTCTTCATATTGGGGAACAAATAATATTCCGAGGGAGCCAAATCTGAAGAATAGGGGGCTGTGAAACGAGTTGAAATCGTGCTTCCATTAATTTTGCGGTCACAACTGCTGAGGCATGAGCTAGTGCGTTGTCGTGATGGAAAAGGATTTTTTTTGGGGCAATCGTGGACGTTTTGCTTGCAGCTCGGTTTTCAAATGGTCCAATAACGATGAATAATATGCACCTGCAATAGTTTTATCCATTTCCAGATAGTCGATGAGGATTATTCCTTGCGATTCCCGAAAGACAGCCGCCATAACCTTCCCGGCCGTAGGAACGGTCTTCGCCTTTTTTAGTGCTGATTCCCCCTTGCCAACCCATTGTTTAGATTGTTCTTTGATCATAGGGTGGATGTTACCAATGATTTCTGGAGCAGTGGTCTCAACAGCATGTCCAGAACGTTCAGCCCCTCTTGTGCCCATATGGCCACACCGAAAATTTTGAAATCACCTATTAACTGTTCTAATCGAAGGTGCACAGTCACCACAATGTTTATCAAGCAAAGGCAAACGCCTGAGGCGTTTGGCCTTTTGTAAAGTAATATTTAATCAACACAGGAAGATCTTTTTCGGCCATTTTTTTAGTCACTCGACTTCCTCGATTCAAACGAATGCCAAACACAAAGAAATAGACCGATCCGGCTGAAACTTGGTGTGATTTCTTCCAATAGATGCTACTAACTGAAAATAACCTCGATACGCACCAGTAGTGCCATTTCTTTGACTTTGCACGGACTTTTTAAACGACACTCGTACTGGGGAGAGCCACAGAGGGCCTAGTGCCAAATAACTGTTGTTCGAAGATATCGCTGCGGTCTCGGTAGTACCATGGTCATTTGAGACGAAGTACCTTGCGGAAAAATATGTTCCATGTATGGTATAAATCTCGCGGAGGGCCAGACTCGTAGGCATATACATATAAGAGAGGCTAAATGTCACGTTGGAGTAGATGGAATAGTGGAGTCGGTTGAACGAGGGAGAGCGGAACAGTGTGAGAAATGCTATAAGCTCCGTGAGTACCAATGAAGAGAGCCCCCTACAAGTCCATACGAACCACGGAGAAAAGAGATTCGCATGATTATATCGCGACTCTCGCACCCTAGAGAGTCCACTAGAGTTTCGCAGGGAGAGCTATACGTGTCGGCCAATAATGAGGGTTCGGCGAAGGGGGAATGGTTGATCTGCTCGACTAACGGGTACATCCATCTATGTCACCAGTTTTTATGATCGTCATCGTCGATATTTATGGTGAAAGCAGCTCAGCATTTGCGCTACGAATTCAGAAAGAGAGAGGGGGGAGGGAGAGGGGGGAGAGAGAGAGAGAGAGAGAGAGAGAGAGAGCAGCCAGACTAGAGGTGTTTTGTAATGAAAATACAAGATTGTACTTTCATGACAAGTATAAAAACTAAAATAAACTTTATTGCTACTGGCATAATCTCTTGTACGAACTCTCGACCTCTACACATGGACCTCAACAATTGACTTCGTAGACATAGCATTTGTTCATAAAACAGCCAGAGCCTTTTAGTTGCAATGGACCGCAGTTAAATGTGCGATAATTTCGTAGCAAGAACTCTGACGTGTTGAGAGATGTCTGCAGTTTTCAGAAGGCGCACGTGTTTCCGATCTTCCTGGTTCGATTCGATCTTTTAGAATGGGCAACAGAATCGCGATGAAGTTTTTCAAGCTCGGCAGCGAAACCATGTCGAAGCTATTAATATGTTCGACCAAAATTGAATTTTTCTATTTTCAGAGACGGAAAATACCTATTAACGAAGTCCTGAAGCTAAATAAGATGTAGGCCTATACATTTTATGTTGATACCATTGTCTTCAACAAAACCAAGTTGTTGTCCATACAAGTATTGATATCGTTATATATGCCTGATTTTGACTGAAAACGCACCATTATATCTTATAAACGTTGGCTCAATTATATTCTTAATTTTTCGGGGATTGTCAACAATTATTACGGTTGCGGGTGAATATCTGCAAATAGTAGCCGAAATGTTTCTACTTCTGCACTCTCCCGTCTACAAATGATTAATTATGCGGGCTTTGCAAAAAGTGTATAAGCAACATACGATAATAGGAAGAACGAAAACAGAGGAATAAAAAAAGCACTTTGTTAATAATGAAAAAAAACGCGTTTAACATAAAAGTAACGCAAAATGGTTGTTGATCTGATTTTTCATTACTATTATAGCAAACAGGCATTGCACATATTTTTTTCCTTTTGTATACATATTCACTGAAAAACAAGAGGTGCTGCTATATCTCAGATGTAATGTTATTTGCTATAATGTTGTGCCCCGAATATAATCATAAACCATTGTTCAACTGTAACACCTGGCAACAGATAGGAAAGCATTCCAAAATCATAGGACGGAAGTGATCAGCACTTTTTGTCGAGCTCAGAATTTTGGAGGTGACTTTGGCCAGCACGCGCTGCTGACGAGGAAAGGATGCACCCAAAGCAGGCGCGTGGGAGAAAATATGGCGAAATATCGAAGCCTCGACTAATAAATCGACACTCCAATTAATCAGTCAGTAACATCAAGAGTAATAAGTCGTCGGTCTAGAACCCAAGAGGGGAGGTCTCAAGGCATTAGTTTTCATTAACTGTAACTCTAATCTTTGTCTTATTTGCGATTTGTGGAGTGATATCACGTCTGTTTGCAAATTACTTCTTATATATGAATCAAGGTGAAAGCTTCCAATACATTATTATTTACTGTTGATGTCGTTCTCCGGGAATACTTACGCGTTTCAATTTAACATAAAAATTACGTATTAATCTATTCCATAACATCACCCCCACACCCAAAAATGAATATATTTACAATTTTAGAATCTATTCGATCTTCAGTTATTAACAAATGGCAACGAAGTGTCAGTTGTCACCACGGTCTTATATACAGGTCTGGAAACGACGGTCACATTGCATAAGCAGAAAGTGGGCTGCTTACTGCCCAAGCTTTTTATTCTCATTGCTGCCACTGTGCGGTGCTGTGATCGGGGGATATTGCGAGACTAACCTAAACCATACAGTGCTCTCTTCTCCGCATTTCGTGTAAAATCAGTGTACAAATTTTTAAAAAATTCTCACTGATAAATGGATCGCGTAGAAACGACGAAACCCTGCGTTTTACCTCACTGCAAAACAGGGTACAAATCGATTAAAACTCCTATATCATTATACTCGTATATCATAAATAAAATTTCAATTTATAAATTCGATTATGCAAATGAATCAAAATAATAATGTAAGAAATTGGGAAAAGTATTCAATTATTATTTAATTGGTCATACTGAAGTTCTTATCTGAAATACTACATTGAAAACGAAAAGAAAACCCATCTATTTTACGCTACAAGAATCAAATAATGTCGATGTGTTGGCTCAGCAGTGACCAATACAGCAAATTATAATGAATTAAATGAATAATGAACCAATCGAACAAGCCGCCAAGCCTAATTAAATCTCAAGAGCGGCTGTAAGTTAAATATTAGAAAACTATTATATTTACTTTGATGATTTCGGTACATGACAAATTTGTTCTTCTTTTTAAATTTGTATAGGAGGCATTCCACGCCAGATCGGACAACATTTAGCTTTTGCAACTCCGATTTTTTTGAAAATATTGTATGTTCCAGTATTGTTGAAAGAGGCCTCCATGATTTTTTTTCAATTTTCTTTGTCGAATCGTTTTCAAGATATATCGATTTTTTCAAAAATTACGTCATTTTTTTAAACGTCCATAACTTTACGTAAAATGGGCCAAATTGGGCGTTTTTTTTGTTTGAAAATTTGCTTTTTATACAAAATATTGAACAAATTTTTCAAACCGTATTTATATAAGATTATCAAGTTTCAAACATAAATTATTGATTTACAAAAAACACGTACCGATCGGTTGTCTTGATTTCGTACAATATCGTTTCTCATATATCATGACTCTTTGGCCCGAATATAATCTTCGTTAGAGAAGAATTGAGCATAAATATACGGCAAATAATTCGGTTTTATTGCCAGACGGAGAAGGCACTTTGAGATTTAAAGCAGTTTTTTCATCTGTTGCATCTCGAATTTATACAATATTTAAACGGGTAAGAAAATAAATGCTATTCGGCGATTCGCCTCGATCGGTTTCTTGAAATCAACCTGTGAACTAATTCGATACATTGGGAATAATCCCTATGTGTCGAAGAATTCTAATTAGTAGTTCCTGTGCATATAGTCCAGTCATTCTGTCGTCGAAAACCCTCGTAATCTAAAAAAATAAACAATGCAATGCGTGCGAATAATTAATACATAACCAGATGTTATACAAATAAAAAGAAAGAAAGAAAAAATATTTCAAGTCTCGGAAATTCGAACTCAATCCGTGCGAAATAGGAGTCAATCACGCTACCGATGTCGCCATGAGAACGTTATGTATAATGATAGTTTTTAAATATTTAAGTAATCACTACCGCGGTCTTATATATAAGACCGTCGTAGAGACATATGGCTGTCGCTTTCGCACACGATAATCGCTTTCCTATGCGCACCATGCGGCCGAAAATTGAAGTCAAAACTGGACGCTAAGCGACCGTTCTCCTACTACCGTCGTTTCCAGACCTATATATAAGACCGTGGTTGTCACGATGCCTTACCACATATAGATACAGCGTAGGCATATCCAGCAGTATAAACGTGGTCATGAAAATCCACATATTAACTCTCTTATTCCCACTAGTTTACCATCAAATTCTTGATAAACAGGGTTTTTCGAACTAGCTGAATTGTCCCATTCTTTTATGACTGCTATCATATCACACCTCAAGAATAGGACTGTGACACGTCCGATTGTCAGACAAGTCAGAATGTCACTGTTGTGGCCTCGCGAAAAATGCTCGCATTTCACATCTGGCCACAACGACGCCGCTGCCTCGCGGAATGTGTTCCCGGGGTAGCGGAAATCGTGTCTCCAACGGATGTGCACGCGCGGCATCGGCAGCAGCATACCGTGGGATCCGCCGACCTTTGCTATCACACCACAACCGCGGAAACAACGTGGGGATACACCGACTTTCCCCCACCGCAGGATCTGAGGACCTCGAGGTGCGAATTCTATCGCCTCGGAGTTACTCTCGTGATTGCACCCATCAGGGCTTAATTGTCTTAGATAATCACGAGCAACCTCCGGGGAGTCACGACGGCGATAGAATTTAGACTGGAAGAAGTCCCGGAGTTAAAGAATTTGCCCCGCGTAAACCGCGGTCTCTGTGCGGCTCTTGCAGCACCGTTGTGACCGGAATAAATCTCCTCGTTAAACAGACACGCGTTAAAACCATTCTCGCGAGAAATACGACCACAATTACAAGTTAATAATCAATAATAAAACTATAAAATAATAATCAAGTAGAGTACATTAAGTGTTAATATAAGTAAAATTAAGTGCGCCGACGATCAGCGAGGGGTCGCGATCCCAAAAATTGTACCACCCTGTACAGCCGAGGCTCATCAAGGAGTAAGTCTTACAGTTCTAATAAATATAATATCATTCGTATTGTGTTTTCAATATTCTCTTCGCAAAGTTTCCTTCCATAACCCTAGTCGTCACACGAAACACCAAGGTAAGGAATCAATTGATACATATATCGGGCCCGTATGGGACGTGCGAGGACCCCCGTCCCTCCGACGGCAAATACACGCTACCTAATTTGACCGCATTTAAATCCAATAACATTCAGTATTATAATTTCTCAATAAAATATACGCGAGTGCCGTATTGCACCCTGGTGGCAGCACATAAATTATTAAATTATCAGACCCTTGTCGGATTCTGCACAAGCTGATCCGTAACATCACTGTTCTATTCATGAGGTGCGATATGTACACTTCAAAGAGACTAAAATCTAATGCTCAAGTAATTAAATGATTAATCAACAACCGTGATATTGACTAATGACTGTGACGAGGCGTTATACTCCTCGCAATCGCGGAAATCGAAATATTCGGAAGAATATTAAAGCGAGATAGAGAAAGCAGAGTCGCGTCATCTCGCACCCGTGGTCAACCAAAATTGTGCTCTAGCACATACGCTGCCGAGAAACTTCGTGATTTACAGAGACACGAGGTCGCGGGAAGTAAACATTGCCGGCCATACGCGAGAGACGACGCCCGGCGAACGAGGGAGAGAGAGGGATGGCTGTGCCGGCGATCGAGAGTCGATCGTCGCTAGGACCTCCTTCCCCTTTCCCCCCGATAGGACCACGACGAAGCCGGCGAGCGAAGAGAGCGAAGAGTAGTGTGATCTCGATCACGAGCCGAAATTGTAGAAGAGCAGAAAGCGAATAGTTAGAGGAGGATAATTATAGAGAGAGCGAGACAGTGAGTGAGTGAGAGCGTAGTATAGCGGAGTGAGCGTGAGAGAGAAGCGAGAGAGAACAACCGAAGAACGCTGAGCGGCGGGAGCAAAGGATATCGGCGAATAAAAAGGTAGGCGCACGCAGGTGCAATACTTTCTTTGCCGGTACGAGCACGCGTACCGTCGAACGCGTGGGAGTAGGTCGTGCTTATTTCGTAACGCGTTCCGTAACACGTATTTAGCCGTCCCTACCGGCGTCTCCGGAGGATAGGGCTATCTCACTCTGAGATGTTGATGTGAAATAAATTGTTTCTTGAGCGTGATTGACACGCAGATAATTATTATATCGTAAGACTGTAATTGATGAGTAAGGTCCAACCCGTGGATCGGAATAATAAATAAGTCATTGTTAATATTTTAGAAACGTCTACTCACACGTTAATTTCGGATATTTGATTAAATTATCGTAATCGATGCTTGTCCTTCGACCCTACCATTCCCTGAGTATTTGGCGCCAGGTGTTGATACAAGCACCTGGCGCCCAATCAGAAATTGCATAAAGAAGTGAATGGTAAAAGAAAATTGTTGGGGCGTCATTACAGATTTTGGGCTGGTAGCTCTTCTCGACTTTGGCGAAATTTAGTCGAAGAGAGCTCGTCACATGACATATAGATATTTTATTGTCAAACATAATATGGCCAAAGCTAGTGCTAAGTAGGTAACAAACTTTTTCATACCGTAGAACTGGACGGAATATTATTGATTCACTGCTTCAAAGCATTTCCACATTCTCAAAATCGTTGGTATACATTTTCTTTATTTCTATATTAATCTGTCTTGGACACATGGGTGTAAATAACTGTAATTATCTCAAGTTTACATACGAGGTTTTTAAAGACTCGTCAAGGCTGAATGTACTAAAGTCAAACGAAACCTAAATTAGACAGAAAAGGAAAACAAATACTTGGCTCGATATAAATTGCATGCAATGTAGTCGTTCAGTTTGGGATGTTAAGCACGGGAAAGCTAGAATTCGTATCGTGACACTCACTCCCTCTAGAATATGAAAAGGCGGTTACAAGGTTCGTGAAACCGCACAAACTAGACATAAGGTAGATAGCTAAGCGTCGACTTCTCGTATCACCAAGTCTTTAGAGTCAGTCTGAACTGCGTCTTAAAAAATTGAGCACGTTATGTTGAACTAGTCAATCGATCTCGTCATATATTTCTCCCGTAGAAAAAAAATATCGAGAGTCTCATATATAATAATTTCGAGCTGTTAGGTAAATGTGAACTTTTCTCGCATTAGGGATAATTGTATAACGCGCGAAAGTCCTATGTGCGAGGATTTTTATTTATCTTCTATCCGTACTCCAACAGATCATTCATTATTGGGAGTGTGCGACGACAAAGTTCTTCATGAGCGGCGCGACGGATCTAGAAACTCGTCTAGTTGATTATAGATTATTTTTTCCATTGGCGAAATATCGGCATATGCCGATAGCCGGTGGTGGTGGAAAATACCATCTTCTCGTGCGTTCCAGTTATCCATGATGATGTTTCGCGTTTGACAATGGGCGAGCAGTAACATAAGGAGGGTGAATTAAAGCCTTTCGTTGCTGGTTAACACTATTGTGGTCCTTAGCCCACGAAATTAGCTGGTCCTGTTACCTCGATTGCCCTCAGCAGCGTCGAGTAACAGACAAATAAAAATCAAAGGACACCAATATTACGCTAGAACCTATATACCAGTCTTATGAGATCTGATCCTAGAACATCGTGAAAGGGGGACTTCTCGGAATCTATCTCTGGAATTCTAAGGGCATGAAGAACGTTGGCGTGTCACAAGGCATATATTTCACTAATCTAATAAAATACAACATTTTTTTCCGAGACCTCAGAAAAACTTATACGTCAAACTCATATTTATATCGTACGTACGATACTCGGCCCTAAAATAATACCATATATCTCTGCCGCATAATTATTTGACAGTTTTACCAGATTGCTCCCCTCTGGCTGGTTAGTATAAAGGCCTTCGGAGAAAACAAGCTATTTCAACGGCTCTTTTCGGTCTGTTCCATTCGGAAGCCTATTAGTCGGTTGGCTGGACAGTTGTTGTCTCTGTCCGCGAAATGATCGAGAGGTCATATGATGGATCTATACATTCTTCGAATTGTTGCGATGCAGCAGTGTGCGCGCTCTCTTATACGTTACATAGATCATGAGGGTAAATTCTCACGGAATGTATTATATCGCAATAGCTATTTGGTAGGGGGGGGGGGGGTCTACATATATAGCGGAAAGGGGGGTTGCCCCGGCCAGTTTTCTATTTTTATAAGTACGCGGCAAATTAAGGGTGGATAATTAATCGGAAATGCACGAATGTGATAACCTGTTTCGGCGATACCGAAAAGGAATTCGAATGCGCCGCTCAAAGTCATTTATGATCGATAGAGGAGCTCTAGTCGATCGATGTCCCTCGACGTTCCCCCTCCTCCTTGTCTTGCCGGCTCGCCTCGTGCCGGACCGGAACCGGCTCCTCGGCCATTCTCTCACGAGAGCTCTAACAGTCTAGAAGTGTTGTCGCGAGTTTTCAGTTTTGTGTAAAATCTAGTATTCGACCCCGGCATTCGCAAGTTCTGTATATTCTCTCAAATCTCACGTGGTATCTCGACTCGGCATATAAACTCGGACTAATTCTCGAAAGTATAAGTGATCAGCTCAAACGACGATCGCGTCAAAGCGAGACGCGCTCTTTGTCTGTGTCGTAAGACTTAAATTCCAAATAAAATCGACGAGCATCAAGTGCGAACATTGTTTAACTTTTCTCACCATCACCTCTCCCGCTCACCAGATCCTCGCGCGAACATAACCAATATATATTTTAACAGAACATCGTACAAAAAATTATAAATTATCAAAAACTTGAACAAAATGTGAATCTTTAGTTTGAATTTGGTCTCTCAAGAAACATGGCGGGTAGCTCGGGCCACTGCGAAATTGAACAGTAAAATCGTTTTTTGGCGACACAAACGTCGCATGTGTAACACAAATCACCTGGATTTATATTTACAAATGCCTCATGAGCCCAGTCTTGACATTTTTGGCATTGGATCCAATCTTCGTCGAATGTTTCGCAACAAATGATACATTTGGTGTCTTTTTTTTGGCACGCGATTTCGATGCTGCTTTTTCTTTTGTGACGTTCCTTTTCTTCATCGCGATTTTTTGCTTCTTCTTTGGAACTATTGATTTCTCAATTAGCTCATTTTGGTAAGGAGATGATGTCAAAATCTCACTTCTTTGCGTTCGTGTTTTTCGAACGCTATTGGACGGAATTGAAAACTTCTTCTGACGGGTTGATATGGACGGGCATGTCGATGTTGTTGGGTGGTTATCGCGATCTTCGGGCAGTGCAATATCGGTCAAAGCAGAACACAAAAAGTTAAAGTCTGAGAAAATTTCCCGATTGAAGGGCACGATGCCTGTGCAGCGAAAGGCACTTTGGGCCGTTTCTAATTTGGTGACTTTATATAGCCTTGACATGGTCCTGTAGTGTGCTGCGAGGAATCATGTAACGTTCTGCAGCAGTTCTCTCAGAAGCCTTACATTCAAGAACTTCTTTTATCGCCCTTCTCATGTTTTCGCCACTTCAATTTCCTCGATTTGTTGTTCTCCCTTTGAACTTAGGCATTTTGTCACATGCTTACTAAAACAATGGACAAGTAATTGAAGCAAACCTTTTTTTATGAATTTCTGATAAGAAATAGGCATTCGAATGAATGGCCGGAGCTACCCGGTTCAATTTTAAACAAAATTATGGCTTTACCACTTAAATAAATATTAATTTTCCCAAACCAAAAATTGCTCGGAAGATATAATGCTTATACTAAATGTTTGCCAGGTAAAAAATATTATTACTTACGTTTTTTCGACGGTGCACTGTTTTCTACTTCGAGCGTAACGTGATCTTACAAAAATCAGTGTTGGCATTTTCACGACCGAACACAAAGACAAATTGAGCTCTAGTAGTCGCTCGTCTATGGTAGGACGCGAAAGAACACAAGACAACGAAGACATTCCTAGTAAAGACAAAGCGAGCATACATTTAGGACATGGCCGGGGCTACCCCCTTGCCCCTAAGTTAACGATATGGTTGGTATTGTAAAGTAGTTGATAATATAAAGGAGCTATAATTTGGAAGAAGCTGTTGTGACCTTATGAAGTTAAACTCTTGTATTGTAGGGACATAAATTAGCCCACACATACTCGCGATGATGTTTACTATAGAGTTTTTAATACGTTTTTGATGCAAAGAAAAGGCTCAAGCGATCGGACTTTTGCCGCCCATGGTGACCGGATCTTACTATGTTTTTCTGAACACGCATAATACTGATCTGGACCAATCTATAAATGTAATACTAGGCATATCTTTGCAAACAGTTAAGCAAGAAACCCATGCATCGTGTAGAATCTACCAAAATCGACCGAAGTATAATTTTACAAGAAATACAATATATATTATTACCAGATCGATGTTGTTCTATTATTTAGCTATTTTCCATAGTCTTTTGCATCGCCGGCAACTAACAATCAAAAGAAAACGGACCATGCGTATTTGGCCTGTAGATAAGCAATACCGATTCTGGATCAACGCGTGTTAGTGCACACGTACACGGCACACGTACACGCACACACATACACCGGACACTTCTCCAAGGTTCCCCGGCAGGGCGGGGGGGGGGGGGGGACCTCGAATATTCCAAGTCATCATTGGGGGGGGGGGGGGGGGGGATCTCTCGAATACATCACGTGGTCATGGGGGGGGGGGGGGGGGAGGTATCAGTTACACGATATTCGTTAATCGTATTGTTTATTTAATACCCGAGTGTTCGATACCTAACTTTTTCAGCGAAGAAAGTAATAAATTAGATGGGGGTAGAAGACGTGGTATGCGATTGACCAACGGATAAACAATTTTTTGGTTTGCGATATCTTTTGTCGGCTATCGTTTCTTTGATGCTTCGTACCAACGGTTGAATAATTTTTCTCAGGGAAGGGGGGAAACATGAATGGGGGTGGGGTTGTACGCAATGGGCACGCGGGTACCGATAATAAGCATATCGAAACGATTCTCATGATGAGATTAATAAACGAAATTATCGTTTTCTTCGATATCTCCTGCGCAGCTCCTCGAACGCTCTACATATTGGTGAGGTTTGCGAGCGTCCAATGTTTTTACATTTTTAATGTTCGATGTGTTACAACCCGTCGCTGTTACGTCACATCCAGAGCGGTACGAAATACTCTAGTTATAAACGAACAAATATATCTGGACTAGCGTAAGTTACTGTACATTTCACAGCTACTGCAACATATCCTTTGCTGAGAAAAGCGAACCGCGATAGTTGAGGTACCGGGTGACATTGTTTGCAAACGTTTTATCACAAACATTGACGATGGCGGTCAAAAATCTCCTTTTTTACACATTTCTGTACGAACGAAAGCAGCAGCTGCGTTACCAGTCGATCATATTATTATTATTATGAAGCTTTCTGAACATCTCTCTTATAAATAAGCGTGCGGGCAAAGGGTTTAGATCATTGTTTACTGTCCATACGCCGGAATAATATCTCACGTCGAATTGTTTTTTCGAATATCACGATGGAATCAAAAGAGTGTCAGAAATTGATTCGAATCGTGGAGAGGGCCTACGAATCTCTCAAAAACGAGTGCCCCATGCGCGATATTAAAAAATGACTGAAAAATGGATTTACAAACATTAGACTTTTCAGCAACTTGTTAAAAACCGCCACAACTCTGGGAGAGAAAAATCGTATTTCCGTGACAATGGGAATCCTCAAGGCCATAAACGCGAAAATAAAATTACTGCAAAAGGTCGGTACAGGTATTTCGCGAAGAAGTGACATAGTTAAGTTGGAAGATTCCATCACGGCTTTCGCATCAAGCATTCGTACCGGAATAGTGATAAATCTTGGACATAAAGATGTGAAGCGTTTTCTCGGTGATTCGAAAAATGTAATCATCAGAAGATTGAAGAACATTCTGTTAAAGGACAGCAGTGTCAAAGTGAACTGTGTTCTTGCTTGTAAATTTTCAATCAGCAAAAATGATGACGCCATCGAGGAGATTACATTTTTCAACACGCGAAACGAAGAAATGTACACGACGACGAATTTTAAGCAGCGGTACAACGGGTTAACGAACAAACTACTGGTGAAAGTTGAAGACTTTCAAGAAAAAGATTGGGGCTGGTTCATGGTTGAGATCATCAATTTAACAGTCAACATCAACAAGCATATGCCACTACGCGGAGGACTGTCTAGATTCGTCAAGCTTCCACGCGACATTAAAAACGAGAAATCACCTCATCTACACGAGTTTTTCATCGAAAAATCCGTCTAGATGAGGTGAGGGACTTAAAACATTTTATCGACCTGAAAAAAAAATTCACTCGTGTTTCGAAAAAAATACTCAAAACAAAAAAAAAATTATAAAAAAATTCCAGGCGATTCAGTATGAAAATACGCAACTTTTTGTATCCTTAACATTTTCTCTTAAATCCTATCATTCTTGGGTTATTTTGAATTTTTTTAAAATCATCGTTTTTAGCCAAAAATGGAATAACTTTCCGGAAAAAAATCGCAAACAATTTTTTAAAAATGGAAGATGGAGCTTCTGCATTCCCTTTGAAGGCTTTCATAGTAAACCAAATCCTTAGATTGTGCGCCTGATTCGCGATGGTCGAAAAAAGGCCTAAACACGGTCACGAACCAAAGTCCAACCAAAGGGTGGAAAAAGTCGAACAAATTATTTAAAAAAAGCAAACTGAAGGCTGATCTGTTTTCTTTAAAACGCCGCTTTGGAAAATCGAATATCTTTTTTTTTTGGCAGAGTTATCCAACTTTACGTGCGGCAAGAAATATCGACTGGTGTATCCAAACTTTTGAGCGGTAGTGTATTAACGAGAAAAGGTGTTCTCCCATATGATTACGTAGACAGTTGGGACAGACCCGACGAGACTGAATTACCGACTAAACAAAATTTGTATTCACAATTAAAGGGTCAAGACATATCGGACACCGAGCATTCTCATGCGCGTATCGTTTGGCAAATTTTCAATGTGCAAACTTTGGGGGAATATTCAGATCTCTACCTAAAACGGATGTTCTTCTTTTGGCGGACATTTTCGAAAATTTCCGTCGGAAATGTAAGATGACGTATGATCTAGATCCATTGCATTATAACACCGCTCCCGGGCTAGCGTTCGAGGCGGCGCTGAAATCTACGGGTGTCAAACTCGAGCTCTTGACAGATGTGGATATGCTAATGTTTTTAGAGAAAGGCATTCGCGGTAGATTATCGCACTGTTCGAAACGATACGCAAAAGCTAATAATCGTTACATGGGGCCAGAATTCGATCGAAGTAAGCCGGTAACATATCTTATATATTGCGATGTAAATAATTTGTATGGCGCGGCAATGAGTCAGTATTTGCCTACTGGCTCTTTCGAGTGGGTGGGAGAGGAAGAAGACTCGATAGATCCGCGCAACATTCCCGATGACAATGAAATGGGTATTCGAAGTCGACCCAGAGTATCTAGACATCTTGCATTATCGAAATTTAAAGCAATACATGAATTTGCGCCTAAAACTCGTTAAAGTTTACAAAACACTGAAATTTTGACAACAAACCCTAGCTGAAAAAATACATTGATTTGAATAACAACTTGAGAAAACATCCACCAACGATTTTCAAAAGGATTTCTACAAACTCATAAATAATGCGTTTTCGGTAAAACCATGGACAATGTAAGAAAACATCGCGATGTACGACTCGTTACTAAATGGGATGGCAGGTATGGAGCTCGAGCTCTGATCGCAAAACCGACATTTCCTAGCTGTACCATACTGGATGAGGATACTGTAATCATCGAATTGAGGTTTGTTAAATTTTACAAACCTATATTTTTGTATTCTTGATTTGGCAAAAACATACATCTATGACTTCCATTGTGATTATATAAAGCAAACGTTTGACGATCGAGCTAAACTAATGTACACTGATACAGATAGTTTACTCTATTACATAGAGACTCCTGATATATAATAAATCGTGAGACGTGATACTCATAAGTTCGATACATCCGATTATTCGCCAGACAATGCGTATGCTATGCTGTTAGTTAATAAAACAGTTTTGGGCCTAATGAAGGATGTAAATAACGGTGAAATTGTGCAGGAATTTATTGGATTAAGAGCGAAAATGTATAGTTTCAGAGTGCAAAACACGGTTAAAATGCGTGCGAAAGGCGTAAAGCAAGCTACGCTGAATACGATAAAGTTCGACTATTACAAATCATGTCTCTTCAACCATAAAATTATAATGAAAAATCAAAAATTAATTCGAAGCAAAAATCATAATGTCGAAATTGTGAATCAGATAAAAGTAGCTCTAAGTTGGAACGACGACAAACGAATAATATGCCCAAATGTGATTGATACGCTTCCGTGGGGCAGTCAATTATAAACTCAATTATTTGGTGTAAAACCTTTTTCGAAAACATGCTTGTACTTGCTCATTCGTACTTTATCGCCAACTTTTAATTTTATCTTTCGCGTTCGGTTAACTTTTGACTTTCGATAAAAGTGTAAGTAACGTCGCGGGCCTCATATTGATCGTACGATGCTTAGAATTATTATAATTGGTCATCGCATTGTTTAGTATAGCGATCCACTTGTACGATCTACGTAGGGAAAATTGTTTCCACATTTTATCTTTGATCGAGCGATTAAAACGTTCGCATATCAATGCTTTCATGTTACTGAAGGTGCAGTACAGGGTGATTGGAGTTCTGTAGAGTTGGAGTAGACTCTTGAATTCGTTGTTATAAAATTCTTTATCGCAATCAACGTGCGATTGTTTTGGGACGCGACCAAGTTTAAGAACCGACGCCATGGCACTCGACACGTCCTTGCCACTTTTCGTTTTCGTTGGTACGACCCAAGCATACTTTGAAAAAAACTGCGCGTACGCTGACATATCAACGACATCAGCAATTTTTCCGTGCTAGTTTATGAAGTTCATACGCTATCGTCTGTTTCTCCATGCTCCGACGCAATTAATCCAAGACGATCAGACAAAATTTGAGAATTACGTAAAGTCGATTTTACCAGAGCTTCGATCCGCGTTTGCAGTTTTTTCTTTATATCGTCCGTCACACTGGATTCGTGCGATCCCAGTCGCTCGTCCAAACGAACTATAAGCTCGGAGTTGCGGGCAACGAGTTTTTGTAGCGATGCGTGATTCGTTCGCTCGTGTTTCATGTGTTCTTGAAATTGCGATGCGAGGACTTGAAGCATCGATGCAGAACCATCGATACTATTTCGCAAGGCAGATGTAATGGCGCAAATAAGTTTAAATTCTTCCTCAATAGCAGCATGCATGACTCGCACAGAAACAGCATCGTGTTCTCCGACGGGGGCGCCTAAATTACACAATCTTCGATTGTCCATATCGTATTGACCATCGGCGATGATTTTAAAGCCGTCTCCGGGAGGACCTCGGCTACAAGCGGTATCACTATTCCGGCTCCTTTGCAAATGATGCCCAAACACATCAACGCTCATTTTGACGTTTGCGATAAGACTGCACTCGAATACTCGTTAGCCAACATTAATAAATCATTCCAGCTTCGCGTAGTTCTTCGATAATGGAAACGATCTCATTCGAATGACTAAAATTTCCGGCTGATTGGGAGGCAAAGAGGAAACGCAACCTATCGAGTAATGCGTTGGGGTCGTCCCAATAGACGTAATCCAGGCTACTGTTCCTTTTTAACAATTTTAGATCGCGACAAACCTATACCTAATCGTCCCGACCGTCTCTTTGGTGCAGATTTTCTCAACGGTGACGCGATAATGGGTGCAATTATATTTGTGAATTTCGCGCTTTTATCCTTCCGACTTGCTTGGTCGCTGACGTAATGTTCTCTGTAAGCGTTTGTCAACTTGAGAATTTCACGATAATTTTCCGTACCATTTGCCGTTACGAGGGATTCATCGGGTAATTTTTTAAATATCAATTCCAGTAAACCCTCACTTTGATCATAAGTCTTATCACCGACACAAATAATATTTTGTTCAAACGTAACTGGCGAATTCCCGATCATTAAACGATTTCTCTGTTCTCGTTCGTGTCAAAAATTTTCAATAATTTTGTGACAAATCAACATTAATATCGTCTTCAATACTAATATTCTCTTCCATGATATCTCCGTGAGCCGTTTAAAACGACTGTTCAAATTGATCATTCTCGTTATCGATATATTCATCCCCTTTTTTCACGGATGATTCGACATTTGGCTCTTTCTTCATATCTGATTCTTGTTTTACCGATGATGATGCCTGATCGACTAGTTTTTGCAACGGAACTACCACCGGCCGAAAAACATCTTCAATTTTTTTCTCAGTCGTCATTTTTCCTAATTTCAACATTCTATGTTTCCGACGAATCGCATCGCTCGCGCTCGCGTTTTGACGCAAGATATGTTTCTCTTTATTTAGCTGAGGTTTGTGCATATTGACGCTTTTAAGGCCAAACTTCAACTGCGCGATAACGTTGAAAGCTACAAATTTATAAACCAATCGAATCCCTTCCTGTAACGACCCTTGTTCAATTCTCTATCCTTGTCTATTACCACGCATCCATATTTACCGTAGTTTCAGCACTTTGAACATAAACTTTGGAATTGCGTGCACGACATACCGGTATTTACGTGATCCTTATACACATGTTTCAAATTCATTTCATTTTGCTTAAAAAGTACCAATAGATTAGTATTATCGCATACGAGATGTTTCGGAATACACGCGTACGTTTGACAGAGATAAAATCAGTCGACGTCTCTGTGTCGTCCCTTGCAGAAAAATGCTCTCACGTTATCCTGTTTTTCACAGGCAATATCGTCGAAAATCATGATCGAATTCGATCCAGCTTCCTCCGGCTTGATGACTTGCTCGTGATCGGCGAAAGGAAAATATTTCACTCCTTTCACAGGTTCCAGAAAACGTTTGAGAAATGTGTACTTTGGTTGATTCAAAGATTTTGAATACACGTACACATTTTCAAATCTCAAACGTTCGAATGTGTGATGAGGGTGAGGAGCGCGTTAGTCTTTCCACAATTGGATGGACCGTAAAATACTGCACGTACACTACTCGGTAACAATTCCCCATGACGTCTCCTCCTGCCCTTCCACGCCCCGTCTTGCACGACATCGTCAACAAATTTCGTGGGTGATTTGAGGGATTGTTTATGGAGCCTCATCTCGACACTAATTGACATTTCGAAACACGAGTGAGCCCTTTTATAAAGATAATTGATTGGGTCGTAATGTTATAAATATGAGAAGCATCGACAAAAATTGTCTCAGTATTAGTTTGTACTTTCTATGGGAAAGATCACATCACTGAATAAATAATTCGATTCTGAAAGTCTGAGGCATTTGCCGCAGAGCACCGATAAATAAGCGACTCGAAAAAAAACTTCTCAGTCTACGACTATTCTTCATTGAGTAATGATTGTACACATGTATTGAACTGCATGTACCTGATTATCAATATTGCGGTCCTGGCAACAAATTGAAAAAGCGACTCGAACGTGTGGTGATTCAAGGATTAACGGGCTGGACGCTGCTTGTAAAGAGCACGACATCGCGTATTCTGAAAATCGAGAAAACATCGATGCTCGACACGCGGCGGACAGAGTACTCGAGGACAACGCTTGGAAACCTATTTTGGCAAAAGACGCAAATTTGAGTGAAAAAGGTACAACTTGGGGAGTTGCGAACCTGATGGAAGCTAAAACTAAGCTCGGTATAGGTATTAGGCAGAAGAGGAAGAGAAAGAAGGAACCTCAAGCGAAAAAGTTTCGATAAAGGGTACTATCAGTGCAGCGAAGACTATCATGGTACTATCATGGTACAGGTAATATAAAGTGTCTTCAAAATTATCGTGTAAAGCTTTTTTGCCTTTGTTATATAGTTGAGCAACAATCCGCAACAAGCCAAAATCCGTATATCGTCTGCCCTTTCTCATTTCATTAGCCTACGGGTTGCAAACAATCAGGGGGTTAGTTCGTTACTAGTACTTTCCATAATTGAAAACAAAATTTAGTACTCGAAAATCACAATTTGTTGGCGACTTGAAATTTTTTGCTTTTAAACAATTAGAGATATCTCCGAGAATTTTCATATTATTGTAAATATCATTATGGACTGTACTTGCCCTTTATTTGAGGAGTAATTAAAAAAACCACGAATATCTTAATTAGAACCGGAGATAACGGTGTTTAAGTGTAATTTTGTTTATTGTTGTTGTAATTGATATTGAGGGAGGAAAAATACATCAGATATCTTTCAACACCCGAAGGAATCACCGTGAATTTTTCAGATCTCTAGGACACTCAATATTAACAAGAATTAAAACACCTTATTCTCTGCAGATCAGCGGATGTTGTCACAAATTTGTTTGTATTGTGGAAATGATGAATTAAGAAGTAGGCGTAATGAAAGTTGGTTCCGGTATAACACATGCCACAGATGGATAAAGTTTCGTTGTTTCAGCCATTTGAAAAGAACAGTGAAAAAGATGTCTGACGATTATTTTGTTTTCCTTTGCCATCTATTTAGAAAGTGGCTTACTTCACGTGAAAATTAGAAAGAATTACATGTATTCATATAATTATTACTGAAGATTTTTATTTTTTGTACTGAAATTATTAGGATAAAATAAAAAATGATATCATTTTCATTTTTTACCAAAAATATTTGTAAATAGTAGATATAGATGTATATATTCAAAATATAAAAAAAATACTTTTGTAAGGATAAAAAAAAGAAATCAATTATATCATTGAGAAAATTTCAAGTTGAAACTATAAGTTGTAGGATTTTTCACCTGTGATACATCATCCCTCAGATATGCAGAATCAAACAGGTAAATTTGTCGATTTTTGGAACATATATAATCAAAATGTAAAAAATGAACTTTCCTAATAAAGAAAAAAAATATCCCGTTGAGAAAAATGTTAACACCAATCCATACAATTTTGATTTTGTTATCTGCGACATTGCATCTCAAAGTAATCGTATGCTAAAGGTTTATTCATTCATTTCCATTTAACGGCGTGAGAAAAAAATACCCCGAATGATTGTTTTTAAGCCCGAAATTTCTGCATTTTTTTCAATAATTTTTCTGGTGTATATGCGATTTTAATCTTATTTTAGTAAAAAAAATTCATAAAAATCCTCTGTAAATTCAAAATTTACTATGGACACCGAAAAAAATACCCCGATAGAATTTCATTCTAGCGAATACGAAGCTATGCGTTTTTTTCAAATCCAACTATTTCTGGGGTCAATATGGGCTGCTCAAATGCCCTTTGAAATTTCATCGGCTAACTTCAGCTTCGTTATAGTGTCAACATTTCTCAAGTTCATCTGGTTAATAAACCACCCTTATGTACAACTGTTTCATGCATGAAATATTATTGCTACCGCATAATGACGAGACAAATCTATTTTAACCCCCTACTTAGGTATGGAAGTTTCTGTTAGTCGATCAATATGCAAAAATTGAATCGGAGCGGTTAGCTTACATCCGATACAACCAAACGAAATTGAGGGCAGAACACTACGTCCATCTTCAGGATGCTTTACACTCGAATGAACACAGCAACGACACTGGCTAATTGTTTATACTGCCTTCATCGTTCACGGGTGGGCCTCGATATTTACATGAAAAATCGCCGGACGCCATGACTTACGTCAAACATTGCGGTAAACCTGATCTTTTTATAACTGCAACATGCAACCCAAATTGGGCAGAAATCAAAGAAAATATCGACTCCAATTCGACTTCACAAGATAGATGCGACATAGTGAATAGAGTATTTTATTTAAAAATACAGAAACTGCTTCATCTCATAAACAAGGCTCACATTTTTGGTCCACAACGTTGCCACATGTATATTGTCGAATGGCAGAAGCGTGGGTTGCCACATGTCCATCTGCTGGTTATGGTTAGTCAACAAAATTAGGCCGAATCAAATTGACAGCGTTATATCCGCGGGGTTACCAAATAAACAAGAAGATCCGACCCTTTACGAAATTGTAACAAAAAACATGGTCCATGGTCCTTGCGGAGTTCACAATCCTAATTCTCCATGCATGCGAGAAGGTAAATGTACCAAAACATTTCCGAAAGCATTCCACAACCAAACATCTACCAGTGACGATGGATATCCTAAATATCGCCGACGGTCGCCAGAAGATGGTGGACAAACTGCCACTGTGCGAAAATATGAAGTTGACAACTGGTGGATCGTTCCCTACAACTCATTACTTCTCAAAATTTTTGACGCTCATATTAACGTTGAGTTGTGCAGTTCTATAAAATCAATACAATACGCCTCTAAATATATTAATAAAGGGACCGATCAAGCTACATTCAGCATACAATCAAAACACGAAGTAGAGACATATTAATCTGGTCGTTACGTCTGCAGCTCCGAAACAGTGTGGACGATTCTATCCGACATACATAACCGGACATCTACAATTACCATCTCGCCGTTAATTTAGAGAATGGGCAGAGGGTTTATTTGAATGAAAACAACATTAACGACGTTGTTACGAATCCGCGAGATACAACATTGACAGCATATTTTAAGTTATGTGCTCCCGACAATTTCGCTAAAACCTTGACATATGACAAAGTTCCAAGCTATTATACGTGGAACCAGACTGCTAAAACCTTTCAACGGAGGGAACAAGGGACTTCAGTTGAAGGTTTTTCTGGAGTTAACAAAAATGATGCTCTTGGGAGGGTCTATATAGTTTATCCCAACAACGGGGTTGTAAAGGGCCCATCATCTTTTGCACACCTCAGAACCATACAAGACGTAACTTATAATACCTATAAAGCAGCATGCAAAGCGATGGGTCTCTTGGAAGACGACTCTCAATGGGACAGCACATTAACGGAAGCTGCTATTTGCAGTTCATCCAGGTCATTAAGGTATTGCCATTATTATAGCGTTTTGTCAAGTGACCGATACTGTATCTCTCTGGAACAAATATGTAGGCAAAATATGGCCGAAGATATACTCAATTGACGACGGCCAGTGTTAATGTCAGATGATGTCCAATATGATCAAAACATTTTTGACGAAGTGTTGTTAGAATTGAATAAAGTAATAGAACAACTTTCGGGAAAATCCATTTCAGATTTTGGACTCCTGCTACCTACAAATATAACGAACCCTGAATTATCTAACGCCGAATATGCAAGAGAAACTTCCTACGATTAATCTAAACTGTTACAAATTTTAGCTCAAGATAAACATCGCATGAACATCGATCAAAAAACAGTATACGATGCATTATGAATATGAATTGACAGGAACGAAGGAAAATTATATTTTCTTGATGCTCCTGGAGGTACAGGAAACCCATTTCTTATCAACTTGCTCCTTCCAAAGGAAGATCTACTGGAAATATTGCGTTAGTTGTAGCATCATCCGGAATTGCAGCTACACTTTTGGAAGGAGGCCGAACCGCTCATGCAACATTCAAACTTTCACTAAAAATTGCTACTGAAGATACTAGCACTGTTTGTAGCATTTGAAAACAAAGCAACACTGGGAAATTAATACATGACTGCTCATTAATAGTCTGGGATGAAGCTACCATGTCGAACAAGACTTCAACTGAGGCATTAGATAGAACAATGCGCGATTTGCGCACTGCGGACTCACCCATGGGTGGATGCACGATATTGTTCTCTGGTGACTTTTGTCAAATCTTACTAGTAGTAACAAGAGGGACACGTGCTGATCAAATCAATGCTTCATTGAAAAGATCTTTTCTCTGGCCATATGTTTAGATGTATAAATTAGAACTCAATGAATGTATAGATTAGAGCTCAAAACAAATATGAGAGTGTCGTTGTCAGCACACGAAAACCGGCATTTTGCAGAGTTGTTGCTCATAATAGGAAATGGGACAGATGTCACGAAACAATGGGAAAGTTAATCTACATAATAAAAACCTTAGCATTTTAGTAAATGATCATCAAGAATTAGTCAACAACGTTTATCCAGAAATTAATAATATAAGTTCTAAGACTATAACTTGGTTCAAGGAGAGAGCCATTTTGTCACCTACTAACGATCAAGTAGGTAAAGTGAATGACCTTATTATCTCGACAATTAATACACAGCGCGAACATACTACTCTGCAGACACCGTGTTGGACCAGGAAGAGGCTATACATTCTGCCCAACAGAATTTCTCAATTGTTTGGAGCCTTCTGGATTGCCCCCACATAAATTGATTTTGAAAGAAGGGTGTCCTGTTATTTTATTGCGAAACCTTCATTCCCCCAAATTGTGCAACGGTACACGTCTACAGGTTAAACGTCTAAAAAACTTTTACTATAGAATGCACAATTCTGACCGGACGTGGAACTGGAGAAACCGTGTTAATTCCCCGCATTCCATTGATACCGGATCTTCCATTCCAATTCAAAAGATTGCAGTTTCCAATAAAATTGTCATTTTCAATAACTTAACAAATCACAAGGTCAGACATTCAACGTTGTGGGCTTAGACCTAAGTGTTCAGTGGTTTCCCATGGACAGCTATATGTGGCCTTTTCGCGCGTCACTTTCAAACAAAATTTGTTCGTATCATCTCACGAAAAGTCAGCCGTGAAACATTGTTTATGAAGAAATTTTATAATGAAAGGCAGTAATTTAAGATTTTTCCCAACTTTTTGTTCACTGACTTTTCCCTGTATTACTCCCGGGCGAAGCCGGGCCGGGTTGCTAGTATAATATATAACAAAGACATAAGACATAAAGACTTCATCCTTTTCGAGATAGTGAGTTAACTCGTCCTTTTCATTGCAGTTAAGAGACTGTTTTCTTTAGGAAAGCGCTCGTATTTATAATCCCAGCGGCGCAGCGCGTCGCTCGCGAGAAACGCCATGCGCTAGCTATCGACCGCAAATGGTACATAAATCATGTGACAAACGCGTTTCGGAAAGTCCTTGAAACACACTATTCTGTGGGAGAACTCTGTGTCGACAGCACGCGAAAAAGAACGTTTCAATCTTGTAACGAAACGCGCTTGAAACACACTATTCTGTGGGAAAAGTCCGTGTCGACGTCACGCAAAAAAGAACCAAGTGTAAACCACATTCAATGCAGTTGCGGAAAGAATGACTTTTGACAGAGTTGAAACGTACTATTCCGTGGCAGGTTTTTGTCAGGGCGGCGGCGTTGTAGTATTCAACGCCTCCTAGTAATAATCCAAAACATGTTATTTTGTACTCTTTGAATTACATGACAGTTAAAGATAGCATTTGTTTAAAAATAGACGAATATATTCATATAATGATTAACGTTTATAATATGCAATCAAGAATGATATCTGATTTTATTTTTTGCATATAATACATTATTTGTGTTAACAGGCCAACAATTTCATGACCAACTAATAAAAACAATTTCGTATATTGCATTCGTCATTCGTACCTGTGAATAAATATTTTCGGTACAATTTCGCTGTGAATTTCACGTTGTGCACCGATCTCGATAAATATATACATGCACAATCCAGTACGTTGTTGATTAATTTTGCTATGACTGATTTATGATAGTCAATTAATAACACCGGACCGGAAAACCATCGGTCCTTGATCTAAATTTTCAACGATTTGTTAAATTATTTATTTCCGTACATAGGAATCAGAGTTTTTACTTGCGAACCGAATTACGCAAAATAACTTAGTTTCTTACTTCTAATCTGCCATGCTTACCTGGTATTTTTAGACTTGCCACTTGAAGAGCTGCCGTTTTTGCACCAGATTTGCCAGAGCTATGACCTATTCGATCCTCTCCGATTTACAAAAGATCTTATATTGGTGTTCTTACAAAGCACATGTGATCATATGAATCAGGATGTCTACTGTTTGCATCATTAATAACATACTTGCATGATTTAGCCTTAAAATGCTAAAGGGGATACATTCCGCCATATTTACCTATGCAAGGCCGCTAAATATTAGTAATGACTCAAAGGACCAATTAAGACTATTGAAACTTTCATTCCGATTTTATGTAAAGCCATTGAAACAACATTCGAGTAACCCATCCTTATCGAACTGTCGGTACGTATATTCGTATTATGTATTGAAACGTTATGCCCGTTTCAATAAATTCTTTTGGTTCGGGATCTCGAGAAGGAACAAAATAAATGTAAGTTTAGTAACGGAGAGTACAGGTAAAGTATTTTATTTAAATAGTGATACAATTTTAATTCATATTTGCGTATGTAATTTTCTAAAGATTTGTATTTGGCGCCTGCTGTGTGTGCAGTGATGTACGCCTTATTGATTGCGTTATTGACCGCGAATAACGCAAGCGCTCGTGATTGCAGTAAATCTTAATATGGCCGCGGCCTATGTTGTCACACGTGAGTGTATATTTGTGCAGTGAAATAGTGAATTTTTTGTTTTAATGACGATCGTGGCGTGTATCAGCCCAATTGTTTTTTCTTTAATTAAATGTGGCGCCTTTTTATCTATTCTTTTTTTGTTCCTTATTTTATTTCTTATTTTTTTTGTACTTTTTCTTATGCTTTTGGAACAACCCCTCTCTCCGGGGTGATTCTAGATTTCTTTTCTTTGTTCTTTTTCTTTGATCTCTTTCCTTTTTCGTTCTTATTCTTTCTTGCTGTCTTTTACTGTGCTTCATTTACTTATTGAACAGTTATCCCCTGGCAGGTTTTCCCGAAGGAGTTGCGGTGATCTGCGGCGGTTCCGATTGTGATTCGTGGTTTCCAAGAACCGTGCTGGTTATTCATCACACATTCTGGGTGCGTTTTTATTTTAATTTGATGTTCCCAATTCCTCCTCTTTCCCGCACCTTATATTTTACGTTTCTTCTCGCAATTAATTCAATTTTGCCAGTTCATCGCTCTTTTTCTTTGTTGAATTTACTGTTTTATTGGCTGACTCTGATTTTGGCTATTTCAATTTTCACTAATATAGAATCCATGTCAGAAATTCGCTCCTCAATTTAACCGCACATGAGTTTCCCTGTTTCGTCGCTTTCGTATTGATTCAGGATTCAAAAGCTTTACTTCGTCAGAGTGAATCTCTCGGGAAGATATTATTTAAGATATCTTTCTGTAATTCGTTGCGAGTTTATAATTGTTAGGTAATCGTTTTATTCATTCATGAGAATGCCTTTTTCTTTTCGTGTCCCTTTATCTGTTATTATATCAACCAACCTATTTATTGTTGTTTGAGCGGGTAATTCAAATTATTTATTTTCTGTTCCAGGTCTCGGCTACGTTTCGGGTGAACGCGCCGTGAGAGACGCAGTACGTTTCAGTATGGCTTTTAAAACATTGGCATGTAGTAATTTGCCTGTGAAAGTATTCCTCCAAACTGTGACTTGTTATAGGACAAGCCTCGCTATACGCAAGTATGCGAATCGACGTTCGCCTCTTGCAACTCCGCAATTAAAATTAATCTTTATATTTCAAATTGTTCATATTTTCTTTAGATTTTTTAGTTATTATTTAAGGAATTTTTCGCTTGGTTGCTTTGTTGAAACGCTGTAAAGTGAAGAAAGAATCTTTCAGCCAGAATGTCGGGCTACGATTCTGGTGTCTCATTTGGTCCATGGTGCTCGTGGATAAAGTAGAACTTTCCGTAACGTTGGTGCTACGTGTAATTATTGTTGTAGAAGAAATGTGGGTAACTTTTGCATTCGTAAAGTTCCCTCGGACTAATATCATGGCTAACCTTTTCAAAATGGCCGGTTACGTAATGTGAAAACGTCTCGTGACAAACAATTTTCCCGATCAATTGCCACCAGGCGTATCGACCTACCGAAAAACTTTACCACCACGGTTATATACCTACCAGAGCTAATTCAAAGTAGCTGCTTTTGCTTTCTGTTCTATATTTCAAACACTGTCTTTTTTTTTATGTTAAACGAACGATGATAAACACTAAAGCATTATTAGTTTTCTGAATAGAATCCTCAGCCCATCAACATTCACAACAGTCGGAATATGTATGTAGAAATATCATGTGAGAACATGGAAAATAATCGATAATACCCAAGAGTAATGTGGAATAAGTAAACCATTAAGAAAATGATTTATTGAATGAATAAATGCGTCGTCTCGTTAAGTTGCGTTCGTACGCGATCGAGTCCGCGTGCCAACTGTCGAGGAACTTTCCTCCACTCCTCGCTTGGTCGTCGAACCAGGGCCGTAGTCCCCATCATCGGAACCCGATCCTACATTCGGCCATTCCTGTGTTTCTTCGGGCCCCGGAGAATGATACCGATACGGCTTCATCTGATCACCCGCGATCACGGTCAATTTAGGACCTTTGTCATCAGTTTCTCGTATAATCTCGTAGCGATCGCATCCCTTTATGAGACCTTATAAGGACCCAAATATTTATCTCGTATCTTTGAGCCAGGATTGAACTGCGTACGCTTGATGGCCACCAGATCACCCACGTGATAGGTTGTAGCTGGCTTGCACCGTTGATCATGTTGCATCTTATTCTCCAATTGAATCGCTGCAATATTCTCCTTAGCGATCGCCCGTAATCCTTCTCTTGCCTCGCCAAAGGAAGCAATACACTCTTGTTCGATCAGCCTTTGTTACTCAACATCCTTTTTCTGCCGCATTGGTACTCCCAAAAGCACTCCGAACAGTGTCGTCCCTATACTGCGTTGATACGTACTATTAATAGCACACTGCACCTTGTCGACATGACGGTACCATTTACTAGGGCATTCCCGGGCTAACTTCGTAAGTATGGGTATAATAATTCTATTGACTCGTTCGACTTGGCCATTTCCTCTTGGCACACCCATTGCGATCAGGATATGTTCGATGTTTTCTTCAACACAATAATCCTTGAATTCTGACGACGTGAACGCCGGACCACGATCGCTGACAATGCGTCGAGGGTTTCCAAAAGTTTTCTGCTGAGTTCTCAGTTTGTCGATAACCTCCCTTGCCGTTGTGGACTTTGTTGGATACATCCACACGAATTTGGAAAATCCATCCACGACCACGAAGAGATGCTTATACATCTTTGACGTCGCTTCCATTGGTCCGAGATGATCGACGTGATAGACCGCCAGAGAAACGTCTCCCTTAGGTATCGGTCTCAAAAATCCCTCCTTTTTACCACGCTTTGACTCCGCCAGTATACAAGGGACACAACAGCTGACATATTCTTCGAGCTTTTGGGTCAATTTCGGGATATAATACTCTGATGTGATATCTTCCTTCATTTTCCTCACGCTGAAATGGCCGTTCTCATGCGCCCTCCTTATCACGTCCTGCTGCATACCTGTAAGTAACACGATCAGGTTCCGATCATCCGCGCGTTTCTTCAAAACTCCATCCTCATAAGCATAGTCCCCGTAAGGCTCCTCTTTCCAGTATCTGCTTTATGACTCGCAGTCTCTCTTCACCATCTTGTCTTTGCCGGATCATCGGCGTGAATTTGTCGACGATAGCCATTACGGGATAGCGACTAAGCGCATCGACATGTTTAAGGCGAGTACCTGCGCGATGTTCGACTTCATACTCGAACTCTTCGAGAGCCAATGCCCAGCGGGCCACTTTCGGTGATATATCGTGCTTATTCAGGGTCTTCTGCAATGCCGAGCAATTCGTCACCAGCTTGAATTTTATGCCGAGTAAGTAAACTCGAAATTTCTTTACTGCTTGTATCACCGCAAGTGTTTCAAGCTCATAGGAGTGTAATTTCGGTGTGAAATACACCGCATAGAAGCGATCATCTTGATCGGTCTTTTGCAACAACGCCGCCCCGTGTCTATCCTTACTGCCGTCGGTGTGCACTTCTGTCTGCGCATCGGCACGATAAATTCGGAATATAGGCTCGCTGGTTAGGAGTTGTTTTAATACTTCGAAAGCCTGCGCTTCCTTGTCTCCGAATCGGAATCTCTGGTCATTCCTTAACACGTCAGATAGCGGTCTTGCGATCTTAGCGTAGTCACGTACGAATTTCCGAAAATATTCGGTTAGCCCGAAAAAGCTTTGGATTGCCTTCTTCGAATCCGGCGCCAGAAAACTCCTTACCGCTTTGATTTTCGTAGGTGACGGCCCAACAGCACCATCCTCGATCGCGTATCCGAGATACTCGACTCGATTCTTCAGGAAACCGCACTTTTTCCAATTAATCACGAGCCCTTTTGCAGCAGCGACTTCGAGTGTTTCTTTTAGATTCACTAGTGCCTCACCTGCATCTTTTCCAGGCACGATCAAATTGTCCATGTACGTGAAAACCACGCCCTTTCTTTTGAGCTCGGGAAAAACCTCGTTGATGAAGCGCAAAAATGAGGTAGGGCTGTTGCATAGTCCAAACGGCGTCTTTAAAAACTCGAACTGTCCATCCGGAGTAACAAACGACGTATATTGTATACTGTCAGCACTGACCGGCAAATGGAAGAATCCGGTTTTCAGGCCCAACACTGAAAATACCTGAGTATGCGCGAGCGCGTCGATGCGATCGTCGATCAGCGGCATCGGGAACCTATCTCTCACGATTTTTTTATTTAACTGTCTATAGTCGATGCACACCCGATACTCTCCATCTTTTTTTGGTACGATCACCATCGGACTAGAATATTTACTCCGACTTGGTCGTATGATTTTTTCGTGTTGCCGATTTGAGCGTCCAAAATAGCTTTTTCCTTCACCGATAGCCGCCGCGATCTCAAACATACAGGAGCGTCATCTTGCAACACGATCTTCGTCTCGATACTCGTCTGCACTTCTTTTCGCGGGTTATGCTTTTTTATGAGCTTTTCGATTTCGCCGCGATCTTAACTATTAACATCCACAGTTTCTGTTTCGATGTAGTTTACGGGAGACCCACCCCACTTGGCACTATCATCGTCATTTCTTCGTACGTCGGCATCGTCAATTTAGTCCGTTGACAACTTGACGACGGTCACTCGACCGCCTTCGATATGAATATTCATTCCTTTAGTCAGTTCTTTACCGAGGAACATATCGTGATTCATAGCTGAATCTGGCACTATATACACGTCACCCGTATAGGTCTCATCCTGAATCAACATGTCGGTACGTAGGAGTCCTACGGCCTTCACCATGGCTTTTCCAAAGCCGTGGAATATTTTCCCTGTCGAGTGCAACGCCGGTCTGCCGATCCTCTCGTATTCGCTCCGTTTTAGCACTGTTTGTTTTGTTCCAGTATCTATCATCGCCCGTACCGGCGTATCTTTGATCTCAACAATTATTTCATCGTCTGTTGCCGTTCGGTCAACCTCCGTCACCTCGTTCACTGTGCTACTCTTCTGCACGGACACTCTGTCGGGAGCGTCGCATTTCGATGCAATATGACCATATTGATTGCATTTAAAGCACTTAGGGACTTTTCCCTTTTCCGGGCACTCTTGTGCGATGTGTTCGACCGAACCACAACTAAAACACCGCGAGTCTTTGGCGGACCTCTGTTTTACTTTAACGTCCGTGCTCGAGGCATCCTTAATTTTTCCTTTCGCTGACTCCACCCGTTTTTTGTCGCTTCTCTCTCTCATTCGGTCGTACCGCTCTGCAGTTATCCTCAACTCTGTGATCGTAGCCGCGTTGTACAGAAAAGTTTTGTTGCTTTCTTCGTCGACTATGCCGTCAATTATGTATTGCATGAGCTCTTCTTCTTCGACCGATCCTTGATTGGCGATTTCACTCATCGCGTAGACATATTGCCGCGGCGTCTCATGTGCTAACCGCTTCCATTTAGCAAGCTGGACATGAATTGTTGCGCTGTTTACTTTCGTTTCAAATTCGAGCGCGAGTCGTCGTTTCATCTCTCTCCACGTTGTGATACCTTTCAGCAACGCCATGTACTGTTTCGCGGAACCACGTAACAATCTTTTAGCGTATATCACTTTCTGTAACTCATTCCAGTCCAACAATACACTCGCTTCTTCGAATTCTTCGAATCACTTCTCAACTGAGAGTTTGTCATCATCGGAAAAATTAGAGATGCTACCTTCGACATCTTTAATCGTAAACAAGCTCGCCGTGTTACGTGAGGTCCTTCTTTCTCCCTGGATGTCACGGCGTAGTCTCGCATCTCTCGAGCCAGCATTGCGATTGCGTCTGTCATCGTCACTACTCTCAGCTGACTGCTCATCGACGAGATTCGCTGCTACGCTTCCTTCGTCGTCTACATCGCTATTATCGGCTTTTGCATCATCCTCGTACTGCCTTAGCCGAGATAACAGATCTGCCTTCTTCCCTGCCGTCGGTAATTGTAATTACTCTAATTTACCTCTGAGCTGTTTTACCCTCATTGTCTCCGCTGGCGTCGAGCACGTAACTGTTTCGGCGCTGCCGTCTTCTCTCTCTTTTCCACTCACTGTCCCAGCTTGATGCGCGTGCGACGTGCGCGGCGGCGTTCTCTGTGGCGTCTTCTTGATTTCCGCGCGATCTTTCTAGAACTATTGTTCCGTTTCACTACGCTTTGGGACTTCACTCTATTATATTTCCTGTAATTCGGCTTAACGGCCGATAACCGCAGAGTTATAATTTGGTGAAACACTTCTTCCATTATTGCGTCTTATCGGCTGTATCCAACACACTTCTTTCTTCTTTCGACTTACGCCTTTTCTTTGTTTCTCCAACCACGTCGACACCCGTACTTGTTCTCACGATCCCGGACGAGCCCCCAAATGTAGAAAGGTCATGTTAGAACGTGGAAAATAATCGATAATACCCAAGAGTAATGTGGAATAAGGAAGCAATTAGGAAAATGATTTATTGAATGAAAGAATGCGTCGTCTCGTTAAGTTGCGTTTGTTCACGATCGAGTTCGCGTGCCAACTGCCGAAGAACTTTCCTCCACTCCTCGCTTGCTCGTCGAACCAGGGCCGTAGTCCCCGTCATCGGAATCCGATCCTACATGTATACAAATTTCTAAACAATTTTCAATCCTATCAGATTTTAAAATCCACACTAAATTTCGAGATCGTATTAAAATTACTCCGAAAAAGTAATCTAATAGACACGGACTATAATTGATATTGTAATATTGCTTTTCTTTTTCAACTTTTGCATATAATAATATAATTCAAACCGAGTTATTTCTGAATTTATAGTCCAATCCCTTTATTTAATATTCCCCATTGACGGGATTTGCACCTTAAAAAGGACGAACAATGAAAACGATTGCTTAATTTAAATATACAACATTAGCACGATAAATAAGATAAACAATGGAGAAAATATACATTGAAATTGGGTAGACATAGTCGATACATAAGAGAAATAATATAGAATTCATTGGGGACGGAAGATGCGAATCGATTCATCGGGTTTATGAGAATATATGTACAGAGTGTAGAAAAATGACGTGTCGCCACTTCGAGCAATAAATCTGCAGTTTATGTTCGGCGAACATCTATCAAAACATGTACCCGCAAAATTGACCTTGACATTGAAACTCAAGGTCAAATTTTTTTATTGGCTTAACAAATTCTTCTCGTCAAGAGGAACAAAAATTTCCATGGAACCATAGGTCGGAGATACGTCCTTCAATCCAAAACGGCAACGCCAATTCGAAAAAAAATCGAAAAAGTGCCTTCTTACGAAATATTGTTTATGGGAAAACGGAATAAGAGCTTGAATCATTATAAAAAGGCTTTCAACGCAGACACTTTAATTGTTATTAATTGGAATCAAGAAACGTCGGGATTGACCTTGACACTGACCACGCGGAGGTGGATGAATCGGCATGAGATGGTGGCACAGATCTTTGCGATATCCCTTTGTCGCGTTACCACTACGAGCATCCAATTCCTGAGCTCATGTTTCCCGAAAATCAATCAAAACAGTCCCGCTGAATTAACCTTGACCCTAAAACTCAGAGTCAATTTGTTATTGACGAAAAACTTTACCGCGTTAAGAGGCATCTAATTCTCGTAGAAAGGACGCCCAAGAATGAATCTTTCAATGTCAAGCCGTCGAAACATTTGAAAAATGTGCATTTTTCGTTTAGTTCGGAGGGATAAAATTCAGAACTAAAGCATAATTAAAAAGGCAATCGATATTACTAGAAAGACTTGATGTCTGGCAAACAGCACGCCTGCTATTCGGTGCAACCAACTAACAATAGTTGTTGTCACCTACACATTTCAAAGTCATATCGTGCTTGTGGGACTCTGCACGAATTCCTTAAACATATTCTTTAGCGGCAGACCATTAGCGTTACCCGAAATACACCGCGTGGAAGTTATTAAAAACAGCAATAAAAAAATCTGTGTTTTGTTGTCGCAGTCCCGGTTATCTGTACCATCGTCGAAGTCTTTGTCATCGTAGTCCCGTTGATCTCTATCATTGTCGAGGTCTTTATCACCGCAGTCTCGGTCATCCCTAGCATCGTTGAAATTTTTTGTCGTCGCAGTTACCGTCAGCTCTAACATCGTCGCAATCTTGGTCATCTCTATCATAGTTAAAGTCTTTGTCGTCGCATTTTGGGTCAACTTTGTCGTCGGAGTCTCTGGTCGCAGTCTCGGTTAACCCTATCATCGTCGCAGTCTATTTCATCGCAATTTCGGTCAGCTTTATCGTTGTCGAAGTCTCTCGTTGCAATATCGATCAATTATATCGTTGTTGAAGTCTATCGTCACAGTTTTGGTCAATTCTATCGTTGTCGAAGTCTATCGTCGCAGTCTCGGTCAACTCTATCATCACCAAAGTCTTTATTGTCGCAGTCCCGGTCATCTCTATCGTAGTCAATCTTTGTCGTGGCAGTGTTGATCATCTCTTGCATTGTCGAAGTCGTAGTGGTGATTAAATTGTGGTCGCTCCCTCGGTGATCGCCCTCACTACCTGAATCTTTGTCGGCCCTGTCACTGGCATCACTGTCGCAATAATATGAATTGTGGTCGTGGACGAGGTGGACGAGATCAACGTCTTATGTTGCACGCTATTGATCATGATTTCGGAAACTTTGGAAGAGCTCGCGAAATTTATCGTCAGTTACTTCTAGATCGGGCAAATGGTCCTCTACGGCCAGGGGCAATTTCAGATTGTCGTGAGTTTCAACGACTCGAAGAGCGCTTCAGCGATCAGGAGAGGTTTGAGGTGCAGAACGCTGGATATCGAAGAGCTGGTCGTCCTCGTGTTCATTGGCGCGTTGAAGAGCGCGTTATTGCCCTTGCACGAGCTTTTCCCGTCATGGGCTTACGTCGAATAGCCGCTCGCGTTGGTATAGCGCACATGACGGTGCGTCGGATAATTCGTGAAGCGGGTCTACGACCATACCGCGTGGAATCTGTTCAGGCACTACATCCTGGAGATCACCGCGCTCGTCGTAATTTTTGTCGATGGATGCTACAGAAACTGGAGGGAGCTATTCTATTTATCGACGAGGCAAGCTTCTCAAGCACCGGAATCGTGAACCGGCAGAACTTACGCATCTGGGTTGAGAGGAGTCCTCGTGCGATGACGCAACGAGTTCACCAGGGACGTTTCTCCGTAAACGTTTGGGCATGTATCGTTGGGAACAACCTGATAGGCCTAGTCTACCTTCCACTGAGATCCGCCATCGCATTTTTTTTTATGCACGACGAAGCACCACCTCATTTCGGTTTTCAAGCCCGTGCTTTCCTAAACGAAATGTTTGGATCGCGTTGGGTCGGTCGTCCGAGCTTCGAATCTGTTGCCACCACGTTCTCCAAACCGTTGGGTTTTTTTCTGGAGGCCACTGCAGGCTATCGCCTACAGAGAAAGTGGAGAGATTAGGACTCCGGAAGATCCGAGATGCCGAATGGATGGGGGAGTTGCCAGGTTAATGCGAAATTGAGAAGTTCTTATTAAGGTTTTGACAAACTTGGAGGCACGGTTGCGAACATGCTTGCGTAATGGTGACCGGCATGTGGAAGCTGAGGAACAAGCTAGAATGCTTCGAGCAATTGGCCATGATGGTTCGATTCTCTGGGTTCCTCGCCGCCGCCGCCATCAACGAGCGCGTCATAATGAAGCAGGAGACGACTAAACCGGCATCGCATACGCACCCGATACGTCATTGAGATTGTTTGAAGCGAATCTTTCGAAACGGACAACAAAACACAACGGCTCTTTTCAAGGCCAAGGGATACCAGACAGACAGCCTCCACGTGGTGTATTCCGGGGAACGCTAATGGTCTGCCGCTAATAAATATGTTTAAGCAATTCGTGCACAGTCACACAAGCACGATATGACCATGAAATGTGTATATGACAACAACTATTGTTAAGGTCAAAATCGTTTGTCGCAAACCTGACCATCTAAAGCCTTGGTTTCACCGAACAGCAGGCGTGCTGTTTGCCAGACATCAAGTCTTTCTAGTAATATCGATTGCCTTTTTAATTATGCGTTAGCTCTGAATTTTATCCCTCCGAACTAAACGAAAAATGCACATTTTTTATATGTTTCGACGGCTTGACATTGAAAGATTCATTCCTAACTCGTCGTTTCTACGAGAATTAGATGCCTCTTAACGAGGTGAAGTTTTTCGCCGATAAAAAATTGACTCTGAGTATTAGGGTCAAGGTTAATTCGGCGGGACTATGTTTTGATTGATTTTCGGTAAATATGAGCTGAGGAATTGGATACTCGCAGTGGTAACGCGACAAAGGGATATCGCCCAGATCTGTGTCACACATCTCATGCCGATTCATCCACCTCCGCGTGGTCAGTGTCAAGGTCAATCCCGCTGTTTCTTGATTCCAATTAATAAAAATTAAAGTGTCTACGTTGAAAACCCTTTTTTTAAAATAATTATTAAAACTCTTATTCCGTGTTCCTGTAAACAATATTTCGTAGGAACGCACTTTTTCGATTTTTTTCGAATTGACGTTGCCGTTTCGGGTTGAAGGACGCATCTCCGACCTATGGTTCCACGGAGACTTTTATTCCTCTTGATGAGTAGAATTTTTTAAGCCAATACAAAAATTTGACCTTGGGTTTCAGTGTCAAGGTCAATTTTGCGGGTATATGTTTTGATAAATCTTCGCCGAACATAAACTGCAGATTTATTGGACGAAGTGGCGACACATCATTTTTATACACCCTGTACTGTAACGGGACACTTTCTGAATGTCACTCCATCACAGGGGAGAACGAAGAGAGGAGATGGTAATTATCTATCACAAGTACGACAGTCGTTAGAACGCACGGCTTATCAACGCGTAACAACAGGTTTCTCTCGAGAGGAGAAATTAGTAAATACCACCACTAGAACATCTTGAAGAGGTGCTATACTTGGAAATATGAGAAATGCTCATCTTCCACCTCTGCGAGGTCACGTAACTATCTTCCAGTGTATATCATACAAAATTGGTCGTTTATTTAAAAACGTGACAGCGTCCAATCGAATATGATATTTAAAATAAATGGGCTTAGGCTACTTTAAATGCTAGAAAACGTCTAATCGTGACAGCTTTTTGAGGGAGCATAATAAAAGAAGTAACAAATCTGTATAAAGGACTTCGTTATATACACTTTGGACGTTAGAGAAAAACAAGTTTGTATTTTTTTATTTCGAAATGGCGGTGCCATTGAAGGCGAAACCACTAATGGTGGAAGATCTTCCATATCCGAAAAGAAATCTCCTACAATGTTTTGCTTGAAATAAAAAATATAAACAACAAATTTTGTTTAATTACTCCACGTCCCAAACAAATTTATTTTTAGGTGGAAAATTATGCGAAAAGTGGCATGTAAATAAACAAGTTTACAACGAAACATTAAATCCGTACGTGCTTCTTTGATGTAATCTCAAAGTTATGGTTGAAATTTCAAGTGAATCAACGAAGTTCTGTTCAACAGGTTTCCAAAACATGGTTTCGAAAAAGGTAAGTTTGACATTTTTGTAGGTGCTCGGCGTCTGCACCGGAAGGCCACTCCTCGGTTTATCGAAACAGGCAATTAAATCTATTTCCCCCATTATAAACCCTATTATACCTTATTTCCAAAATCCTAGAATATCTCTAAAAAAGAAAAAAGGGTTTTTTCTAAAATTCTAAAGTGACGTTACCCGTCAATTATTTTCATTTGTGGCCAATATTTTGGGCATAGATCGCGTTTTTTCTTTAATCGATTTGCTTCTCAGCTTCAGAGTTAGTACGCAATACTTGTACGATTTGGAGGTGTCCTCTTAATCACACAAGCTAAATACAGATATGTCGCTGGCCTTGCACCCCATATAATGGTCACATTATGTAGTTGACCACACTGGATCGGTACCATGGATGCATAGAGGTGTCCTTTGCCCGCCACTCTCTTCTCATGGACGCGAGAGGTGAAGGCCCATGGCTCGAGCAAACAGTGTATCAACAACACTTTTTTCGAATTTCCTGTTGAGCAGTATACAGGTAAAGGCAAGTGAACTGTATGAATCTTTTAATCAAATGTATGCATATTTAGATTGGAGCCATTAACGGGTCACGTACAGTTAGGACTTCGAAAAAAAGGGGTTTTTTGCGAATTTTTTTTGGGGACACATTTAAATAATTAATCGTAAATCTTTTTCCATACAAAAGACATATATTTTAAGTAAATAATACAATGTTTTCATTGCAAAATATGCAGAAATTTTTCCATAACCGCACGTAACGTAGGGGTCCCAAAAAAAAAGGTCCTCCGCGGTGATCAATGTAGCTCGTCACCGGATCGTCCGAAATCAAAATAAAAGTAGGGATCATTAGTTAATGACATAATGCTCCGGTTGATCGAAGGATTTGAAAATTTTATGATTTTTCACAAAATGGTGGATGTTGGAAGTCAAAGTTGTGTTTTCGACCCAAATTTTGCTCACATTTTCAGCTATAAAAAAAAAAATAATAATCGCATAGAAAAATCCTTCGTTCATCCGGAGGACAATTATGTCTAGAAAAAGTGAGCAAAATTTCAAGTCGATCGGTAAAGCCGTTTCCGAGGTACAGTGATCACCGTGTTCGAAAACATAGTTTCGAGAAAAACGCATTCAAAGTTTTCAGTACGATTTACATGCAGAAGAAAAATTTCCGTTCAAAGTTACATATCTCCATACCCAACAGTCGGATTCGTCTAAAATTTTCACAGAATACTTTTCAAATGTGCTACTTTTAGAAAATGTAAAAAAACAAAAATCGATTTTTTGAAAATTCTAACTGTACGTGACCCCTTAATTGGACAAGCACAATACTTATATTACTGTTATAATACCGCGTGAGCTAAGCTTGAATCGGTTTTCGACATTTTCATAAATATTCATTTATAATGAATCTTTTATTGATTATATCTTTCTTCATTTTGGAAAACATCACATCCCGCATGAAGTTGTTTCTAATTCGTATTATTTCGTGTTTACCATTACCGAAGACTGTAAAACAATCTTTTGGAGCATGTTAAAGAAGGGACTTCAAGCTTCAAATTCCTTTTTGTCGCACTCTTGTACTATGAATACAATCCAAGTTACGTGCTGTCAAATATTCATAATATTATTGCGGGCGAAAACATTTCTTTAATTTTTTGAGAAGCATATTTAAAATATCACAAAATCGTACAAGATTTGAATACATACAAGTATTTTTCTCGCATTTTCATAAATTTGTAGTTACCGTATAATTAATGTATAAATACCATAATTAGATGACAACGATAAAATCTGCTTTCGAGTTATATCATTGTCACTTAAACATTAAATTGAACCGCCTAGATTGATGTATTGTAATAACAGCTTAATGTAAACGGAGGGATGATGAACGTCAGCACCGAAGCGTTATGGAGCCATGAAAGTGATCGTGTCAACTACTCGCAACGATGTAACTCGTAACCTCTTTTAATAATTCGTTTAATTCTCATTTTTATTCACAGGTTGAAAATATATATTATAATTTCATGCATACATATTTTGTGTTGCAGAGGATGTTGTCAATTACACTTGAATTGCATTTTCCTATTTATTGTTAGTCGTCTACAAGTCAAGTTGGACACAAGTCATCGTTCTGGCATCCATAATAATATTGGGAGGGTATATTCGTTAAATATAAGTGTTGGTAGAAGTGTTTTTTTTTAATAGTATCGTACGATCACAAAAGTTAGGAGGCTGCGGAACCTATGCTTGGACAATCTTCAAAGTGTGAACAGTATTTGTCACGCAGTTCTATCGGGTTTCACGATGATTTACGGATGGTTTTATCAAGAAGCACAAACTGGCGCAGTATGAGAAACATCTGCGAGGTCAATTATAGAAAGATCTCTAGCTTTCTCCAGCTTTCTCCAGCTACAAATTTTTATCAGTAGAGATGTATGAAGAAGAAATCACATGGCGAAGCAGTGCGTGGGAATACCGAATATAAAACATCGAGGGGAGTACTTTGGCCGAACGACTCTGCTCTGCCGGAAGCACTATTTCAACGTAATTGTAGCTGGCGCGTCGTGCCGCATCTTTCTTGGTTGGGTGCATGAACGCCGGGATTCACCTATGCTTCTCTATGCTACTCTTCCCATCGCCGCTTCTCCTTCCACCTCCTCCTAATTATGCTATAGCTAGAAATGTAAGTGCACGTACACTATATATATATGTATGTGTGCGCGCGCGTGTGTGTGTATGTATATGTATATATGGAGAATTCCATTCCAACTTCGTCAACTCGGTAAGGGCTGGTCATGACACTTTCACATCACTCCTAGATTTTCACTACGACTTTGGGATGGGTAAAAGTCTTTTACATTTTCACAAGTTTATTAGGAATTGTTATTTTCAAAACATTCATTAAAAAAATAACAATTTGGACTCGGCCTCGGCTGTCGTAAAAATTTGTTAGTATCCAAATGAGATATTTTAACGCTTTCCATCTTTTTTAAATCAGATTTATCTCTTTGGTAGAAAATAAAAGGAGTATCAAACAAACCGACTGTCGAATTGTACTGTGAAATTTCCTTCTCAGCGGGACTCAGGTTTCAGCAAGCTAAATTTGCAGTGACCAAAAAACGATGTTAGAATGATCAATTATTATTAATTGGCTAGACAATTTAATTCTCTGCAATACAAACGGTTGTATGATGAAAAGGATAATTAATTTCAGCATTGAAAAAAATGCATGCCAATTGATTGCCCGAGTTTGTTGATCATGATCGACGAATTTTTACATTATTTTCAATCATTGCAAGAATTTCGTTACCTGCAACGGCCAAGCTTATAGATGAAGAAAATTGGCATTTTACTACGGAGAAGAAAGATCGACTTCTGAAGAGTTTATTGTCATGAAATTTTTGAGGAACGAACCCCTCGTATTCATATAAAAAATAAAGTAAATAAAAACGATAAAAATCGTAAATCTCATATCCCTCACAGAAAGTTGATGAAACGGGCGATCTTTTTCAGTATTATATCTTGAGTTTTTTTTCATAATAAAGTTTCAATGTCTTTTCCCCTATAAACGTAGTATTATGTCAAAAATATATAATTATCACGAAGACCGAGAACATGATAGACTCGATGGTTTCATTTATTTTTTCAGTATAAGGATAAATTTCTTAAATAAAAAAAAATTATTTGAAAATTACAAACATCGTTTTAACCGTGTAAACGATCCGGAAGTCAACGGCTTCATATCAATTTTGGGGACGAGCCGAGTTTACTACGTTCTTGAGTCGTTACAAAAAACATTCTTGCCACACGTGAGTATCGAATTTTCAAAAGATGATGTATCATCGGTAGTCGAAAATGTCATGAAGCAATAATCCTAAATAATCGTGATTCCCAGCAAGAGGAAAATCATATACAATTACAACGAGGGTCGTTGAGAATGGTAAAGGGTGACACACCATCCGCCTCGGAAATGCAATAATATTCCAGAGCGGCCCCGGACAAAAAATCAGGGCGTGTGCAACATCAATCCCAGCGTGCAGGCGGATGGAGTTTCGAGAGATACCGGCGCCATACTAGTCACGCAACAACACCGTCGAGTAGGCACATCGCGCCTTCGCCAACGCTACTCCATAGCCACGTAACAGCAATACCGATGCGTAGCCACACGGGCGTTCAAGATAGTAGTGAGTAAAACGGGCGTATTGCCTTTGTCCCTAACGATCACTGATCAGTAGAGGCGTATTAATATTAATTAACAAAACGATGATTAGTCGAATAATCAGTGCACATAAATACGGGGTTCAGACAATAAAGAGTAGTAGATTGATTTAATTTTAGTTTTTTCGAATTATTAAGTGCTTGAAAAATTGTGATGAGTGAATTTTCATGAAGTTATAGGCGGAAAAAATACTCGAGAGTAACGAGACGCGAAGATCGACTGGTCGATCGACTGGACGGATCGACCACTCAGAATTTACTACTCAAAATATTCTTCTTCAGTAAGGCTATCTAGGTTTTACGAATAATTATTACAGAGCACATGTAAATTAAGGCGAAGGGAGGATAAATTGTAATATGGTGTTGCGATTTGTAGATGACACACGAGACAAATACCCACGGCTTTGTCCGAACGACGGTGCAGAATTGACATCTCACGAATCCCCTTAGTCTATTGCCGAAGGAACACATAATTTCCCGGATAGTAGGAGAGGTGGGGGCATGTTGTAACACTTTTTGGGAAAATTTAAGTAAAAACGAAACTACACAATATTTCTTAATTACAAAAACATGCTTCTCATGAAATAATATTTGAACATTAGTTTGTATTGTTTAACTGGAGGGCATTCAAACAAAAAAAGGCACGTGTTACAACTTACCCCGTATTCGGGGATAGTTGTAACATCCTTGGGGCATGTAGTAACATTAAAACCACTACAATACGTGCTCAATTTATTTATGTTTGTTAAATCTTTTTCAAAATGATTAACATATATAAAAGTATAAAAGTATATGACTTACAATTAGTACTTACTATCAAAAGCAACAGTATTAAACAACATCTCTTAATTTACTCTTTTATTATATGTACTCGGGTATGTTGAGGCTCACAGCCCTTTGCAGTTTTAATAATAAAAGTTATAGAATATTAAATCATGTTGGCAATAATCTATTTTAGGCATAATATAAATCAGTCATTATCTGAAGTACAAATCAGGCACATAAATGAGATCGTATCTCCAGTCATACATTTCACGTGAGACCCAATTTGCATATAATGCACTCTACCTATTCTTCGTTATTAGAATCACAATAAGCTTCGCCACAAGCCGAACAAAACCATTCATCTGGCACAGACTCTGAATCACATATGAACATTTTCTTTTTAACTTTATATACTCCTTGCCTTTTTTTAATCTTATCCTTTTCGCTCTTTTTTCCTTTTCCTTTTCCGTTTCTCTTTCTTTTATTTTTTGACTGACTATCTGGTTTTTTCTTGCTAATTTTCTGTTCATGTTCCTTCTCCAAAGCTTCCTTTTCCGGTGTATCTGTTAAAACAGAGCACTTTCTTTTACGCTGAATCCGGTTAGTTTTTTTTCCGTGGCGGAGCTTTTGGAAGAGGCCTAATTTTTTAAGGTGAACGATTTCGTATAAGACCCGAAGAGTTTAGAGACCCGAAGAACATGCAGTTGGTTCACAAGCGTAGGCAATCGCTTGAGCTAGAGCATTTAAAGGAGGCGTCGTTTCGATGTGTAAAATGAACTGTGTAACAGTACATTGTATGTAACGTGTACAATGTAGTTGTAACACGTTACAACTTGTCCCACAGTACATTTTCTAACACATACTTAGATTAAGAAAAATCAATATAATTTAAAGGAAAATCAACTCCATCTATTCGAATTTCAATAAATTATTTATCGATTCGAATTACTAAAACAGTTAAAATCCTTTAAAAATGCACCAAAAAGCAAAAAATCATGAATAAGAAATTCTTTAGTACCTGGAAAAACGGAGCTCACGCACGCAATCACTCGATGCGCCGTCTGGCAGGACACTGGCGGGGCTCATGCAATAAAGCGCATAACATAGGATTAATTCGGGTAACAATATTGTAAAGAAACGCAGGTATTCTAGGAAAAAATGGAGTGTTTACTACTTACCCCCGTTAAAACAGGTCCCTAGCCCCCTACGTGGTGCGGGTTGCGTGTACCTAAGCTCACCCAACTTACGCAAACTGACGGAACGTCACGCATACTCACGCAAAATGACGCACACCCATGGAAACTCACAATCAGACAAACTTACGCAAACCCACGCAAGCGCGCGCAAATTTACACAAACCTACGCAATCTGACGCAAACCTACGCAGTCAAAGTGTAGACAATTATAAAAGAAAGGATTGTTTATTTATCGAAATGCACGAAAGTTGAACGGATAATAGGATTTACTAATGATCCTCGTTAATTTTTTGGATTTCGGATGATCCAGGCATGAGCGGCAGTGATCACTGTAAACCCCTTTTTGATTTAAACCCCTCGCAGACTGGCTCGTATTTCGCCTATTTATTACTATTTTATCATGAAAATTGTATTCTGTGTTCTTAACATATGTAATATTTATATCGAAAAACATTTATCAAAAAATAATAAAACCAGTGTTAAAAAAAAAATTTCAAAAAACCCGTTTTTTTCGGGCGTTACAAGTAGCGCTAACGCCTTAACACGATTCTTCTTTAAAAAAATGCAATTGTATCTTAAAAATACCATTCACTGTTACGGCATAAATCATCAGTAAAAGTTGTATTAAATTGCACTAGTGTCGTTCCGTGAGTTTTATGTTTTGTTACAAAACATGTGACCGAAAATTTAGATAATCCGTACAAAATCTCGAATGCAAATTTTGTCCACCCCTGCAATGTTAGAATTTCAAACACGAATAATTTTATGGTTCCAGTAACAGCCGCTCATCAATGTATTTTTCAACTTATGTTTATGGTAGCGCCTCATCCAGTAAGAAGATGGCGACCGGGATAGTTGATACGCCTTTGTTTAGTAACAATAGCTTTTCCTTCTATTTAGCAAAATATCGCAGTTTAAGGTGCATGAAGAGAGCCACTCCCAAAGGGCATTTACATAATTTGAGCTTAAAATGCTACATACGTGTACAGGACTCAACAAAATAGATTTTTTGTATGCAATTTTTATATGTATATCATATGTGTGAGTCTGTAAACCTGCATGAGTACAAATGCACTCGGTAAAAGCGGGGTATACATTTTCAAAAATATTGTTTCGATCGAATTATTAACTGTACTTGCGCACACAACTATTTGAAAATTGTCAATATGGACGCTCAGTCGAACAGCAGTCGACGAGTATGTACTTTGAAAATGTTTTTCTCAACATAATGTTTTTGTTTTGTTTAAATCGGTGTAATATATCTCGTTAACTAATGGACCAATTTAGTTTAAACTTTGTCAATATATTATCCATGGAATTATGGAGGCTTTTTCATAGATTTTTGTTTACACCCGGTATGTTATTTTATTTATAATCATAAACCAACAGTTATTTAGTCAATATTCAGACATTCATATCCAAAGAGCCACTATTTTCTGAAAAAAAAAAAAATTTTACAACGTCGGCAAAGGCTAGTTGTTATTTAACAAAGGCTAGTTGCTATTGTTGTCTATTTACTGAAAAAAAAGATTGATTTCATGTTTGAGATCAAAATCGAGGTAGATATTTTCGACAAAGCAAGCTGTGTTTTTCAACGATCGCTGTACGTAACTATCAAATCAGAATTTTTATTCATTTTTAAATACAAAATTCAAATTGCCGAAATTGCCGATTGCCGAAAGAATATAGTTTAAGACGTATATTTTTCTATACTTGTAAATTCGAATATTTTATTATAGAAAATCGTCGAAATTGTCCCTCTTTTCCTCAGTATATAGAGTCTTATTCCCTTAAGATTACATTTCAAATTGCATTTACGTATGTATAGGTCAATATGTAGAACGTCGACGGCCAGAAAAGTCTGGACATAGGATGATTCGAATCTACATACCTCTAATCTCAATTATGAATGTTATATTTGCGTCAAGAGGTGATGGAAATGCCAATAAAGAAACACTTTCGATTTTATAGGAAAACGACTATATGATTAATACCTCGATACGAATTTCATGAAGGTTCAGTTACCGATGGAGTCATAGACACGCACAAATATGCAATCAACGTTCATAGGAGCAGAAGACACAAAGACAATCATCAGGAGAATCCACTAGAATGATTCTGTAAAGAAGAGAGAGTTTGTACCAACATGACAGGCTTTGATTTTCATAATGCATATTATTGCATATCAAAAGAAACATAATCTAGAATACTGTTGATTAATTTGATCTTTCTTTGGTTGTAGCTAGTATCAGATGCATCCTTTGTTATGTACGATCTCTCGATTCTTTTTATTTTAATTTCTACGAGACTTGTAAAGTCTCATATGCTATACGACGGGCTCGCACGATGCGGTTGCAGTTAACCTTAATCGGTTACAGCTGGTTTTGTGTTAGTACGATATCTAGATCCAACACTTTAATGAACTGTAACAATTTTTATTTTAATAATTTACACGGATACTGTTTTTCAAAAGTGATAGATGCATCGAGAAAAGTTGAATCGATTCCCGAAGTTAACTCGATAACTAACTACTGACTCGATAGGTGTTGATTCGGCAACTTGTCAATTGAGACTGATATTTAAAAAGTATAAGGAACAACGCTCAAATTTTTCTTCTTCTTTTTAAGTGGGAAGAGAAACATTTTAAGACTAAATCATACATTTTTATTGGATCGTGAATTTAAATTTCACGAAACGTGGGGAGAGTCTTGAACGCGGTCAGTATGGAGTATGCGGAAAAACTAAATGGTCAATCCGTCATAAAATACTTATTGTTAGTCGCCATTGTTTGGTAGACAGACGGTTGGTCACGCACTATCGTTTCCTTTTTTGTAATAGAGTGTTTGACTAGTATTAGGATATTATTTTTAATTGTTCATTATTATATTATAAGCACGCTATATTCATAGCTCCCGGAGATCTGATGTGTTTTCGATTAAAATCACTTTTAAAGTTTAAATTACAACAAACACGCCAAAAACGCAGTTTCTATAATGGCGGTGGACACGTGGTATGTGTGACATCATCGCAGGTAAACCACAATCGAGCTGAAGCTAATTTGCATACTTTTTCGAACTAATATTGCCGCAATGTACAAATACATCTATGAAGGATCCTCAAAAACTGCTTGTTTCTGTGCCAACAAATTCTAAAAGATGGCAAAAGTGGTTACAATTAGCATGGAGAGATCTAAAGACTATTGGATCTCGTTCAAATGTTTTTATGTGTGAATGTCATTTTGATGTAAGTAATATATGTGTTTATAAATTACTATTGACAAGTATCTATCCATATAAATGGAAAAGGAACCTAACCTCCTAAGGAATATAACCTCTAAACTAATTATAATAGGTACTGTATTTTTTCTGCCTAAAAACGGATTAGAATACTTATGTTCTAAATGTAATAATTGGGTACTCCACCTGGCTTAACAGTAAAAATGTTGAATCAAAGATGGAAAAAGATGCAAAAAACTACATGCAGTACAAAATTAAATTCAGTCAGAAAATACGTTTGATGGATGAACATCTGCCATCAAAATTTCATTGTTAGGAGGATCGCAAAAGGCGACTGTGCCATGCGACTTTTTGAGAACGTGTACACGACACAAGTTTAACGTAAAGATAATTAAAGATTCTTTATTAATTATACGGGACAAGAGCTCCGCCTATTATGAGGTCGGTAGTTACAAAGCGACTGATCTTCCTCCCTTTAAGTCGCATTATTATAGACTATTCTGTGAGTAATTCATGCGAGAATTATGGAATTCCATCTTAGATACTACAGTATGGGAAGACCGTGATTATGATTAACTTGGAGATTTTCTTTTGCAGTATGTCCGTATGTCTAATCCGTAATGCGTGTCCGAATTGGTAGAGATAGTTGTGTATTATTGATGATTAGGTGCTGACTGCGACCACTGCCTGATGCTAATTCATCTCGAGATGTTTTTGCTCAAAGATAAAGAATGGACTTAATCAAGTAATGTGAAGAAAAAACCGCGTGCATAGTCAAAATATTGCTGAACCGTCTGAAACCTTACAAAGACATGGCAGTGTGATGTTAAAAAATAATGTACTGGAGCCTGAACCTGAAGCTAATTTATTCCATAATTATTACATAATATAATTAGTTTATTTTTTACTCCTTTTGTGCAGCAATTATGTAATTTTGTATGTTTTCTTTTCAGAATTACCAAACACTCATGACAGAGGGACAAACACAAACATTATCATAACTGCTGATAAATCTGTTCAAGTAGCAACAAAAATAAATGTGCATTTCAGGAGCAAGTCTGTTCAAACGAGATTCCTAGTGAAAGATATTTCTACTTTACCATTTAAAGTTTCTACGGCATCTAAATTTACTTTTCTTTTCAAGAATAAACTATATCATCGTCAACCACCACTGTTTGGAGTTACTAAAGCAATTCAGAGAAATATTTTCGCTAAAAATGAAAAATTAGATAGTGATTTTCTTGTTTCACTGGAACTGGGCCATTTTCATCATCTTTAATAGCTCCATCATTGTCAAGGGATTCTGGCTCTGATAGTAGTGCCACAGATATAAATAGGAATGTTGAAAATTTGCAGTGCCTCAAAAATAGGTACTATGCGTTGTTACCGGAGGTTTTCGCTCGACATCCCTGCCGCCTGCGACGTCGGGTGTCGGCGGAGTGCCCTATATATTAGGAGCATACTCGACGTCGTGCGTCGAACGATTTCGTCGCACTCCGTCGCTTTTCGACAATCTTCGACGAAAGGTGACGAAAGGGCCCGACGCTAGCGCGACGATCAGCGGCTCTCTTCGATCGAGAGTGGCTGATCGATGCTGATCAGTAGCTAATTAACCTTTGAGCGGGTTAGTGGACTCTTGAGCGGACTAACAGTCGAACGGGTTAGTCGAGAGAACGGACTAGCAGTTGGACGGGTTGGTCGAGAGAGACCACTAAACCGTTGCACGTATTAGAAATTGTGACGGTGCACCGTCTTTGTGTACCGCATAGTGTTCAACTTTGTCAAAGATATAGGTGACCCCGGTCTTCGACCACCTATAGACAAAAGAACACCAGTGTGCTGTTATTGGGAAATTGGTGAAGGAAGTAACAACCGAACATTGTAGAGATTTTGTCGATCAATACTGTAAGTACCAATAAATTTGCCTATCTCGGTCAATCACTGAGTCTTCTTTGATTTCGCGAGATTTTCCTTTCGGTCCTCCAACGGAACTCACCCTGAGAATCCGGTCTCTCAATTTACTCGTCAAATAGTGTCGTTCGTCATAACGTAAATCTGACTGGCGCCCAAAAGCGAAATATAGATTTTGAAAACGTTGTCAAAGAGCCCCGGCAGCCGACGGACCACGGCCGCGCCGGGTGGGTATTTCAGAATAATTGTAAGAAAAGAAATATCGGTCTCAGCGTATAATCCAAAAGAAACCTTTAACGTATATTGGTATTCCCAAAGAATGTTATTTTTGAATTCACTTCTTGCATAAGCGCACAAACATGAAAAGAGAATACATTTTGTTATGCTTGAACAAAATTAGATTAAATAGTACATTTTCAGAACTGGAGGATAATTTTGGAATATCCTTATCTTATGCCAGTAAATGGTTTCTACAAAACATTTCAATAATTGCTAGTGTCTTACGTCCGTTCATAGTAAAATTAGATAAACATCTAGTGAAAAAGAAGCTCCCTATAGCATTTAGACACAACTACCATAATGTTAACTGCGTGATGATTGATTAGAGATATACAAAAACCATCAAAGGCTATTCATCAGGCTTTGACGTGGTCAGATTACAAAAAGAGAAATACTGTGAAGTACTTAATATCCTGCACCCCAAACGGATTAGGTAATTATGTTTCAGAACAAGTGATGTTACTATACTAGAAAACTGTGACTTTAAATGGATTACCAAGCGGTACTGTCATCTTGGCTGATAGAGGCTTCAAGCATATCGAACAAATACTTAGTTAAAAGAGCATACAATTACTTGGGCCACCGTGTGTAAAAGCTGGTTCAAAGTTGTGAAAAACAGAAGTTCGGCAAACAAAAATTATTGCAAACTTGCAAATTCACATAGAAAGAGTGATTAGGCGTTTAAGAGAATTTCATTCGCTAAAACAACACTCTGTAATAAATAGTAACATACTTCGTGTACTTGATCATGCTATTATTATTGCATATTCTCTTATAAATTTGCAGGATTCTCTTATTAAATAATATACTGATGAATTAATAAATAAAACAATAAGAAATACAGAATGTTTGTTATTTACCATTATCATGGTAGACTACTGATGTTACGATACAAAATAGGATATATGTTTATTTTCCAGAACAAAACCAATTTTTGCACTGAGGAACATAATCACTATCATAAGTTACTAAAATGATATCAACGTTTTTTGTTTCTTCAAAGTCGGTATCGGCAATGCAAAAATAACATCTTTTCATTCCCGTTGTATACATTTGCAATTGCATCTGTACCTTACATTTGTCTGAAGTAACACCGTTTTTTTAATATAATTGTTGTCGGCTGTTGTAATAGTAGGGCATTTTATTTCAATAATGGCACCTTTAACAATACCGTCCAGAGAGACCACAGTCATGGGATATTCTTTAGATATAAAGAGTCCACATGAATTAATTTTCTTATTTAATTTGTTATCTACTGTCTTGCTGACTGATAACTTTAGATTTCTACCTCTTTTCATCGCAACACTATCTGGGAGTTTTGCAGCCATAACGGCAGCCACCAGCGAATCGACTTCTGTGTGACAAACACTTACTTCATGTGCCTTTGACAGTGTGATACGGGTATATCGCATCTTATACCACAAACTACTCTGGTTCTGTTTCCTTGTCGCTTATTCAATGGCGTTTATCACAACTTTATCAAATTTTCCTCTCAATGCCTCAACAAGTTTCTCTGCATCTATTTTGATGTCTGGGCATTAGTTCATTATAAAACAGTGCAAAGAATACTGCATCGCATCAGTATAATTAAAATCATGTTGATATTTCACCGGCTCGCAGTTGTCAATTTTTCTTTTTTGGGCTTGTAAATGAAACTCACAATCACTCAGAAGTGCTGACGAACTTGGTCGATGTGGAACTGCTGTTTTACACAACTTCTGCACTGTGATGAATTTAAGGGTGGGTCCTACTCTGGACAAAGTTGGCTGTTTCAGTAACACTCAACTGATGTAGATGGAGGTTCTTCGCTACGACAATGAGCTCACATACAAAAAGGAATTGCATGCTTGCATCTTCCAGCTGATGCAGCACAGTTATGGCGCTATCAGCTAATGGTTTAGCCTTCTTTTTCGTTCACAATCATTGTTGGATCGTACGCGGTATTTCGCACTGTGTGCTCAGGGCACATTTTACCCATCACTGTGCACATGGCAGACTCCTGGTACAATTGGACATAGCCAACCGCATCATCTCCGTAGCATTCTCTCGCAGACCTGTGTAATCAAGAAGTCTTACATTTAATATTTATACTTTAATCAACATAACCTACAAACACTACAATAAGATTTTGCAACAATTTTCTCAATGACTTTTGTTTTTCCTATAGTGATTTATACAAAGAAACGATTTTTGAAAGATACTTACATCGCAGTTTTAACATTTTTATACCGTGAAGAAAAAATCAACCATACATGCGCCTATAGTAGGTAGGTTCCTGTTATCAGCTTGCACGAAATTGTTCTCCATTTTTACATCGTAAATTAACAAAACTATTACAATCCGATTTATGGTAAAATGTTTAGAAATTGTTTTAGAAATAGTTCAAAAACCGAAAATAACACACGAAATCGTATAAACGTGAATTGAACCCACCACTGTTTACTTGTGTGTGACGTCACTAGCATTTCAACCAATCACGGGGCGTTTCTATCAGTAACACAAAATTTTCAAAAAATAGTATTTTCTTTGCTTTTTTTTACGAAAAATTAACTTAATTTAGATATAAAATGAAGAAAATACGTTTTTTACGGAATCATCTAATAGGATGACCATAAATTGCAACTTATTTTCAATGATGTCAAATACCCTATTGAAGTTAAAATGAATTAAAAATGCGGATGGAAATCCCCAGGAAAATAAATGATTGTAAACGGTATGTTCTTATATGTCTAGTTCAAATATATAATTTTGCCCATTAACTTTGCATCTTTAGAAAATAAGCGCTAAATAATATATCTCTAGTTTTACCACCGTGTATACCCTCTTCGGGTTTTTACACACCTCTACTTTTTCCTTCCTCCGACACTACTTTTCCTTCCTCCGAATTCGCGACCACGGCTGCAGCCGTTTCGCATTTTCCCTATCCTCCCTGTATCGCATTTGCCACGGACGGAGGGAAACTGCAGAAAACCTCCGTCGATACAGGTCGGTGCCTACCTAGTCTCCTCCAGTGTCAATGCGAGTAAACTCAAGCACGTTCACCAGAGTCTCCTAGGTCGGCACCTCCTCATCTGTGATAATATAGGCGGCCCATGCCCGACCAAGGCGTCACCATCCGCGCGATGAGAACCGCCTTGCGGGAGCACCAAAGCCGAGCACCGACCCCCCACTCATCACAGCGAGGTCTTTTTGGACGTTTGTTTTTGGTGGAATCCGAACCGCCAGGATTGCAGAATAAACGGATAGAAAAATTTCTTTTCCCATTGGTGTCGGCTGCGGGAATCGAATCCGGGCCCGCTGAGTGGGAATCCAGCGCCCTATCCACTCAGCCACTGCGCCCCTTGCGCTAAATAATATAAATAACGAGAAATATTATTGATAGCGTCTCAGTTGACGGTCCAGACTCCCCCCGTTGAAAGGATTCCGATCAACATCGCAGATACCGCCTGGATGCACCTTGATGTTCTTCCTTTAACAGGACGATGGCACCTCTCTTGATGAAGGGCTTCCCCTTGGTCTATTTTGATCTCACGTTAAGCTCGTTCAGGTACAGTTTGCTTCATCTCGACTGGAAATCTTGACGAATTTTTTTTGCAAATGTTGCTATCGTGACCGACGATTTACTGGCATTGAGCTACAGTCCGGTGAGAGCAGGTTCGTTAACTAGTCACCGATTAGGAAGTAATCAGGGGTGAGAGCTACGAGATCATTGGGATCAGTGGATAATGGAGTTAGAGTACGTGAATGGTTTCTATTTTAATGACACATGTATTCATTTCTTCGAATAATTCATTGGTTATGACCTATTTGAAATGATGTTTCAGCACCTTTACCGTGGCTCCTCACAAACCTCTAAGTTTGGTAAGGGCAGAGAGGTGAATTTCCACTTTATTCCTCGTTTCCCTAGAACAGTGATGGTATCGTTTTGGTGTGTATCTGAATTGAACAGGGCGTACAGCTCCTTCAATTTGTTGTTTGCTCCAACGTAATTGTCATAACTTATGATCCGTGGTCTTCCTCGGAGAGAGATGAACTGATTCAGAGCTCCGGGGACGGCTTCGGTTGTTAGATCGCTGACAATTTCCAAATTGACTGCCTTCACAACGAGACATACGTACGTGGCGATGTAAATTTTAATCTTAGCTCGTTTCCGATATTTTGTCTCTTTGATATAGAAGAGGTAATCCAATCCTACATTGGAGAAAGGTCGTACTTGAGTGATTCGCATTTGTGGAAGATTCCTCATGATGTAATCTATCGATGGTGGATTAGCACAACAACATGGGATACAGCTCCGAATGGTCTTGTGAATTTGGCTGCGACCATCGATGGCCCAATATCGTTGGCGTAACGAATATTACGTGATCCACATGGACCTTTCCCGATGCCGGTGCAAAAGCTATACATTTCAAACAATCACGGATGTACATTTTACCGTGTCGAGCATTTTCGGAAACCAATAGTTTTGTTTGATGGTATCGCATACCTTTTCAGGCCCCATGTGACGCTTATCATCGTGATAACGTCGAATAATGTGGTTTTGCATCGGTTCTGGCACATAAAATAACATTCTATCTTCTTTTTTATGGTATACAATTCCATTTCTCATTTCGAAGAAGGCACTTTCCGAGTTTTCGAGATCGTGTTTTATTCATTTTATTTTTGGGTCACGGCTCTGGTTAAGAGCGAAATGCGTGCTCAGCGCGTCTACATGTTTCATTCGATCTCCTCATCGGTGTTCGATTTGATAGTCGTAATCTGTAATTTCCAAGGCCTATCGGGCTATTCGTCGATTAATATCCTTTTTTTGAGAGTCATTACGACAGAGTTACAGTCAGTGATTATCTTAAACTTAATGCCCTGAAGATATATCCTGAAACGACGCAAAGCGTACACGATGGCGAGTGTCTCCAGCTCGAAGGTATGATACCTGGATTCTGTCTCGGTCGTTCTCTTTGAAAAATAGAAGACGGGATGCAACAATTTGTCATCCTTGCGTTGAAGCAGAATTGCCCCGAACCCCAAATAACTCGCGCCTGTATGGAGCTCGGTGTCGTGTCTCGGATTGTATATCGCGATGACCGGGCTTTCCATTAATCGCGATTTTAGTTTGTCAATGGCCTCGAGTTCATCTTTTTCGAACTTAAATTCGACCCCCTTTTTAAGTAGATTGTATAAAGGTGCGGCAATTATCGAAACACACGGTACAAATTTACAGAAGTATGAGCACATCCCAATAAACGACTACACACTGCGCACGCCTTGTGGTACCGGGAATCCCGCTATGGGTTCTAACCCTTCGGTTGCGGTCACGCCTCGTTAGAAATGTGGTATGCGAGATAGTTAATTTCTGTCTGCAGGAAACTACATTTGTCGACTCGAAGTTGCAGCTTGTTTTCGACTAGCGAATGAAAGATTTCTTCGAGAGCTTTTAAATGCTCATCAATCGTTTTTGTCCCAACCAAAAACTCACCCGTATACGCGACAACCCGTCCTGACTGAATTTTCCATCTTAGAACATTATTAACGAATCTTTGAAACCTTGACGGGACGGTCTTCAGACCAAGCGACATTTTCGCATATTCCAACTGACCAAGAGGTGTTACAAAAGCGGTGAACTTCATCGAAGTTTCTGCCATGTCGACATGGTAAAAACCTTCCCTCAGGTCTAACAAAGTAAAATACTTTTTCTCGTTTAAGGCATCGATCAAATCTTCAATTAGCGTAATGGGTAATTATAGCATAACGTTACTTTGTTTAATGTGCGATAATTTACGCACAGTCTGAATTTCCGATTTTTTTTCTTCACCAACACAATTGATGCCGCATACTCGGAACTACTCAGATGAATGATGTCCTTCACGAGGAGCCTATCCAGGATTTTCTGTTGCTGCTCTTTTTCTTCATAAGCCAGACGTCGGCGCGCGTAATGAAATGGGTTTGTATCTTTCAGCACTAAGGTCAACTCTGCCTGAATTTTCAAAACTTCGGGTCTTTCCGGCTTAACATAACAATTTTCAAATAGCTTTTTCACAGATCTGACGTCGTCAATATTTAAAATTTCTTTAATCGCAATGTCTACGAGCAATATCGGTTTCGGTACCATGAGTTTAAACCCGAATCTTTTTAATATGTCTCTACCGAGAACCGCTGAACTTCGCATTGTCTAATCTAACACGACGCAGACCTCCAAATTTGGCGCAACTGCGCCATCAATCGAGATTACGACCGCCAGCGCGCACGAAAACGTTCGTTTCGTTTTGTTAATACCGCAAAATTTATTAAAATTTCGAGAAGTGTCATACTTTACCGATTTTGGTATTAACGACTTTCTTTATAAAACTTATCGGACTGCCGGTATCAAATAATGTCTCTAAAATCACTTGATGTAAAAATATGACTGCCAACGATCCCCAGCTCTATCGCGGTTGACAACCAACATTTTTTGATGATTTTATTATTACACTGTCCTGTGGATGACGTAATCAAGGCACATATGCCAGAAAAGTGACTGGTAATTTGTTGTCTCTCCTTGGAGCAAGAAGACTGTAGATTTAAGAAGATTCAAGAACTTGTCAGATTTTCCTAGGTGTACTTTAGTAGTAAATCAAAAAGTCACGAATGCATTCTTAAAATTTACTGGCATCTCAACCGCACCTATCGTCTCCGTTGTCTGTACCAATCTACAATATGAGTTAACGACGCGCCAATGTTATATTTCAAAATTTATATATTCGTTATAATTAGAAGTTAACACGTCGACTTGGTGTCTATGTGCATTATGAAACTTTCGACGTATGGTACAGGTTGTGCATTATCGTCGTGTGTAAATATTTGTTTTTGAATAAAGGAAACCACACGCAGTGCGCGTATTTATAACTTCTTGGTACGCATCAAAAGTTCATGTTGTAGAACAGAACTGTCTGTTCACGTATATATACGTATATATATATATAGAGAGAGAGGCGGGATAATGATAGAGAACGAGCGAAGTTCGACGCTGGTTGAAATAATGTCTTTATTAAGAAAAATATGAGACGCGCTCCTGCGGGTGGCTAATACACGACTGACGCTAGGACGCGTGATGCGTCGGTTTACGCGCGCGGTCACACAAAAGAATAAGGTGCGGCAGTCGCCGCACACTGCGTCGTGTTCGGACCTGTATCGCAGATACATATAAAGTAACAAAGGTGATCACAGAACGTGATTTACAACACAGTTCACAATATGAGTGAGTGCAGTGTCTATAAGCCGGTTACTTCAGGGGTTAGGACTAGTCAGCGGCGTGAAAAAATTAGTCTTTTCAATCATTGTTTTTTACAGTAGTTAAACTAGTTTAACCTATTTGATAAAACAAAGAACACAAAGTTATTAAGTTATGTTTTAACTTTATTTGACAAAAAACAACGCAAAAAGGTTCATTCTTGACCAAGTTATCGCCATATTTAGTGGACCCCGTTCCCCAAGTCATGGTTTGCGGTAACCATCATAATTCTTTACTAGTTCATCTAAAGTCAATGAAACAAAAACAAATCTTTAGTTCAATAAGCAGCCTGAACAAAGGTTTTTTTAAATCAAGAAATTGGCTCTAATACATTCCTCGCGGGTTTTTACGGAAAAAGCACTAGGTTATTGTCTATAAAAAATATAAGTTTCAATAATAAAAAAAAAACTCCTTTGATCAGGCACTAGTTTGTTATACTTTCAATAAGCCTTATAAATTATATTAAAATCAGTCGGGTGGTTTTTTATTTACAGTGGTCACCAACTTTGAAAACGTGCTTTCCTGAAAAATGGATTTAAGGTTTGCGTCGAGCACGCAGCTACCGCTACGTAACATACCTACTTTTACCCACTCGATGCCGCTGCGCTCAAAGTTGTATATCTTCATAAATAATCCCCCGATTTGTCTAAGATTTTCAGGGAATACTTTTGAAATATTTCACTTTTCGAAAATGCACAAAAACCGATTTTTTGAAAATGCTAACTATTGTAGTTATATGCTACTTTGTTTTGCAAATTTTCTCATGCCAGCATCGCGTCTCCATAATATATGAATATAACCACATATTATTGTATACCACAGTAATTACACTATTCCTCTTTTTTTGCATTTGCTACGAATTTAAAAACGATTACGATTAGTAATTTATTGCGATCCAGATTATGCGCAAAGACTGCTGCTTATCAACATACAGTTTTCCGTAAGCGTTGATTTTTCGTCGAGGCATCAAATTGACCGTGATTGAACTCATTTTTAACAGAATAATTTCATTATTAGCCGACTATAGAAATCGCTGGATATTGTCGCAGGCCAGAAAATATACGTCGGGTACTCTCTCGATCAAAACTCAGCTAATGTTTGACTGTGGAATTCAAATGATTGAATTTTAAAAAAAAGTAGTAAAATTCCGATAAAAACCTGTTATATTATATTATACAGGTAGTAGCCGTGGCGTTATTAGGCACACGTTGTTTTGAGTAAATGCTAGAACTTCGTTATGTAGTGATTTCTTGACATGTTATTAACGTGGAATCTTTTCATCTTTGGAAGGATCCAGTATTGTCGTTCTCGAAGACGATTTTTTTACGCCAATAACATGTTACTATTTATGTCTAGCACTTCTTCGATTTCTATTCATCACGATGGCAATTTTTATGTGGAATTATGTTAAATTACGTCATGCTGCGCACAAGGGGAATCGTACTGCATGTAACCTTTGCTTTTATATCGTCGTTGTCCTAACATAACAAGTAATTCTATTTATACTCCAACCCTTAACAAACGCCATTAAAATGCTGATATCAATTAATAGTTTTTGTTAAGGAATGTTAGTATGTTTTTCAACTAAAAAATCCGATTAAGTATTTCGATCTAAGAACACGAACCAGAAATTTGTATAAATACTTTGTATAAATCTTTTTTAATCGTGCAGCTGGAACAGACTTTTTGTGATCGGATATATTAGATTGAATTGTACACACATAGAGGAGAAACTTTAAAAATATTATCGAATGTTCTGCATGCCGCGTAGCGCGCAAATCGGCTATTATATATTTTCCAAACCAACGTTGGAGTAGAGGGGTTCCGAAGTTCGAGCGACGGCGAGGGGCGGGGGGGGGGGGGGGGGAGAGACTGAGAGAGAGACTGCCTCTGCCCTACGGACCAATGACATCGACTCAATTGGCTCAAGCACGGCTAAACGAACGGGGTGTGTGGAGTTATTTCCTGGTATATTTGAGGCATTCCATGTCAAATCGATCGCTTTTGAACCCCACCGATTTTAATTTTGCTGAAATTTGTATGTCATACTACCCCACTAAAAACATGTCTGTGAGTTTTTTCAATTTTGTTTACCCAACTAGTCAAGACGTTTTTTTTTCTCAAAATTTTCGTTTTTGAACGCGTTTTATCAAAACAAAATATTTAGTCATATTCTATGAAATTTTTCAGTTTTTCAGAGAGAAATATCAATTTTTCGAAAACCCCTTGTTTTCTTTTTTCGTTTTAAACTTTGATTTATACTGATTGTGAATTTAATGCCGTAAATTCATAGTGGGCAGATTTTTCGTTATGATTTTTCATTCGATTGAAAAAAGAGTTTTCATTTTTTCATAATCTAACATTGTTTTGTCGATAAAATAAAGTTAAATTAATATATCTACGATATTTATTAAAAATCTTAATTTAATGATTAATGGTTAGTAGTAGTAGTAATTTACCGACTTTATGATGTTAGGAACTGGAATAATTTTTAACGAAAACACAACCATCTGTATCTGGCATCACACTGTGGAATTGTTGAGTTCCTGTAATAGTTTTCGTTCTTGAAAGACGGTTGCTGAGATCGTTTACAGCTTTATTGTAATTCTCTTCTGATGGAAACTTAACCGTAATATTTAAGAGATTATTATGGAATCTATTAGATGCAGAAGCTCATGCACATAATTCGTAAGGTGTGGTTATTTATATATCGATTGCTAGTTGAAGACTTGCTGTCGCAGCTGCTCTTTTGTATCACCAATGCCATGGACCTTTTCCGTGACTGCAAGCAAAATTTATTATTTTACGGACGGAGCTCCTCAGCAATTTCAAAATTTCAAAAAATTCGTGAATTTATACGACCATAACAGTGACTTTGGAATATCTGCTGAATGGCATGTTTTGTGACTGCTCACGAGAAAGGTCCATTCGATGGCTTTGGTGATACATCCAAAAGAGCAACTGCGTCAGCAAGTCTTCAACTAGTAAGCGATGAACAAATAACCACACCTTAACAGCGATATAAATGGGCTCCTGCACCTAATAATCTTTTAAATATTACGGTTATGTTTTCATCAGAAGAGAATTACAAAAAAACTGTAAATGATATCAGCAACCGATTTTCAAAAACGAAAACTATTACAGGAACTCAGTAATTCCACAGTGTGATTCCAGATGTAGATGGTTGTATTTTTGTTAAAAGTTATCCCAATTCCGAACATCATAAAGTCTGTAAATTATTTAAACGCAACAAAATAAACCGGTTAATACATCAATATAAGAAGATTGAATGATTCTTCATTGTATCATCCCTGTAATAATCCTAAATATTAATCATTAAGTTAACATTTTGAATAAATATCGTAGATATATTAACTTAAATTGACTTTATCGACAAAACAATGTTAGATTACGAAAAAATGAAAACATTTTTTTTTTAATAGAAAACAAAAATATAAAGAAAAATCTGCCCACTATAAATCTTACGGTATTAAACTCAGAATAAATCAAAGTTTTAAACAACAAAATGAAATAAAAAATAAAAAATGGGGCTTTCGAAGAATTTATATTTTTCTCTGAAAAACTGAAAAATTTCATAGAATATTGTTTTTGTATTTTTTTTCTGAAAAGGCATGTTCAAAAACTAAAAATTTGAAAAAAGAAATGTCTGGATTAAGCAATTTTTGAAAAAGTTATCAGCGTTTGAAAAAAACGACGTTTTACCCAAACGAACTTTTGTTCGATTTGGTAACAAAATTTGAAAAAATTCACAATGATGTTTTTGGTGGGGTAGTATGAGATATAAAAATTCTAGCAAAATTAAAAAGGGCCGGGTTTCAAAGTGGTCGATTTAACGTCGAATGCCTCATATATATGTATATAGGCGCTTGTTGGTCTCTCGCGCCCAATATGTCACGCGTGGATGGCATGCAATCGCGGACGCACAAAGTACACAATATATATACGTGCGCGCATGGGCCTGTGTGTGCAGGCGGTTATGTGTTATATATAGATGTACTAGCCCCTCCAATAATAAGACTACGAATTTATATCGTGTGTTTGTAGATATAAACAAGTATGCAACGCTATCGAATATACGGATAAAGTCCCAGTATAAATTATATACAGTCCCTGTATAAATTAATACAAGACACGTCACCTACCAATTGGCAGCGTTACTTGACCAAACGAAATGTTGACAGGTTAGAAAACAAACTATTACGTGCCATATCGATTATAAGATATGAGTAAGGCATATACAATATATATCGTTAGATCGTTAAATCGATTTATAGAAAATAATGTATTTTATACTACCTATCTTGTTATCGCTTCGGTCAAAACTAGTTATATATACCGTGTTGGTAAACTTCCCCATTTAACCCTACAGACAGCTATTCATAACCTCATTTGCATCGTAACAGAGCGAATCGAACTTCTCTCTTAAAGTAGTAGGCTCGCCACCGTCCATTCAAAAAGTTTGCTCCCCGATCAATTGATCAAAGCTTCAAAAAATTGCGAAATATTCCTATAATTTCGTTTTCATATTTTATCGGATGTAAGAACTCATAAAATAATGAAAACATTCCTAATATAATATTTAAAGTTGCAAAAAACACGATATTCCCCATATCACTTAACACTCACTTTTGTATCGGACTATCCGCTCCAACCACTAACACGTAAGCGCTTTATGTATACCGATATTCAGACACTACTGTAGTGTAGCGAGCTCGGAGATCATGGCAATGATGGCAACGGTACGCGATCGTGAAATAAAATATAAATATATGTATATATATATATATATATATATACATATTGAGGTAACGGTCTCATAGGAAGCCCAACACCATCTCACAATTTCCCGCCGTGAGGAAAATAAAAGAAAAGATCACGATCACCACGACGTTTCCACGCGGCACCACAGCGGAACAGCTGACTCGTCGAGATGGACCCCCCACCAACCGAAAACCGAAGAGCAAATGGGTATAAAAGGGCCCAAAATTAAGGAAAATTATCAGTCCCGGCCGGTCACTCACCGATCTCGTACTCTGAAAAAGAGTCTTGCTTGGGAGGGACAAAGTGCTCTGAAAAGAAGCCAACAGCTGGAGAGACGACGTGAGGATATTCTACGAGAATATTAAAGGCACTCACGTCGTGCGAAAGCAACGAGACTCGTGCGTTTTCACACGAGAACAGCTGTAACACGTAAACACCAACAAGACAGTCCAGTTGTCACTGGACGGGGAGAGGAGAGGTGCGCACCGGCGGTATTGCCATCGCGAGCCGAGCGGGAGGGGAGAACGCGACGATACGAGATTAATAGAAGATCCCGTACTACATCACGCGACAACGCAGCTCGGTGGATCACGATCATTGGAGAGGGGAGCAGCGCCACGGGAGGCCGAGATCCACTTAACACAATTAAATCACACACACACACTAACGACCAAGAGTGCGGCGACACTATCCCAGCTGATAACCGCCAAATGAGAGAACCAAAATAAGTATTAAAGACGGAAAACGGCGCAGAAAAAATCGCGAACTATTATTAAATAATCATACATTGATTTCACCATTTCCTCAAATAAATAAACGAAATATCTTTATCTAAAACAGTCTACGAAATTTACTCGCTACCAAACCCAAGAACTGCCTCTTAATCGTCGGGTTCCAAAGCAAATAAAATATTGAGAAGTTCTGCTGTTTCAATATACCAATTATAATCTGCGCGCCGAACGCTTGCAGCACAAGTCAGAAGATGAGCGACGCACGTTACCCGATGATTCGATAGAACTTTAATAAACAACACGTACTGTTGAATATTACAATGGAGCTGTGGCTGCGGGTAATGCGTGAACGCAAGGAACGACAAAATATCTCAAGGACATTTATTCCGAACTGCCTACATTTTAGAATATCGAGCATATTATTCGATTTTTACGAGATATTTTCAAGTCTCAATTACTTAGCAACAAAGATCGTTTTCTCTTTGATGTTTAAGTCAACACTGTTCCATAGATTAATTGATGATTGATCGGACTGTATCGCTAATCGCGTCATGAATTCACATGGTATGGATATGCAAAGAAATCAATATAAACAACCCATAAAAGATTGCGAGACGCAGATGTGATACATAATTTCTCTCGGTTAGATGGTCCTTATTGAGCCTAATTGAATTTTAGCAATAAAAATAATAATTTAAAACTGAATTCTTATCGCATGTTTGGTATCTACGACTTAACGTTCGTTCAATGAATATCTCACACAATCTATAATGAATAACATGTAATAATCCTCAAATAATATTAAGAAGTCCTTCATAAAGATTTAGATCAAGTGACCATTCTAGCTTGCAGGTATTTTACTTCTATATGCGGAAATTGGTAATTTACGGCTCGCCCACGTCAACTATTGTGCAATAAAAATCTTCAAAGACTTCGTCTGCGATATTTACTTTCCGAACGTTCTTTTCCTCAGAATTCTCTCGGAAAAAATTTCTCGGAGGCTTTAATATGGAATTACGCATTTGATTTCAAGTGAAAGTTTTCGAGGTCCTTTGAAGGTCAATTTCTTTTATTAAATAGAAACCAATAGCTTTTTTGCAGATTCGTATTCTTCATAAGAAATAAGAAACTTTTCTTTGAAACATTTTTTCGGAATGTCACATTTTTTAAAAATTATTAATTATAATATTAATACTAGCAATAATTAATATTAGCAAAACTCGCATAAATTCGCTACTCGCTACTATTCGATATTTATTAATTTGTTATTCTGAAACTAAAGCTTTTTAAGAGCAGTCGCGAGAGGTAAAAAATGATTGCGTTTAGCTAAGGAGGGTTAGAGAATATTTAAAAAATTACAAAAAATAATGTTTCATCATATTTTCTAATTAATTAAAACTTTTAAAAAAATATTCTCTATAAAATCTTACCTAAACATAAGAATTACCTCTTGCGACTTCTCTTAAAAAGCTTTAGTTTTAGAGTAAAACATGTTCGCAAAGTTGACAATTAACTTAAGGGCAGGGTACAGTTAATTTGGTCAAAAACACGGCCATTTTCAAGATTTTTTTTACGCGATACTGATAATGCTGGATTATTTAATTAATTGTTATATAATAATGCAATTTCTCAACTATAGTTTCCGAAATTATCGTTAAAAAATATGAATAAATAAGTCATTGGCAACAAATCTCTGCGGGCGCCTCAACAAAAAGTTGGTTTGCGGTGTACACGATCACGCGTCACTGGATCATCCGAAACGAAAAAATCGAAGTGCGTTTATTAGGTGAAATGTTTCCCGAGGTAACCCGGTCGAGTTGGTTTTTTTTTATCGATTTTTCTATTTTTGGTAGTACTTGGAAGTTAAAAACGCGGTTTTCGCCGAAAAACCAGCACGGTTTTTATTGTAGAATAAAAAATAATAAAAAAACCTGGTTACCTGGTGATTTGTGTGTTGAAATAGAGTATACCGATTTTGAGAAAGGCAAGTCTCAGAAAAACACTTTAAAGTTAGACAGGTATAGGCACCCGATATGGGGCAACGGACACTCAACTGCTCATAACTTCGGTAATTTTTCTCCGATCGACTTGAATTTTTACACAATATTCGTAGATGTTATACATTCATTTAAAAAAAAAATAAAGCAAACATTTTTTTTAATACTGTACCCTGCCCTTAAACAATTTAGATTAAAAAAGATGTTTCGAACAAATGTTGGTTATTTTGTTATGTAGACTCCAAATCTGCACAACACGATATTGATTTCTATTCACAAAAAGAATCTGACCTTGAGATGACTGTGAAAACCTCCACCTAAGACGAAAAAGGACCATTTTCAGGCCCTCTTCAAAGCTTTAAAAATTGTATACGAGATTTTTTCTAAAGATGCTATTGTTTTAAGATGTATGTGTGGAGGTTTTAAAATGAGACACTCTGTATGTAGCCTGAAAATGTAAATGTTTACTTACCGTTTCGTATACTCCCGCATATAGCATTAAAAAACCGCACCGCCGACGGCGCTACTTGTACTCTGGCACCACGCGAATCGTCACGTTCGCTTTATTATTGCTGTCGTTCGATGGTCATGAACGGAAAGTAGACATACGCGAAAAACAGAGGTATGAAACAGGATGCATCAAGGTTGATTCACACTACATGACATGGGCCGTCACGTAACGGCAACGGCACGTACCGCCACCAACATAACAATTTCAAGGTTGATTCACACTATACGGCACCGACCGCCACGTAACGGCAACGACACGTACCGGCACCGGTACGACAAAACTTCGTAGCATGGGTTTGATGTTGCCTGAACGTGCAGGTCGTTGCCGGTAAGTATGTGCACTCCTACCGAAATCCATGTTATAAAGTTTTGTCATACCGGTGCTGGTACGTGCCGTTACCGTTACGTGACGAGCTGTGCCGTATAGTGCGAATCAACCTTTATACACGCTCTATCCTTAAACTGTATCTTAATATAGTCAAAATCACATGGCAAAGTTTTATGCACGAGAACAATCTGTAAGAGCTCGAATTTTGAGCGCAGCGCGGTCCCATTCACTACTCTATGCAAGCGTACTTGTATTTCGCGCCGCTTCTGATATACCACTATGTAGTATCCCTACCATACCCGAATCTTCACACGCTTCACAGTTGACTAGGGAATTTTTAGTCCACTAGTTGGTTGTTCCCGCATAGCTATTCGTTCTTCTTCTGTGTGCCGAAGAAACCGCAAGTAATTCACGAGAACAATGGATTATTCGAGTGATTCGGATGATAGTGAACAAAAGGAAAATGATTTTGATAAGCGTTTGAGAAACACTGGAAAATTATTGAGCAGAAGATATAGCAGGATATATAGCTTGTATATTTTTAGGTCGGGACAACACGTGGCCGTCTTCGTTTTGCGGTTTTTCTCGTTATCACTGGTCAGTTTGTCTGGCAAATTCAGTGACTTGTCACTCAAGCAGGCTCTAACCTGCTTCAGCGAGAGTTTGACTAGAGAGATTGACAAGAGAGGAAAGGAAAATGTCAAAAACTCGTTAACGTTGGCAGGCTCTAACCTGTACAACGTGTACGTGTCACGTACACTCTTGCACTCTGTGTGAACGGTTTTTCACGTTGCGTCATTCTCCGCCGCTCGTCCGCATCGCTCGAAGCCTGCGGAGAGGGACTCGAGGAAAAAGAGAAGACGGAAATCGGAGAGTTTGTCAGAGGCTGGGAGTGATCATCGTCGTCGTGAGGTCATCGAAGATCGACCAGTATTATGTGACGCTGTACCATCCACACGAGGGTCCGTCGAGTCTGACTCGTCGGGGATAAGAGAGGTATCTCACAGAAATAACATTGATACAGTCAATCCTCGAGGTCAAGTAAAGAAGGTCACCGGGGAAAGCGAAATTTTTTACTTGCAAACAACCGGAAGGCGAAACAGTTATCGACGCTCAAATTCTGGAGCTGATGGGAAAAAGAGTGGTTGAATCTCGGGTATTGAACGAGGCGATATCAACTGAGTTGGCAGTGAGGGAGAAGAAACGCTGAAGAAAGGCCTTCCTTCTGAGGAATTAGCTTTATTAATTAAAAAAGTAACATCAGCCGAAGAAAACAGTTTTTATCGTCCCGCCACCTATTAATCCGGAGGTGAAAGCAGCGCTTTCAGAGCCGAATACATATAAGGAGGGACGAAACGATCGTTGCTAAGCGAGGAAAAGTTGCAGCGCGGCTCGCCGCGATTGTAAAAATGTTCCAAGCTGTGCTTTGCAGAAAACAGGAAAAGCTTGATCTTCTGGAATAATTGAGCGACGTAGGCCGTCTCATAGCAGACCTGCAACATGACGAGTCATCTGTCAGGAAAAATTTAATTGTAGCAAATTTAAATCCACCCTTTAAGGATATTCTGGCTTCAGCTACGGCGGACGAATTTCTCTTCGGAAAAGGCCTTGATGAAAGAATAAAAGCTGCAAAGGCCTTGGAAAATGCATCACGAGAACTTAACCCGAGTCAGCCAACAACGGTATAAAAAAATTTTTTAAATGCGAAGGTCCTGCCCTGACGACAGACTGGAGTAATGACTCAGAGATCGTCAGAAGCGAGCGGGAGGATGATGGGCTTCGCAAGGAACTTGAACACAGCGTCGAGACAAAAGGACAGTCGCCGTCGAGGAGAACCTCGATGGAGACCAGACCGTCGGTCTTATCGGAAACATTGGAACTCTCTGTAGGTAAAGTAGCAGGCAGGCTACGTTTCTTCGAGAGTCAATGACGTAAGATTACGTCGGATGAGCGTATTTTAACATGGGTGAAAGGTTTGAAGATTCCCTTTTCGCAAATTCCATACCAATTCGTTGTTCCGAGGAAACGCTTGTGGTCGGAAAGAGAACGTTCAATAATTGAGCAACGTATACTGGCATTAGTTACTAAAGGCACGATTGAAAGATGTCAATCACGTACAAGACAATTTTTATCCGACATTTTTACGGTGCCAAAATCCGATGGGGGCTTCCGATTAATGTTGAATCTTAACAATGTAAACAAATTCGTTTATACCAAGCATTTCAAACTCGAGGACAGGAGATCAGCAATAAAACTAATGAGCCAGGGTTGCGTTTTTGCATCAACAGATCTAGAGGATGCGTACTACTCAATGCTAGTAGATCAATCGCATATAAAGTTTTTGAGATGTCAATTTAAAGAAGAGCTTTTTCAGTTTACACGTTTGCCTTTCGGGCTCTCTACGGCTCCATGCGTATTTAAAAAGATGTTAAAGCCAGTCATATCTAATTTACGAAATAATGGTTATACATCGGTAATCTACCTGGACGATCTATTGCTTATCGAACGATCCCTTGTTAAGTGTACGGAAAACACGCAAGCGACGGTATCAGTGTTATAGAATCTTGGATTCATAATTAATATGAAAAATCGCAGCTAATACCTGCAACGAAATGCAAATTTTTAGGGTTTTGGTTCGATTCAATGAGAATGGCTATAGCGTTACCAGAGGAAGAACGAAAGCGAGTGAGGAAGTTAGCACAAGATCTATTACGCAAATCAAAATTGAAAATAAGAGACTTTGCTACCTTCGTAGGTACTGTCGTAGCATGCTGTCCAGCAGTTCCCTATGGATTTGCGAATGTAAAACTATTTGAAAGAGCTCAACTTTTGGCATTACGGAAAAAAGCTTTTGTGTCGAAAAGAGAATGTTACTAAGTCAAGAAGTAAAGAGCAATATCGATTGGTGGATCGAAAAAGTAGACTCGGCGGAAAATTCTATAAAATCGGCAAGATACGTTTTAGAAATTAGAAGCGATGCTTCCAGGTCAGGCTGGGGAGCGGTCTGCAGAACTAAAAGAGCTCACGGATTGTTCAATATTACTGAGAGAGAAACGTATATAAATTTCCTAAAGTTGTTAGCATCGTTTTATGGACTGAAATGTTTCGCAAGCCGTCTTCGTGAATGCGATGCCCTACTGAAGTTAGACAATACAATTGCGGTCGCGTATTTAAATCGGATGGGTGGAACGCGTATCGCAGGTTTAGCGGCATTAGTGAGAATAATATGGGATTGGTGCGAGGAAAGGAAATTGAATATTGTCGCATCCTTTATTGGAACGAAGCAGAATTCAGAAGCTGTTTTCGAGTCCAGGAAAATTGAGAAAGAGTCCGAGCATGCACTAGCGGGTTGGGCCTTCCAAGAAATTGTAGACGCTTTCGGGAGACCAAATATTGATCTCTTTTCATCTCGTACGAACGCGAAATGCGATGACTATGTTTCGTCGATACAAGATCCACAGTGCATAGCAGTCGATGCATTCACATTGCCATGATCCAGATTTTCGCTGGGATACGTATTTCCTCCATTCGCTCTTGTTTCGAGAACCTTACGTAAAATTGTAGAAGACGAGGCAAGAATTATTTGAGTGGTACCTGACTGGTCCTCTCAGCCATGATACCCAAGATTTCGGGAACTATTATCCGAGGAACCAGTGATCTTTGCACATAGTAAAGACTTGGTTTGTTCTTCTAACAGGCAGCCACATCCGTTGTGGACACACCTTTCCCTGGTGGCCGGGAGGTAATACTGAAAGCTTTTCAAAGGAGACGCGTTCCGGATGGAGCATTAGACTTGATGATGTCGTCGCTTTGACCGTCGTCGCTGAAGCAATATGTCTGCGTATTACGCAAATGGTGGTCGTTCTGCCAACGAAAAAGAGTGAACCCATACGAGCCGTCGATGGAAGAGATGATCGAACTTCTCTCGGTAAAATTAAAAAATGGAGCGTCGCATGGTTCGCTTAACTCCCTGAGATTCGCGATTTCGCTTGTAGGGGGCTCTCATGTTGGCCAAGATGACTGTATTCGACGACTTTTTAAAGGAGTGTCAGAACTTCATCCTTCCAGACCCAGATATGAACAAACGAAAAAATGAAGTCTTATCTCTCGATGGCTTGGCTGGAAAACTGGTCACACTCTTAGCTCTTCTTACCGGACAACGCATGCAGACCTTATCGCTGATTAAATTACAAAATATTGAGAGAGATCGAGATACGACAAAACTCAGAAGGATTCGAAGGAGAATAATGAAAGGATATATGGTGTTAAAAGTCTGGACGCTTATGTAGATCGTACAGAAGACTTGCGAGGACAAAGTGATTCCTTCTTTATATCGCCAAAAAGCCGTTTCGAAAAGTTTCGGCCCAGACTTCAGCCAAATGGACAAAGAAGGTGTTAAAAGAGAGCGGTGTCAACACGCAGATTTTCTCGGCGCATAGTACGCGCCATGCATCGACCTCGGCTGCTAAGCGGCATGGTGTTAGCGTCGATAGTATAAGAAAAGCAGCGGGCTGGTCAGAGAATTCGTCAACTTTCGTTCGGGTTTACGATTTACCAGTTCCCCCAGAAAATTCGGCGTTTGCCAATGCTTTATATAAGAACGGGTAAGGTTTGCTAGTTAGCTCTGCTTTGAGTTCGCATTAGTTTCTTTTAGTTAAAATTTCCACAACACGACGTTGTAAGGTTGTTTTCGTTCACGGGTAAAGGACATCCACAAGCTGCAGACTGCAACGTGGCGATTAGTTGTCGTAATGCTGTGTATCGAATTTCCGCAGTTGTCACGATTAGGGCATGGGATATGGGTTACCCGATATTCGTTGATTGTATTGTTTATTTAAAGTGTAGAATAAATATTCTTTGATGCTGCCGACCAGCGGGTTTTTTTCAGAGGACGAAACTTGGGGGCCGGGTTATGCGCGATGGGCACATACCGATGACAAGCATATCGAACAGTTCTCACGATGAGATTAACAAACGCAATCATCGTTTTCTTCGATACCTCCAGCGCAACTCCTCGAACGCGTTGGCAACCGACATATTGGTGAGGCTCGCGAGCGTTCAATGTTTTCACATTTTTTAATATTCGACGTGTTACAACGCGTCGCTGTTACGTCACAGGCAGATCAGTAGCAAATCCTCTAGACATAGGTAAACGAACAAATATATCTGGATCAACGTCTACATTTCACAGCTACCCCGACATATCCTTTGCTGAGAAGAGCGAGCCGTGATAGCTAACGTGTCGAGTGACACTTCTCCAAGACGTTTTATTATAAACATTGACGATGGCGGTCGAAAATTCGCTATCCCCCTTTTTCGCAACCTTCAGATCGAGCAAAAGCAGCAGTATTACCCATTGATCATATTATTATTAATATTATTATGAAGCTTTGTGAACATTTTTCTTATAAATAAGCGTGCAGGCAAAGGGTTTAGATCGCCGGTTTTATACAATCTTTTTACTTCAAAAGTCGTAGTTAAGTTACAATTTTTTTTGGAAAAGTCATTACATTTGGACAAATTCAATGTGATTATACACAGTTCCATGAGAGCGTAAATCCAAACCGTTTTTATGAGACGCTCGAATCATTTCTTGGAACAAATCGGCATTCCCCAGGATCGATGCGGTCATTCTGGATGGTAGGAAAACCGTACAACTTTGCCCCAAATCCACGACGACTCCGTCGCCGTACTTGGTGTTTGAAACTCTTGTATCGATTACTGGATACGCCTTCTGAGCTGACAAGTCGGATAACTTCTTGATTGGGAGGAAACCCATTAAAAGACCCACTCTGTTTATTCCGCGTAAATCCATGCTGATCTAAAATACATTTTCCATACATTTTTTTTCATTAACACTTGAATTTATGGGAGGAAATATTTCAGGAGACAAAACGTTCCATACAAACCTGCGTTTTTTAACGACAATGACGTGCCAACATTTATTTGTCCAAATTTGTTTACCAATGATTGAGCTTGCGATCGTACGACAATTATTTCTTTCACGCGTTGAATATTTCGTAACAATTGTTTAGGCGAATTAGCAATTCACGTCTCTTCAATGGTAATAACTTTTGACTGTGTCGTATGAAGATTGATGTAACGACTGACTGGAGCCTTCGTCAGCGAGTCTCATTTATACCGAGTTAGGTCTTCCATCTAATTTTAGTGACTAATTCTTAATTATTATTATTATTATTTTAAGATCTGAACGCTACGAGAGTATAAAAGTCGAGACAAGTTGAGCCAAGTCGGGAGTTGAGCAACGTAACAATTCCATAAAAAATCAAACACATACAAGACGATTTCATTCAATGCACTAATAAACCAATACCTACGGGTTAATTAACTATATTTCGAAACATTAACGTTAACTGCAACGAACTTTGAAATGTTTTTTCTTAAATAAACAAAAATCTAGTTGATGTTATAATTAAATACTGGGTTTAATTTGTTCTCGAACGTAATTTAGACTGTATACAATAGCGGATATCTGAACATTACTTACTAAGGGATTCAAAACTAAGAAATAGTAGTCATAATACCCAATCAACAACAAAAATTAATTGAATGACTTGTTATTCTCCAAAAAACAAAAATCAATATAATACCACTTTAAAGTGAGTTATTTATTCAAAAATCACTGTTTCGTATATTCTACTAACTATCTAACAATTATATAAATTTCAATTGCAACATAAATCATCAATAACTAGTAAGAGATACAAAATTGCTATTGAGAGATAAAAACATTATGAGATCGACGTAGCAATTAAACTAGGAAACAATGAATCATCATTATCGCACTTACCAGTGGATGCAAATATATGAGAAAGAAACATTTGGCGTACACTTAGTGTGAGCATATTGCTTACAAGACTGGCATTGAATCTAATTCGCGCCTGGTAGACTTTCTGAATACGCTTCGTAGCAAATCAGTCACTTGTAATCATTATCTTCGGGGCTCGACTGTAATATTTTCTTGCAAACGCTTTTCTTTTTCTTCTCAGTTTTTTTCTTTTTGGGGTTTTGCTTTCTTGGAAGATTTTCTTTGTTCTTCTTCTAACTTATTCTTTTCAGGTGTGTCTGTCAAAACTGTGGCTTTTCTCTTCCTCCTTCCCTATTCCTCATTTTCCTCGAACCAGCTTTTGGAAAGGGCCGAACAACTTCTGGCAAAAATGTATCTTTTGAATAACTTGCAAAATTGTCGGCATTCGTTAGGCTCTCCGGACCTGTGTCATTTCCTTGGTCGGATCGACCAGGTATTACTGAATCAAGAGTTTCTTGCTCTGTTGGATTAAGTATCAATTCAGAGGGTACTGGTCCAGATTGACTAGGGATATATTCAAATGGGTGTACTTCTGGTTGATAAAATGTTGATTGACGCTGTTCTTGGACTGGTGGAGCAGTGTCTGTGGCCAGATCTGCTGCTGGAGTCGGTCTATCAGTCATATATGATGGGAAATAATCTTCATCGATGAATATGGCCGAATTAAATGGATATATCCCTACTTTTTCAATACCTTTCGATATGTTAGTAATGGTCGTAGCTAATGGAAAAACTTCTGCTACTATTTGAGGTATGTCGTATATAGTTAAGAATTTGCCAGGATTGTTTCTTAGCCAAGACTCCTGTGCTGCAGCACAGTATCTCTTGATGGGCCGAATACGGAGACGTCTAATGGCTGCAGCTTATGACTGCAATGCGGTGGGAACAACAACATAACGACTCCATTTTCTTTAGCCAGATTCAAAGTTTGTAAATGCAGATGAGATGAATGGTTATCCAAAGGCAGTAAAACAGGGCGTTCCTTTGATACTCGCGCATGTTTAATAAAGTGCTGCATAAATTGGAAGAATTCTGCATCTCCAACCCAGCCACTCGCATTGCAAGCTCTGATACAATCAAGAGGCCCACCCCTTGCAAAATGGTCTTTGTAATATTTCCGAGGAAAAACAAACATGGGTGGTACAGTATTTCCGGTTACCCACGCCGCACTCACTACGGTCACATTAGGACCTCGATCTCCAGAAGTCATACTTACAATGTTCCGAAATATGTACCACGTGCATTAAAATACCTATTTCAGATCGATAGCCACTTTAATTTACTAAATACTAGTACTCATCTAATTGCTGCCCTGGTTTTTCACACAATGCTAGAAGAAAAATACTCAATCACGCATTTTTTACTTTTGTGTGCAATAATAATAAAATGCCCCGTGTCATCGTCTCGTGCGTCGCGTGGCTACCGGCAATGGCTTCATGTATTTCCCTCCCCCATATCTCTCTTTCGTCCATTTGATGCACCAGCGTGCGATGCTTAGTTTTCGAGATATTACGATTTCCCAACTTACCCGCTTGCTCAACTATTCCCTCTCTACCCTATATTGGAATCCGTTAAAGAAATAGCCGAAAATTCTTTCAAGACAAATTCATTCGAGTGTTTTTTTAAACCCTGCAAGTGTTTTTTAAACACTCCATCTCGGATACAACTGATTCGAATAACGCAAAACTTATATACTAATAATAAAAACTAAAAAGTAAAAATATCTTGATAGAAGAACGCGTTCTTAGACTATTTTTTTTAACATTGCCGCTAATGGGATTATATTCGACAATACGATCGAGTAAAATTAAATAATAAGCCGAGGTTTGAGCGCGAAAAGGATTTACAGATTCGAATTCGAGGCGAACATCGACGGGATCTGATTTCAATGATTCATTCTGTTTTGAACAATCGATTATAATTAGGAGCGCATATTTGAAAAAGTCTCTTTTGTTTCTGAGTGGTTCAGGCTCCTTCTCGTAGTAAGAAGACTGGAAATTTATATACATTTCAAGTTCTCGTAAGGATAACTCTGTGAATTCAAAAAGAGTTTAACGTCTCGGATACGAAAATGATCAAAATGACTCGCATTCTTAAGTGCATTCTTTTTCGTGCCGCTTAGAATCGCATGATTACGTATTTGGGTTCAGCAGAAGTTTTTACTACCCAAACGTGTTTCGATGAAGTCAGTAATAGGGGGTACTCTTATAGTTCCCACGCGCGAAAACTTATTGGGCTGGGTGTATCTTTGGCTATGTAATTTAGTAGCTGAATCTTTCGTTCATCGGACACCTTGATATACGGTATCATCCATTCAATTTTCGAAAGAGTAATTGTATTTCGTGCCTCTTCCTCGAGATCACTTGGTAGTCCTCCACTCTGTGCCGATATTATCACCTATTCAAAGATAAAAACCGAGACGGTGTCTCCTCTGTGCCCTCGCGGCGGCTACTCTCGGATACTATTCCTCATGCTTTATTTTGTTCCTTAAAAAAGTTTTAAGGAAAATGGGGAAGAATAGCGCAAAGGACGAAGAAAAAGATCTTCGAGACCGTATAAGACGGTTCGAGAAGAAGATGCGGAAAGAGAAAAAGCGAAAACATGATAGGAAACGTAAGTTAACCTCTAATTTGTTACAGCTCAACTCAACACCGATACAACGAGGCTGACGAGACCAACATCATTACACTCGTTATCTCTCTTGTGCTCGATGGCTAGGCCAAAGAGTAACTGACTAAAAAAAAACGACTACGTAAATCTACGTAATATTACACGGGGAAGCGGGCCAGGCCCACACTTCCAGCAGTTCAGGGCTGCTAAATACAGCGAATGCTTTATTGTTATCCGAGGGATATTGATATGCATTTTAAATGAACAGATGCGTCCTTTCTCCTGGCCGCAGGTTATGACTATTCATCGCCATGCTTCCAAGGGCTTCACGCTCGCGTTCTCGTCATCGCTCTCGCTCGCGTTCACGTTCTTGCGTCCGCTCCCGCTCTCGCTCAAACGATGTAATCCAAACGCAAGAGGGAAATACGAGTTCCACTGAGGATCGTAACCTCAACCAGGAGTCTACAAAAAGCCAACAGAAGACGCGAGCGGACAGACCACTCGGTCGGTAAAGGAGGACGTGACGCTAGGCGAAGACATGTTACTCGTTATTGGCAAACGGCTACGATTGGACAAAAAATTAACATAGCCCGTGCACAAGGACATACAAATTCGCTGGGAGGAAATATACAAAGCCGGTTTGCCAAAAGACATTAAAGCAGAATTGGTAAGCAAACATCCTCAACCGGCCAATGTCGCATTTCTAGAAGCGCCAAAACTCAGTTGAAGGCTTCCGTACATGAATCGGTTGCTAATCGATTAGCCGGCTCGTTGAAAAACAGGAGAAAGTTGCAGTTTGCTTATCAGTGTTGGGTTCGATCCTATTTCAACTTTTGAATAAAAAAAAGGTGAAATCGATTGAGTTAATCAAAAAAATAAGCCACAGCTGCAGAATCCTCGCCGAGGTACAAAGAGACGAAACCCGAACACGACGAGCACTGATTATGCCCAACATCCGGGCTTCGTTGAAGGAAACGCTCAAGACTGCGAAAGTGGATGAATTTCTTTTCGGTAAGCAACTCGAAGTTTAAGTGAAGGCGGCAAAACTACTTGAGAAATCAACCAAAGAATTCAAACTGCCGGAAAAGACTGCTATCAAACTAGTGTCAAAAAGCATGAGGGGCCCGCTGCAACAGATGAACAGGAAATACGTGCAATCACGACCACCACAGAGAAAGTTGTGGGGCGGGCAATATAAGCCGTACCAGTCCTTTCTCCGCAGGTCGTACTCAGCGAGCAACAGGACACACAAGAAACGCGGTTAGAGGATGTGAGTATTTTGGCTGGTAGACTGCAGCATTTTACCGAAAACTGAAGAACAGTCACGTCCGATGAGTTTATTCTAAATACCATCATATGATTTAAATTACCATTCGTGACATAAATTCGTCAAAATCAACAACCTTGCGAACCTTCGTGGTCTAATAACGAAATTGAGGGCATAACGGAACAAATAAACAAATTATTGCAAACAGGGGCAATTCGTAAATGCGACGCTAAACACGGACAATTTATATTGAGAATTTTCTTGACGCCTAAACCTGATGGCTCCAATCGTCTAATATTACATCTTAAAACTCTTAATGAGTTTATAGACACAGCACATTTTAAGATGGAAGATGGCAGGACGGCACAGAGACTTATGTATCGCGGATGCTACATGATAACGATAAACCTTTAAGGCGCATACTACTTCGTGCCTATTACGAATCAACATAGAAAATACTTACGCTTTCTGGTTCAAGGTCAACTTTTTGAGTTCACGGTTTTACCATTTGATTTAAATTGCGTGCCGTTGATTTTTACAAAAATAATGAGACCTATTGCCACACTTCTAAGAAAGAGAGGGCTTATGTCCGTTATCTATCTCAACAATATGTTGCTATTTGGCAACTCGGCCACAAATTGTTTGAACAACGCCGAGCAAACAATATCACTTTTAAAAAGACTCGGCTTCGTTATTAATTATGGAAAAAGCAAGTTGTCTCCATCTTAAAAATGAACATTTCTAGGCTTGTGTCTGGAATCCGAAAAAATGCAAATCGAATTGCCTACGAATAAACGAGCAAATATATCAAAACTAATTTGTAAATATCAAAGGAGCAGAAGATGTCAAATTCGGGAATTTGCTTCATTTATTGGATCTCTTGGCTTTTGTTGCCAAGCAGCGACATATGGCTGGGTATATTTAAAAAAATATTGAGAGGGAAAGTATTATGGCACGAGAGAAGTGTCATGACAATTACGAAGCCGTTATCGAAATAAATTCCGAGCTAGACGCTGATTTCGAATGGTGGACAGACAATATATTTAAAATTGTTAAGCCAATACACAATTCTAAATTTTTGTTGGAAATATTTTCTGATTCGTCGTTAATGGGGTGGGGGACGCGTTGCCAAAAGGAAAAAATCCACGGTTTTTTATCTCAAGAGGAACGTAAATTTCACATAAATTACCTAGAATTACTTGCGGTCTTTTTCGCACTGAAAAGTTTCGCTAAAAACTTGAGCGACTGCAATATTCTGTTAAGAATTGACAATACAACAGCAATGTCGTACATCAATCATATGGGTGGTATGGGGAGTAAGAAATTAACGTGACTCGATATAACTTTGTTACGCGATAATTACCCTAGCGGCATTACGCGGCGAAATATGTCGAGAATAATTATTCAACTCCGGCCATAAATATATCAAATATTATTCGTACGCAATAGAGTCGGCTGGAACATCTTTCTTTACTCTTCGAGTGTTCGCCTTTAGCCGACTCAGCACAACACGAGCCGCTAAAGCCACGATATATATTGTGCGCATAATATATATGAAACTCATGAAGTATATCATAGCGTATCAAGGCGAATAATAAACACGAACCGCTGAACACCTGGCGAGTCGAAACCAAGATCAACGTAGGCCCTTTTTTTTCACATTCCGACCTTCCAGGTTCAACAATGGCATCAGTAGGAAATCACGACCATAAACGAAAGGTCACGTGCCGCTTTAAATAGGATCTTTGCGCCGAGGCCTGACAAACTCCAGCGCGATTGTTACAACTAACAATAAAAACCATAAATAAATAATAAAGCCCGCAAATAGGGGACAAATCTATACACTCGTGACAATCGTCAAAACAAAGATACAGATCTAGCAGCAATAGTCTCATGGTCACATTCACCGAATTAAGGTTATTGCTAAATCATTTATGAAGGGTGGGGGGAAGGTACGAAATTCGTATGTTAATACATTGTGTGACGTCACCGATACCAACTTATGGTAGCAAAATACAGATGTGTTGGAACGTATATCGCGAAAATTTTAAAGTGTACGGTAGATAATCGTAATTATTATTTACATATAAGTTTATTTGAAGGAGTGAGGATTATCAGAAGATTAATTTTCGATGATTAAAAATAATATTGAAATAGACTCGAGCTTTGGCAACGCAGTGACATCGCAGATCGGCAGCTGTTTTCCGGGCGTGTAATGCCGGTCGGTGTCTTCAGCATTAGGTCTTCAATTGTTTCTGCTATCCTATAGTTCCGACGTTGCCACCTTTCAATACATACATCTCAATAAACCTGACTTTTTCCTAAACGGGTCGCATATTTTTCATGCTTTCTCATTAATTAGATCGGTACGCTGTCTTTTCTTTTGGGGATATTACTTTGTATACTATCTTATACACAGTATTCGTTTTTTGGTCACTTTCTTTACAAGCACGGAAGTTATAAGCGGAAAACTGAAGTGGAGACGACGTCGCCCCATAGAACCAACGCGATTGAGCCAATGTTGACATAAACTTTGAAAATAAATATTTAATAAACGAGTACGGTAATCTCCGTTTTCCTTTCGCCAGTATATTTAGGAAATATACCGTAACCACTAGTAAAATTTTGATTAATATTTACCAGAATATTTTTAAGCAATAACCTTAAAGACGTTATTATCACAACAAGTAGTAACCACTAGTAAAATTTTTATTAATATTTACCCCAATATTTTTAAGCAATAACCTTAAAGACGTTATTATCACAACAAACAGAATTAATGAGCAACGGAATTAATGGCAACTTTAATCACTAAATTAACAGAAAAATGAACACGTTCTATCGAATCACCCTATGGAATGCCAACGGCCTACCGCAAAGACGTTATGAATTACCCGTGTTGTTAAAAAACAATAGAATAAATGTATGCTCATCTCTGAAACTCGTTTCATCTGAAAAAATTACTTCACTATACGCGGATTCAATTTCTACGATACCAAACATACAGATGATACTGTCCATAGTGGTACAGCTATTGTCATTTGTGAAAGCATAAAACATCATGAGCTGATTACTACAAGATAGGTTTGGAGGGGTTTTCTACTAGGACGGCACTATCGTTATCGACTTTGCCCGATGGTCAGTTTTGACTATGCGAAAGATTATACGAGGATATATTCGACTCATTCTTTCATTGATTGCTCGATGCAGGTTATCTGTAGGAATTCGATGCTGTGGTGTGATAGTTCTTGGAGATTCGGTGCAGAATAAGAAGAGCTCGCTGATACGAGTTTGCTTGTATGAAATTGTAACTGCCTTAGGTAAGCGATGGTAGCCTTTTTATATCGGGTTCATCACATTGTCCTAACTGGAGTTGGGGTGGGGATATAGAGAAGAAATTAAGAGTTGATTATTTGTGAATGTGGTGATCCAAAATCTCGGTGTACGATGAGCCATATTAGGGATGTAGTGTATGATTTGCGAGCGTGAAGTCTCGAAATAGAATCGCGTTAGTCATTTGTGATCGCGGTGACCCAAGCTGGGGTGGTGCATTAATGCTTCCGAAGAGGTGGCCTTAGGCGCGTATCGAAGTCGAAGTCGGTGGCTCGGTTGTTGAGGCTTTGTTCTCGCTTCCAGCAGCACGTGCGGTTCTAAGCGCCGAGCTTGCACTAGCTAATAATTAGAAGGAGCCTTATATTCATAGCTCGTGTTCACCAATGATAAACGTTTCCAACTAAATATCCCACGCTACAAATCAGTCGCAACGGGGACCAATTATGTTTTGTCATTACGTTGCATAAGTTGCATTCGATATATATTTTATTTTTATTTTAGAACAACGTTTCAAATAAACTTAACTCAATTTGAAAGAATCATTTCTTTTTACTTTATAATTACAATCATTCATGAAAAATGACTTTCGTCTCAACCCATTTTAAAACCCAAACGGAAAGGTAAACGCAAAATAATAAAATGCTACAGAAAATATATCAAGAATATCATATATTTCAAATAGTTTTGCCAATATTTAATTCATCGATGTGATTGACAAAGAAACGATGAAAACAATTCGTTGTAATCGAGGTATAGGTTATCGTTGTTCTTATACTCTTACAACTATCAAAATATTATCATCCCCAAATTGTGACGAAATTCAAATAGTCAAAAATGTGTCAGATACATCAATATCGCCATTAGGAAAACAAAGACATGCCATTTTTGCCCCTTTTTGTGCTAAAAAAATCGTTCCCTCCGATGGAAATGACAAATTTAATTAAGCCGCTACCTATTTGCACATGAAACCGGGTAAATTATACGTACGAGTAGGTATGTAGAGTTGGACGAAAAGTCACAAACCACTAACGGATAATACTATTAATTATTAATTCAAGGTCATTCAATAGTGGATAAAAATGAATACCCAATTGGCAAGTGTTTCTACGTACGGTTTGTACGTGACCAATCCAACAATATAGAACAAAAAAAATACGCCCAATCTTCAAGGTTCTACCTCTATTTATATATGCATTTTCTCTTGGAGTCGAGGATTGAAAATTATTGTGACTTGGCACTGGCTATGATTGCAACGTGACGTCGCCTCGTGCAGGTTGGACTCCCAATTATAGGGCATTCGTCAATAAATTTACAGTCGCCATTTGATGAATGTACACAATGGAATAGATGTCCGATGGAATGTCCGAGAAAGCTCGAGAATATTCGAACAGAAAGATCGATCATTCACTGCAATATTCGGACTTTATATCGAAGCTAACCTAATAACACTCATGCTATTGAATATGATAATTTTCTTGCAAGAGTATGAGGAACTCTCAAATTCTCGGCTTTATGCACTGTCTCATTAGCATATATATTGAGTGGTGTAATTTTACAGTGAGGATTCCGATATTAAGCCACTTTAGTATTGCCTTATTTGTGTAAGAATTGTTTGAGTCCATGAAACGAGGTGCCCGGTTTGTTGGATAAGTAGTCTTAGTTCTGATTCGGAGAGAATAACACGAATCATTAGTATCAATACGGATTGAAATAATGAAAATATAACGTTATTAAGAAATAAAAACTGATAGATCGATTCGAAACTTTTTTGAGAGGTGCCAGTATTTTTTTTGAAAAGTCTGATGATTTTTTATCAACCACCACTGGTAAAACCGTCTATGTATAAGTGTAAGTGCTATTCTCCAAAAACATATCTAAATGGCGAAAACAATGTTCTTTTGGCTAAAAGCAGTTCCTATACTTTTTTACTGTGTGTTTTTGAATATTTGTTAGATCAGCAGCATTTACATTCGGAAACTGGGAAATGTTTTTTCATAATAATGTACTTTTTCTAAATTCGATGTATTATTTTTATGTGCAACTAAATATTTAGAGTTATGCAAAGAGGAGAATTGCTGAGATGCTATAGGAAACCGAAGGCGCATAAAAGTACAATAATACACAATTTATAAATGTATGCTCGGTATGAGTAAATGAATCGCACAGCTGTAACAAAGTTCGAAAACATAAAGTCCTAACTAATGCGGTTATTTCATGAGTTTTCCTGGTATACAAACGCGCCGGTAGGATGTGATGCCACGATGGGAAACGGGCATTATTACAGTTGACGATAAAAAAAAGTAAAGTAGCCCGAAGAGTTTCTGGCTTTACAAGAAAACAAAAAACGCGTGTTTGGAGAACATATTTCAGATCTGGTCTTAAGGTTGAAAAGGCTTCAAAAGTTGAGGAAAACTGAATGAAGGAAATTGAAGGGTCCGAAATAATGCCGAACACTGCAGTAAACAAAATATAAAACTTATTAACAACTTGTATAATAATGCCCGAACGGAGCAACGACACACGCGCGTAATGACAGCTTACCGGTTTGGCGAGTACGTGGCCGGGAGAAGTTAATCGAAATAATTGTTCGTTGGAAGAAGCCAAATTGTCACCGAAGTTTTCACTGTCTGAAATATCGAAACCGAAAGAAGAGACCGAAAAAATCGTCTTAATTCCGTCGGTTCTAAAGAAAATATTTATGACAATGCCGAAGTAGAAGTTAATACAAGTTAATAGAAGACTTGGGAAGCGTGCGAAATAAGTGAACGTTCGAAGCGAAGGGCCGTTAGAAGCGAAGTATCACATTGAAAAAGACGGATATCCATCTAGATCGATGGTTGAAGAGTAGGGGAATATGTCGGTGTGTTCAAGTACCGCGGAGGCCAAGTGATTGTGACAGACCGCGAACTGCTGACCTCTCACATGAACCCCCAATACTATGAACTTTCCTGAACAACGCGGTATCTTCGATATGCTTCCAACTGCGGCCTTGCATTTCATCTCAATCGAAAGGGAAACAGAGATATATGCATATACAAGATGTTTACATAGTCCCTCAACTGTCGAATTACTCTTAAAGAAAGCGTTTTCTTAAAACATGTTAAATAGAAACGGTGCCAGGCGTGAGAGGGCGGACTTTATCATGCTCTTGAACTTGAACTTGCACTTGGTTGGATCACGGTCTTGAACTTGGCCTTCAAGGTGGAACCTGTTTAAACTTAATTTTTTCAAATAAGAACGCCTATTTTTTTATTATGGATTTTAATTTCTTGTTGAAAGGGAAATACATTTTATTCTTACTAATAATAATGTGGGAGTTTAACGTGTATACCCCCTGCGGGTTTTAACACACCTATATCGTCATTCCAATCTTCCAACCTATCCTCCGACATTCTTATTCGCGACCACGGCTGCAACCGTTTCGCATTCCCCCTAACCTCCCTGTATCGCATTTGCCACGGACGGAGGGAAACTGCAGAAAACTTCCGTCGATACAGGTCGGTGCCTACCTAGTCCCCTCCAGTGTCAATGCGAGTAAACTCAAGCACGCTCACCAGAATCTCCTAGGGCCGGCACCTCGTCATCTGTGATAATATGGGCCGCCCGTGCTCGACCAAGGTGTCACCATCCGCGCGTTGAGAACTGCCTTGCGGGAGCACCGAAGCCGAGCACCGATCCCCCACTCATCACAGCGAGGTTCGGACGTTTGTTTTGGTGGAATCCGAACCGCCAGGATTGCAGACTAAACACAGAAAAATTTCTTTTCCCATTGGTGTCGGCTGCGGGAATCGAACCCGGGTCCGCTGAGTGCGAACCCAGCGCCCGATCCACCCAGCCACTGCGCTCCTCATTTTATTCTTACTATTTTTTCTGCTAAACTCTTCCTTTCGAAGATATTTCAATTAGAAGTCATCAAAACCTAAATTGCCTAGCTTAAATATCTAGGTAATTATATATTTTTTTCTAATAAATGACGATAATAAAAAATGTGTATTTTTTTTTACCCGGGATGACAATTCCATGAAAAAAGCTTTTAAATTTTTTTTTTTTCATGGAGCTTGCAATATTTTTAAACTGAAGACTTCAGGAGAAAAAATGACGGGAATAAAATGTGTTTAGTTTTTAACAACGAATTATAATTCATAATAATAAATAGGAATTCGTATTTACACAAATGAAGTTAACCCAGATTTGATGTTGAAGGCCAATTTCAAGGTCGAGTTCAAGATCGTGCTAGCTTCCGCATTTTCAAGTTCGAAAACTTTTGTATTTAACATTTTTCCGAAAAACGCTTTCCTTAAGAGTTATTCGATCATTGCGGGACTTCCTGAACACCCTGTATATGTACGTACTTATACTTATATGATACAAAGCCCAAAATGTACGTTCTTCCATTGTGCATGCAATGTTGACTTCAACATGATGAGAAATATTGTGCGACTATGACAACATTATCATTTTTCTTCAGTAACGAAATAACTTTCAAATCAGAGATTGCATTTTCTCGTTGTTGCCGCTGAGTTTTTTGGTGTCAGCGAGCATAAAGGCAGAGAACGCTCCACAACGGATAGCAAGTGCAGTGCCTACGTTTCCTACTGCACCTAATTCAAATGAACGGCGGTGGCTTAGTGAGCTAAGGCGTTGTACACGCATCATACCACATTGAGAATATCGATGGTTCGAATCTATCTCTGCAATTTTTGTTTTAAAATAATTAATAAAAAAATTATTAATAATATGCAGCAGCGTTTGCAAGAAGTGATAAGGCAGGATGGCTACCCAACAAAATATTAAAGCAGGTGTTGTAGCAAAAACCAGCCGAAAAATAAGTACTTTCTCAAAGTGTCCGAATATTGAAGTAACGTGAAAATTGGACAATGTTATATTTAAACGATAATATTTAACAGGTTTTGTAAGTTATGTAAATGAAATTTACACCATTGTTTATTAAGGGTATACGTCACCATAATCTATGATCAGTTTTTTTTTTTTTTTTTTTTAAATAAAGTTATGACGTAATACAGTAAAAGTCTCATAGTGTCCGAATATTAAAGTTACTCACTGTATATATATATATAGATCGTCGCAGCGCTCGAGAGCCGCGCGACGTCGGACAGAGTTAGTCGCTCAGCTCGCCGGGCACGCGAATGGATAATGACGTAGTCCGCGACGTATTATTTTTAATTCGTCGCGGGGTTTACCGTTTTTTAATTTATTTATTGTGTTGCGTTTGTGCGATTATTGAAACAGAAGATACGTGAGAGTAAAAGTGATGTGATTTGCGGTTAGTCGCTTAACGCGTCTGACACGTGGAAAAATATACCAATGGATATCAGTGATGGTGCATAGAGGATTCTGAAAAGGAAATATTCGTTTATTGCAAGTCACCATATCCTTCGGGTGCCGTAGACGACTTGGGCCCCGTGCCGCATGCACGATGTGCCACTGCTCGTGTTCTTACTTCACCGCTCCCCTCTCTATCGCCAGCCCCGTGTGTCGCGAAGCCTGGCTGCGCTTAGGATCAAAATCCCAAGCGCGGCCAGGTAAACCTAAGTGTCGTCACGGACCACAGTTATTATAAGATGAATTTATTCGTGAACATTTCATTGACATTCAGCACTTATAATTATGCGAACAATATGTCGTCGAATAAATTAAAAATCTAAATTTTACAGGGTTTTGCATATAAAAAATCGGCCAAATTATGTTTTGCTACCTACATCCAATTTTGTAAACAGTCATTATAAAATCATAATGAAAAATATGTTTGCCTATTTATTATGTTGTGAAATGGACGTAATTTTAATCAATAATATATTCGGCAACTGATTGTCAAGATTATTATTATTATTAAATATGAATTATATGTATTAGAATGAATTCATCTTATTATAATTTTGGTTCGTGGCGATACGTATTGTTAGGTAAACTTCCATGAATGCTGAGACTTCGCGACGGACGGAGCAGGCGCTTGAGAGGAGAGCGATGGAGTAAGAACACGAGCAGTGGCACATCGTGCGTGCGGCACGGGGCCCAAGTCGTCTACGGCACCCGAACGATATGGTGACTTGCAATAAACGAATATTTCCTTTTCAGAATTATATTTTTAGAATTATATTGTCAGAATTATTATAAGTTTAATTATATAATATCATAATTACTATAAGTTTAGTTATATAAATATTTTTTAAGTACCGTCCTCTCAGAGGGCGAGATGACAACGACGTATGTCGTTGTTCAACTCCGTCAGCTCAAATGAACGGAGACAATTTCAGTTTATAAGAACTGATTATAAAATAATATTATAGCAAGAACTACATTCTGGTATTATGCGTGTTTCTTTGCAGATATCTCTGGGTGTACGTTACCCATGTATATACAGGGCGAATCGCATTAAGTATAGGAGAATTTATTCAGAGATAGATGGAACCATTACAAACAAAAGTTGCAAATATACATTAGGGATATTTTCAATAGTTTACGAGATATAATTTTTTAAAGTTCAATCAGAGCTCGCCGAGAAGCGTTGGAGCCGCCCGCTCTCCGCCCTCAATTCACCGAAAACCAACAAAATTTCCTTGCGCTATTTCTCCGCCCCTTTTAACTTTAACTATCCTGTACTAATTCACGAGTTTGTTGACCATAGAGACGAAAGTCTTGGCGCGGGGTGACGAGGGAGCGGGGCAGCAAGCGCAGGCAGCCAATGATTGATACATTGCGCTGTCTCTACGGCTAGGGCGGAGAGCGGGCGGATCTAACGCTTCTTGGCGCGCTCTGATTAGCCCAACTTTAAAAAATTATATCTCGTAAACTATTGAAAATATCCCTAATGTATATTTGCAACTTTTGTTTGTACTGGTCCCATCTACCTCAGAATAAATTCTGTTATACTTAATGCGATTCGCCCTGTATATATGCATGCTCGGGTCGAAAAGAGAACACAAGAAGGGGCGTGAACCGATACGAATGTTTTGGCCGTATGTATATATAATATATGTGGAGAGGTACATGCCGGATCCATTTCCGAACTGTGCTGGTTCATATGGGGAGTTTTGTCACATATGGGGAAGGTGCCGGTATTTTTTATATACAAGGTTTAATAGTAGTACCAGTCCCGATTTGATATACAGATTATAATGAGGACCTTGCGAAATACTTGGTGAATGATATTTACCGGGACCAGAGATATGACAGGCACGTACGAAATTGTGCGTTCGACTCATTGTCAAAATTATGATGTATATTTAATATTACGCAGTTTTTGGGGGAATGGTGGGCGAAATATATTTTTAAAAAATAATTTGGAAGACCCAGATTACAACAAAAAGAATAACGCTTAGTTTATTGTTTCCTGAACTCAATAGAATAATTATCCAAAATGATTTACAAAAGGAGATATTGTTTCGGCGGGTGATCTTTTGGGTAATGGTTATGGGCGCTAGTTATTTTGTTTAAAATAACAAAAATAAATATTTGGTTGAACGGGATAACTAGGGAAGAGTAGAATGTATAAGTAATGCGGTGGGGAGGGGGACATCAAATATCTTAGGGAAGGGGTTCTCCGACTCTACGGCCTCTTAGTTTTTGCCACTGGCCAAATTTCAAATATTCGAAATAATATTTCACTAGTCGCAATATACTATAAAGTTTCTCGGGACTATAATTATTTGATTTTGCTCGAAAGTTCTCGGACACGGGAAAGGAAATGTAAATACACGGGTGTCTGCGAACAATAGGGAGGGAGGACGGTCGAACGCCGTCCGAAGTAATTCGTTGACTCGAATAATAAGACAAAAACAAAATTTCTCGTTACAAATAAGTTCAGTTGCTGTAACGGTAAATCCGGGGAATATTTTATAAATCTTTATCATTGAATAGGTCGCGGAAACTTCACAATGAATTATCAGTTAAGTATCAAAAGAATTAATAACAAAAAAAAGAAAAAAGAATCTCGTTACTAGCCCGAGATTTGAACTTAGGCTGCTGCCTTGATAGGTACAAGATGGCCGACACGGGAGACCACGTGGCGCGCAACACGACGGAAATATGGCGCAATATATCGCAAATTCTCTTAAAACTAACACAATTGTTCCACGCAATTTGATTATAACATTCCGAAATAATTCACGGCCGCAATGATGTTTAATTCGTAACTGTATCACAAAAATGGGGGGGGGGGGCTCGAATACAAAATTCAAATAAATGGGATCGTACATAAAAAAACGGTGTCAAAATTTTCACAGATGCAAACACTCATGTTCGAAGTTTTCCGTGGGAGATAGGCCGGGTCGTCGCAACCAAATCTCCAATCATGCTCGTGGTCCAAAAAAAAATAGATGCGAGCTGGGTCGTCGTAATTCCAAAAGTCGGTATCTTCGTTGTCCTGTGGTAATTTTCCGGTCGTCGTAGTAAATTAGAGTTCCGTTTTCGCCTTTTTCACTGTCTTTTACTCTCACGCACACCGCTCTCTCTCTCTCTCTCTCTCTCTGTCTCGGTGAGTACGTTAACATCGCTCTTCAAACGCTCTGCACTGAGAACATATTACTGCCGCTTTTCTGCCCACGGGCTGTTCTTCTTGCAGTACTAAAGCACGCATAAAAACGCTTTTTATCTGAATTTCCAATGAACGTCACCTCCACGTGTTGAAATAACTTGGGAATCAGATTAGAGCGTTGACGGATTTCCTAACGTCATTCGTGGAAAACGGGTTTTTCTCGGACCTCGCCGTCCGTCGCTGGGGATTACTACGCATGCGCTCGCCCCGCTTTCCGTCGTCATCGAGTCATACCACCTATCGACCGTCACCGATAGCAGATCATCAATATCATCGTGCGGCGTCTACTAGCGATGCGCATCGCCCGTCATCGTAGCTCCACACACGGCTCGGCACGTAAGCGATCGACATAATCGACCACTCGTCGACACAGCTGTGATAAGCAGCGGTCAGTGTTATCTGGCGCGCGCCAATCTCCAAAAGCATCCGCGGTGTAGTTATTATTACCGCCTCGCGTTATCTGTACTAACGTTGTCGGTAATGTTGCTTTCTCAGTAGCACCTCGCGCATGTCGAGTGCGTGCTATAAGTGCTGCAAGGCGATCGCAAATCGCACAATTGTCTGCTCTCGCTGTGTAAGAGCCTTCCATCCGGGATGCGGAAAGTATTATTTTAGGGATAGAGCAGTAAACGACTGCTGCAGAGTACATCTCGTCGCTAAGAATAACGATCACACAGAACCTACCGGGCATTCGCATCTGTCCACCTCTGACGTAAGAATGTCGTTGGCGGATGATAGTCCAGCGTCTCTGGCGGATGTTCTTGAGATTTTGCGGCAGTCAAAGGTCAACTCTGATCGGTTTGCTTCTGAGGTTCGGTCATCTCTTGATAGGTTGGAATAATCGGCGACAAACTCTGATGCCTTTGCGGTAGAGGCTCGCGAAACTCTTGGTGCGATGAATAACATCTTAAGTGACATACCTATGCTGACCCAAACTGTAGCTGAACACTCAGATCGGATCGCGACGCATTCCGCGCAGATTGCTGTGCTCGACACGCAAAATGCGCTACTCGTAAGCGAGATATCGAAGCTAAAGGCAAATGCGAGCGCATCGAGTGCAAGTCCGACTTCTAATTCGGATGCGAACGTATACGGTAATTCTGCTAATGAGATCGTGATAGCGGGCATCCCTGAGGAGGTATTAGATTCTCCGCGTAGCGTCGCCAGTAAGGTTATCGCTGCGCTCGGGCTAAATGAGTTTGTCAATCACATCCTGGAAGCTCGGGTTATGTCGCAGAACACTCGCGGTAACGTCCAAGCCTCGACGAGCACCGGTAACCCTTTGCGAAGCCGGTTCTCAATCGTGGTTACTCTTACATCGGGCGCTGTAAGCAATGCCATAATTAGGGCCATGCGAACTAAACGCGATCTCACAGCTGGGGAGGTCTTTGGAAACGAAGCGAGGGGAAAACTGTTCGTCAATGAGCTTCTGCCGGCTGAGACTTACAGACTGTTGCGCCGTGCTAAGCAACACGCCGCTGCTGTGTCCTGTAAGTATGCCTGGACCAGAGGCTTAAAGATTTTCGCTCGAAAGCAAAATGGTGATCCCGTAATTGCTATAAATTCTGATGCCGACCTCGCCAAGATGGCTTGACTACCGCAACCACCTCCATCGTTATCCCGATCTGGGAGACGGGCACGCGTGCCGTTGCAGCGCGATCTCATTATCGGTCACCTTAATGCGAATTCGTTATTGGGGCACATCGATCAAGTGCGAATATACGTCCCAGAAAACCCGTGTCATATTCTGTCGATCTCTGAAACATGACTTCACGCGCACATCGCTGATAATTTGGTCGATATTGACCACTATTTCCTTATACGGAATGACCGTGAAGGCAAGCAAGGAGGGGGGGGGGGCATGTTACATAAATGATTCATTGACAGCTAAGATCCTCGATGCTTCTCCGAGCCGCTTCTCTAATGCACCAGAATTCGTCATATTACACATAGACCTCCCTCATGGAGAGTCTTTGCTTTTTACTTCTATGCACAGAAGGCCCAAAGGTCAGCTTTTTCACTCGTTCGAATAAAGTTTCAGTCGCTACATCCATGCTTACAAGAACATCATTATCGTCGGTGATCTGAACTGCAACCTCCTCCAGAACGACTACCCGGCGAACTACCTGAAAAATTGTATTGCTTCGCACTCATTATTTCTTATTCCTTCTGCCGCCACCTATCACACTGCTCATAGTGACACGTGGCTAGATGTAGCCATAATAGATGATGAAGACAAGCTCGGTTCGTTTGACAAATCAACCGCTCCCTTCATTGCGGGACACGACATCCTATCTATCAAATATAAGATTGGAGCGCCGTCAAATGTGGATCGGATAATCACGAAGCGCAACCTATCCAACTTTGACGACCAAGCGTTTCTCGCCTCCGTGAACTCCTTAATTTCGTCTACGGTCACAGGCGGGCTACTTACCATCGCAGATGCAGCTCAGCTAGATACACGGTTAGCGACAATTACTGAATCGCTGTGTTCTGAGTTTGGTAGGCTCGCGCCACTTCTCTCTTTTAAAGCAAAAAAACCGTCCGCTCCCTGGCTTACAGCTGAACTTAGGCAGAGCATCACTAATAAAAACAACCTCTATAAAAGCGCTAAGAGGACTAATAATGTATGGGGCTACGCCGCGTACAGGCTAGCGCGCGACCAGGTCACGTTCAATATCAGAAGAGCAAAAAATGACTATGACTATGAGCAAAAAATGACTAGCGAAATTTAGCACCATAAACGACCCTAAGCAAATGTGGTCAGAACTCAGGCGATTAGGGTTAGTCAAAGCATCGTTCACTTCTCCTCTGCACTTCTTCTCTCGGAATGAGTTAAATACGTACTACGGATCCATTGTTGCCTCTTCTCCACTAATTAATGAGGAAGAGTTCACGTCAATGATGATGGAGGAGACTCCAATGAGCGAAAATCCCGTCCTCTTTTCATTTTCTCCGATCGCAGCGTCGGCTGTACGGAGGCAGCTTCAGTCCTCCCTATCAACATCTCTCCGGGCTGGACCAGACGGTCTATCTCCATTTCTGATCGTTAGGTCGCAGGCTATACTAGTTGAGCATCTGGTGACCATCTTCAATCACTCATTACAACTTTGCCATTTCCCTAGCTTGTGGAAGATGGCTTTCATACGTCCGCTCCTCAGGAAGAAGATACCTAGATCACCCTCGGATACCCGGCCAATAGCTATTCTGCCTGACTTATCCAAAGTATTCGAGCGAATCATCTTTGCTCAAATTATGCGCCACGTGGAAGCCCATGATCTGCTTGATCCTAGGCAATCAGCTTACAGATGCACGTTCAGCACGCAAACCGCGCTACTGAGAATCACTGACGATATTCGTCGCGGTGTGGATAAACGAAAACTGACTGTACTAGTTCTTTTTGACTTCAGCAAAGCGTTCGACATGGTGCCACACCTTAATCTCCTCCGAAAACTCAAGCTATTCGGTTTCTCTGAGTCAGTGATAAAATGGTTTTTCTCGTATCTGTCTGGGCGATCGCAGGTGGTCACAGATGCTAGTGGACGGTGTTCGGATCGGATTTTCGTATCGGCCGGGGTACCTCAAGGGTCAGTCCTTGGGCCGCTACTGTTCTTAATGTACGTCAACGACATTGCTGCAAACCTGCGGCACTGCAGCCACATAGTGTTTGCAGATGACACCCAGATCTATCTTCAATCGCCGCCGTCTGAACTTAGCGGCGCGATCGGGAAAGTAGCGCATGACGTCGGAGCGATTGCTCAGTTTGCAAATCTAAACGGTTTGATGCTAAACGTCGAGAATTCGAAGGTTCTGATAATAGGCAGCCGTGCACATATCAGAAAAATAAAATTACACGAGCTCCCACCTATCTCCCTGGGTTCGGCTACTATGCCGTGCGTAACTGAGGCGCGAAACCTCGGTGTCGTGCTTTCTAATGATCTTTCCTGGAAAAAACATGTAGCTAACATCTCTCAAAAGATACATGGGACCCTTCACAGGCTCAAATTCCACAGGAGATCTCTAGGCACCGACGTTCGAATAAAACTTGTTCAGTCACTTGTCTTTCCGCACTTGGACTATTGCTGTCTCGTGTATCAGGATCTGACTGACTCCCTAGACGATAAGCTCACGAAACTTATGAACTGTTGCCTGAGATTCATATTTGATCTGCGACGAGATGAAAGAGTGACACCGTTCAGACAAAGGCTGCGATGGCTGTCCGTCAAGTGTCGGCGGCAGTATTTCATGGGAGTCATGGCATACAGCTCGCTATTCTTGAGATTGCCGCCCTATCTAAGTGAGCTACTGCCAAGAGCAACGCAGGACGTGCGTAGGTCTGAAAGGCGCGCGGATCAGGCCACTTTTTACATCCCCAATCATCGTACCTCCACTTTTCACCGCTCCTTCCAAGTGACAGCTGCCCTCTTCTGGCACTCACTACCGGGTGATATCAAGCAGGCCTTGTCATTATCTATTTTCAAAACCCGTTTATTAGAGCATTTGCTACACACCGAGGCGCAACAATAGGCATTTGTTTTTTCCGCATCATATCTGCATCATAATCACTAGCGTAATTAGCAGTAAGTTAGAGTTGTAAGTTAGAGCCGTAAGGTAGCGTTACCATTAATCCAAGTATATAGGTATATATATATGTGTATGTATATATATATATACCAATATGTAGGTATATATATATACACGAATATGTAGGTATATATATGTAGATATAAGTTTCTCTGTTTTCGAATATGTACGACGATGTACGACTTGTAATATGTACAGTACATCATTTTGCAAAAGTGCCCCAGAGCATTGCTAGGGCATAATAAATCGATCAAATCTCTCTCTCTCTCTCTCTCTCTCACTCTCTAACTCAAACTCCAACTCGCAATTCTCTATAAATTTTCGCTCTAACTCCCTCTATATCTTCTCGCTACCGTTGCTCGCCACAAAGTGCCGCCACATGGCGTGCCGGAAGCTTGCCATTTTATCGGTGAGCGCGCTCGAATTGTCTCGAAGGTTCCCGTGTCTCTGATTTGACGAGACACGGGAAATCTTTAATTATTGTTTGGGCGATCGATGGGCATAGGATAATCGATGACTGGGGAAATTCTCGTAGAGACGACGCTAGGACGATCTATTGGGAAATGTGAGTAATTGTAGGACGGTCGATAATTCAGGGTAACGCTCCGGGGATATGGGACTGACGGGTAGGATAATCGATATTCACCGGGCGCTGTTGCCATCTCTCTGGTTGATAGGATACTTCGATAATCGATGACTCGCGAGACTGTTCGCAACGTGCGAATGTTCACAGGTGCCGGTGTTTGGTTACATGCGAGTGCGATGGTGAATTTTTATCAAGAATTTTCGGTCACGGTCTCGTGGTGGTGTGAGTGTGAGGGTGGACGGCGGTGGATATTCGTGGCATCGATGGTAAGTCCTTTTTTTCTCGTTATTTCCGGCAATTTTCTGGGTAATTTAATAATTGTTTAGGTTAAGGTTTACTGGTGAGGAAGGTCCTGGTGACTGTTGGGGAAGGCGCGGACGATCCTGAGGATGACGATGGTAAGTTTTCTTCATGTATCCTCTTTTTGTTATCTTCTTGGTTGTAATCCTTTTGTATTTTTCAGATTAGAGTTGACTATCCGGAATGGCGACGGCGATCCTGGGGATGACGGTGAATTTCTTCGGGGCGACGTGTGAGTGTTTGCACCGCTTACAATTATAATATAAGAGAGGGGAGTAATAATACTTACGGTGTTTTATTTTTCAGGTTGTACGGGAACGATTGCCTTCCGGGCGAGGGGCCGCAGCGAGAGAGAAGGGTAATTGTGCCATGTCACAATATATATATGCATGCTCAGGTCGAAAAGAGAACACAAGCACTAGGGTCGGTCAGGACCCCAATGCGTGCCCTGCCACAGAGCAAGATCGCAGCGACGCCTGTCGCTGTTCTCCTCTGTCTGCTACGATCGACGCGCGGCGGAAAGAATTTTAGTTGATAAGAATTGTAATTGATAAATATGTTAATTTTACTTTATAAGAATTATTAATTAATACACATGTTAATTAATAAGTACCTTGCTAAAGAGCGAGGTCACAGCGACACCTGTTTCTGTCCTCTTCCGTCCGCTAAAACGAACGGAGAGAGTATCCGTCTATAAATAAGAACAGATTATCATAGAATATGATTGCAAGAAATACATTTGTGTACAATACATATTTATTTACAGATGACTGGGTGTATTTGCCCAACCGCATATATACAGGGTGGGCCATCTATTGGTACGTTTTTTAAAATGCGATCAAAAGAGTATGCATTGATATTTTTTATTAATTTTGTTGTTGTTGTAAAGCTAAAAGTATCCCCGTCAAGAATGAAAAACGATTTCGTTCATGTGGCTCCCTCTACTGGCCTTACAGTATGCCATTCGGTCACCCCAATTAGTGATGACATTTTGAACTATCTCGGCGCCAATTTCACTCAAAACAGTCGTAATGTTGTTTTTCAAAGCTGGAATTGTCTCTGGATTATCCGCATAACATCGGTCTTTAACGGCACCCCACAGGAAGAAGTCCAGCGGTGTCAAATCGCAGCTACGCGCAGGCCAATTGACATCTCCTGAACGGCTGATTATGCGGTTGTTAGACTTGGTGCGCAGAAGGTCGATCGTAAGTCGGCTTGTATGGCATGTGGCGCCATCTTGTTGAAACCAAAGGTCGTCCACATTCATAGCGTCGATTTTAGGCCATAAAAAGTTGGTCATCATGGCTCTGTAGCATTCGCCATTGACGGTAACGGCGTTGCTAGCATCAATTTCGAAGAAAAATGGGCCAATTATGCCACCACTCCAAAATCCACACCAAACTGTGACTCTTGGAGGATGCATTGGTCTCTCTACGATTGCGTGTGGCTGTTCCGAACCCCAAATCCGGCAGTTTTGCTTGTTCACATATCCGCCGAGATGGAAATGCGCTTCGTCCGAAAAGATGATTTTTCGACCAAAATCGACGTCATTATTGAGCTGGTCTATGGCCCACATAGCGAACTGATATCGAAGCGGATGGTCATTTGCTTTCAACTCCTGAGTCATCTGGATCTTGTAGGCGAATAATCCGAGGTCTTTGTGCAGTATTCTCCTCAGGCTGGTGCGACTAATGCTCAGTTGCTGCGATCGGCGTCGAGTTTAGGTCGTCGGATTCTGTCTCACACTTTGGGCCACAGCCTCAATATTCTCGGGTGTGCGCACTGTCCGAGCTCTGGGATCACTTCTGTCATCCACTAACATCCCTTTCTCACGAACTTTCTTCACCAATTTGCGTATAGCGCCTTCGGTGGGTGCTTTATCACGACCCATATTTCTTTTCAAAATTCGCACAGTTTCGGCGACACAGCACTGACTTTGAAAATAAGTTTTTAAAATTTCAAAACGCTCTTCAAGAGAAAACATGTTGTTTCGTGCCGCGGACAGTATGGCTAATGAACTGTAAAAATTTCGGGTCTGTAGCTCGTTTGCCGTTGTCATACGACTAAATTCAAAAACGTACCAACAGATGGCCCACCCTGTATATGCATAGCCGAAGCATTACGATCGGCTGTCGGCACTACTTGTATTTACTCTTTGCCTCTCTCTGCGGAGAGCGGTAGAGGGGGAACACGAGTAGCCGCATATCGTGCACGCGGTACGATGCCGGGGTCATTCACGGGACCCGGAAGATATAGCGTCTTGGTATAAACTAATTTTTGTTATTATTTTGTTTCATCATTATTATAAGTTTAATTAAGAAAAAAGATAATTAATAAAAACTGCCCTGCTGAAGGGCGAGATGCCAACGACGTTTGTCGTTTTTTACTTCCGTTCGCGAAAAAGAACGGAGATAATTTTAATTGTTAAGAAATGTTTACTAACAAAAATGTGTTAATTAATAAAAACCGCTCTGTTGAAGAGCGAGATTCCAGTGACGTTTGCCGTTTATTATCTCCGTTCACGAAATTGAACGGAGATCAGTTTAATTGATAAGAATTTATAATAAGAACCGCTCTGATAAAGAGCGAGATGTCAACGGCATTTGTCGTTATTCACTTCCGTCTGCTAAAATGGGTGGACATATTATTAATTAACATACTCACAATTATGATAATTCTGTTTATTGCTCTGATTGCAGCAAAAACAAACTTGAATGTTTGGCATGCTCGGCTGTATATTGTAGCAAGAAATAAATTCTTGCAGTGTACATATAACATGCACACTAGTGTATGTTACATGTAAATAGCCGAGCATTAGTAGTAGATTTTCGAACGGGGCGGGTCATGGCAGACCCTGTGGCGTGCATGTCGCGCGGGCATCTTCGACCGAGTTTCCCTTCTAACAACATATATATTCCTTGTATGGTTACGTGAGACCTGAAGTAAGCAGATACGCTATGGCTACCGTACCAACTACGTGTAAGGACTGGCCGCGATAAGCGAAGATTTATGTTTGACTAAAATAAAGTATTATTTGCCTTGTTGTTAAATAAAGAGTTTCTATGATTATACCTGCCTAGATTAGAAAAACAATTGACTGCGAGAATAAGTACCCCTCAACCCTGCTACGAGGCCTCCACCTTTGGGCACGTTATTGTACCGGGGCTTCGTAGCAGACGCGCGCCGTGACATGCTGCGAGCTCTGCACTACCACTGGCAAAGGGAACCCGTCGAAATTTTTCTCCGTATTACACTGCCTCTTAAAGACCCTGGCCGTTCAGAAAATGGGTATATGTTTAAAAAATGTATAAACTCGAAAGTATAAAAGAAACATTTTTCATTTTGTAACACAACGTAAGAAACACCTTTAAGGCATAACACCACTGTAAATTTGGCCATTTTTTTTGTATGAGCTTAAAAAATACTTTGAACCCTTTATAATATAGGACAAACTCGTCTCTACCGGAAAAACAAAAATTTCCATCAAGTTTTTCAACTTCCCCCAACGCGCGTCATGCGTTTGAGCAGTAGCGCTACGGAGCAGCTGCTGCTCCGAACCGATCGTCGGCTCCACGACCTGCTATACCCTTGACTTTCGAATTTCTCCAAATCACAATAGATGCCATTATAATAACCTATTTTCAGGTAGAAACAGAATGAAAAGTACGTTAACTGGCGGTATTGCTAGAATAGCGTCAGTATAGTTTGTACAGCGTCAGCGCGTATACAAGCAACGCGGTTTTGTGAGTAGTGCTGATTTGAACAATTGTGTTGTTATCACCGAGTGCATCGCATCACAATGAGTGACAAATATCATGTCATGATATACTCACTCAAATGAGTGAGTATATCATCGAGACGCCCGTCGAATAGATCTGAGGTTGAGCACGATTCAACAGGAGTCAGTGCTTCTGCCAAAAAATTAAAATCTTCTAATGAAGATATTAATGTGAATTATGAAATCGGCAATAGAATTATAAACTTTTTTGCCGTTTTTTCGGTCATTTCGGTGAAGTGTAAAACGTGTGATTCGGACATCACGTTTCACGAGACAAGTCCTCGGGGCTTAGGCTTCAAAATAGTTATTGCTTGCCCGAAATGCCCAGAAGTTGATATTCCTAACAGTAAACACTATAGCGCTAAATGGTATAATGAAGTTTTGCGCATTCATGGAACTACCACGACCGATATTTCAATCGTTTTACGACAAACTAATTGATACCATTTCGATCGCAACGGAAACGGTACGAGACGTCAGTATGAAAGAAGCAGCAGCAGAAGAGAAAAAGAAAAGGGAAGAAAATGGGCATTGTAATGGTATAACAATTTCCGGTGATGGTTCGTGGAGGAAACGCAGATTCTCGTCGCTTTTTGGAATCTCCTCATTGATTGGATGGCAAACAGGCAAAATTGTTGACGTCAGTGTGAAGTAAAAATACTGTAAGCATTGCGAATACTGGAAAAATAAATTAGATACAGCGTATTTTGAAGAATGGAAGATAACACACGCCGACGAATGTAAAGTGAATCACAAAGGTTCATCTGGTAAGATGGAGATAGACGCAGTCGTCGAGATGTTCGAACGCTCCGAATCTTTGCACGGCGTGAAATATGAAAACTACATCGGTGATGGTGATTGCAAGACCTACAAAGCCATCACGGATAGTAATCCATACGGAAATTTTAAAGTGCAAAAAAAAGAGTGTATTGACCACGTTCAAAAAAGAATGGGCACTCGACTGAGAAATATGAAAAAAGGACCAGGCCTCGGAGGGAGAGGTAAATTGACTGCCAATCTGATCGATCAACTGACAATTTATTATGGCTTAGCAATTCGTCGGAATCCAAACTCAGTGGAAGATATGAAAAAACAAATCTGGGCAACGTTGTACCATAAATTGTCAACCGACCAAAAACCAATTCCTTGGACACCTTCCATCGTAAGCCGCTACTTTGCCAAGAAGTTTTCAACGCGAATTTATGAAAAACTGAGCCGGGATGAGTTGCTGAATCGTTGTTTAGGAGGGTGTACGCAAAACAGCGACGAAAGTGTCAACGCAAGGGTCTGCAGATTGGCACCAAAAACGTATTCGAGTGGAAAGAAAGTATTAAACATAGCGAGTGATATTGCAGTGTGCTCTTTTAACGATGGTTTAACAAGCATTTTGCAAATTATGAAGGTTCTTCAAATGGATATAGGTGTCCATTCATATAATTTTTGCCTCGAAGCCAACGCAAAACGAATCAAACACGCCGAACAAATTTTGACGGCTGCAGCAAAAGAGGCGCGCTCTGCCACGAAATCATCGAGAAAAGCGAACGAGGACGAATATTCTAACGTTGAAGGGCAGCTTTACGGTGCTGGGATTGCAGATTAACGGTAAAAAAAATTTAATCATCGAATTATTCATTTCTTCATATGTAAAACCTATATCAAAAATTTAAATGCGTTTATCTCGAAAAGTAATTTTTCAAATCGGCACGCAGCATAACTCGAACAATTTTTATTCTTTTGATTTGAATTTTTGACAATATCTTTAAAATAACATTTCGAAGAGAACTACGTACGGGAATTTCGACAGGTTAATTTAAACATTTTTTATTAACAAATGATTGTCTTTTTTCGAAAAAAGACACCTTCTGTTTAATTGCGCGCCAATTTCACAAAAATCAATATTTTTAAAATCCCGTACGTATTTCTCTAGCTTTAACGATATAGATAACGAAGAATTTTTGTTTTTTGTTCCAGGTCGAAAATTGCATTAGTTATGCTGCGTGCCGCGGTGAGCCTCGAATTCGACATGGCTCCAGCGACGCCATTTTTAAATATTGTTGGATACAAATTTTTTGTAACATGCTTGAATATACATTCAATAACTTCCTCGAATTTCATTTTTATATCACTTTTCCTTCCAACAAAAAAAAATCGTAAAAAACAGCGGGTTTTTAGGCCGTTACAGTGGTGTTACTCCTTAAGAATGCCTCAAATAAATTGTAATTCAAATTTTAGTATTAAAAAATGCGCTCCAGAATTTTCAGCGGAGGCCCTCCGCACGACCCGCGTATGTTGTTGCATGTGTATCACCGACATATTGCATCTGAAACAAAAATTTGTTTATTCGTGGATTGTGTCGCTACAATGTAGCGTAGCACTTTTTTCGACCATGAGGGAAATTATGGTGAGTCGTAGAAGAAAAAATGTGTTTTTTTTTCACTGTAATTTCACGAGAAAAAACGTCAATAAAAAAAGCCAATCAAGTTATCGCAAAAACCCTATGCTACATTTTGAATAATGTATCTACAAGTATTATGTACAAATTTCACACCAATCAAACCGATAGTTTACGAGATTTACTTGGGATCAATTCGAAAAATATAGTTTCGAATTACTCGCAAAAGAAATATGCGGTTATTCGGCTAACGGTGTGGTTTTTGTGAGTACGACCTTCAATCAGCGATTGCTGGTCCATACATGTCCCTTTCTGCAGTTGATTAAGCATCAGGCCTCTTTTTCACGTGATCTGCGTGCTTGGCGTGCTTCTTTCGTGCGTTTTTGTGCTCATATACACTGATCGAACCGCGTGGTCGCCCACTCGCAGTGGCTCGACCTTCCTCCCGAAAAATACTTGTAACTTCGACAATTTTGCGATTTTCAATACCAACTATGACTTAAATTGTTCGTAACATTTCAAAGTTTAGCATGAAAAAAAGAAAACAAAAATTCGGGGTAGCCACTCGCCTTAAGACGATTTGCTTGTATTAAATATGAGGAGAAATAATTTTTGGAATACTGAAATGTCTGTATGTAAGGAGTTCGCTCAAGTAGAAATGCCATAGTACTTTTCTCGAATCGCTACCGCAACTATCAATGCGCTATTCTGAACTTGAAAATGTTTAGTTCGGATTAAAAATGAGGAATGTTATAAACTTCTGATTCCTGCATTGATCTATATCAAGTAACGTTTTGCTTTCTGTTTCACAATATTGGATATACCAGTCTTAATTTCTGTGAAATAAATACACGAGGTAACGCTTTGGGAAATATACAGGGCGAGTTGTATAAGGTATAGCAGAATTGTTTCCGAGGTAGATAGGACCATTACAAACAAAAGTTGCAAATATACATTAGCGATATTTTCAATAGTTTACGATATAAATTTCTAAAGTTGATCTAATCAGAGCGCGCCGAGAAGCGTTAGAGCCGCCCGCTCTCCACCCTAGCCGTAGAAACAGCGCAATGTGTCAATCATTGGCTGCCCGCGCTCGCCGCCCCACGCCAAGACTTTTGTGTCTATGGTCACCAAATTCGCGAATTAGTACAGGATATCTAAACTTAAAAATGACGGAGAAAAAGCATAAGGAAATTTTGTCGGTTTATTAGTTTGGTGGTATCGTAAATAAATTCCTACAAATTTGTCGCAATCAATAATGTATTAAAAGAAGAATCACGCTGGACGCACGGCATTAAAACGAATTTTTTTAAATTTTATTTTGTATTTTTGTAGTATGAACAAGCAATATCAATGTACCACATTTATAACAGTTCAAAATTATTTACGGGATGTGTAATTTTTTAATTCACACTGCAAAGTGCATAGAACAAAATAAAAAACCTCATTTTAATATCTCTATTCATTTCTTTGTAATACAATGTTAACGAATTAACAAAAGAATTAAACAAATTTGTATTGATTAAATACTAAACGTTACCCGTTTTTTATAGCCCTTCTGTAGCAGTCTCGAAGGTTATTCCCCATTTTCTTACAGGCGGCTGCTAAAAAAATCTAATGATATTTATGTATATTACATACAACTGCGTCTTACACAAGATATGTAATTACATACACATATGCAATTATACTTCTCAATAAATAGTTTTTTTGTTTTTTGAGAATGAATAAGTGTCAATATTACTTCTCACCCTCATCTCTTTAATTACACAGTAAATATTAGATAAACGTATAATCATGTAATTGAGATTCAATTTCCTAGGTTCGTAGCTACTGGTGATTCGGTTGGAACAATATTTATCGGTTACCGACTCGGAGTATCAACGGTGTAGTTAATTATCCTGGAAGTATGCGAAGCAATCATTGAAAAATTGATACCCCTAACAATTCCAACGCCTACAGTGGAGTGTTGGGGTCTCGTGAAAAATTCTCGCATTTCGCTTCCGGCCACAACGGCGCCGCTGCGCCGCGGAATTCGTCTCCGGAGTAGCGGATATGTGTTCTCTGTAGAGCACGCGCTGCGCCGCCAGCAGCACATATCGTGGGATCTGCCGACGGTGTCGCCGCGCCACATCCGCGGAAACAACGTGGATAGATCTCTGACTTACCCCCACCTCGGGATCTGAGGACCCCGAGGTGCGAATTCTATCGCCCCGGAGTTAGTCTCGTGATTCTAATCATCAGGGCTTAACTGTCTATGAAAATCATGCGTTACCTCCGAGGAGTTTCGACGGCGATAGAATTCAGACTAGAAGTCCCGAGATTAAAGAATTTGCGTCGCGCATACGTTGTGGTTTTCGAGAGGCTCTTCTAGCAACATCGCGACAGAATTCAAATCTCCTCGTAAAAATATATTAATCATTGTATTCTTTTGTTCAGTCATTATCAACACACAAGGTGTTATAATCTATAAGAATAAGACTCTAAGTTTAGTTATAATAAAATAAGTGCGTCAACAAACGACGAAGGATCGCGATCCAAAATATAACACTGTAACAGCCAAGGCTCAACAGAAGGAATAAGTCTACCAATATTAATAAACATCAATATCACTATATTGTCTTCCCAATATTCATTTCACGCAATTATCCCCCTGCATGTCCCTCACCACTTTCTCAACATCGCAGGTAAGAAATATAACGGGCCCGTACGGGACGTGCGAAGACCCGCGTCCTTCCGAAGGTAAATGAAACGCTACACAATTAAAACCGATAATCCAATTATACTTCAAATCTAAATTTCTTGACAAAAAATACGCGAGTGCCGTACTGCACTCTGGTGGCAGCAAAAAGGTAAAATCTTGGAAAATAAATTCTTAGAATCAAATTAAATTTTACCCCTTGTCGGATTCAGCGCTGGCTGATCCGTGACAGGAGCAATGGAAACAAATTTCCCGTAGAATTTTGGGATACATGGAACTTTCCAAATGCATAGGTGCTCGCGATGGCTAACACGTCGTCATCCAATCACCCGCAACCAGTGGATCTCAATTTTTCAATTATAAGAAAACATTTTCCATTGTTCTCTTGACATTGGTAGATGCCAATTACAAATTCATTGCCGTTGACATCGGCGGGTATGGCAAGAATAGCGATGGAGGCTTATTCGCAAATTCAACATTGGACTTGAAAAAAAAACAATTAAAAATTTCAGAAGGCAATGCACTTCCAAATACGCAAATTATGATGCCTTATGTCATTGTTGGTGATGAGGCATTTCCGCTAAAAAAATATTTACTGCGCCCATATCCTGGTTCGCAAATTCAGGGAGATACATCGAAAAGAATTTTCAACTACTGGCTGTCACGCGCGCGTAGAGTTTCGGAAAATGCATTCGGCATATTGAGCCAAAAGTTCCAAATATACAATCGCAGACTGAAATTAAAGCCAGAAAATGTAGATAAAATTATTTTGACTACGCGCATTTTGCACAATGATCTCCGAGACATTAATATTAATATAAATAATTACAATACTGATCATGTTTTTCAAAATTTACCACAAGGAGGGGGCAGCGCAGCCAATACCGCATTTCATATTACAGATGCTTTCAGAGAATTTTTTCTCACAGAACACGGTCGTGTTCAATGGCAAGACACAATTTTGTAAACATTGTTTTCGAAATAATACATGATTTATATTACCTGACTGGTTCATTTCTTTTGTATAGAAATTTGGGACAAAAATTACATTTCTGTATTAAATATGTATGTAAATATTGTTTAAACATTATGTAAACTGTATGTAAATATTGTTTAAACATTATGTAAACTGTATGTAAATATTGTTTACCTTAATTTTTCATCCCGAGGGGTCGTCCTGACGGGGTTGAGTCTATGAAACAAAATAAAAAATGATTATTCAATGAATAAATCATCTTGGTTGAAAATTTTCCTACCGTCAAAACTTTTTCGGCAAAAGATAAAAATATTTTTATTTTCGATAAGGCATGAAAACATAGCAAAATTCAATAAAATAAAGAGATACGAGTTTGGTGCTTAACACAAAAATATAGCTGGCGACCGCCCGACTGGACTACCAGGCGGCAACGGTTTTTCAAATGTTTTGCTGGTACCGTGACGATACGTGTCGATGCTTCTCTGTTAATTTGATTAAGAAAACGTCAGAAAAACGACCAAGCGCAAACAAGATGGACCAGGAGAAATTAATTGAAAGTGTGAAATCGTGGGAAGCACTATATGTAATGAGCGATTGGAGATATAGTGACAGTACATATAAGGAAAATGCTTGGAACCAGATCGCAAAAGAAATGAACCAGTCAGGTAATGCAAATCATTTATTATTTCAAAAACAATGTTTACGAAATTATGTCTTGCCATTGAACACGACCGTGTTCTGTGAGAAAAAGTTCTTCGAAAGTATCTCTAATATAAAATGCGGCATTGACTGCGCTGCCCCCTCCATGTGGTACATTTTGAAAAACTTTACCAGTGCTGTGATTATTTATATTAATATTAATGTCTCGGAGACAATTGTGCAAAATGCACGTAGTCAAAATAATTTTATCTACATTTTCTGGTTTTAATTTCAGTCTGCGATTGTATATTTTGAACTTTTGGCTCAATATTCCGAATGCATTTTTCGAAACTCTACGCGCGCGTGGCAGTCGGTAGTTGAAAATTCTTTTCGTATCACAAAATTCTTCCGAAATTTGTTTCCATTGCTCCACTGTAGACGTTGGCATTGTTAGGGGCGTAAATTTTTCAATGATTGCTTCGCATAGTCGGTAACTGATAGATAATGTTCCAAACGAATCACCAGTAGCTAAGAACGTAGGAAATTGAATATCAATTTCATGATTATACTTTTATCTAAAATTGACTCTGTAATTAAAGAAATGAGGATGAAAAGTAATATTGACCTTTATTCATTCTCAACAAAAAAACAATAAAAGCTATGTATTTACAAGTATAATTGCATATTCGTATGTAATTCAATATCTTGTGTAATAAACAGTTGTATTTAATATGCATAACTATTATTCACCTGTAAACAAATATGGAATAATCTTTGAGACTGCTACAGAAGAGCGATACAAAAAAAGCGGGAAACGAAAGGTGGACAGGCTGCTTCGAAAGCTAAAAAATGAAAATTTGAAAGAGAAATGTCCTTCTTGTTACATCCCTGTAACGCCACCACCACCGCGCCTTAAGGACGAGCATCCCTTCTTACGCCAATTCATGGCATAACCCTAACTCGGGGATGAATGCGGTGGAGAGAGACGCTCGGGCTCAAGAATGGGGCCAAGCGATAAGAACAAATTTTCCTTCGGTTCAGAAAAGTAAGGAATGGAAGACGGTGGAAATTTTGGACGAATAAGGCAATTGTAAACTGCCCTCTCCAGCCCCTGCGCAGTAGACGGAGATAGTTGATAGACTAGTATATAAGGCCCGAAATTTAGCATAAAAATGAGTTCATATTCAACATTAAAAGTCTCGTAAACTCCTCTTAAGGCTGAAAAATGGTATAACTCCTGGACTAAGCAGAATTTCTGTACTGCCCTTCCAGTCTCAACTTCACGAGGAAAAATAGAAAAGAGTAAGTTACCTACTAACTGACTCTCACGAGTTATTGAACTGCGAGGTCTACCGCGAGTTCGATCATCCACTCATACAACATATTGAACTGCGAGGTCCACCCCGAGTTCGATCATCCTTTCTATACAACACATTCAACTGCGAGTTCCACCGCGAATTTGATACTTTTCCCATCCACAAATATGCGAGGACAAAAGCGAGCTCTATAATTCCTTTATCATCCATCGAGTTGCGGGGACCACCCCGAACTCATAGGATGTCTTCCTTACTCATTAACCTCTAGCTTTAATTAGAGGATAGATTTTCCCCTAGAATTTTCTAGTGGGAAAGAACACCCATCTTGAATCCCCAAAATCGATCCTCGCCGGAGAGCATATCAACGGATACTAGTAACATGTAATATAGCTTCAACTCGATAAACAAACTCTTTCCATCCGTTAATTTCTCCGTTTTACATTATTTACCGTATCAAACTCCATTAGCCCGTTTCCCAAGACTCATTAGTCTTGCTAAGGTCAAAAATAGGGCAATTGACATGTTACTGAGACATAACATTCTTAATCCCATATATTCAAGAAAGGGCCACATTTACCAATTTATCAGAAGTGAGCGATGACTACAATGAAGACGAGCACCATATAAACGAACATAATGAAAACAACGATGGTAGAGAGGACGTTCGCTATAATGATAGGAGCGATGACAATGATGGTGATAAGGATGATGATATGGATAATAGTCAGTCCAGTTCTGAGACCGAGATAACCAAACGACAATCAACAATTAATTGAAACATTATTACTAAGGTGCGTCGAAATAAGGCGAAAAATCATGAAGTACAATCACAAACGGCATCAACATTAGTAATGAAATACTTATTGGAAAAAACCAATGACATAGCAACACTGCCTACTAAACAACCCGGGCCAATTGAAACATTTTTTTTCATGTATGGCAGAAACTGTCGAAAATTTCTCCGCATATTCTCAAAATATAGCCAAAACAAACATTTTCAATATTATCACGGATCTATAAATGCAGCAAATTGTTCTGTAACAACAACAATTTGTTATTCCCGATACACCGGCACAATGAGCATATTCTGCACCCATGACGACTACTGCAAAAATCTATTCAATTAGATCAAACTGGGCAGAACAATCCACATCATCCACCAGCATCACCAATACCAACTCCGAATCCTACGCCATTAACAAGCGCAACTCCAAGTACATCACCTTCTTGGCATGGTCTCTCATTTATAATGAATATACGAAACAGTAGATTTTAATAAAAATTCTGTACCTCAACCAAACTGCAAGCTTTTCTGTCGGTGAAATTGCTTCACGGAATTGCGTATTTTCTTTGAGTATAGCTGGTTTTATCAACTTCAATAACTCATAAAATTTAGACTGGGACATTCGAAATACCGGTAAAACTTGTCAAATTTTAATAAATATTTAAATAAAGTCCAATGTTCTTCCTCTGACTTTCTTTTCTTCAATATTGGGTGCACCCACATTCGTTTACGTTTCTTCGAGTTATTTTCATCTTCGTCTAAAAGTAAGGCTATAGGAGCCAGTTCCTCGTCATTCTACGATGGATTCATTGCGATTGCCGAATGTTTAAAGATAACTGAAGGATGCTTGCCGGAGCAATCTGAACATATGCCTAAAATTGTCATATCGGTGTTGTCGGCACGCGCTGACACGACACGCCACGTCCCATGTCGGATGATGTGTAAGGTCCTTTACGTTAGTAAAGGTCACAGTTACTATGTATGTGTGTATTGGCTTTACACCGATTCCTCAGGGTTACGGGCTCCTGGTTATTCCTTTCCATACTTTTTTCGGATCCTCCCTATTCGTGGTCGTCTTGTTATTCGATACCCGACAACCGGAGTTCATCGCGTCCCACTAGGGGTCGGTACTGGCACAGCTACATTACCGCTCAAAAGTTTGGATACACCAGTCGATATTTCTTGCCGCACTTAAAGCTGAACAACTCTGCCCACCAAACAATATTCGAATTTCCAAAGCGGCGTTTTAAAAAGGATAGATCAGGCTTCAGTTTGCTCTATTTATTTATTTATTTATTTTCGACCCGGTAGGGACTTTGGTTCGTGACCGTTTTTCGGCCTTTTTTCGACCATCGCGAATCAGGCGCACAATATAAGGGTTTTTTTTACTATGAAAAACTTAAATGGGAATGCATAAGCTCCATCTTCCTCTTTTTTAAAATTTTTCACGATTTTTTTTCGGACAGTTATTTCATTTTTGGCTAACACCGACAAATTTTGAAAAATGCGAAATAACCCAAGAATTATAGGGTTTCAGAGAAAATGTTAGGAACACAAAAAGTTACGTATATTCATACTGAATCGCCTGGAATTTGTTCAGAATTTTTCTTTGAATTTTTTTAAAGTATTTTTTTCGAAACTCACAAGTGAAAATTTGTTTTTTTTTTAGGTCGATACAATGTTTTAAGGCACTCACCTCATCTAGACGAGTTTTTCATCGAAAAAGCCGCCTTTGGCTTTCAGCACGGCGTCCACGACCCGTGGCATCCGTTCGATTAACTTATTGATTTGGTCTTGGTTGAGACTCGACCATGCAGCTTGTAATTTTGCTGCCCAGAGATCCCCCTCAGACGATGGACAACATTGTCTGATTTTCCGATCGAGCTCTTCCCACAGCAGCTCGATCGGATTGAGGTCCCGTGATTGCGGCGGCCAAGCCATATTTGTGATGATCCCGGTCTTTTCTGTAGTTTCTAGATATCCTCTGCAGAGTTTTGCACTGTGCTTCGGATCGTTGGGCGTGGTTTTATCATGCAGCAGGACAACGATTCGAAGCACAGCTTGATCGGAAAATCAGACAATGTCCATCGTCTACGGGGGATTTCTGGGCAAAATTACAAGCTGCATGGTACAATCTCAACCAAGACGAAATCGATAAGTTAATCGAACGGATGCCACGATCCGTGCACGTGGTGCTGAACGCCAAAGGCGGCTTTTTTGATGAAAAACTTGTCTAGATGAGGTGAGTGCCTTAAGACATTTTATCGACCTGAAAAAACAAATTTTCACTCGTGAGTTTCGAGAAAAATACTAAAAAAAAAATTGAAAGAAAAATTCTGAACAAATTCCAGGCGATTCAGTATGAAAATACGCAACTTTTTGTATTCCTAACATTTTCTCTTAAACCCTATCGTTCTTGGGTTATTTCGAATTTTTCAAAATTTGTCGTTGTTAGCCAAAAATGAAATAACTTTCCGAAAAAAATCGTCAACAACTTTTAAAAAGAGGAAGATGGAGCTTATGCATTCCCTTTTAAGTTTTTCATAGTAAACAAAAAAAATCGTTGTGTGCCTAATTCGCGATGGTCGAAAAAGGCCTAGAAACGGTCACGAATCAACAGGTTCGTGACTGTTCGTCCCTGTCCGCACAGGGTCGAGAAAAATCAAAAAAATTATTTAAATGGACAAACTGAAGCCTGATCTATCCTTTTTAAAACGCTGCTTGGGAAATTCGAATATCTTTTTTTTTGGCAGAGTTATCCAACTTTAAGTGCGGCAAGAAATATCGACTGGTATATCCAAACTTTTGAGCGGTAGTGTATATAGTCGTGGTTCGCATGTCCTATTATAGTCCAGTCACCTTAGCATAAGACCTATTCAAGAGGCGCACCCTCTCCCCAATTTTTGTGTAGGTTGTTTAGACCTACAAGAATATATCCTGAAGTTTTCCATCTTTTCCGAGGTATATTTCAGCAATGAAAAATTATTAAAAATTAAAAAATCGATATTTTTGACATAACTTTTTTTGAAACGCGTCCTATCGAGAAAAGTTTCGAATAAAATTTGTTCATCATAGCGTCCTCTGTAAAAAAGGTCCTGAAAAAAGTGCTAACATTATTAATTAAGCGGTAATGGGGCAAATGAAAATGAAAATCTCAATTTCATTTTTGCAACCGCAATCGATTGTTTATCAACATATCGGTTTGAAACTCGTACATGTTGTAAAGGAGCCAAACCCCAAGAGAATCATGCAAGATTGATCGATCTGCGGGATATAGTTTAGCAACAATCAGCGATCATCGAAAAATCTTTCCCCTTGAATAGAATTTCCCGACAAAAGCCCACAGAGTTTAAAAAAATCGAGGAGCTTCGTATCATTATACACAAGCGATTTGGGGGAAAAAATACGTTTTGTTGAAAATGAATACAGTTTTTCGTCGATTTTAGATTTTTCCTTTATAAACAAATAACAATTTTGGCTAAAGTTGCAAAGATATCTGAAAAATTCTTGGACCATCTAAGGCGTCTTAAGAAAACGAACAATTGAGAAAAAAAGATTTGCAATATCTTGATTACAGCCCGAGATATGAATGTGTTTACGTTTGCTCAATTTTCTATTGTTGCAATCAAGATTTTTGCAAAATTCGACTTCCTTAGCAATCCCTACGCTTCCGGCCATAGGATTCAATAAAATTATTTCCTTGACGAGGAATTATGCCATCAAAGTTATCGATGTATTTCGATCGACCGCTAGGCCGGGCGTCGCGGCAGGGGTGCCCCCTCTCACCCCGCAGCCTGGCTGGAGCGGCTTAGTTAATAAATGTAATAACTTACTTAAAAATGGTCGTAGAACAATTTTTTTTTTCATTTTACGTGATTCTTTCTCACGAACGCGATGGTGTTCTTGAAAATTATGTTCACCCCATAGCCGATCCATGACCAAGTTTTTTTTACGAATTTTACATTTAAACATGCTTTAAAATTATTCCACTGTGGATGGGAAAGGGTATCATAAATAAATCTTTTTTTAGACACTGTTTCATTCATTACAATAGTTTTATTGATGAACATGAAGAAAAAAATGTCGTCAGAAAAATTAGTCAAAAAAATTCCCTTTTCGATCTTTTTTCGACGGGCTCACAATTGTTATCATTATGTACAACGTTCGGAGCCGCCATTATAGGACACTCCAACTCAATTTCGTCGGAAATCGGAAATAATCATTAATTTCTTCCAAACTACATTTTAAATGCATTGCTAGCTTATTGTTGCGAATAAAACAGTGTGTGAGACAAGACTTATTTATGATACCCTTTCCCATCCACAGTTGAATAATTTTAAAGCATGTTCAAATGTAAAATTCGTAAAAAACTTGGTCATGGATCGGCTATGGGGTGAACATAATTTTCAAGAACACCATCGCGTTTGTGAGAAAAAATCACGTAAAATGAAAAAAAAATTGTTCTACGACCAGTTTTAAGTAAGTTATTACATTTATTAACTAAGCCGCTCCAGCCAGGCTGCGGAGTGAGAGGGGGCATCCCCACCGCGACGCCCGGCCGAGCGGTCGATCGAAATACATCGATAACTTTGATGGCATAATTCCTCGTCAAGGAAATAATTTTATTGAATCCTATGGCCGGAAGCGTAGGGATTGCTAAGGAACTCGAATTTTGCAAAAATCTTGATTGCAACAATAGAAAATTGAGCAAACGTAAACACATTCATATCTCGGGCTGTAATCAAGATATTGCAAAATTTTTTTTCTCAATTGTTCGTTTTCTTAACACGCGTTAGATGGTCTAAGAATTTTTCAGATATCTTTGCAACTTGGGTAAAAATTGTTATTTGTTTATAAGGGAAAATCTAAAATCGGCGACAAACAGTATTCATTTTCAACAAAACGTATTTTTTCCCCCAAATCGCTTGTGTATAATGATACGAGGCTCCTCGATTTTTTTCAACCCTGTGGGCTTTTGTCGGGAAATTCTATTGAAGGGGAAAGATTTTTCGATGATCACCGATTGTTGCTAAACTATATCCCGCAGATCGATTAATCTTGCATGATCCTCTTGGGGTTTGGCTCCTTTACAACATGTACGAGTTTCAAACCGATATGTCGATAAACAATCGATTGCGGTTGCAAAAATGAAATTTTGATTTTCATTTTCATTTGCCCCATTACCGCTTAATTAATAATGTTAGCACTTTTTTTTCACGACCTTTTTTACAGAGGACGTTATGATGAACAAATTTTATTGGAACATTTTTTCGATAGAATGCGTTCCAAACAAATTAACGCAAAAATATCGATTTTTTAATTTTTAATAATTTTTCATTGCTAAAATATACCTCGGAAAAGTTGGAAAACTTCAGGATATATTCTTGTAGGTCTAAACAACCTATACAAAAATTGGGGAGAGGGTGCGCCTCTTAAATAGAACTTCGTAAAATATGGCCTAAGGTGACTGGACTATTATCTGAAGCAGATCCTACGCCATTCGCCTTCATCTGCGAGACTACGGTGCCGGGAATCAAACCCAAGACATTTGCTTTACAGTCTTTTTCGACCACCACCGAAGGCTTTGTTTTTCCTGTGAACCTGCAGTTTTCAAGTGGGTTCCGCACCACCGAGAGTGCACAAAAAGCACAGAAAAATTCCATTAGTGCTGGCGGGAATTGGACCCGGACCAACTGCGTGTGCGCCATGCACGGCTCACATGCAGTGTGATTACTGTTACCACTGGGCCACTTCCTCTCTTGGTTATAGTCACCATCTTCACGAAGAATATTTTTCGTAGTAAATTGTAAGATATTTAAATTGTTTTTCGTTTGCTTCACGTAGCAGAACAATCTAATAAAGATAGTCGATTATCAAGCTCACTTATGCGGCTAGCTGAATTCTACCGAGTCTTTTGATATGTCTGTATTCATTTATACGCAGGACAAAGTGGAATCAATTACATCAATGGTTGATTGCAGCACGAGGATTCTGATCACTCGACCTCTTTCGGCCGCTGTCCAGTCTCGTATATATTCATTGAGATAGCGTCCGTATACGTATAGAATATTTCCGCCTTCCAACGATCTGCTCCATTCTTCTGATAACATTCTTTTTACCCTCTTTCGAAAAATGTCGTCATTAAATGAAAAGTGTACGCCCCGCAAAAATTCTTAGGCACAAGACCACGGGGCGCGCGCGGTAGACGGGTGTGTTTTCAATGTTTTTTTCGAGCAAACGATGAATGTTTTTTTTTATTAATACTGATATTCAATATATACATATAGAAGACACTACACAATTTTTTTTATTTGAATCATAAGAATAGTTTGCGATGTAAGCCGCTTCCGAAATGATATTCCGACGAAGTTGCTGCTTAGTGGTTAACAGCAATTATGCCATACGGTTCATCTGAAAAATACAAACAAAAAATATTTATAAACTCGATATATAGGTTTATAGTACCACGTGGGAGGAATTTCGATATCTAAAGAAAATGGCGGACCAGTGACTTTTATCTCTTATTTTTAGACAATTTGCATCGTTTATGAAAAAAATAGAAGGAGCCCTTTAGAAAAAAAAATCCCTACGTGGTTTTATAGAAACCGGATTTCCAAACATTTTAAGACTTGGTACATGCAAATCGGATGAATAGTTTTTTAAATATGTTGTCAACCAGGTTGAAAAACGTAGTTTCGAGAAAAACGCGTTCAAAGTTTTACTGAAGGATAATTCGACATACAAACTAAATTTTATATCTGTATTTTCTTTTGTTTGTTACCATCAGTCAGCTATTCCTGGACCATAGAACAGGTCTTCAGCATGCAGAGACTCATATTTTTTTTCGTGTTTTGCACGCAGACGACCCTCATGCATGTTTTTTTCGGATTCGTGCTCGGCGTCGCATATCCGCTTCTCATCAATATTTAGACAATATTGGTAGAGTACTTCACCAATTTTTATCTCCAATATTTCCAATATATTAATGAGGCCAATATGACTATTGTTGACAAGTATTGAACCAATATTAACGGCAGCTTCAACTGTGAGTCTGCCGCTCCGCACGACGTCTTTGGCGCAAATTTCCATATGACAGAGTTCAAACACTCGTTGTTATTCTGGTGAAACGCGCCTAAACATCGTTCAAGAAGCTCGTCTCTGATAAGGTCCTCGTATATCGGTTTTATTGCCTCAATGACATTTGTAATATCAGTCAATGCAGGGGTATGCGTATAATTGTTTAAAGTTCCTTTGGCATTCGCCTGCTGCCACGAACACCATGAGTCTTCTCCTTCCGGGCAATAGTGATGTTGGGGACCTGCGTCTGTGGAACATTTCCGATAGAATGTAGCCCACACAGCTTCTTTCATATCTTCCAACGGATCACTATTCCGATGAATTGCAAGGCCGTAGAATGTAGTTAGTTCGCCGATGAGCTTTCCAGCCAGCTTTCCCTTTCTACCGAGGCCCTTATTCTCTTTTTTACAATTTCGTAATCTTATTACCATCCGTTTTTTAACACGGTCGGCACATTCTTTTTTCTTCACATCATACGGAAGAGCTTGCACAATTTTTCTAAAAGTTTTCGAATCGCCACCTCGATATAATTGACATATTTC